>CM064871.1:60499730-61699730 GCA_032719365.1 Prinsepia uniflora | reverse complement strand
GCTAATTGGTAATTTAGGCTTAATTGCCCATTTGTAGAACCAAGTGTTGTATATTTGTCGTTCATTGTAACTGGAAGAGTTCGGTATGGAGTGAGCCCTTGAGAAGAAGGATTTTCTTCTTTTATTTCTTTTTAAATTGGTGCTGAAGGCTTGCCAGAAATTGATTGATAAGGTGGCTTGGGTTATAACGAAATTTGGGTGGAAATTAGGCTTTGGCTAATTGGGAGGGTGAGTTAAGAAGACTAAAACACCTTTCAATGTAATAGAGTGCATGATTGGTACCTTTCGAAAAATAGGGTGATGATTGGAGCCTATATTGGGTAACAGGTTGGCCAATGGCCTGAATTGATTGGTTGGGATCATAGGGAGTAACTAAAGCTAATTGGTAATTTAGGCGTAATTGCCCACTTGTAGAACCAAGTGTTGTATATTTGTCGTTCATTGTAACTGGAAGAGTTCGGTATGGAGTGAGCCCTTGAGAAGAAGGATTTTCTTCTTTTATTTCTTTTTAAATTGGTGCTGAAGGCTTGCCAGAAGTTGATTGATTGGGGAAAACAGATTAGTATATCAGGACTATTTGGATGGTTTTGCTGTTTGAGAATACCTCCCTAACCAATTTCAGAGGCATCAGTTTCAGTGTTTTTGAAAGAATAAACTGTTAGGATTCCAAGACATGGAAAAGTTATAACATGTTTTATTTTCTCTTTGACAATGGAAGTGTTGATATTGGTCTACGAAGGTGGATTACTTTGTAGTTGATCAAATAATGGTTTACATTTTTGGTAGATCGATTTTAATAAAATTCAGCAACATAATTTAGAGACCGAAAGAATCGTTGAAGTTGATGTTTGTCAAGTATTTTATTAGAGAATTTATCCGCTAATTGGATGACTCTGTTAGTAGGGTAAATTGTGGTTTGGTGAATATTAATCTAATTTTTTGTCTGAAATAATTTAACTTTTGGGGCAAATGTGACAAGATCATTGTGTTTAATTGTTTGAAAGAATATATTACGATGTTTCCAATGTTCTTCACTGGATGAGGAAAATAAGAGGACATTATCAATAATGAACGGAGGAATGACTAAGGGGATTAAATATGTCGTTCATGATATTTTGAAATTCACTAGGGGCATTTTAATTCGAATGGCATTACATTCCATTCATAATGACCAAAGGGTATGACAAAATTTGTTTTATACTTATCATCTTCACGAATTTTTATTTGCCAAAATCCACTCTTCATGTCAAATTTAGAAAAGATCACGGGTTAGCTTAATCAGTTTATTAACTCTTTCTTGATGGGGATTGGGTACCTAGCCCATTCTAGGACACTATTTAATGGTTTATAATGTATTACTAATCTAGGGGTACATCTTTCGATTTCAACATTTATCTGAACATAAAATGCTACACTGGACCATGGGAATTCATTATGACGAATGATTCTTTTACTGATTAATTCGGTTATCTCTTTTTTACAAAATTCCTTAATTTCTTGACTCATCTGTATTGGGTGGGCTATTTTTGGAATATTTGTTTCACAAAAGTTCTTAATATAGGGAAGTCTGATTGTATGTATCTTTGTGTGCCAAAAGGCAGGGGGAAGATTTGAACAGAGTTCATTTTTTAGTTTTTCTTCAAAATTATTGATCTTTTGTTGGAGAGTTGTAATGGTTAGTTTTTGTGAAATTCTAAGAGGTTTAATTTCATCTAATAGGCAATTAATTTGAGAATGCTTACAATTGATCATCTATTTTTTTTTCTGAAGTAGCGCTTTCTTGTAAGATGTTAATATCTGTTATTGAAAGATTGGGCATAAATGAGAATTTAAGAATTTTTCTCAAGAAACGGTACTTGAGTTATCAACCTAGAGGTTGATATGGAACCACCCTACGATAGAGTGGTGGAGGATATGACTAGTCAAGTTATGGCTAAGGAGGAGTTCATGAAATTCTTTAAGGATATCTTATCTCTTATCAGCTCGCATATAGAAGTCTTGAACCTCCAGGCTCAAGAACTTTCCAGCTGCGTAATGGCTCAAGAAAAGGATACAAATGTCCCACCTCTAGAGATCTCAAGCCCTGACAAAGGCAATCATCCCAGGGAATCGAGAGCTTCAATTTTAGAACCTTTGATATCAACACCTACCTTTTCAAGAGGATCGAGAATTGAAATCCTGGAAACAAGTAGAGTTCACCAGGAGATGCCAAGCTTAGATTCTGGAATATTTTTTAGATACCGGCCGCTTGTTAGTTGGGAAGAATTTAGGCCCAGAGTATTGCCATGAAGTATAAGCGTACTATTTAACTGGAGGAAGCGTTATTCTAATTACGCAAGATCATATGAAGAATTTGTGTCTGACAGAAGGCTATCTCGTACAATAGAACATTAGGCCCTCTTGAATGACATGAATGAGCTAAGGCACGTGATATTAGGTCAACCAGCACCTCCTTGGAGAGTAAATGTCCTAACCTATAGAAATCCTTACCCGACCTATACATATTCGGACAACCCTTTTTACAGGAATTTCAAGCCGCCAATATTCACTCTCATCAGTGGAAAAGGCATAACCTTATCCTTGGAACACATAGGGAGATTCTCAACCTAATGTGTAGTCGTTAAAGTCAACCCTTACCTCAAATTACCGTTGTTTAGTAGCTTCCCGTCTGGGGATGCTTTCTCTTGGTATACTTCACTACCCAAGCCATCCATCCACACTTAGGGGTATGTTTCGTATAAATAATGCTAATATGGGTGCCATTGCGCAATGAGCTTTGGGATTTTTCCTCATAAAGAAATTCAATGATACTACATTTTCTGATCTCCAAGAAATAGTAGTATCAACAATCAAATTCGAGAGGCTACTAGAAGAAGAACGACAAAAGTATAAATCTAAAGTACCCCCTTTTTACAATAATAAGATCTTTGTATATTAGTTGCAGCATCATGAACTTGATGAAGAATCAGTAACAACGGAAGAGGGGTAGGAACTAGAGATCACGATAGATGAAATCCAGACCTCAGGAAACATACCAATAACCCTCAAATCGCTAGTCAAACCTGCTCGGGAATAAAATTTTGTCATACATTAGCCATTTTACAAATAAGACACTGGTATTTGGTTCTTACTCATTTGACTTTACCAAAGCTAGAGAAATATAGGACGAGTTGGTAAAGGCCAAGGTAATGAAACCAAACTCTAAACAAGATATGCCTAAACTTGAAGATATCAAGGGCCAAAAATTATGCAAATGGCATGTATCACTACATCACGCCATAACTAATTGTGTCCAATTCAATGATATAATTCAAAGAGTAATCAACCTAGAGCATATTACGTTGACATTAATTCCCAAGGCCTCGATGGTTGTGGATACAGATCCATTCCCAATAGGATTAGTTAACAAGGATTAGTCACGTACTGACCAAACTGAAATAATGTCTGCAATAATCGAGGGTGGGATAGTGTTATGCAGCATGTACAAGGTAAAATGTGTCCTAATAGCTCACCAAGCATATCTTGGAGGCCCACCTTATGCATTCTGATTTTATATGAAAGGGTTGCATCTTCAATGGAAGCTTCACACGCCCTTTTTTCTCCTCTTTGGAAGTTTTCCCGAGCAACCTCCTTCATATGCTTAGAAAACTCATGCTGCTACTTGATATGTGTGTTAGTTACCTTGGCTTCAGCAAGTTGGGCATGAAGGGACTCTAGTTTTTGAAGCTTTTCGTGGAAAAGACCTTCTACGCGGGAACATTCATCATTCTCAATAAGCTAACTTTGGTAGCGATCATCCAATTCAACCCCAATAGCTATGACTGCTAGAGGAGGATTCTGGTTCATATGGCCGGTGGAGAGGAATTTCTGAAAGCTGTCCAAAATTGGAATGATTAGGAGAGAACATGAAAGAGTTGCAGGAGAAGATCGAGAAAATATCTCCACTGCTCGGACTAACTCTCCTATGTCAAAACATTCACCTCTATACACGAAGGACATAATGACATCCTTGGTAGCCTCTAACTCAGATGACCCGAGTTCAAAGATGATGCAAGGGAGAAGCAGAAGAAGAAAAGGAAGCTGCATCGAAATCCAAACGTTCGAGCTCAGTAGAGGGACATATCTATAAAATCAATTGAACCAGATCAAGTTACTGAAGGGGAAAACTCTAAAAAGGCCAAGTCTCGTAACAAAGAACTTACTAGTGGAATCTCCAGTCCATGATCGCTTGTGGACCTCAGAGTGTGAAATTCAAGAAGGACGAATGAAGTGGAGGCCGATGAAGAAATGGTAGGGATTATCACATCTGAAAGATTCTTTCAAGCTTGTTAAACGATCAAGGAAATGAGGATTATATGGGTCATCTTTGATTATAAGGAAGGGATAATTGGGTTGAACTGACAAATCTTTCATTTTTAGGTTACCTGCACAATCAACCAATTAGAAGTCATTAGAAACCCAGGAACAAGATGAGTATCAAAGATAAAATCATACATATAAAAGTGTCGTTGTTCTCAGACTTTTGATGTTTGACTAGAACTAAGATGGTTGGATTAAAACTAGTCGCTCACTCCAATCAGTGGATGTGATGGCTCCACACCACCCGAGGGGATGATTTGAAGTTGTCTTCAAAGTAGGAAGCCCGCCACGAATCAAAGGAAGTTTTGTACCCATAAAAGGTTTCCATGACATTCAGAAAAATCACAGGTACATTAGATACAATATTTCGGGCAACAATCACCAGCCTCGTGTCAGAAATATCAGGCCAGCAGAACATGCCAACATTCGCACCCCTCATATACAACATAGGGATAACCTGACAGAAACCAAACTGAAAAACGCAATAGTTAGGTTGATACACTTCGAACTTGGGGATTGATCTATTGGACTTTCAACCGCCCTTTAGGAGATCTTGAGTAAGGATGCAACTCATAAAATCTCTAGCTAGGACTTTCTTACGGGTCATATTAGCCAACAAATAAAGAAAACTCCCTTCTTGGATCCTTGGGAACTTTGTAGTCACACTAACTTCCCATTGTTCTTGAGGACGGGAAACTAAGGAGCTGAAAAAGTTCAAGTGATTTCTGGTGGAAAGGGATATAGGAGACAAAGACATTAGTAATTGAGCTGGAACTAAGTCGTTGGGATACTCAATGACGCAACTCAAAAATTGAAGGGATGTCCAATTCAACTATACTTGAACCATCCAGAGGGGACCATTCAAGGAAACCGCCCTTGAAGGGTTGAAGAGGATGGAACACAGAACATTATACATCTGGGCCAAGACAAGTGGCCTCAGGGATATGTTAGAGCAGGAAACCAATGTTTCAGTCAATGGGGTCCACTCCAGCATCGGACTCCTCATGGCATTAGGAAACACAAACCAATCCAACAAAACATGGTAGAATTGGATTTTCTTGTAATTGGATCCCAAATAAGAACCCGTATATCCCAGATCTTCAAAGTCACTCTTAGTCTTAAATTGCTTGTTCCCGTCAAAGAGGCACAAAGTGGACAAAAACTGAGAAAGGGAAAGCATAGAAGGGATGTCCAAGGGCAACCTAACGCTTAGGAATCAGAATCTTTATCTAAATTGAGGAAAAAAAAGAGCAGATAAAATCAGTCACATCCTCAAATAAAGACAGCCCAAACAGAACAGCTATATCAGAGTTAGCGTCATGGGTCCAACTTGAAAATCTAATGTATTCATACTATTATTCAAGAAGCACAGCGCCGAATGTAGAAGGAAAAAGTCAGGAACGATGGGAATAGTAAAAAGGCTTACTAAGTGATAATATTGTTTCTCTAGAGTTCTTCGAGGTACATCTGGTGTATCCCCCGAACCCACTGTCTCCAAGAACATGCAAAACCCAGATATCCCAATAAGGAGAAAAGATGTCTCCAAGCAAAATCTAGGTCCTCTCACATAAAGGATTGCCACTGATGAATAGGTGCACCATGGAATTCCTTTAGGTGGATACTGAGAATTGTTGCTCTATCTGAAAGGGGGCTCTTCTAGTAAGGACCCAGAGCAAAACAACGATCAAAATCAATCAAGAAGCAAGGGTCAGGAATAATTTTTCCATCATTCTCAAGGAACTCTAGGATGTCCCGAGAAGCACTTGCATGGGGGTTCAAAACCCATACCATATACCCAGGGAGTTGTGGCGGTAGGTTCCAAGATAGAGGAGTTTGGAGACACATCCCTATATTTTCGCCAAGGAACGAGTTTTGAAGTCGAGATTTTTCCGAAGATGGGAAAGTGTGATGGAAGAGTGTTTTCATAGTAGAGATGGCAGATAGCTATGAGAGACCATAACTTGAACTACTGAAAAAGCACCAAATGGGACCAACAAAGTAACTGAGGTGGAATCGTTTGAATTTAAATTGTTTTATAAGAAACATTTCAAATTCATGGGGCAATGTTTACACCCAAAAAAATCATCTTATGTCAAAGATGAAGGCTTAAAGGAATTAAAGGCTCAAATCAAGAAGACCCGGCCCAAGGGCCCGCTTGGAACGTGCTGAAGAAGGAAGGCGTAGACAGTTCTGAAATGCGCGAAGAAATTGAAAGCAAAGGGGAGGTTTTCAACGGAATAAACGGCAGCGTGGAACTCACCAAAAGCCCTGCTTGACAACTTTATCGACATCTTCATCGCCTAAAGGAGAAGCTCTTTTCCCAAAGGACACCCAATCAACTAATCAAAATCAGCAAATTGATCACCATCAATTTCTGAAATGTATGAGAACCCTCAAAAGTTTCGTGGTTTAACAAAGGCTCGCCCTTATAGAAAAACCTGCTTCATTCGATCAAAGATCAAGACGAATTTTCCCTTATCTTCTCATCTCCTTGAGGCAATCATGCAAATGCCTAACTGTCTCTCTGACCTCTAGTAGCACCGTCATAATGGTTAGCTTAGCTTCATTTCTGACTTGCACCCCAAGCCAGCAATGAAGATCTCCTGCATTAACCTTTTTTCTGACTAAGTATTGTCATAAGTGTTAATCTCATTCTGGCTACCGATCTATGGATGGTCATTGAGGCTTGCAGAGATTAACCTTCTTCCTGACTAAATATTGTCATAATTAAGCATAAATTTTATCCCCACTGCCAATTTATAGATAGTCATCCTAACTGCCAATTTATGGATAGTCATCCTAACTACCAATCTATAGATATCATCTTTGAGCATTGGTCCATACTTCGATCCCGACTCAAGGGGATCGTAGGACCCCTAAACATCCTAACTACTTAAACAATAATGTTGCCAACCTGAATATCATGGTGAACACAAGAACTTGGACTACGCTGGAAAGAAAATTATTGAAGTCTTTGGATACATTAAAAAGAAGGCGTAGAAAAGAACAGTGTAAGCTATCTTGTCCAATTGCCTCACAATCGTTTTATTAGAATAAAGTTCAAACTCATACACCTTCAAATTTAAATGTATATTAAGTAAGAAGTAATTTAATTATGGCGCGGGTAGGAGGGTATAAGGGTGCTAAATTGCTAATACCCAATTGATGTGGGTATGGATAGCACCCGATTGGAGTAACTGGGTATGAATGTGGATTTGTGGATTAAAAATTGTAGTGGATATAAATATGGATATGTAATGTACTAGTACACGAACCCGATCCTTCTCATTAATTATCATCCCTATATATAACGTAAATTGCTGAGTATTTTAGCCCTAATTGCACGGAGTAGAGGTGGTATATGGCATGAAGTGTTGACATTATATCAGCATTCATCAACGATATATCGATTTATATGTAACTTGTAAGTGAAGGTATTTAGCCAACTCGATCTATACGCGTTACATTAGGTTTGCAGTGAAATAATTAAAGAGAAGAAAGAAAACTAGGATTTGACTGTTACCTACCCAGTCCCCTGAAAGGGGCCATGCCATGAGATGGACAATCTAGAGACTTGGGACTTGGGAGGATGTGGGATATGTAATGAATGTTTCAGAGTACATAACATAGCCGCCTAACTGGATAAGCGTCTATCTTTATATCTCTCTGCAAGCCTACAGCAGGCTTGGGCAGGAGAGGAACTTCATCAACATACACATCTGACCATTCATTATTTGTAAACATGTATCATGTTTTTGTTTTCATGTCTCATGACGTTTCTTTTATTCATTTTTGAAAAACATTATTATTTCAAAATAGGAATTGACTCGTAATATAACATTTATATATATATATATATATAATAGGTTTAACAGTGTAATTCCTCCCCGATTGAAACTCTATTGGATTGAATTATAATATTACGTCTAGTAGTCGACTACAACTATTAATTAAAACTGACTTGGAGCCAATTATAAACACAACCATAAAAATCCATGGCTCTTGCTGCATATTAATTTACAACAAAGATTTTTATGCTTTGATGATGATGATGATCTGATCTGCTGTTTCTTTTTCAAAGTAGAGAACAAGGAGCATCTTCTTACTTCAGTATGACCAATGTCCACAATGCGTAGCTCCTTCTAGTGTGTCATGCCAACTGTAAAGAGAGCTCCAATAAGTCAATAATACCATCGCAATATTGATGAAAACATACACGGTAACTCACCTGCAGCTTTTGAGCCTTATTCACAAGTAAAACTCTTGGTATAAAAATTAAAAAAAAAAAAAAATCTCAGTTGAGAGAATGATAATAAAACGGTAAGTTTTTCATCGTGTAATGTTGTCCGATGATTAAAATATAGTGTAGTGGTATAGATGGTTATTAATTATATATAATATCAAGTAACATTATATAAGAAAAAGTATTATGTTGTTTATTAGCATTTATCGACATATATATATATATATATTTATACTTGTAACGCGTCTTATAATATGATGCGAAGAGGAGGGATATTGAGTCTGTGTGAGTTGATGAAAGTCCCTATCTAAGGGTAACCCCACGTATCTGAGTCAAGTTGTCCTCAAATGCAGAGCTTTGTTAAGATGCGTATTCCATCTCTCTATGATTGTTAGTCCCTTTCAATCTTCTGTTACCCAAAGAAGCTAACATCATCTCTTTAACCCGGCCCACTCATTTCATATTCATAGGCTACCCACCCAACCCCGTGCATACTCTATCTCATCAATTACCTTAATCAATGATTAGCATCATAATTATAATATATCTAATGATTAAGCTAAATTCCTCATTCTAAACGTACACAGCATTCCATTAATTTGCATGCATGCATGCATGCTTCCATCAACTAAGCCATATCTATATATTACTTACTCAGATCGCGATCGTATATATCATGAAAAATGTATTCACAATATCAAACACAATATTCACCTGTATTTTGCTTTAGACAAATTGTAATATGTAATCCATTCTTTTGCTTAAGGGCTTGAATTTGATTACAGCTAATTATAAGTGGAACAATAGATCAGTAGCTATGTTGGAAATCAAATTGTGACGTACAAATTGTAAATTAATTTAGCATTTCATCCATGTTGTTTTAGTATCAAAGATTGAATTGATAATATACGTCTTTATACATTAATTATAATATATATCATATTGGTTGTGTGTTGGTTGTCCAATGCGTCGTTATCATTCATGATGCTGATGGGTAATTGATGAATGATGATGGAGAAGAGGATCGAATACATATGCATGATGGTGAAGAAGAGTGGGAAATTAAAAAAATCTTTACAAAGGCCCCCACCCCACCCCGGCCTAGCCAAGGATTATTGATTGAAATTATATGTATATGTGTAGAACATCTGTAAATCACAATAAGGGTGTTAGGTGGATCTTCATATATATGGGTCGCCCACTAGATTGACTCGGTTTCAGACTTCACAGAGAGATTGTGATGATAAATCATTTTCCGTTCTTTCTTTCAACTACAAAAGAAAACAATGGGTATCTTTCTCTGACTTTCACAGCACAGGACGGTAAGGACCAATGATCATATGCTACCAATACTTTGCATGTTGGCTCGATTTTAATTACTTTAATTTGTGACTATCACTTATTGATATATAATTTATATCACACTCGATAATGTTTTATAAAGTTCTCAAAGAGTTCGATCATTGAAATTCTTTATAAATAAAATATATATAAATTCTCAAAGAATTCGATCATTGAAATTCTTTATAAATAAAATTGATGTAATTAGCAACTTAATTAGAAATTTTACCGTGTAAATGTCAGATGGAGCAAACACACACATAGCATAGCCAGGTAATAGTAACACACACGTACAATATTGTTACACCTTTCGATCATTGTGATGGACGGCCAAGAATGAAAGGGCATCTTCCCATTTTTCACTGCTAGGTTTGAGTGAAGGTAATCACTTTTTTGGGATTTTATATATATATAATCCCAAGAGGGGATGTCTTTTTGCTACACTGATCATATATATGTAAAAGTTGGATGTGTGGGGAGCCAAGAATATTTTGTCTTTCAACACACACTCAATTTTTACAGCAATGAAAAAGGTCACAAAAGCTACCCAGAAAAAAAGGGTTTCATTTACACCGTACCCTTTTTCTTTTGGTTATGGATGACTCCACAAAAGCTTTTTCTGGGCCAAATTTGCGACTTGCTATGCCTTCACGTGATTGCCTTAGAATTTTTTCATCATATCGAATAATAACTCATAATTTAAATTATTTTGAATAAATATAATGATCAATTTTGAGCAAGGATATATTGTTGTAAGTAATGGGTTGTGCAGAAAATAAATTCAGAATTTTGACACATGCATTTTGGGAATATGGATGACAAAATTTTATATCAATGTGAAAACAAATGATTTGGTTAAGTGGATAAGACATTCCATCACTCCAAGAAACACTGAAATTTAGAGTTTTGGACATGGATCATATCAAAAATTCACAGAAAACCTAATAACCACCCTTTCTAATTAACAAAACCAAATAACTTACTAGTATTTTAGTGTTTCTGCTTCTTTAAGACAAAAGAGGAAATAACACAGCCCATCATCTCTAAATATAATACAATATCAAACATTCCAAACAATATCTATACAAAGAAATTACATTCTCGATCTGCTTCTATACAAAATTCATTAATCAATCATTTACTTAATAATTAATTGGCTAAAGTTGTGTGTGTGGGGGGTTGGAGTGTGCATATGGCTAGATATTGTCTCCTATTGTCCCATAGTCACTGTACACCTTAGCAAAATTGTCACACATTCATTTATTTTATATCTTGCTTTGTAAAGCACGGATTCATATATATGTAAAATAATTCATCCAAAACAGAATGGTTTTAAATAATGAACTACAAGTAAATAAGAACGACTATTTTTCGAAAGAAAAAAAATTCACATTTTTTTCATTTACCTATATAGTTATAATTCGTTAGATTAGATTGAGAGCTAGATTTAAATATTTGAAATGGGAGGTATATATGGAAGGATGGGAAGAGTAGAGATTCCATATATTTCTACATGGAGGGGAGCTAGAAAGGGATGGGGGCAAGTTTGAACACCAATCATCTTTGACCAACACCTCTCTCTCTCTCTCTCTCTCTCTCTCTCTCTCTCTCTCTCTCTCTCTCGCTCTCTCTCTCTCTCCGTTCTTTGCTTAATTCCATGCCAAACTTCTCCCATTTGCATCCCCAAAAATCAATTTTTGGAAATTTTATTCAAAAATGAGCTAAACAACAATATAATTATGTGTGTAGACCACGACCATCACCACCACCAATAAAATCCAAACCTCATTCAATTGTTGCCCAAAACACACCCCCCCTTTTTGCTTGCATCACCACCATCAGACTTTGTCTCCAAAATTAATATTATGAATATTTTACTAAAAATCTCTGGCATACCCTTCAGAACAAGCCACAAGGGAAAAAGAAGAAAAAAACTAAAAACTTGAAATTCAATTAATGTACTAAAGAACAATGCACTTCATAACTCGTTCATAGAAATACGATGTACCTGATGTACCAGATGAATGAATTATTACTATGCATCGCATCATATATATATGAGATGTCACAAATTCAAACTAGAAAACAGAAGCTGTTGAAAATCCCCCTACGCTCTTTATCATCGCATGGAGACATGGAATCATGGATGGGGCCTGGGGGTGACAAGAACCAATCCAAAGAGGAAATTATGGAGATGGCAATGGGTGTCATTGTCAATTACCAGGGCATCGATGCATGGATATATGAACGAAGGTGACAAATGTCTGGTAAATTTACATATGCATTTATATTACTGCATGCTGTTTACTGTTTATATTAATAACGATCGAGAGAGACGACGGATTTTATTTACATTTACTGTAAAAACTAGAAACGACGAAGTCCGAAAAGGACGGTCAAAGCAATGAAGGACGTACAGTACTGTAACATTGTTGTGTCAACATTTTCTTGGTATCCCCTGGCTGGTGAGAGAGAGAGAGAGAGAGATGAAATAATAAAATCACTGATACCTCCTTTTGCTCGTCATTTTCCTCACACATGCACATAATAATTATATATATCTTCATTTCTACAGATTTGAAAGAGGTTAAATTTGCAATTATATTCAGTCATTAATTAATTACTTCTCTCTAACTCCGACGTACGTACTGAGACCTAGCTAGTCACTAGGAAAGTACATCATTATTATGAAAAGTTAATTAATAAAAGTCGAGTTGTGATTTTTTCACTGGTACGTTGGGATTAAAACGTTAAAATTATTAATCCAACGTACCAAAAACAAAAAAAAAAAAAATCTGAGTTTTGCGGTCCTTAAATATATCTGGATATCTTAATAATGAGGGGTGTTAGCTTTTATAATTGGGGAAGTGCCATTATGAAGTAGCAGAAAGAGGTATCAATCAATCAAGTAGTAGTGTACAATGCATCTCTGTGATCTGTACGAACGTATTATGGTGTGGACTAAGGTTCATATATATTCTGGACCCTAGCTAGCTGATTCCACAACCACATTAATATCCTACTCCGGCTGCCGCGCTGGCCGGCAACAGCTTGACGTTGCCTAAACAGAACGTCAATGCCACACGATCACGGCTTCATATATACGTACTAAAACCTTCACCTTTGCTTCTTCAATTTAATTACAAGTTGAAAATGGCAAATGCAATTGCATTTGCCTCAACTGATGTGATCATAACATTTCACTTGTTAAATTTATATTCGATCAACGAACAATAGTCAGTAATACAAATATACAATTGTTCTCTGATATATGCTTATAATTGGTGGTTCATTAGAGAAAGGGATGGAGGAGGGTGAGGACTATAATCCAGTTTTAATTTCTTGGGATTGAAAAGAGTGATAATAGGCAATAAGTGTGTCAGAAGTCACAATAGTCATAATAATGCGTATTATTATTCATTGGGGTTGGAGATACAGAAATAAAAAGACTGAGAGAGAGAGAGAGAGAGAGATGGAGAGATACTCAATACTCATTACTCATCAGTTTCATCATCGATCATGATGGAGTCTGAGAATAATAAGGTTATTTGGTCCCTCGGATCATTCATAATTGAGATGACCTTTAACAACGAAGGATTATTGAGTGTTCCACCACATTATTATAACTCACGTATTATAATTTATAGTATTTGAGCATACACATAATTGATATAAGTAGAATATACATATATAATAACATTATATATGTAGGCAGGGTGGTTTGTGATCACACTTAAAATTAATGAATCGTTGGGAACCGAAAAGAAAAACCATTGGTGGGGCCTGATGAAACATTTCCATAAAAATAAAAAACAAAAGAAAATAACTTTATTATTTTCACTTGCAGTGTTTCACACTATGAGGGGGGAGGAGGTATAAATGAGGGAGGACCATGTTAGTGGATGGTCTTATTATATAAAGGAGGGATGAGATGGTGAAGTTTTCCTTGTCTTAAAAGATTATAGAGGTAGCCAGCTAGGTAGATGTGAAAACACAGAGAGATTTGAGAGATCGATCATCAAATTAATTATTAATTAAATTAATGGAAGAACATCATCATCATCATCATCATCATCATCCTCTGAGCCCTTTAGCTGTGACTCATCTGCTTCAACACACACTCAGAAGCTTATGCATTCATGAAAACTCTCAGTGGATTTATGCAGTCTTCTGGAGGATCCTCCCCAGAAACTATCCACCACCCAAGTAAGTAGAAAATATATTAATGACAAGTACTTATTAGTTTAATTAATTCAATTCATTTCCAAATTAATAAAATTATTCAAACTAATATTCTTTAAATTTGGTTTTGTAAACAGATGGGAAGGTCATGGAGCATATGATCATAGGTCAAGAGGGAACAGAAGGAACTGGTATAAGATTTTAACGAGATTATTACATGTACTTATTGGGGTCATGGATTGACTAATTAAATATATTGTTAATTAATTAATTAATTCTATTAATTATAAGTATATATATGTAACAAATGAAAATGTCAGGATATTGGTTTGGGAAGATGGTTTCTGCAACTTTGGCGCGTCCACGTCAGCAGGCCATGATGATCAGATGAATGGTGGTGATTGTGGTGCAGCCGGTCCATCGGTGTACGGTGGTAACTCATCGTCGTCGTGCGATCATCCATCACTTCAACAATACATTGGCCTGAGCCAACTCCAACCTGAGCTTTTCTTCAAGATGTCTCATGAGATCTACAACTACGGGGAAGGGTAATTAATTATTTAATTAAGCATACCTAGCTGTATGGATATATCTACTAATTATCATATCATCATGATATCATCAAGTGAATCATTAATAACGAATTTTTGAATTTATTTTTGGTTTTTATATTCGAATATTTTTATATACTTGAGTAGGTTGATAGGGAAAGTGGCAGCAGATCATAGTCATAAGTGGATACACAAAGAACCAAATGATCAAGAAATCAACTTCTTATCAGCATGGCACAACTCAGCTGACTCGGTACGTATTAGTTATATATATATATATATATCATTTTTAGTTTTTTATATATTCATGTGTCGATCTAAACCCTAGCTAGTTTGATATATAATATTAGGCTGTAGCTAGGTTTTGAAAATGTCCGTCTGTTTTGTTAGGTTTTAATTATTTTCCCTTTTTAATTGCTTCAGCACCCTAGGACATGGGAAGCCCAGTTCCAGTCTGGCATAAAGGTATTCATTCCACAATATATATTAATTGATCCAATTATTTAAATTAAACCCACCAAATTAAATTTCCCTTTTTTCTTCCAATTTGATTCAAATGTTATGTTGCAGACCATAGCCCTAATAGCAGTTAGAGAAGGTGTTGTTCAGTTAGGAGGCATGCATAAGGTCAGATCTCTCTCTCTCTCTCTCTCTCTCTCTCTCTCTCACTAACTAATTAATTAAGTACTAGCTAGTTGAATTAATTAATGTTGTTAATGTTCATGTGAATGTTAAGTAGTGCAGGTAGTTGAAGATTTGAGCTATGTTGTTTTGCTAAGGAAGAAGTTCAGCTACATTGAGAGCATCCCAGGGGTGCTTCTCCCACACCCATCATCTTCACTACCCTTCCCCTACAAGAATAACAATATTGATCAAGGTTATGATGCATCATCATATGGCCCCATCCCGGATCACCATCCACATCATCATCATGCATGGCACTTCCAAGCTGGCGCTTCTCCTCTTGCGCCAACTCACCATCCAACTACCCATGAGTTCATGTATGACCATCATCATCACCACCAATACCTCAACAATACTAATAATCAGGCGGTTGCATTGAAAGATATAACTCCCTCCATGAGCAGCCTTGAAGCTCTCCTCTCAAAGCTTCCCTCGGTGGTCCCCACAAATCATGATCATCATCATCATCAGTCTTCATCCCAGTTTGTATTATCCCATGGACCTCTTGGTCTTACGGCTGAAACCCCTGATCGTCACCAGAGAGTGGCTGTAGCAGCAGCAGCCAAGGAGGAGATCACCACTACCGTTGATCATGATCAGAATAATGACAACGAAGAATACAGGCCGTCCGATCAAAATAACATAGGTGGTGGCGGCGACACCAGCACTTCTGTGTCTGCTTACGGCCGCCAACAACAACAGTTTCATCATCATATATAGTCAAGCAATATTAATTAAGACTACTTTCTTCAATCTATATATTGTCATCAGCTTATAATCCTAATTAATTACCAATAATATTTATATCTCGCTCTTGATCGTATGTTTATATATTACCTTGTTGGACCACCAGTGAACGACTCGGCTTCAAATAGGACGGCCGCAAAGACCCGAGAGGATGTTTATGTATGATCCATTTAGTTATATCTTAAAAATAAAGATGAATACAAATTCCAGAAGCCAGCGTTCCGCACGTTTATTTTTCGGTTAATCGGACCGAATGGGTGGAACCGCTCACAGAACCAATCAAGCATTGGTTTAATGGAATCAAGTCGGTAGAACCGTCCACTGAACTAACCAAGCATTGGATCAGTTAATTAAACCGAGTGTATAAAACCGCCCACTGAACCAACCAAGCATTGGTTCAGTTATTGGAACCAAGTGGGTAAAACCATCCACTCAACCAGCCAAACATTGGTTCGGTTAATTAGACCGAGTAGGTAAAACCGTCCCCTGAACCAACCAAAGTATGGTCTCATAGCTGGTTCATTCTATTCTGAGGGGAGATAAAAAGTGAGATTGGGAGAATAGGAGTCTTGGTTTTAGATGCTCCAAAATACATAGGACTTATTTTTGTGTAAATTTATAAGGGGCAAGCAAACAACACTGCATCCAATTAAGTAAACAAAATCATTTGAATCTGGGAAAAAATGTATTGAAGTAGCAAGACAAATGCATCACGAATTAACAGCTACTTTTCAATGCCATCGTCGCAAAAGCCAATGTGTAGAGGGTGGGAAGGTCTAAGATTACTTTGTTCGAGCATTTTTCAAAAAAAAAAAACCCTAATGGAATGCTTCAACTTCAGACTTGAAGTGCTTGAGTAGATTTTCCATGCTCATTACTGTGACATCTGCCTTATCTCTAACCCGTAAGCTCACCTGCAACAATAGGGATCCAACATTAACTTTTCCACGGAAATAGAAGAATTTCATCGCAACATAAATAACAACTAGACTTAGAACGGAATAGAACCTGTCCAGTTTTAACTTCCTCCTCGCCAACAACTAGAATGTAGTTGTACTGTGCCATCTGAGCTTCTCGTACCTGCAGATCAACCAAAATTTGTAGCTCAGATATGGTTATTTGAATTTTGTAATTCAGTTCCTAAACTGATTCCTGCTGTATAAGGATATGAATTTTGTAATTCAATTCCTACAGAATTCGCAGATGCATTGAAAAAATTCAAAACTTTCACTTCATCACAGAATTTGACAGAGGGCATGAAAATTTAAGTAGTACGTCCAACAGTAAATTTTACTTAAACCCTGCCTTAACCAGAGTTGAAAGGGTTTAAGAGATGAGACTAGGAGAAAGAGCCAGCTCCCATTATTACACCCATAAAGCTCTATGGACCTTCAATTAAACAAAAGAAAAGATCCATGCAGGGGCCAGAGATATGAAAGCTAACCTTTTTTTGGATGGTTCTGTCGCTTGTGTCAACGTCAGCAAAATAACCAGCATGGTGGATCCGATCCCGGACCTGCAAAATGGAAATAATAGTTTTTACCCTCAACCCCGAATTTGTAATATTTTAACCCTCATACCTCAATAGATCTCACTCAAGCCTTTTGCCCAATAATAACATCAAAATTTTAAGATAAATCAAACTTAAAAAAGCGAAGAATATACTTTAGTTTTGTTAACTATGAAACCACCAATTGTTGTATGTACATTATTAACGGCCTCGATGGATCAGATAGAAATTTTCTGAAGGTGAACAGATAAGTGCATACATGTTCACACAGGGCCAATAAACACGAGAAAAGCAGACTATCGAACTACCTCAAGAGCATAAGATTGGGATTTGTCCGAGACAGGGCAAACAATTACTTGACGTGGACTAAGCCAGAAGGGCCATTTCCCTTTGTAGTTCTCCAACAGTATAGCAAACATACGTTCAACAGAACCTAAGATAGCCCTATGAATCATAACCGGTGTCTCCCTTTTGCCGTCTTCACCCTCAGCTGAGAAATACAGCTCAAAACGAGCAGGAAGCTGGAAATCTAGCTGCAACCACAGTAGTTTTCCATGATAGTCAAAACCAACAAAACAAATAGAAAAGAGGTGCAAAACAGAAGAGTGATCATCAGATAGATACCTGTAAAGTAGCACACTGATATTTTCTGGTCAATGCATCGGATACACTGATATCTATTTTTGGTCCATAAAATGCACCATCCGCTTCATTTATCTATGATGTGTAGCACAAATATCAACATAAGCACCCAGGCACAAACAATAATTTCAGCGAAACCTAAAGTACTGTTTAAGAAAACAAAGTACAGATGACGAACTAAAATGTCAATCCATCAATTACAAAAAAAAAATGTAAAAAAAATTAAATTCTAATCTATGTTGATGGAGAACAGGAGGAATAGAGAATGCCTATGTGGGCCTGAACCTATCCCTTTAAGTCGCTACTGAGCTGAAACAAGGTTTGAACCAAGTTTGGACTGATCTAAAAAACACTATAACTCGGGCTCAAACATAACCAAGGGATATAAACATATGCATAACTTCTACAGTCATAACACATTAAGTTCCAATACAAGATTCAGCTAAATGATTTACAACATCAAGTATTCCGTATTAAATAAATTTACAACATAAAGCAAAAATACCTGCCAGGGCTTGCCAAACTCATTTAATGCTTCTGTAAGTGCAGCCTCAGCTTTATCCCATGTTGCCAAATCTCCCATGTATTTCTCTGGTCTCTACGATACAAACACCAACACAATTATGAAATATTGTACAACACAACAATCAGTCAAAAGGTTTAATGCTTTAAGCATGAGTATCAAGAATCTTACTGTTGATAGCTTCAGATCAAAAGTGAAGCCAAATATATCATAGACATACTGGATGAAATCCAAGACACCCTTGACTTCATCTTTTACCTGAAAACAGAAGCACGCAAATATAAAACCCTTCTAAACAAAACAGAGCCAAAATTAAACATTTATGTGCAATTTCAATTATGTTCAACTCACTTGGGACTCCCTGCAAAAGATATGAGCATCATCCTGGAGCATATTTTGGATTGGAACTTGTCAGAACAGTTCATATATTAACCAGGCAATTAATATATTTGAAAGAAATGTAAAAGTTTAAATTCCCTGATTATTAGAGTACATTCATTAGGGGTACCAGCCAAGTACAAAAGTATATAATAATACTAGTAACCAGCCCAACACTATAATTATTGAAACTAGATCGAATCTAACAGAATACCTGCTGGAACCTCCTTACGCGTGTTAATCCAGTCAGTGCACCACTGGCCTCATTCCGATGGAGAACGCCAAAATCAGCCAGTCTAAGTGGAAGTTCTATGTCACAAAGGTTTACAAGAAAAAACAAATTAAATGAGTAGTGTGATATTGTCAGGAAAAGTAACAATTTCAAGCCCTTAGAAAAATAAGCATAGTCTATCACAAGTTTAATAGCATTAAGAAAATAGTGGCAAAGGTTTTTCTGAAATCTACAAAAATAAATAAAAAGAGTGATACCACGGATACAGAGAATTCAACAGAGATTTTTTTAGACAATCTAGGGTGCCACCTTATGCACATATCAAATGTAATAAGGGATGGACATCATAACATATTCGGACAGTCTCCACTGGCAGAGCAATTTTTATAACAGTATTGATGGATGTTTGCACAGAAAGGTTTTGGTGAAAGGCAACTATGTCATGAGCAAAAGGGATGCCACTTCAAGAAATTATCAGTGTCCCTAACTCATCACCACTTTTCTTCAGAGGTCATAACTAAAGGTTAAGAGTATAGTGAATCCTGTCCAACATGAAGGCGCACAAAAAAAAATAGCTCATAGCCCAATACAAAATTAAATTACATAATACATAATAGCAACAACAATCATCTTACATTAAGAAAAGACCAGAAACCTGCAATACAGACCAACTCATGCAACAAGCATCAAGCTGAAACTACACCAAACTCAATCACATAGGTTTAGAGTGTTTTTCTAAAAATAAAGAAATTTATTATGAAAAAAAAATCAAAATGGACGAGACCCATTGGAAATAAAGAAATCCCAGAAAAGAACGCACAATAAGGAACAGAAGAAGCCAAACAAATACACGCCCATAAGACAACAAGGCAAACTTCCTTAAAATGACTGGACATGGACGCTCCAAGGAAAGTTTTTAATACTACCTTATACAGAATTAAGCTCCTATTGAGCAATTCATTAAGGGTCGAGAACTTTTTTTTTAAAAGACATACCTCTATAAGAACGAACCCTGTGCTGAAACATCAAACAATGACCTGGGCAATTCATTGGCTTCAGACCAAATTCCTGTTTCTCAATCTGCAACATTAACATGAAAAATCAAGCAAATTAAACATTCCAGATAGTTTCAAACATAAAGAAACATTATAATCTCATGGTTAAACATAGTCCTGTTCATTAACACAGCATAACTACTCAATGAAAATCACAATCATCTGCATTGAACTCAGATTGTTATCTACATAGCATTTATTTGGCAAGCAAGAGACCACTTTATGACAACAGCTATACAAAGTTGCTGAGAAAATTAACTGAATAGTTAGGTGGCTCCAGAATAGCTGCTAAGAGATCAATATATATATATATAGGGGCAAATTACACTTACTACCCTGTGGTTTATACCTTGTAACACGCTCATACCTAAACTTTCAAATGTTGCAAATACCCCCCTATAATCTTTAAAACGTGACCACTTGGCTCCTCCGTTAACCATTCCGTTCAAAATCCGTTAAGTGCTGAAGTATACAGAATGGGACCAGCGTTTAATTTAAATAAATGAGAAATACGTGCCACGTAAGAAAAATAATAATAAATTAATTAAAATAACTTAAAACCAAAATAAACTAAAAAGAAAAAATTCTCTCAGCATGGTCTCACACTCCTCTCACCAAACCTACCCACAGATCCTCTCCGACAATGAAGATGATGAGTCAGAGCTTGTCAAGCATTTGAGGGGAAGTGAGCTTGCTATGCCAGGGGAAAATGTGCGATTTTGCTGGAAATTCACGGCCAAATGGCTGCAAGACTTGATTGAGGATGCATGTTGTGTTGGAAAAGGTGGATATTGGGGATTTGAATTTTGGAGGCAGCAAACAAATTTGAAATCTAGATTCCTTAGCCAAAATCCAAGGTTGCTTAGAAGCTTTGTGAGATTTCGCGGTTTACACTCACAAAACAAAGGCCGGAAAATTTTGGAAATTTCTGGATTTTTTTCTGGAATTTCTGAAAGAAAAATAATGAATGCCTATGAAGTTTTGTCACCGAAGGTGAAGAACAGGCAGAAGAACTTCCCTTCTAGAAACACTGTTCATAAGATAATCCGTCACTAAAGGTGTTCTTCACCTTTAGTGACGAAAAATACAGACATTCATACTTTTCCAAAAATTCAAGAAAATCCAGAAAAACCCCACAGCCTCCCCTCTATCTCACCCTCGCAGCAGATGATTCCCTTACAATAATCCACCATGAAACCCAATCTAACTTGCTTCAGTTCTTATTAGTCTCTTGAGTTTTGATCTGTATATGCATGGGTGGTGACGATGAATAAGACAAATTTTTTAAAAATATTTTCTTATAATTTTTAATCAATTATTATTGTTATTATTATTATTAATCAACTATTTAATTAATTTATTATTATTTTTTCCATGAGGCATCTATTTGTCATTAATTTAAATTAAATGGTGAGTCCCTCTTTGTTCTCGTTAGCACTTAACGAAAAATTTAACAGAATATTTAGCAGAGGGGCCAAGTTGTTACATTTTAAAGAGTCCAGGGGGTTATTGCAATATTTAGAAGTTCAGGTAAGAACGTGTTACAAAATGTAAACCACGGGGTAGTAAGTGTAATTTGCCATATATATAGGGGGATCGGTGGCACCATAATTTTGACACAAATTTTGACACAACTAGTAGACCATTAGATTAATTCATTTTTAATGGTTGAGATCTAATGATATGGAAATTAGTTAGATTTTTTCTTTTTGTAAATAAATAAATATCATAATAAGAAAACTTAATTAAATATTCCAATTATGATTTTATCTTTCTCCCCAATAATTAATTATATTCTTTTTCTGGTAAGCACCATTCATTATGATTTCATTCTTTAGTCTCAACCACTAAAAAGTGAAGAAATCTAACTGTTTACGATTTGTGTCAAATCTTGTGTCAAAAATGTGGTGCCATGGATCCACCCCATATATATATATAGCCAATACTAAGTATCCATTTATGCAAACAAAACTATAAATTTTTCTGATCAGTGTACTAATCTGATTTTCATATTTGCCTGTCTTAACAATTTGTTACTTTCACGTTTCAGCCAGTTCTTCAAAAAAAATTTAAACACAAAGGTGCATGGTCGATAATCTCAATGGTTATAACCCAAATGTTACCTCAATCAAAAACATATTCTCTTTGTAATTTGCAGCGTGACCAGATGTTTCCCAAAGCTGCATATTGTACATGTTCGGTGAAATAACCTGCCAAAGAAAGGTAAATCAAGTGCAAGATTACTTAAATTAATAATTTACCCCACTAAAAAAAAATAATAGGGTAATGTAAGAACTTAAAATTGAATGTCAACCTCTTGATAGCCTCTCTCTCTATATTGATTTTGTATAAACTCCATTAGTTTTTTATAAATCCGAGTCCCATTAGGAAGGAAGAACCAACTTCCTGGGCTGAACTTGAAAACAAGACATAATCAAATGGAAATCGTCCGGAATCATAATCAAATATAATAATGAAGAAACATTATCCCAATCATACCTAAGTGGGTGACAAAAGAAAAGCTCCTGCTTTGTACCCAACAGTCTATGGTCATATTTTTTTGCTTCTTCCAGCCTCTGGAGGTATAGCTGTAGAAAAGATTGATGTTGGTAAGAAAAAGTAAGATTCCCGATAAAGGTCTAGCAGATTGTATTGGCACAGCCTTTAGTCCTTTCTAATCACGATACACAAACTGAAAACTTCTCAGTTTCCGTAAATATCATCAAACCTGCCACATCTTTTGATTACGAAATTTTTCTTGCGTACGAGGTCGTACAGCAAGCAGATTCAAGTTTTAAAGATGAGTGTAAAATATTTCAGATACTGTTTTTAGAGGGGTATTTGGTTACTAGAATGCATCATTCTTTTGTCTTCATAGATGTAAATCCTTTTATATTTCATTGAAGTACGCTCTCTAAACTTCTTTCTCGGTAAACAATTTGAGGAAGTAGTGCATCACTACATACAAGGAACTTCAGATTTTAATAACCCTCTGAACCTTAACTGAAGCAGCTTATCAAAGTAAGCAGATGAAAAACCCAAATCAATGGTCAAAACTAAATGTCACCTGCAAACTTTTCTTATCAGGATATGATATTCCGTAAACTCTCTGTAAACTTTCACGATCTTTATTTCCTCTCCAATAAGCTGAAGAAGCCTGGAATTACATATTCCAAGTCAAATATAAACACAATAGATGTGAACAAGATGCCGATACAACCAACAGCTCTAGCATCCCATTGAAACGCATACCTTCAAACATGCAAATGCTTTGACAAAGGATGTATTTGGTATATGGGGGCCACGACACAAGTCAACCAAGGGGCCACATCTATATACGGTGATAGTTTTGTCGGCTGGAAGATCATTGATGATTTCAACCTGATTAAAGATGGCCAAAACTGAAATGTATCTGAAATTGATTTTGACAGTATCGAATTCATATACGAAAAATTAGATAAAAATCCTCTATTTATGAGAAATCAAATGAGCAACTTCACTTACCTTGAATTGATTATCAGAAAATATCTCTAGGGCTTGTTCCCTTGATACTTCAATGCGCTCAAAAGGCTGTTTATCCTGGGTATAAAGATGCAACAAACCAATCAAGAGAGAGAAAAATATTGAAACTTCTTATTAATCTGTGATCATTCAAGGAATCTCAACAAGAAAGAAAATGTTGAAACACCTTATCAATTTGTAATAAGCCAAGCACCAAGAAATTATTCCATACAACAAGTATACAGAAAATTGTCTACAATAGAATAACCAATACCTTAACAGCCTTCTCTGCTGCTGACACAATGCCCTTGAAGTGTTCATCATTTAAGCCCAAATCGCCATAAAATGCATCATAGTAAAAACCCTGTTATTGAATTTAAGGGATCAAATGAGTAATTTAGAAACACAGCACTGAATGAAATCTATAAAATTCAACTCCAAGACTGGGATCACAAAATTGCAATACCCAAGTAATAAAGGTACACATGATAACAACTGCATATGCACATAAAATTACATCAAGCAAAATGGTCAACCAAAGAACGAAAAATGTAAAGACAGAAAGCGTGCAAATTGTGGTCAAGCCAAAATTTTCTTCACATTCTTCACTGCCCCCTTTTTCTTATCAGGATCGTAGTACTATAAGTTTGATCAGAACACCACTAATATTTCTGGGATTAAGTTGAAATGCTTTAGCAACATATAAAATGCAAGCCAGTGTCTTTGATAACCTGATTATGAACTCACGATTATCTAGCATGGTAGTATGTACAATCCATTTTAAGGCACAAGTGTTGCAAGAGATTTGGATTCCAACAAAGTGATGGAAAAAAAATCCGTAGTCCTTGAATGCCCAAACGTGATAATTGCAATACAACTTGGCTGAGTATACTATGATTATTTTTTCACAAGGCAGTATTAAGTAGGAGGGCATGTACAGTGCTAATGTGAGTATAGGTATGCCTCTCCTTACATAGCCACCATATCAATGTTAAATTTTTCAATTTTGGAAATTACTTGGAGTTAAAGATAAGGGCTTTAGCACATTTGAATTCTCAACATAGTTTATCAAATTAACCCAAACTGCTTGAACCTAAATGGCGTCATGAAATAATAATATATCCAAACTAGTCAAATCACTCAAACTCAATGCAGTCCAGCATGTAACACAGCCAAAGAAAAAATACAAATGTAGACAATCGAACCTCTCCTCTAGTAGTGCAGGGACCAATGCAGAGCTTGCATCCATACTCGACCTCAAGTGCCTGCACAGTAACCAAAATTCAAACACTGTAAACCCTAATTGAATCCACTAAACCACAATTTCAGAAACTCTCAGTGGGGTTTGGACTCATTTACCTCTCCTAGAATGTGAGCGCTAGAATGCCAGAAAGTATCCCTTCCTTCATCGTCTTCAAATTTGAAGATCTTCAGCTTACAGTCCCCCTCCAAAGGCCTGGTCATGTCCCACAGGACCCCATCGACCTCTGCAATCAAAGCATTTGACGCCAAACTCTTCGCAATCTCCTTTGCAATGTCAAAGGGCGAAGTTATCCACCTCTTTCCTTCCTTCTCCTGCCCGCCCGGCAATGTTATCCTAAAAAAATACCCCGCAACAGTTCAAAATCCAAGACACAAAAACAGACTTTAAGTTAGGGTTGAGTGTTTATGGCTTACTTGATGGGGTCGTTGGGGAGAGACTGGCGATGGGCGAGCTGTTTGGCCTGGATGGCCTCGAAGAGTTGGATGCGCTTCGAAACTACAGCCCCGAGATAAGCTTCGTCTTTCGGGTGTGCCACCATGGCGGACACGCTTCTATGCAGCTGAGGGGAAGGCAGAGGAGGAGGAGGAGGAGGGGCAGCGAGTAAAGAATAACGGCGGAGATAGAAGGCGAAGGCTGCTGTCCAGGTTTTAGATTTCAGCTGCATATACGTCAGAATTGAATTGAATAAACGCTAAAACATGGATTCCTTAAGGAAGTTTAATTGTAACCGTTAGATAACTTGGGCGGCTGAGATGTAAAACTAAAACTTCACCAAGAGAACATGTGTCCACACTTGAATAGCTCAAATCATAGAAACCGAAGGACCTGTCGGCCCCCTGTACAGTGAGAGGGCCTGCCTGCTTGTTTGGGCTTGAATTTTGGATATTGTTTATCGTGTGATGTTTTTTAGGGCATAATCTGATCAACAACAACAAAAATTCTGTGTTTGCGGCCTGTGATCCGTCAGATATTTTGCCCTCAAAAAAAAAAAATTTGCGAGGATATCCTGCGTTGACGAGAAAGGATATACGCCTTTGGGTGGAGTCAGGAATTTTTATAGGAGTGGGCACTGGGGTAATACTAATAGTAAGTGTAATAATTTTTAATATGATTTACTATACGATTCGAAATTTATATAAAATTCGTTTGGATTAATTTGTATGATTATAATTTCATGTCATATTTTAGTTAACCCGTTATAATACGTTTAATAAATATGTGGATTTCAGGTCAGCATGTTAACCAGTATAATGACATATTAACTCATTTACTAAACTGTTAGATTTCGGATCAACCTATTAACCTGTATAATGGCCTATATATTAATACGTTTAATAAATGTGTTAATTGCTAACTCATATATTTACCGATCTAACTTGCTTATTAACTGGATTACACAGGTTACATAAATCATTAATAAGTCGAGTTCGATTTGGACATCCTTTACACAATTATTAAATGGATCGGGTTTGGGTTCGATATATTTGGATAAAATATAATTTATGACACGATATGAATTTGACACGATACGACTCATTGTCAACCGTCAGTAAAAGTTGAGTTTGATAATCGACCAAAAAAATTTGAGTTTGTTTTGGATTTTATTGAGATGGATTAGGCTAATTTTAAATGAATGGAGTAAGCTAACTTCTAACAAATTCGTAAATTTCATAAAAAATAATATTAAATATTAAAAAAATTCATAACCCTTACTAGACTAATCCATATGCCCAAGGGTAGCTCTAAATCCGCCTTTGAGAGTAATAACAATGTTAAAAACGGCGCTAGGCGCTCCAAGATCGATTGATAGGGGTCAAGCGCTTAGTCGGTTAAGCGGGACCTACGCGTTTTTTTTAAAGACAAAATTTAAAAAATTAATAATATATTGAATACTATCAAATAATTTCAGAACAAAAATTAATTACGTAGATAAATAAATTGAGTTGGGAATCATAAATGTTGAAAATGTAAGTTTTTTTATTAATTTTATTATACATCATTTTATGTTTTTTAATTTATTATCTTTGTTTTAATTAATACTTATATTATTAACTAAGTATTTAACAAATAAAATAACTTATATAATTAAAAATATATATATATATATATATATATATATATATATATAAGAACTTATATAACTGTTACATCCAGTACCGAAAAATACGAAACAAAAATCGGAAGTTTCCCTTCTACCCTCATTGAACTCTTCAAATTGATTTTTGGGTTGGTATTGTTTTAATTAGTGGGGTTGGGCCTCGCGAATGTTGGTATCGGGGGCCCAAAATTGAAATACGATTGCATGTTATGAAGGCCTTGGTGACTCTTAGTAGTAACTCAAGCCCAAACTTGAGGCCTTAGGATTGAGCTTTTGACATACTGAGTTCTACATTGCACCAATTAATTTAGCCCCACGAACAAGGCTGTCCTTGGGAGCCCAAATTTGGACCTCCGTGAAGCCAAAACCATCTCATTGGATTCTACTATGGCCTAAGCCTATCTTTGAAGACCCAAACATTGTTACTTAACCAATGATCTCTTTTACGCCCATTATGTGGTACCTAGGCCCAAAATTGAGCCTAAGCCCTATTGGAATTTCTCCTTTCAGCTGGTGTTGGACACCTGGCCTTTTCTAATGCTAATACACACACCCACTCGCTAAACCAAAATATTTGAGAACCACCTAGACAAATTCGACTCTGCTCCAGCTGTGAGACGACTTTCTTCCCCACTCACTACTGTCCAGAAACTATCACCCAAGAACCATTACCCCTTTGAGAGATTGAACAACCCGCTCACAGCCAGCTAAAACTTGGGGACGGTATTTCCAAGGACGAACCCAATAGTGGAGGAAGAAGGCGATGACCATCGCCCCTGTCACAGTGAGTTTCGAACTGGAACCCCCCTTGAGCTCGTTACCTAGTCGTCTCGACCGTGCGGCCACCGTGTTTGGCTGGTGGACCCTACAAAGCTTCGAACTGCGACATCGCCCCTATGACCCGATTGCGACCAAGCTTTGACTCGAGAGGATTTAATACTTAGGAAAGGTAGAATTCAAACTCTTCTCTGTGTTTATTGGTTTTCATGGTCATGACCTAACTTAGACCTATGACGACCCGATGTTGACTCAGTGTGCTCTAGTTTGAACAGGTACTCCCTCAAGCTCTAAACTCATTTTATCACTGCACCTCGTCTTGGGGAAGCTATTAGTGAGCTAACCTGTCATTTTTCACGTGAGGAACGCGCCTGTCTTCGAACCCAGTTCATACCCGAAATTGTAACCTGAGAAAGACCCAGAAGAATTGATTTTGGTCGAGGTAAGCTCTTAAAATCTAAATAGTACCATTTGTTTCGTCTTTGTGTGGTTGCTTGTTGGATTAGGCACATGTGGCTGTGGATTAGTGCTCGGTGGTTTCTGAATAATCTGTAGCGCCACCGTGAATTCCCAGCGGTCTCTAAGTCTCGTTAAGTAGATTCGAACCTTAATTGCATGCTTATTATGTTCCTGAGAATGAGAAGTTTAGGTTTGTTGGTTTGCATGTCGAATTTGGGTAGGACCAATCATCGTCTCCAGCGGAGCTCCAGTGACGGTGTCCACCGTTAGTCAACGTCAAAAGTAACTGTCAAGTTAGTGGACCTTTAATAGAATATTCCATAGAATATTCAGAATATTCCATGGAATATTTGAGGAATATTCCACGAAATATTCCCACATGAGTACTGAGCACGTGTGGCTCGTAAGGGTTACTGTAGCAAAACGCGCAGAGCGTGTGACATGCGCATGAAGGGGGTGCATAGTTGTACGTAAGCCCCCCTGCTGGAGTGTGAGGGCGTGTGAACCACTTTTCCGACCCTCCCTGGGCACGTGGGGCCCTTATCTGGCCCACGGCGGCGCATGGGCTCACTTTTAGACCGTTTAGGATCATTTTAAGTGGTTTTCCCGCCCTAAAAATGAGCGTACAGCCGATTTTTGACTACCGGAAACATATAGGCACTGTTTTCTGGGTCCCGTTAGCGTGTGGGTGCTATTTTCGGGGTGTTTGATGGTAAAGAAAATGTATACGCCCGTGTTAAGTAACTCAAGACTTCGTTTTGGGCCACCCTTGAGTAATACGACTTGTGTATTGGACTTGTTATTAATTATAACCTTTGTGGGTGGTTGCCTAGGGAATAAATGAACTTGGGAGCTAGTGACTTGTATGAATTGTCGGGTAATCTGTCAGGACCCGTCCCGAATCCCCCCGAGATTAAAGCGGGACGCGCCAACTCCCGTTTGAGAGTATCAGACAAGGGATAATTCCAACCTTAGCCCTACCGGGGCTTTCAGAGTGCGCCAGGATCGGATGAAGAGTATGATGTCTCGGTCTCCGCTACAACCTACATCCGCGATCAACCTGAAGCACATTAAAATTCAGAAAAGACTGAGTGGACAAAACATAGAATTTAATGTATAAAAACAATTTTACAAAAAGAAGACATTTATGCCCTTCATTAAAAAGCATGCATACATTCGAAAGCCATTGGATCAAACCATTAGGGCCTTGGCCCAAAACCGTGAAACCAAAGTATATAGGAACTCAGCCTAAAACCAATCATGCGGGACTCAGCCCAAAACAATAATTTAAACCATATGGGAACTCAGCCCAAATCCAAATGCGTTGGGACTCAGCCCAAAACCAATATCAGTGGGTCTCAACCCAAAACCAATCATCGGCATCCTTGTTGCTTAACATCTCAGATGTCACAATCCACACCACTGTCACGGTTCCAAGCTACGCGTGCTACCCGGGGTCTCAAATCCCAAGTCTCCCCAGGGTCCACCTAGGTCAATGACCCGCAGATCAATGACCCTCAATGGGGGGAGGTTTTAACCTCTAGCAATCCCTGCTCCTGAGTCACTATATGGATATGTCGCTTCGTGCAATGAACCTTCACAGGCAATGCCCTGTGACTACTTCAGGATACTACGAGACATCTGGAGGAGACAACCCGCCACTCCAGGATACTACGGGACGTCTGGAGGGCATCTGTTCGTGAGGATGGTATACGGAAAACCATTTTACAAATCATCTCAAAGGGTTATGCCCGGGTTTTCCATAAAATCATCATAAATCTAAATATGGGTCCTTGACCCGAAATCATGTTTATAAACCATAACTGGGCCCCATGCCCGAATTCGTAAACCAACGGGGCCCTCGGCTCGATCGTATAACTCAAAGGGGCCTCCAGCCCAATTTCTCATTAAATCAAATGGACACCAAGTCCGATGGTTTCCAACCAAATGGGTCTCATGCCGGATTCCATATTTTCAAATCCAAAACCTTTCTATCAAATCACCACAGAAAACATAGCACGTATAGGCACGACATAAAACCGTAAACCTCGAAATACGTGCGAATACATAAATACTAACTATCACAAACAAATGCACTCACGCCATAAGCCTCTCTCGGGCCAATCACCATCTTCGGGGTTCCCAAATCTATCCAAATCATTTTAAAGGGTTACTAACAACCTCAATAACCTCTCATAAAATCCCCTTAAATTTCCCAAATTTTTAACTATTGTTAAACTCAATCCTAAACCTTCGGACATCCCGAACTATATCGAAACGATGTTCGATTGACTCGAAACTTGTCCCAAAATGTCCGTTACATCGAAAGGATGATTTTTTATGTTGAACACTTCCCAGATGATCCACCACGCGCCCTCACGTGCAGCCCAAAGGGGCTGCACGTAGGCTTCACACGCCACTGCACAGTGTTGTCCCTGTCCTTCGGCAGACCTGGTCCGATTGGTCCACCTGCAATTCCGAGCAGACCAGACCGGTGGAACCGGTCTAGTCCATTTCCTCCCTTATTTTTGGTTCGATTTCGATCCTTCCAATCCCAATTTCTTCATCTTTTCAATTCATATCCTCCTATGTCCTCAAAACCATAAAAATAAGCCTAAATCCCTTTGGTTCAGAAAACCAATTTGAACCCAAACTTCCTATCCACGTCTGGGCACTTCTAGGGGTCAAACCTTCACCCTAAAAATCCCATTTAGTCCCTAAGAACCTTAGAAACAAGTTTGGAGGTTCGATTTGGGTTAACTTGGCCAAAATGTGATTTCAGTGGGCAGACACCGAAAATCTTCCAGCCGTCGTTCTGGGCTACTCAACCATTCCCCACGGTCCAAAACTAACCCTAATCATCCTACCAACCCCCTAAACACATCCTGATCAATCTATATCCTCCCCAACGTCCCAATCGCGAAATCAAAATTTGAATAACAAAGGGAGTTTCTCGGGTTTACCTGTTTCCTGTCCATCGCCACCGTCCACGGCAGTCCCGTCCTCATTCAGCCACCATCAGTCTCTTTCTATTTCTCTCTCAGATCGAAGCCAGGTGGGGGAAGGGATTTGGAGTCCTGTTCGATGGGGTTTCGGGTTTGGTGGGAAATGAACAAGCAAGGGGTGATATGCATGAATGAAGGGAAGGGGGCAATGGATGAGTGACACTTGTAACTCATCCATTGGGCCTGCTCAAAATATCTGGGGCCTACTTGAGGACAAATGTCATCCGTCTCGTGATTCATGCAATAATTCCTCGGAACTATCTTGAACCGTAACTTTTTCGTCGAACATCCGATTTCGACATACCGCCTGTCTACTAACTCGTATCAACTTGATCTATGTAATGGTCCTTGACTCACGTGCATCAGACCTCCCGTGACAGGACCCACCCCGATTATCGCCTCAATAATTGGGAAGCATCCTGCTCCCGTCTGACAATCGAACCCAAAAGACCGGAAATCCAAATAATATAACATCACACCCATTGTCAGACCAGGGAGATTAAACAAATACAACCGACTGGACATCAAGTCCATAGTTTCACAGAGCATAATATTACAAAGCAAAATAAAGAACAAATCCTACTCTGTGAACTAACTACTCCGCAACGGAAAGCTTTATGCCTCTGCCTCTGCCTCGGCGCTAGCCCCCGAACTTGTACCACGACCTGGAGGGTAGTTAAAACAACAAAGTGTGAGTGGACTGAAACAAAAGTTTTCAGAAAACAGTTTAAGGAAATCGGGGTTCGCCCTCCAGTTTTATAACACGCATGCATAACCAGACATTCGAAAACCGCGTATTAAACATTCGAAATCCCTTTTTTCGAAACACATGGAAAACATTGCATAAAACCATCATAACTCGTGTAAAAATCATGTAAGATTACCAAAATCCAGAAACCGTCATTTTGAAACATCAATTACGCAATCAAGTAAAAAGTGAATCAACAATCACAATTAAACCGTTGGATCCATCCGAGTCTTTAAACTCAATATCAGGCCTTCCCGGGATATCAACGAGTCTTTAAACTCAAAACATAATCAATAGGCCTCAGGGTATCACAATAACCGAGTCTTTAAACTCACAAGTCTTTAAACTCAATCCGGGTCTTTAAACCCAATTTTCGGGCCCGCCCCCGTCATCAATTAACCGGGTCTTTAAACCCAAAACCAGATCCAACAATCAACCGGGTCTTTAAACCAAAACCATTTATAAACACAATAAACCAGGATTCCACATGATCCTTTTTCCAAAAATCATTCCGAAATCATATCTTGTCATGATAGGACTTATGTCTGAAATCACATGCAATTTCCAAAACATGCAATTCCCGAAATCACTTCACAAATATAATCAAACATCATAAATACGTAACATGCATAATCATATCCAAATAATTCATCAAAAACATCATTCATGCATAGGAGAAAACCGTAATCTCGGAATACGTGAAATATGATATTTATCTCAAAAAGCGTGAAATCACGTAAAACCGACATAGCATATTTATCAACATAAAATCATAAGTGAAGACACAAGATAAATAAGTAAAATAGTCATGCATGCACAATTTGGAAATCAAAAGTCCACTCACGGTTTTAGGACGCGTCAATCGCACCCCGTGCGCTCCTCAGTAGCTTCGGAAATGTCCGGGCCTGTAAAAACGTACAAGGAGGGTTACAATCATCCCCAAATAACTCGTATGATTTTTCCTAATTTTTCCGGATTTTTCGACAAAATTAACTTTAAGGACCTAAACTTCCGAACTCCCGAAATTATCCCGAACGACTCCCGATCGACTCGAACTCTAAAGATAAAATGTTAATTAGACTGAAAGGAATAAGTTTCATGTTGACCGTGATCAGAGATGACATCACACGCGCCATCACGCGCTGCCCAAAGTGGCTGCGCGTGTAGGCCACGCGCCTGCTACAGTGACACTGGTACAGTGTCACCATCTTCACCCGACTACTGCTATTCGGATCTTCAACCCGCGTGTTCAACCCGTCCAATTAACCATCAATTCTCACTCAATTGCTCTCGTTTTTTTTATCCTAACATGTTCTATAATCATCTAATTAGAGTTCTAAGTCATTTAATTACTTCGACATGCCCCAAATCGATCAACCCAGACCCGAACAGTCGAACGGGTCATCATCTAGAACTCACCCAAAACAGTTCCATTATCCAATTAACTCAGACAGTAGCTTAAGGTTACCCAAACTAACGTAACCACACGATCAATTGAACAAATCGTTACCTGTAAATAGCCGTCCTCAAGCTCGAAATTTCTCAGAACCAGGGGCCTCAGTTCTTGGCCAATTCGTGAGTGATGTCCTTCGAAATCGATGTGGTCGGTTTCCTATTGCTCCCAGAAGACTAATACGGCCCTTGGTTTCGCTCAAATGGCCTCACAATTTGATCTTCGATTTTCCGTCCAAACTGGTTTTTCTCTGAACTGGAACTTGAGTTCCTGAGCAATCTTTGATCAAATCTCTTCAACTCTTGCACGGTTGTGTTCCTGTCACTCCCAGAAAGCTTCCTCAGTGTCTAGATTGGTCCCAAAACCCCTAGAAATTGAACTCTGGATTTTCCCCCCAAAAACCCGAAATGGTTCTTCACGGCTCTCTCAGTCACTCTCAGCTTCTCTCAATCTCAACAGATAGCAAAATGATGCCAAATGAATCCTCTCTCCACTCCCCTACACGGTTAATCGATCAGTGCAACCAGCAGCTCGTGGGAGACCAACTGGGGTCTCTGAAACTTGTTTCCCACAAACACAGAAACCATGGCCATTTTAAAATCAACTCGTGCTCTAAATCTCTGCCCAAACCACACCTAAAGGCCTCCAACATCCTCAAAGTCCATAAACAATTCCCACCGTCCAGTCCACTACTGTTTAAACAATTGAAATCGTGCAGGCACTCACGGCATGGCCGGGTGCACTCTGTTTTTCACGGTGGTGAATAGTAACCGCCGTGTAAAAAGTCCAAAATGCCCTCAGGGCAATAATTAACAAAATGCCCTCCAACTTCCGTGACCCGTAACTCGGTCATCCGATATCCGTTTCAAGCGTGCCGCCTGTCGTTGTACTCGGGGCTTTGAGACGAACCTAACGGTTTTCGAGCCATGTGAAAATCAATTGTCAAACAAATAGTCAACTTTTCCCCTATAACGTCCAAATTACGATAATGCCCCTGGGTTTCCGAACGTCATAACTTTTTCCCTGGACGTCCGAATCGGACGTGCCACCTGTCTATGAACTCGTGACGTCCCGAACTACGCCACGGTCATCGGTCAACGTCCGTTCTCCCCTCCAATCAAAAAGTAAAAAAATTGATCACACCAAACACAGGGGTAAAAACGTCATTTTATTCAATATTTTACAATATTACACTTTCCGAATTTTCGGGGCGTTACAATCTCACCCCATTAAGAAATTTCGTCCCAAAATTTCAAGGAAACAAATAGGTGAACTGTTCTCGCATCTCCGCCTCGGGTTCCCATGTGGCTTCCTCCACATTCTGGTTCCTCTAGAGAACCTTTACAGAGGAACGGTCTTCCGGCATAGCACCTTATCCTTTCGGTCCAAAATTTGTACCAGCTGTTCTTCAAAACTCAAGTCCTCTCGAAGTTCAATAGGTTGTTCCTCCAGTACATGAGATTCATCAAACACATATTTCCGTAGCATCGACACGTGGAAAAACATCGTGGACTTTCGAAAGTTCTGGCGGTAATGCTAACCTGTAGGCCACCTAACTAATCCTCTCAGTAATCTCATAAGGTCCGATAAAACCGAGGGCTCAACTTTCCTCGCCTGCCAAATCTCACTACACCTTTCCAAGGGGACAGTTTCAGAAATACCCGATCTCCGACCGCAAACTCAAGATCTCTAATCCGATGGTCCACATAGCTCTTTTGTCTGTCTTGGGCTGCCTTGAGCCGATCTCTGATGAGTTTGACCTTCTCTGTTGTCAATTCCACCAACTCGGATTTAGTCAGCTTCCTTTCACCCACGTCCGTCCAACACAACGGGGTCCTGCACTGCCGTCCGTACAAGGCTTCGTAAGGAGCCATCCCAATGCTCGCCTGATAGCTGTTGTTATAAGTAAATTCCATCAAGGCTAGGTGTGATTCCCAAGTGCCTTGAAATTGCAAAACGCAAGCTCGCATCATATCCTCCAATATCTGGATGGTCCGCTCAGACTAGCCGTCAGTCTGAGGATGAAATGCGGTACTGAAACGAAGTTTCGTCCCGAAAGCTTCCTGTAGACTTTGCCAAAACCGAGAGGTAAACCTCGGGTCTCTGTCCGAAACTATTGATTCTGGAGTACCGTGCAAACGGATGATCTCATCGATAAACAACTGAGCCAACTGTGTCATCCTGAAGTTCTCTCGTACTGGCAAGAAATGAGCTGATTTTGTAAGCCTGTCCACAATCACCCAAACTCCATCGTGACCTCTGGGTGTCCTAGGAAGTCCAAACACAAAATCCATCGTTATGTGATCCCATCTCCATTCCGGGATAGGTAGTGATTGCAAGGCTCCATAAGGTCTTTGTCTCTCAGCCTTCACTTGCTGACAAATCAGACACCTGTTGACAAACTCGGCAATCTCTCGTTTCATACCCGGCCACCAGTAATGTTCTCGCAATGTACGATACATCTTGGTCCCACCGGATGCATCGCGTAGGCCGAACTGTGAGCCTCGTCCAAGATCTCCTTCTTCAGTGCCTCATCGTCCGACACACACAACCGTCCTTCTTTTAGCAAGGCTCCATCCTCTCTGACTGTGAAATCTTGCCGCTCACTAGCTTCCACTTCAATCCGAAGTACACAGGAGACAGGATCTTGAGATTGAGCCTCAACGATCCGATCGATTATGAGTGGTCTGACATGAAAATTAGCCAGCAAGACACCTTGGCTATCCAGTCCCAAATCAATGCTAGTCTTACGGAGTTAAACCAAAAGCGGTAAATGAACCGTCCGTAGGTGTGCTACAGAATGCGTTGACTTCCGGCTTAGAGCATCAGCCATAACATTGGCTTTTCCAGGGTGATACTCAATCGTGCAATCATAATCCTTAATTAGCTCCAGCCATCATCGTTGCGACACATTCAAGTCCTTCTGGGTGAACAAGTACTTCAGGCTCTTGTGATCCGTGAACAGCCTGCAAGTCGCACCATACAAGTGATGTCTCCAAATTTTCAGTGCATGCACGACAGCGGCTAACTCCAAGTCGTGCGTAGGATAATTGCGCTCATGTGGCTTCAACTGGCGCGAAGCATATGCAATCACTTTCCCATGATGCATTAGTACACATCTCAATCCCTGTAAGGATGCATCACTGTACACCTCGAATTCCCCACTGTCATCTGGAAGGGTCAGTATAGGAGCAGATGTCAGCCTTTCCTTTAACTCCCGAAAACTACGCTCACAATCATCATCCCAGACGAACATGACTCCCTTCTGCGTCAGTCGTGTCAACGGGGCAGCAATGGTAGAGAAACTCTCTACAAACCTTTGGTAATAACCAGCCAATCCCAAGAAACTTCTGACTTCAGTGACGGTCATCGGTTGTTCCCACTTCGCCACTGCTTCAACTTTCTGAGAATCCACACTGATTCCATAAGTTGAGATCACATGCCCCAAGAAACTCACGCTTGTCAACCAAAACTGACACTTGCTGAGCTTCGCATACAATTGGTTTTCCCCCAAGGCACCTAGCACCATCCTTATGTGCTCCTCATGCTCTCCCGCACTCTTCGAGTAAACTAGAATATCGTCGATGAACACGATGACAAAGTGATCCAAGTATGGCTGTAACACTCGGTTCATCAAATCCATAAACGATGCAGGTGCGTTGGTCAAACCAAACGGCATCACAAGGAACTCATAATGACCATATCGGGTTCTAAAGGCTGTCTTGGGTACATCCTCATCCTCAACCCGCAACTGATGATACCCAGAACGAAGATCGATTTTGGAGAAGTACTGCGCTCCTCGCAGCTGATCGAACAAGTCATCGATCCGAGGCAACGGGTATTTGTTCCTGACTGTTACTTTATTCAGTTGCCTGTAATCGATGCAGAGTCTCAAACTCTCATCCTTTTTCCTCACAAACAACACTGGGGCTCCCCAAGGGGATACACTTGGTCGAATAAATCCCATCTCAAGCAGCTCTTGTAACTGTGCCTTCAGTTCTTTCAACTCAGCTGGCGCCGTACGATACGGAGTCATCAATAGTGAACTCGACATCTCGATGAGGTGGCAATCCAGGTAGATCCTCCGGAAAGACATCCGGTGTAACAACCCGTCCCGAGAACCGGGATTAGTGGAGTGATTAAGGTGGGATTAGCAGGGCTAATCGGTGGTTAGTTGGTCCCGATAAGGTCATTGGCTTAGAATGACGATTTTGCCCCTAGTTCGGGCAAAAAGTTGATTTTTAGTTCGGGTGGTCAGGTGGACTTTGACCGGTGACCAGGACATAGTTTAGGATGTCACGAACCCATAGGCAGGTGGCATGCTTGATTCCGACATCCGAGGAGGAAGTTGTGATGTTCAGAAGGTTGGGGGCATAACCGTAATTTGGGTAAAATAGGGGGAATAGTTGACTTTTTGTATAACCGGGTTTTGAGATGTTGACCTAGGATGGTTATATAGATCTCGTCGTCCTGAGTTCGATGACAGGCGGCACGTATTCATCGGACGTACGAGGTGTGAGATACGGGTCTAGAAAGGTAGTGGCAAAACCGTAATTTTGAGTTAAACAGAAGGGTATTTTGGTCTTTTACACCTGGGGAATTGTGCAGAGAGAGGGGCAGGTGGACGGCTGGGATGGAGCCATTTGGTGAGAGACTGGAGTGGATGGTGACACGTGGATGGCCACCAGAGAGTTCTAGGATTGTCTAAAATAGACACGGGCACATTTTGGGTAGATTTAAACCGTGCATTTGGTTTTGGGAGGAACAGAAACAGAGAGGTGAGGCGGCGAGGTTCTTGGTCGATTCAGTGAGGGTGTGAGGTTTGGTGAATGGTGAGAGTGACAGAGAGGGGAAGAATAGCTGGTAATTGGGTTTTGGGAGTGAAATCGTGGGGGATAAGTGCTGGTGGTGAGGTCTGAATTTCAGAGAAAACAGAGAGAGTTGCGGGACAGAGGTGGTGGCTGTGCCGTGTGTTGGCTTAATTCAGGCTGAGAGAAGACTAGAATGGCTTTGTGGACTCCAGGGAGTGCGACGGTGTGCACGGCGGCGATCGACAGCATGTAATCCCTCACCCCCGTTCAGTTACTCTGTTTTTCCGTTAAGTTCAAACCGTGAGTCGTGAGTTTAGAGGACGAGTCGAGAGGTTTGGGGAGTTGGGTGAGACTCAGTGATGTCCTAGGAGCCGTCTACGGTGGTTGCCGTGACGGGGGAACGGCTGGTTGGCCGGGATGAAGAACAGGGGATTGATCGGGTTTTCCTTCGAGTTAGGGACGATGATATAGGGGTTGTGTTGAGGCGTCTGAGTAAGGGGAATAGATTGTGGAGGATTGGACGAAGAGGATGGTGCAGAGAGGGAGGAGAATGGTGGCCGGACGGTGGAGAACAGGTCTCGCCGGTCCAGTTGCAGCGGCCGGTTCAGCACAGTGCACTCGAGGTTGCGGGTGACACTGTAGCTGGCGCGTGAGGCCCACGCGCAGCCACTTTGGGCGGCGCGTGGAGGCGCGTGCGGCAGTTCTGGGGAAAATGATCAACATGGTTTTTGATCTAGGTGTTGTGGTGAGTCTATTGGAATTAGTTTCGGGTTAATCGGACGTCGTTTGAGGTTAGTTCCGCGAGGTCGAAGGTCTGGGGTCCCGGGCAAGGTACGCTTAGAAGTTCGGGAAAATTATGGGGCTTTAGTATGAGTAGCGTGAAGTAGTTAGTAACTCCGTTATGGAATTTGGACAGGTTCGGGAAAGCCGAGGAATAGCGAATGGCCGGGGACGGCGTAAATGCGCGCGTATCGAGGCGACGCTGAAATGGTCTGTGAGTGGACTTTGTCTTTTAACTCTTGATGCATGCATATATGTTTTATATGATTTCTATACTAGTTTCTATGATTTGATTTCTAGTTGTGATGGTTTGTGGTTTATGCACGTTTCTCGAGGAGAATGATGGTTTTTACGTTTTACGAGGTTTTGATAACTATTGTAATTTGAACCAGGTTTTAATGGTTGATTTCGGGATTTGACATACGGTTGGATTTCAAGGAAAGTAAAAGGATTTTGAAAAGTATTTTCGGGCCTGAGGCCCAGTTCAAAAGGTGTTTTCGGAAAGGAGATTTCGGGTTTCGGAATCGGAATTCCGGGTGACGATTCGGGATTCGATTCGGGACTTGAAGCGGATTTCGGGTTTGGGTTCGGAATGGTTATTCCGGATGCTAGCTTACGGAATGATGGTTGCGGACTCGGACCGGAAAATGAGAAGGAAATGAGTTCTGGGTCTGGATTCGGAATGACGGTTATGGATGCCGGAAGGGCATCAGACCAGTGGTTTCGGATTCGGGTTTGGATGAGGATTCGGTAAATGGTTTTTAAATGGTTTTGGGATTGGATTTGCTGGATCTGGATATTGGGTTTAAAGACCCGGATATATGTGACGGGGGACCGGCCGGATTGGGTTTAAAGACCCGGATTAAGTTTAAAGACTCGGGAGTTTAAAGACTCGGATATATTGATTTTTCCCCCGTAGGCCTTGAGTTTAAAGACTCGGGAGTTTAAAGACTCGGATATGATTAAGGCCTGGATTGAGTTTAAAGACTCGGGAGTTTAAAGACTCGGATAGATCCAGCAGATTCGATGAATGAGAATGTGTTTAGGGTTTTCACTGAGACTTGATGATGATGTTTTGGGCAGTAGCCCGGATGAAATAGTTTCTATTGGTTATAATGGCTTCCGGTGATATTGGGGCTGAGGCCCGGGTTTTGGAAAAAGGAAAAATGTGCTTTGGTTTTCGTATATTGTTTTATGACGTAATTGATATGCATGCATTGGTTTTCAAAACGGAGGGTATAAATGTATGTGTTTTCTGATAACTGTTTTGAACTTGACTTTTATTTTTGTCCACTCACAGTCTTTTCGTGTTTTCGATACCCTCCAGGTTGTTGCGGCGGGGGCTGTCGGTTGAGAGAGATGGAGACATCACATGCCCAATCCACAGTAGGCTCTGCGCACTCTGGGACGTTTGAGGTTGTTGAGGTGGTTGGTCTGGAACTCCCTTGTCCGACTTACGTGTCACACGGAGGTTAGGCGGTTGTTTAGCCCTCATGTCATGCGTACGTTAGACGGGAGCGGGGTTCAGCCCTTAATCCCGGGGGATTAGGGGTGGGCCCTGACATCCGGGAACTCCCGTACTATCGGTATATCCTCCACTCTCAATGGTGCAGCTCGTGCGTCCATCACTTGAGCTAAGTATCCCTGGCACCCTTTCCTCAACAACTTACTTGCCTTCAGGGCTGAAATCACTCCGACAGGAGTTGCTCGCTGTATTCCCTGAAAGGTAGTTTCCAGTAACCCTGGACTCCGAAAAGTAACCTTCTTATCGACACATTCGATAGAAGCATGATGGAGTGTCAACCAATCCATTCCTAAAATGACATCAAAATCGTGCAAGTCCAAGAGTATCAAGTCAGCTACCAAACCCACGTCGCCTACCATTACGGGACACTCCCGCAACACTTGATTTACCACAAATACATCTCTTGTGGGCGTTCTCACACCCATGTCATAGTCCAGTGCGGACACCTCTCTACCAGCCAATAACTCACAATCCCGTGATTTAAATGAATGAGTAGCTCCGGGATCAATTAAAGCACAAACATCATGTCCAAAGATCGTGAGTGTACCTATCACAACACCAGGTGCTGCCCTGGCCTTCTGCTGCGTAACCGCAAAAACTCGGGCATGTGGTCCAGCTGCTCGCCCACGGCCCCGGCCCCTCTGTCCACTAGTCGCTCTAGTACCTCTTCCTCTAGTACTCCCAGTTCCGGAAACTGCAGCTGTGTTCCGTCCCTGTTCTGCTCCACCCCGACCTGCGCCACCACCCTGTGGCAAGGATGGACACTCCCTCCGATAGTAGCCTTGCTCGACACAGAAGAAACAGATAACACTGGAAGCATCTCGAGCAAAACCACCACTCTGCCGTCCTATGGAAGCAACCGAAGTCGCGCTCGCCTGCGGAGCAGTCTGTGCCCTAGGCGCTCTGAATCCAGGACTCTGAAAGTGACCAGGCCTACCATAACGATCATTGCCTGCAGATGAGGCTCCACCATAACGTCCCTTCTTCGGGGTTCTCTGACCATACGATCCAGGATATGAACGCTCTCGACGTTTTCCACCACCAGAGTACTGTGGACGTGTCGGGAGACTAGGCTCAACCCGCACTGCGGCATCAGACAACTCTCTGAGAGTAGTAAAAGCTTCGGTCGTCACAATGGCCCGTATCTCACTCCGTATGCCAAGCTCAAACCTACGACATTTCTCAGCCTCAATAGACACAAAGGTAGGAGCAAAACGGGCTAGCATCTGAAATTTCTGCTCATACTCTGCTACCGACATGCTCCCCTATTGGAGCTGCAGAAACTCGGTCTCCCTAGCATCACAGAATGAACGGGGATAATACTGATCCAGAAACCGTTCACGAAAGGTCTCCCAAGTCACGGTACGGGCATCCCAACCCGACAACTCCAGAGTATACCACCACTCATAAGTGGAGTCATCAAGCAAAAAGGTGGCCAACACAACTCGCTCCTCAGGAGGACAGTGCATCACAGCAAATATCCGCTCAAACCGAGAAATCCAACGGTGTGCATCCTCGGGATCCGCTCCACCACTAAACACCGTAGCCCCAAGACGATGGGCTCGCTCAATCTAAGCACTCTCGGCATCACCGTTAGGTCGTGGAGGGGGTTCACGTCGCGGAGGCATGGCCGATCGTCCTTCTCTGAAAGAGGCATAAGTTAGTACAATAATCGAGGCACACCCAAGTGCTGGACACAAACCGTAAACCTATGCTCTAATACCAATTGACAAGACCCACCCCGATTATCGCCTTGATAATCGGGAAGCATCCTGCTCCCGTCTGACAATCGAACCCAAAAGACCGGAAATTCAAATAATATTACATCACACCCATTGTCAGACCAGGGAGATTAAACAAATACAACCAACTGGACATCAAGTCCATAGTTTCACAGAGCATAATATTACAAAGAAAAATAAAGAACAAATCCTACTCTGTGAACTAACTACTCCGCAACGGAAAACTTTATGCATCTGCCTCTGCCTCGGCGCTAGCCCCCGAACTTGTACCACGACCTGGAGGGTAGTTAAAACAACAAAGTGTGAGTGGACTGAAACAAAAGTTTGCAGAAAACAGTTTAAGGAAATCGGGGTTTGCCCTCCAGTTTTATAACACGCATGCATAACCAGACATTCGAAAACCGCGTATTAAACATTCAAAATCCCTTTTTCCGAAACACATGGAAAACATTGCAGAAAACCATCATAACTCATGTAAAAATCATGTAAGATTACCAAAATCCAGAAACCGTCATTTTGAAACATCAATTACGCAATCAAGTAAAAAGTGAATCAACAATCACAATTAAACCGTTGGATCCATCTGAGTCTTTAAACTCAATATCAGGCCTTCCCGGGATATCAACGAGTCTTTAAACTCAAAACATAATCAATAGGCCTCGGGGGTATCACAATAACCGAGTCTTTAAACTCACGAGTCTTTAAACTCAATCCAGGTCTTTAAACCCAATTTTCGGGCCCGCCCCCGTCATCAATTAACCGGGTCTTTAAACCCAAAACCAGATCCAACAATCAACTGGGTCTTTAAACCAAAAACCATTTATAAACACAATAAACCAGGATTCCACATGATCCGTTTTCCAAAAATCATTCCGAAATCATATCTTGTCATGATAGGACTTATGTCCGAAATCACATGCAATTTCCAAAACATGCAATTCCCGAAATCACTTCACAAATATAATCAAACATCATAAATACGTAACATGCATAATCATATCCAAATACTTCATCAAAAACATCATTCATGCATAGGCGAAAACCGTAATCTCAGAATACGTGAAATATGATATTTATCTCAAAAAGCGTGAAATCACGTAAAACCAACATAGCATATTTATCAACATAAAATAATAAGTGAAGACACAAGATAAATAAGTAAAATAGTCATGCATGCACAATTTGGAAATCAAAAGTCCACTCACGGTTTTAGGACGCGTCAATCGCGCCCCCTGCGCTCCTCAGTAGCTTCGGAAATGTCCGGGCCTGTAAAAATGTACAAGGAGGGTTACAATCATCCCCAAATAACTCGTATGATTTTTCCTAATTTTTCCGGATTTTTCGACGAAATTAACCTTAAGGACCTAACCTTCCGAACTCCCGAAATTATCCCGAACGACTCCCGATCGACTTGAACTCTAAAGATAAAATGTTAATTAGACTGAAAGGAATAAGTTTCATGTTGACCGTGATCGGAGATGACATCACACGCGCCATCACGCGCTGCCCAAAGTGGCTGCGCGTGTAGGCCACGCGCCTGCTACAGTGACACTGCTACAGTGTCACCATCTTCACCCGACTACCGCTATTCGGATATTCAACCCGCGTGTTCAACCCGTCCAATTAACCATCAATTCTCACTCAATTGCTCTCGTTTTTTATCCTAACATGTTCTATAATCATCTAATTAGAGTTCTAAATCATTTAATTACTTCGACATGCCCCAAATCGATCAACCCAGACCCGAACAGTCGAACGGGTCATCATCTAGAACTCACCCAAAACAGTTCCATTATCCAATTAACTCAGACAGTAGCTTAAGGTTACCTAAACTAACGTAACCACACGATCAATTGAACAAATCGTTACCTGTAAATAGCCGTCCTCAAGCTCGAAAATTCTCAGAACCAGGGGCCTCAGTTCTTGGCCAATTCGTGAGTGATGTCCTTCGAAATCGATGTGGTCGGTTTCCTATTGCTCCCAGAAGACTAATACGGCCCTTGGTTTCGCTCAAATGGCCTCACAATTTGATCTTCGATTTTCCCTCCAAACTGGTTTTTCTCTGAACTAGAACTTGAGTTCCTGAGCAATCTTTGATCAAATCTCTTCAACTCTTGCACGGTTGTGTTCCTGTCACTCCAAGAAAGCTTCCTCAGTGTCTAGATTGGTCCCAAAACCCCTAGAAATTGAACTCTGGATTTTTCCCCCAAAAACTCGAAATGGTTCTTCACGGCTCTCTCAGTCACTCTCAGCTTCTCTCAATCTCAACAGATAGCAAAATGATGCCAAATGAATCCTCTCTCCACTCCCCTACACGGTTAATCGATCAGTGCAACCAGCAGCTCGTGAGAGACCAGCTGAGGTCTCTGAAACTTGTTTCCCACAAACACAGAAACCATGGCCATTTTAAAATCAACTCGTGCTCTGAATCTCTGCCCAAACCACACCTGAATGCCTCCAACATCCTCAAAGTCCATAAACAATTCCCACCGTCCAGTCCACTACTATTTAAACAATTGAAATCGTGCAGGCACTCATGGCATGGCCGGGTGCACTCTGTTTTTCACGGTGGTGAACAGTAATCGCCGTGTAAAAAGACCAAAATGCCCTCAGGGAAATAATTACCAAAATGCCCTCCAACTTTCGTGACCCGTAACTCGGTCATCCGATGTCCGTTTCAAGCGTGCCGTCTGTCGTTGTACTTGGGGCTTTGAGATGAACCTAACGGTCTTTGATTTATGTGAAAATCAATTGTCAAACAAAAAGTCAACTTTTTCCCCTATAACATCCAAATTACGATAATGCCCCTGGGCTTCCGAACGTCATAACTTTTTTCCTGGACGTCCAAATCGGACGTGCCACCTGTCTATGAACTCGTGACGTTCCGAACTACGTCACGGTCATCGGTCAACGTCCGTTCGACCCTCCAATCAAAAAGTCAAAAAATTGACCACACCAAACACAGGGGTAAAAACGTCATTTTATTCAATATTTTAAAATATTACACTTTCCGAATTTCCGGGGCGTTACATCCTAAGTCAAAGGTCAACTTTTGGCCCTCGTTCAAGAGCAAAATCGTAATTTCGCCCCATCCGTCCGTTAATCCTCGGGTAATCCCCAATTAACCTCACTAATCCATAATTAGTCTTAATTCATCCTTAAAATTAGGGACTGGTCGTTACATAATCCATGTCCCCGACTAGTGTGAGTGGACACTTCCCTAAACTTTATTTTACATCCTTTATTACTCACACGTTTTACGATGTTTGCACAACTTATATTTGTTAAACATGCAAGATACATTCGTAATATTCGTGATATATGATTATGTGTGATAATGATTGTTCATATTCGAGCATGATTATTGGTGGTAGTATGGCACATGTACATAGTTGCATATGTCGAGTCATATAATGCATTACATGAGAGTCCCCAGGGCATTTATGAGATTAAGATAGTAGAACCCACTTAGGAGTCGCTAGTATCTAGTACCTGTCTGTAGGCCACATATCAGTCCTCTACGTGATCGTTCACCCATATTGCTCACTATACTAGTTAAAAATCTTCAGTCTTGTTCCCGAGCTCTAGGGAACTCGTGGTGACGGTGTATTGTTATAAGGACCAGTTCCGAATCTACGTGATTAATTAAGGTTAATAACTGATTATCAAGAATTAATTAAGGACTAATAGAGATTAGTCGAGGATTATCGAATGATTTGGGCAAAATGATAATTTTACCCTTGGAAAGGATAAAAAGTTGACTTTTGACCTGGAAGGTCCAATACACGAAGACCGAGGACCATTACGTAGATCGAGACGATACAATCCGTAGACAGGCAGCACGTCAAAATTAGACATCGTATGGGAAAGTTACGGATCACGAAAGGTTTTAGGAACTATTCACGATTGTATGGGTTTCAAAATGGTTTGTTTTTCGTGGGACCCAAATATCTAAATTGGAACCATAGGATGAGTGACACTTGTTACCCACCCTATAGCCTATTTCCATACATACATGCAACATCATCATCTTCATTTTACATCATCTTCTTTGTTTCTTTCTTCCCAAAACCGTACCCACCACCCCAAACCATTCCATCTTCATCCTTTAAACCAGGGAGAGAGAGAGAGAGAGAGAGAGAGAGAGAGAGAGAGAGAGAGAGAGAGAGAGAGAGAAAGAAAGTGAGGGAGGGTGAAAGGACGGCCAAGGACGGCGGAGCAGCCGCGGGTGTGGCTGGAAAGCATGGAAAAACAAGGTAAAACCGTGGGCCTTGGATTTTGGATTTTGATTTTGAAGTTTTGGATCGATTTTAAGCCCATATTCATGTTCTTTTAGCTCATACGAGCTTGTAGGTGCAAGAATGGAAGTTTTTGGATGACGAGAGTGGCCGAAACATCGATTCGATGTTTGGCCAAAACTTTGGGAGGCCATATCTTCAAAACTAGGCACTTTCTTGAATTTCTGAGTTCATATTTGGATTCCTTTGCTGTAGTAGCATGATTTTAATATATAGAATGTAGGATTTGGTTGAGGAATAAGAGAGTTATGAAGGTTTGAAAAATTGGACAAAAATGAGGTTTACCAGCCGCCGTGTCGTCTTCTCCGAGGCGACCCGTTGACCGACTGACATCATCGTTGACTTTGCTGACGTCAGACTGTTGACCAACTGACGTCAGCGTTAACCGTTGACTGGCTGACGTCAGCATTGTCTTTGTTGACGTCGGTGATGACTTTGACCGTTGACCATGATGACGTCAGCGTTGACTTTACTGAAGTCAGCGGTGACCGTTGATTTTTTTGTTGATCGAACTTTGACCTGCGCAGGGCACAAATTTCGAGGTCAAACTATTCTTATTCAAAAGGTTTCGGCAGTCTGAATTCAATGGTGGTGAATTCGGATCGATCGAAGATCGTTTGATAGGTCATTTAGAGGTTGTTAGCCTCGGGAAACGTGTTCAGGACACGTTGACCGTTCTGAGATGTGTGAGGGTCTTTGATATAGACTTGTATAGATGGTTAATGACCTTTGAGTATGATTTGGATAGCTTCGGACATCCCGGAGAGTACGAATTAGCCCCGTAGTGACTTACGACGCTGGATTTGGAGCGCGCAACATGGAAAGTTTGTGAGTGGATGTTTGCTTTATAAATATGATGCATGCATAAATGTTTTATATGTTTTATGATCATGATTTGAGATGCATTGATTGCATGATGTTTTGCATATGATTGGGCATTTTCGTAGAAAATGTCGTTATATTGCACGTATTTCAAAATTTCCGTTTTATATGATATTTTGGCTTAGGCCGAGTTTTATAAGTGCATGTGTTTTATGAGATTTTGATGGTTTCACGGAGAGGCGCGAAACCAAGGATTTATTATTGGTTTTGAATGATTTTATGGTGATGCATGAAATCGATATTCGGGCATGAGTCCCAGTTGATAAGACTTGACTTGGATTGAAGTCGATGATGATTATGGAAAGTGTTTTGAATCGTGAATTGGTTTTCGAATTTGGAAATATCGTTCGGGCGTATGACCTAGTTGATTTGTGGTGTTACTTAGAGTATAGTCAAACATGTGATATATCAGGTTGTGACCCAATTATGAGATTTATGAAATATATTTCGAGCATGAAACCCAATTGTGGATTTGATAAGATTCGAGAAATCCTGGGTCTATGAGGTGTTGATAGACAATGTTTTCGGGCTTGTGACCCATTTGATGATATTCGGGCTTGCGTCCCTATAATTTTGAGTTTAAAGACTCGAATTTTATTAGAGGGCATCCGGTTATGAATATGTTTCCCCAGAGAGCACTCTGGAGATAATGCTCGCCTCCAAGGTACGGAGAGGTCACGATGCGCCTACTATCGAGCAGCTAAGAGAGGCGGCAGTCGAGGGAGGCTCGACTCAAGAGTGCGGTATATGAGATTAGTCGTTGATATGTTCACGACGATCTGGAGATTGTCGGCTGGTGATGTGTTCATGGCGACATGCTTAGGATCAGAGCAGTGCTTGAGTTTATGGGCACGCGTTGCTGGGATTAGGATCGTGACTAATGATACTGATGATATGAGATTGAGTTTAAAGACTCGGGAGTTTAAAGATTGAGATTTTAGCACAGTGATTGATTTGGGCTGAGATCCACATGTTTATGTTTTTGGGTGAGACCCCACATGTTTATGTTTTGGACTACGACCCCACATGTTGTCGATTTGGTTTTGGGGCTGAGACCCTAACGAGGAAATGGCTTTGATTGATAAGCATTTTTCAATGGATTTGATTTGAAATGCAATACGTCTTGCTTTTCCGAAAAGTATATGAAATACTGGTTTCTGATGCAGGCATGCTTTTACGTGAAGGGTATAAATGATATTTTCGTATAAACTATTTTTATAACTGATTGTTTTTCTCCATTCACAGCTTTTATGTTTTTAATACCCTTCAGGTTGATTGCGGATGCTTGGGTTGTAGTAGAGATCGAGACATCACATGCTGCCACCAATCCTTGCGTACTCTGGATAACCCCAAGCAGGTTTAAGTTTAATCCCTTCTCTGACACACGATGTCAGACAGGAGCAGACACATCCCACGATAATCTAGGGGGTTGAGATGGGTCCTGTCAATTGCACCCAATCCTTCACGTGGTCATGGTACGTGAGCAAGATACCTAGCTATGTATATATTCCAAGTATGAGACCTAAGGCAAGTCAAGAGCAATGTGATGTGGGTTGATATTGAGATATATGATTAGTTTCTGCATGGCTCATTTGTGTATTTTGGTTAATTATGACTTGTTAGACGTTACTTTATTATCTCGTATTACATGCAAATATATTATATGGTTTTGGGGTTTTTATCTATAAAACGAGGGGTTAAAGTTGTTTTATTGTTACTCATTTTACACTGAAATAACATTTGGGTCCACTCACCCATTGTGTTTTAAATCCCTCAGGTTTCTTTGGCATGCATGTTCTTCGAGAAGGATGGGTTACTGCTCTGACACTCACTCTTGGGCGAGGAGAGAAGTTGTTAGTATAATCGGGTATCAGCAGGTAAGTTTTATTTGTAATCATCAACTTAAATTCGTCCATACTTTAAAGTTTCCACTAATGGATGAAATGTTACCGGTTTTTACCGGTTAGGTTTCATCCGGCTCCTTAGAATGCGAATTTTTAGTTCAAATAGCTTCGTTATCTAGACGTCTTCGTTCAGATGTCGGCTAGCACGCCTCGACTTGCATGCCTTAATCGGATATTCGGAGTCAGGTTGTGTCAATAAATATATATAAGGATGTACACGCAAATCCACCTAGGCACCTAGCCATTACATGGGGCGGTTTCTCACTTTAGAGCGCCTAAACGAATTAGGCGGCTGCCGTTTTGAATAGAAACTCACATGATCATGCGACTATTCACGATTAATTATCGAATTTTATTCATTCAAAATGTGGGAATTGAAATTATTTTTTTTAAATAAATATTATGTGTAACGACCCATCCCGAATTTCGGGATTAGATCAGTGACTAATCAAGGATTAGTAAGGTTAATCAATGATTAGTGGGGCGAAATAGGACGGACGACACAAAATGACCGTTTTGCCCCTAGTCGTGGGCAAAATATTGACTTTTAACCTGGGAGGTCCGATGCCCGATGACCGAGGACCGTTACGTAGATCAGGTCGATACGAATCCGTAGACAGGCGGCACGCCGAAATCGGGCGTCGGACGGAAAGGTTACGGTTCACGGAAGTTCTGGAAAACTATTTACGGAGGCATGTTTTACGAGAAAAAAAGGGACTTTCATGTGGGGCCCAGATATTTGAGGGCAGGCCCAATGGATGAATGACACTTGTCATTCATCCATTGCCCACCCAAATTGATACATGCATCCCCCATTTCTTTGTTCGTGCAAACCAAACCCACCCAAAACCCGATCTCGTTCAAACCACCATCCCCAAGTCCCTTCCCTCACCTGTGCTGACTGAGAGTGACTGAGAGGTAGGTCATAGGTGAGACAGGTGAGACAGTGACGGTAGGAGGATGGTTAGACCGCCAGGGACGGCGGAGGAACGATGAACCCGCGCGGGTACCATTTCAAAATCAAATTCGAAGTTTTGTTAGAGCACTAGGGAACTATTTCTAGCGAGTGGATGACGTTTGTGGGGTTCCTGTGAATTGAAGAGGATAAAAAAACGAAGGGTTTCGAAGGAGGAGCAAAGCAGACCGACGGCGGGAAAACTGGGCAAAGTTCTTCGATTTTAAGGTACCAACTTTGGCCCTTTTTATTGAATTTAAAATGGTAGAAAGATAGGAAATGAGATTAGGAAGAGATTTGGATTAGAATGGGATGAAATGGATCAAAAATGTGAAGGTTAGGATGTTGAACCCGCCATGACGGTCCAAACTAGTCTGGTCCGGTTCGAACTAGGCGAACCGAGTTTGCTGGAGGTTGAAGACAGTGAATAGTTCTAGTGCGCGGGCTTCACGCGCAGCCCCTTTGGATGGCGCGTGGAGGTGCGTGAAGCATCCTTTGGGGATGAATTCAACATATGAGTTAATGTATTCGATGTAACGAACATTTTGGGACTGGTTTCGTGTCAATCGGATACCGTCTCGATATTGTTCGGGACATCCGAAGGTTTAGGATCGAGTTTAAAAATATTTAAAAATTTGGGAAAATTACGGGGCTTCAATGAGAGGTTAATAAGGTAGTTAGTAACCCTTTATATTGATTTGGACAGGTTTGGGAGTCCCGGTGACGACGATTAGCCCGGTGAGGCTTACGACACGTAAAACGAGGTAATAGCTTAGGATGGTCTGTGAGTGGACATTGATTTCTAAACTGTTATGCATACATAAATATCTTATACGGTTTATAGATATGATTCTATGATGATGATTTGGATGATTTTGATTTACATGGTTTCACGCATTTCGAGGCGATTTACTTGCTTTCACGTAAATCGAGGTTTACGATTTTGCACTGATTTTCCGTGCTTATAGTTTTGGAAATGATTTCATGAAATGGTTTTAGATTTGATAAGGTAAAATCGTGTTTGAGACCCATTTGTTTTGGAAACCCTCGGACTCGAAGTCCATTTAGTTATATTCTCGAGCTAGAGGCCTAATTGGTTCTTGAATCGATTTCGGATTTTGAAATATGGAATCGAGCATGAGACTCCTTTGATTTATGAACTCTCTGACTTGAAGTCCATTTGATTTAACGAGGCATCGAGCCGAAAGCCTAGTTGATTTACGTATCGGGTCGAGGCCCATTTGGTTTACTAAATCGGGCACGAGGCCCAGTTGGTTAATTTGGCCCGGAGGCCCAGTTTGTATGTGGATTCGGGCTTAGGGCCCATTTATGTTTTAAGATTGTGATTTCCAGTCGGGGACCCATAAATGGATTTATGGTTTATGACGGGTTATGGGGACCGGGCATGAACCCTTAAAAGGTTTTTATGGTTCATGACGGTTTATGGAGACCGTGCATGAACCCTTAAAATGTTTTTATGGTTCATGACGGTTTATGGGGACCGGGCATGAACTCTTGAAAGGTTTTGAGAATGTTTTCAAATGGTTTTTCGTATACCATCCTTTATATATGAATTGTCTCCTCCGGAGAGGGTCGCTGGCCTGGGTAGACCCCAGAGTAGTCACGGAGCACTGACTGAGTGGAGTCGCCCCATTGGGTTCCTTACTCTCAGGAAGGCTATGGATTATAACCCCTAGGGAGGGTCATTGATCTATGGACATTGACTTGGGTGGACCCTGGGGAGACTTGGGCTTTGAGACCCCAGGTAGCACGCGCGTAGCTCTAGATACAGTGACAGAATTGGTTATATGATATTGATGAACATGATTTCTTGGATTTGCGAGATTGTGTTTTATGAATGATAAATGGATTTGGGTTGAGATCCCACATATGTTTACTTTGTTATGAAAATGGATTTCTGTAAATGGTTTTGGGCAGGAGGTCGTGTGACTTTAATTTATGGAACTTGGGGCTGAGTCCCTAAATATGGTTGTTTAAACATATGTGGTTTGATAAATGGTTTTACTATGCATGCATGCTTTTTAGTGAAGGGCATAAAGATCTTTTATGAAATATGTTTTATAAACTCTTTTATTTTAGTCCACTCACAGTCTTTCTAGTTTTCAATGCCCTTCAGGTTGATTACGGATGTGGACTGTAGCAGAGACCGAGACATCACATACTCTGGAAGCCGGTCAGGCTAAAGGTTCAAATTTTCCCTGGTCTGACTCTCCGTGTCAGACGGGATCAAAAACGTCCCTCGTTAATCCCAGGGGGATTAGGACGGGTCCTGACATTATGTGAAAATCACTTTTATAAAAAAAAAATTCAAATAAAAGTAGCATAGTTAATTTTATACATATATAGCAAATTGCACTTTACTATCATGTGCATTGAACTAAATTTTAAAGTTATTCTTAACTTTTGAAATTTTGTATTTTCGTATCCTGAACCCTTTAAAACGTGACAACTTAAAGGGGTGAGTTTTGGAGCGGGGGTAAGGGGAATCTAAGTAACGGTGTATTTCTAGGGTCCTGTGAGCTTAATGCTTCCTTGATTTGGGTGTTTGGACATTAGTTGGTGTAATTGACTCATGGCTTCGTCATTTGGACGTCTTCATTTTGGTGTCGGCTAGCACGCCTCGACCTGTGTGCCTTAATCGGATATTCCGGGTCGGGGTGTGTTAGGTTTGGTATCTGAGCCAGGTTCTAGGACGCGTCAATAGTTTACGGACGCTTGATGATCATATGACCTGATACCCGGTGTTAGAGCCACTCCTCGAGTAACTAGTTTTGTTTCTTTTGAACGTTAGTGTTTAATGGATTACTTTTTGATTACGCGTTTCCATAAGATAAACCAGAGTTCGACCTAAGTGTTATCAACCTTTGTTACGGGATTAATGAGATTGTATTCCGTTGAATTTCACGTTCCGGTAGTACTTACGAGCTTAGGACTCGTATGGGTGGTGTGAATGAGTCATTCAACGATGTGCAAGGCAAGCTCGACTTTTTCACGACTGGTTTGTAGTTGACTCATCTCGAGAGACGAGATCCCCGTAACCGTATAAGAAATCTCAGTTGATTCTGTTTGGCTGACACTTTTGAAACCGTTGCGCTAGAATCGATCATCAAATTGGTCCATTCGGGGACCCTAGGACCTACATTAGGGTTTTCTACGAGGTCCTTGTATGTAGTCCTATTCTTGTGTATTGGGTACTTTGAGGGTACTTCAGAGGATATTTTGGTTTTGCGCATGGGTTAAGCTCTAATTTTGGGATCGAGATCGCGCAACCTACCTTTGTTCTATATGGATAAAAACATTATGGACCTCCCCGACAGTTCTGAGGAGCGAACCACTTAATTGTTCCTATATTTGTCTTATGGGACATGTCACGACTTGTTCCTTCCAGCACAAGCACCGTATCATTGTTTTGTCGTTTATTATGCAACCCCTCCTGTATGCGCTTTAGAAGCAATTTAAATATCGTTGTTTTGTGCATGATGTTGGTTTAAAGCGCTTCACTTTAGTACCGTTCTTAACGCAGTGTTTTCTCTTTCTAGGTGTTTAAAATGAGTTTACGATTTTTCTACAAATGACCTCACCTTACAACTGAATTTCTTACGACTTGTGTGTTTACCGTGGATCTCTTATTTCTGGTGACAAAACTTTTATGTACAAAATATGTTTTTAACAATGTCAATTTGTGGCACGTATTATGACGTGTTACATTTTGGATGCCAGTCACATATATTTTACTAAACCGATATGCTAAATCATCTTTGACCACTTGACTTCTTTATTTCATCAAACCACACATTTTCACAATCAAGAGCCGTGTTCCCTACCTGCCATTTTTGTCCAAAACTATTTTAATCAATGATTTTGGGAATCGCTTCCTCTTTCTATCGGGTCCTTGAGGGCATTTAAGGTTTTAACCAATTTCACTAGCTCATGATTTATGCAAATTTTTTGAAAGTCCCTTAACTTGATTTCATGTTTTGGCATTGGTGCCTCGCATGGCGGGTTTGATTTATTTTGTAAATTTCGCTCACCCCTGTCTTGGAGATTTACGTGTCCCCAAGGTCAAGATGAGTTTGAAACTCTTGAATTGCTGAGTTTTGATTTGTACTTCTTTTAAATATTTTCCCTCAATTGGAAGACTTTGACCTTCGGGGCCACCTTGTATTTGTGTTTAGAGTACTAGTCGTCTTTTTGTGTTTTTGAACTCTTTAAATTGTGTACATTTTTCATTTATCTCCAACTTTTGTCATTACTCGAGATTTTATGTGGTATTTGGCCCAGCACCATGTTCATACTTCATCATATCTTACACTCAACCTTTTCAAGATACACTCATCGCCTTCTTGTTTCACTAGCCAGATGGTTGAACGAACTCGCCTAAGTTTCAGAATAGGCTTTACTCGCAATGATTCTAATTCGTTAACGGCGAGATTGCAAGATTAATGATTAGTACTTGTTGACGATCTTGTAGACTCTTGCAAACTTTTCCTCATTAGCTTTTGACAATCGATATCGCACTCGGATGTCAATCGATGATCCCATAGACGCGTTTTAAGTTCGACCACTGACCCTAAGTGTAGTTTTGAATCGTTTTTTTGGGAATTTGTTTTGACCACCACGTGTCACCTATTTTCCGTAAGAATACTATCCTTGTGTGATTTCCTGGTATCTTCATTATTTCTACACCAGGTGATTTCCTGGACGCACTAGCTAGAGGGCACATTAGACTTTATGTATATTTGTGCATCCCTAAGAACTGGGGACATGTGTGCAATTGGACTTTCCTCCCCAACCTTACCTAGGAATTCGATGCTCCAGCTTGTCACAAACGGGTACCCTAGTTGGATAGTTTGTTAAGGATCTTCTCGAACACGTTTGGCCAAGTTGGTTGGATCCAAATTCTATCCACTATTGTATACTCCTAGTGGAATAGGATACGGTGATGTACTCAACCTCCCTTGTTTCGGAGAACACGCATTATGTTCCGTTTCCACTGTCACCAGTGATAAATATGTATTTACCCAGGATATATCCATGGACAGGATAACCTCAAATTGAGGTCTCAATGACGATCTTCATCTCGTGGTATAGAAACCTGCCCTGAGTCGTACCCTCTTCATTGGAGGTGACTTCTTGATCGGAGTTGGTGTCGCTAAAGTTTACTTCGGGACGGGTCAAATTAGCCTTTAACACGAGAATCTTCTTTGACCACGCTTTATAAACTTTTCTAAGATTGGTGAACGAAGGAGCAGATTTGATAATCCTAACCCAATGGTAAACTTGCAGCATGGACTAAAGTGGACTTGGCTGCAAACTTACCGTTAAACGTAAAACTTGGCCGTGGTTGTGGTTTTGAAACTCTGTCTGGAAGTTAGACTAACCAACCAGAACTTATACACTAGCTGAGGTGGACTCCAGCATGGAAAATCTCAATCACTATTCACGTTTGTCGCTTGGACCTTCTCAGGCACATCTTTACTAATTTGTTTAGTGGTAAGTTTTTATTCCCGGATTTAAGCCGCTAGTTGTTACATGGGAAAGTTTGACCATACTTTGATCATGAGTGTAGGATGTCGTGTGATCACGTTATTCCTTCTTTCATTATTGCTTAAGCTCTCTCTTATACTACCTTATATTCTGTTTCTGGACGCCACTCAAGTTGTGGAGTGACATACCAATCATGTGGAGTATTCTCCTCCCCTCTTTGTTCAGACCTAGTGGAAGTCGATTTAAACACGTACTCGATGTCTTTCGTATCCTTGAGTTGGATCATTACGATTGAAAGGACCCTTTAGCTGTGTTAGCCATCTGAAGAACCCCTGGACATGCATGGACTGTGTCAGGACCTGACCTTCCTCTGTTGAGACCCGACTCTAGCATGATATTATCCACTTTGGGCCTCCTCGCCCTCACGGTTTTGTTTTCGGGAGCTCACGGTGTAACTTCCTAGGGGGTCACCCATCATGGAATTGCACCAACTTCAACTCGCTTAACTTTGGAGTTCCAATCGAACCCAAAGCCACTGAGCTCCCAAAAGGCCTCGTGCTAGATAGGTGTGTGCCTACACCTTTAAGGCACACCACCATTCCCCTCCCATACCAGTCCCCTCTCCCAGGAATGTGGGATCGTTCAACGTTCCCTCCAGGACACGGGTCTTATAGACTGAGTTTCCACTACCCCTATAACTAGAGAATAATCGAGTCACCTATTCCTATTCCTAACCTTGATTAGTGATTTACCGAAAACTGTAGTAGTTTCTTAAACCTCGAGGTCGCTTAAGATTAGCTACCCTTATACGAGTTGGATCTCGTAAAACAAAGTTTGGGAGAACTGTTTCGAGATCGCTAAGGTTGGTAGGTTAGTTTGAACCCTATCGGACCCTTAATGGCAAGAATCCCGACTATTATCTGAAAGTCCAAGAGGAATTGTCGGCCTCTAGCCAGAGAGATTGTCGAGGTCATTAATTTTGATCGATTCGAAACGAGTTGCATTACGTGACAGTTGGGACATCAAGGTCTCTCTTGTACTTGGCCTACTAGATTTATTAGCGAAGGGAAAAAACAACCTACTTGAGAGGATTCAGTGTCTTTCGGGGAGAGACTAATCGTTGACTAACAAATCTTTACTGGATATTCAAGAAACTATTCATAAGGCATCTGATTTGTTGTATCATTTGAGGAAGGCCTTTATGGATTACTTGTGGTAAATGATGGGATACACCGGTGGCTCGATGCCTCGAAAATGATGAGACCTATGGTGGAGCATTATTTTATTGGACCTCGAAAAATAGTCAAGTCTTAACTATGATGGTTGCAGATGATTTTTGAATGCTCGTTGAGAGTTGTGTCGTTGATCGACCTTGACCAACTTTCGAGGACGAAATTTCCTTAAGGGGGGTAGACTGTTACATCCCGTATAGAAAAATAAGAAACTAAAATCTGAAATTTCCCATCTACCCTCATTGAACTCTTCGAATTGCATTTTGGGTTGGTATTGGTTTAATTAGTAGGGTTGGGCCTTGCGAATGTTGGTATTGGGGGCCCAAAACCGAAATACGATTGCATGTTATGGAGGCCTTGGTGACTCGTACTAGTAACTCAAGCCCAAACTTGAGGCCTTAAGACTGAGGTTGTGACCTAATGAGTTCTACATTGCACCAATTAATTTAGCCCAACAAACAAGGCCGTCCTTGGGAGCCCAAATTTGGACCTCTGTGAAGCCAAACCCATCTCGTGGGATTCTACTATGGCCCAAGCCCATCTTTGAAGACCCAAACATTGTCTTAACCAATGATCTCTTTTAAGCCCATTATGAGGTACCTAGGCCCAAAATTGAGCCCATACCCTATTGGAATTTCTCCTTTCAGCTGGTGTTGGACACCTGGCCTTTTCTGATGCTAACACACACACCCACTCGCTGAACCAAAATATGCGAGAACCACCTAGACGAATTTGACTCTGCTCCAATCGTGAGACGACTTTCTCCTTCACACACCACTACCCAGAAACTATTACACAGGAACCACTACCCCCTCGAGAGATTGAACAACTCGCTCACAGCTAGTTGAAACTTGGGGACAGATTTGCCAGAGACAAACCTGATGGTGGAGGAAGAAGGCGATGACTATCGCCCATGTCACAGTGAGTATTGAACCGGAAACCCCCCTTGAGCTCACCACGTAGTCGTCTCGATCTTGTGACCACCACATTCAGCTGGTGGACCCTACAAAGCTTCAAACTGCGACGTCGCCCCTATGACCCGATTACGACCAAGTTTTGACCCGAGAGGGTTTAAGAGTTAGGCAAGGTAGAATTCGAACTCGTCTCTGTGTTTGCTGGTTTTTCTTGGTCGTGACGACCTCCCTTAACCCTTTTGTATGCTTTTTTCGAGATGAGAAATGAAGGGTCAAGCCACGACCCGACTTAGACCCATGTCGACCCGATGTTGACCCAGTCTCTGGTTCAAATAGGTACTCCCTCAAGCTCTAAACTCAGTCTATCACTGCACCTCATCTTAGGGAAGCTATTAGTGAGCTAACCTGTCATTTTTCATGCGAGGAACGTGACGGTCGTCGAACCCAGTTCATACTCGAAACTATAACCCAAGAACAACTCCGAGGAATTGACTTCTATCGAGGTAAGCTCTTGAAATCTAAATAATACCATTTGTTTCATCTCATTGAGTGGGTACTGATTATGTGCTTGCTTGTTGGATTGGGCACCTCTAGCGGGGGATTGGAGCTCAGTGGTTTCTAAAGAATATGCAGCGCCACCGTGAATTCCCAGCTGTCTCTAAGTCTTGTTAGGTAGATTCCAACCTTAATTGTGTGCTAATTATGTTCCTAAGAATGAGTAATTTAGGTTTGTTGGTTTACATGTTGAATTTTGGTAGGAATAATAGAAATTGGACTCAAACGGATTCAGGGAATTTTTCTACCCAAAAATCCAAAACTCGGCCTCCGGACGGCGGCGTTGGCGGTGGTCCGATCACCGTCTCCAGCGGAGCTCCAACAATGGTGGTCATCGTTAGTCAGCCGTTAGTCAATGAAATGTCAATGCCAAAAGTAACAATTAAGTTAACGGATCATTAATAGATTATTGCATGGAATATTTGAGGAATATTCCCACACGTACACTGTGCACGTGTGGCGCATAATGGTTACTGTAGCAACACACACAGAGCATGTGACGCTTGCATGGGGGCACGTGGGCGCACGTGGCCGGTACGCGAGGCCTCCTACTAGCCCATGAGGCTGCGTGAAGCCACTTTTCCGACCCTCCGTCGATGCGTGGCGACGCATGAGGCCCTTTTCTGGCCCATGGCAGTATGTGGGAACATTTTTAGCACATTTAGGATTGTTTTAAGTGGTTTTCCAATCCTAAAAAGGTGCGTAGAGCTGATGTTTGACTCCCGACAACGTATAAGCACTGTTTTTCGGGTCTCGGCAACGTCTGGGTGCTATTTTTGGGGTGTTTGATGGTATATAAAGTGTCTAGGCCCGTGTTAAGCAATTTTAGACTTCGTTTTGGGCCACCCTTGACAGGACCGCCCCCAAAGGGACATTGATAACCGTGTCCGGTCTTACTTTCGTCTGGCAAGTCGAATGAAGTTCCCAAAATACCCTCCGTACTTGCCAAACAAGGGATAGCCACACACGTACTTACTCATGCCTCCGCCTCTCGATCAGTCTCGACCAACGCGTCGAGACCTAGATGGTCAATTTAAACACAAAAGGTGTGAGTGGACAAAAATGAATCAGTTATAAAACAGTTATAGAAAGATATTTCTACCCTCCACGTAAAACCAACGCATGCATTCGAAAATCATTTCGCAATCCGTTACATTTTCATCATAAGAAAACCGTGTACGAAAATCAAATCATTTTCCTTTTCTTAACCTTCGGGACTTAGCCCGCATTCATAAACACAGGGCCTCAGCCCAAAATCATGAATCAAATCGAAGTATACAATATAATCCAAAATCCATCAAACCACATAAACCGGGCCACTGCCCAACACGTCCGAAAACATCGGAAATCAACAATAATTCAGAAGTCAATCAATCTGCTGGATCTCAAGTGCGCCCGAGTCTTTAAACTCAAAACCATGTGCATAATCAGGCCTTCCCAGGATATCAACGAGTCTTTAAACTCAGAGCACAATCAATAGGCCTCGGGGGATATCACAATAACCGAGTCTTTAAACTCACGAGTCTTTAAACTCAATTCGGATCTTTAAACCCAATCCGGGCCCGCCCCCGTCATCAATCAACCGGGTCTTTAAACCCAAAACATCATCCAGCAATAGTATCGGGTCATTAAACCCAAAACATGTGTAATTCACAACCAAATAGAGTCCATAGGAATTCAAATTCCAAAACCAGTCCGAAATCGCATTTTGTCATAATAGGACTTATGTCCGAACTTCACATTCAAATCTTGAATCATATCCGTCATCCATTTCCAAATCCGAATTCGCAATAATGATTCCGTAAGCCGGCATCCGGAAACATCATCCTGAACCCAAATCCGGAAATCCATCTTCAAGTTTCCGAAACTCGAAATCTCGTTCACCAAAGCCACTTTTAGGCACTGGGCATCAAGCCCGAAATCGCTTTTCCCAAAATCCGTTTTAAATCTTTGAAATCAAATCGTAGTTTAAATACCAAATTCAAATCACCGTGAACCAAATTCAAATCACCAAAATCACGGTCAAACCACAACATACTCGAAATCTCGTAAAACGTGCAAATCCGCAACACTCTTGAAATACGTGCCAAAACCCGTTTGAATCTTTGAATTCAAATCATATTTCAAATCCCAAAGCTAAAACATCAAAACCATGATCAAATCACAATATACTCGAAATATCGTAAAACGCGCAAAACTGTAATAATCTCGAAATCCATGTCAAAACTGTAGGTCAAACTCACAATCATAATCAAAACATTCTCAAAATAGGATATGCACAAATCATGTGAAATCGTTCATCACACCAACATCAAAGCATATGTGAAACCATAATCTCGAAATACGTGCAGTATGTATTGCATACCAAAATATGTATAAATACGAAAAAACGTAATTATCACAAGTCATAATCATAATCATAGAAATCATAGAAACATTTATGCATGTATTAAATTTTGAAAGCAAAGTCCACTCACACACCGTCCATAACGCTAGTTTTCGCGCTGCACGCGTTTTCGAAATTTCCAACATTTTTCAGGAATCTCGAATCCTGTCCGAAGTCATTCTTTAGTGTCACTAAGGACTCAAATAACATCATACTAATTTTCCATAATTTTTCGGGAATTAAATATTAATTAAAAACGTAATATAAACCTTCGGACCCTCAAAACAATATCGAAACAGTGTCCAATTAACTCGAAACCAACGCTAAAATGTTCGTTACATTGTATAGGACAAAATTCGTGTTAAACTCACCTCGAAAATCGGGCCCACGCGCCCTCACGCGCCGCCGTGAGTGGCTGCGCGTGAAACTCACGCGCCTGCTACAGTGATACTACAGTGTCACCTTCCTCATCTGACTCTCTGCTAAACGGGTCCCAAACCCGCGACACAACCCGGTCCAATCTCCCACAATTACAGCTTAATTCCTTCAATTTGTCCATCAAAAACCTTCCATTGTAACTTAATTTAAGTTCTCCGTTATTAAATTCACACATCCAGCCCTAAATAGATCATTTCCTTCATGATCAATCAAACGGGTCAAGCTTTGAAACTCACTCGAATCAATTCAGTTTTCAAATTAACTTAAACACAAGCTTCATAGGACCTAAACGAACACTAAACCATAAGCAAATCCAGGAAAACTTACCCGTAGGTGATCGTCCTCAAGCCTGAAATTTCTCCAGAACTGGAACTTGGGTTCTTGGCCAAACCGCAATTGATTTCCTTCAGTGTTGGTACAGTTGAACTCTAAATGATCCCAGAAGATTTTTTCCAACCTTGGTTTTGTTCCTATCGACTCACAAATTAAATTAGATTTTCCCTCCAATTTTCCCAAAATTTTCCGACTCAATTTCCTCTCAATTCTCAAGCTCTTCCTCTCCAAAATGACCCTCTCGACTCATTCTCACTCCCTATAATCAATTCAAGCTTCACAACAACCTAAGGAATCTCTCAGACCCACTGTGTTTCTGTTTCCCGCAAAGGACCCAAACCCATTACAAAATTGCACCCGTGCTCTGTGTTCTTCACAGTCCAGCACGCCTAACTCCATTCTGTCCTCACTATTAAACAATTCCCCCCAACCAAAGCCACTAACAGTTAAACAATTCACTGAACGGACCACCCAAAGCACGGTGGTTTCAGCCATGCTGCACTGTTCCAATAGTGCCCTTGGAAAATTACCATTTTGCCCTTCTTCACAAAATTACCAAAGTGCCCTCCTCGTTTTAGAACCATAACTCACCCGTCCGATGTCCGTTTTCAACATGCCGACTGTCTACGAACTCAGGGCATCGAGACCTACCCAACGGTCCTCGAATTGCGTGAAAAATTGTGGTCAATCAAAAAGTCAACCTTTCCCCCCTTTTTTATCATAATTACGAAAATGCCCTTGAACTTCCAAACGTCATAACTTCTTCCCTGATCGTCGGAATCGGCCGTGCCACCTGTATATGAACTCGTGACGTCCCGAACTATGTCACAGTCATCGGTCAAAGTCCGTTTGACCGCTCGAGCAAAAAGTCAACCGTTCACCCCTTATTTAGGGGCAAAAATCGTCATTTTCTTCAAATTTTCCCAATTTTCCTTTTCCAAAAGTCCGGGTCGTTACAACCTACCCCCCTTAAAGAATTTCGTCCTCGAAATTCCAATTAGTGGGAGCCATAATACTTATCCCGAGGTATTACGTCTAAGATGCACCTAAACAAAAACAACCTCAACTGGTTATAAGCCATACTCAACTTATAGAATTCAACAACCAATCTCAACCTCTGTGTAAATCCCTGCCCCAAGGGTAATCACACCACATACTTACACGGAATACGTAGCCTAGCTCACGTTCGATTCCACACAATCCAGGGAACACGAAGATCCGTCAGATCTTCTCGTTTACATGTCATCCACTCGTGATATGATCCAATGGCTAAATCCTCACATATGTCATCAGGCCACCAGGCCAATAAACTCATATGGTCCAATAACTTGGGAACTCATTCCCCTCACTAGGTCAATAACGCCATATCCCTTTCTCAGGGTCACTACGTATAATGATTTAGACTTTTCCTCCTGATTCCTTCTTATTACCAATAAGCACTCAGCATAATCATTCGTACCATATCGCAAATCACACACCTCTCTTAACCTCGACTCCACCATACACCAAGTATGGTCCTGCAGTTGGACGCCAACCGTCCAGATTATCAGAAATCATGTACTGCTCCAATCCTATGGAGTTCCGTAACTAACAGGATTTCACCTATCCTTAGGTTATCGAACATGACAATCCTTTCCCCAAGTAATACCTGATTCGACAATGTGGTCGTCATCTCAATATATCCCGACCATCGCCTTATCACACATTAAGCCCTACTTTTTATCCATCATTACCAATCCTAAAGGTCGATACGGTACTCGTACATTCCTTCCTAAAGGTATATGACCTCTGCATACTCAACCTTGTGGATCGATCTCAACTCCTACAAGGAAAGTCAACTTCTAAGGGTTTAACTAGCATTAACACCCGACTAACCGAATCCCAAATCTCATAGTGAGTGATCGAACATAAGTCACCGTTTCTTCACTTGTAACCATTCTATCTCAGTTCTTATTTCCATTGACTACGTCTGTCTTTCCTAGGATTCACACTAGTCCCAACCTTTATTCGTTCGACCAGACCTAGCACTTACTTAACCATAAATTTTGCCCTGAACACACTCATCTGTACATAGGAGGATACCAACCAATCACCACTCAGTTCTCAGTTCCAATAACTCTGACCCCTTACGGGTCAATCACCATAACTGGAAAAACATGGGAGAGAACCCCCCTTACAATCCCGTGTGGTTACCAGAAAATCTCAAACCAACTCACGTTTCCCAAACCTACGCTGGTCTATCAGACCTAACACTTATTCAACTATCTCTCTCTCTGAGGGCATATTCTGACAGGACCCATCCCAATCCCCCCGGGATTACCGTGGAATGTGCCCTGCTCCCGTCCAACAAGAGGTGTCAGACAAGGGATAACCAAGAGCCACTACCCAACGGGGCATCCAGAGTGCGCAAGGATCGATGGAGGAGGTGTGCAATGTCCCAGTCTCTGCTGCAATCGCATCCGTGATCAACCTGAAGGGCATTAAAACCAAAAGCTGTGAGTGGACAAAAACCAATAAGTTTACCAAATACATTTATAAGACATTTATGCCCTCCAATAAAAACGTATGCATGCCACAAAAACCAGTAACCAAAACGTTTGCTCAACCGAGCCCTTAGGGCCTTAGCCCAAAAACCGTTAACCAAAAACCAAGTGTGGGAACTCAGCCCAAAACTGTGGAATACCACCACCATACATATTAAAACCATGTGGGTCACCACCCACGACCATAAATGAACATTAATTCAAAAATCCAAAACCATTTAGGGTCCCCGACCCTACATACCATTTCATAACCAATAATCCATTTTTACCACATAACACATATCCAACCAATAAGCCATTTTATTCATTAATCCATATTTTACCATTACCATCACCAGCATCCCAGATGCTTAGCGTCCCAGACGCTTGACGTCCCTGACGTCATATCTCACGGTTTCATAAGCTACGCGTGCTGCCCGGGGTCTCTCCGGGTCCATATATCTGACATCCCTGATGTCTGACGTCCCTGACGTCAATCATATCAATCCTGCTCCTGAGTCATCATACGGTCCGGCTGCTCCGTATAATGACCCCTCGCAGGCAATGCACCGTGACTTCCCTAGTGTCCCAGACATCTGGAGGAGACCATCATATATCCTTGTATCCAGATGGTATATGGAAAACAGTTTTATTAAAATCCTTTTATCACATCATTACCATTAGGCCCTGCCCGAAATTTCCATAAAACCATGTAATTCCATTTAGGGTCCCTGACCCAAAATCACAATTATTAAACATAGGGTCCCTGACCCGAAATCACATTTATAATCCAACTGGGCCTCATGCCCAATTTTATGAACCACTGGGCCCACGGCCCGATTTGTAAACCAACTGGGCCCGCAGCCCGACTTATAAACCCACTGGGCCCACGGCCCGTATTCGTAAATCAACTGGGCCCCTGGCTCGATAACATAACTCAAATGGGTCTCAGCCCGATTTCATACCAACTGGGCCCCTGGCCCGATTTCATTAACCAACTGGGCCCCCGGCCCGATTTTCAAATGGACTCCAAGTCCGAAATTTCCAACATAATTGGGCCTCAAGCCCGAGTTCATATTTCCAATTTCAAAACCATTTCATCACATTATATCCAAGTCATAAATATGGAAAATCCATGTAAAACCGGAAACCTCGATTTACGTGCAAGCACGTAAATCGCCTCGAAATACGTGAAACCGTACAATTTACCAACAACCAAATCAACATCACACAATCACAACCATAATCCATATAAAACATTTAAGCATGCATAGAATTTATAAAACCAAAGTCCACTCACAGACCGTTTAACCGTGTACCTCGATACGCGTGCCACCGGCCCTCCCGGGCCTCACCACTAACACCGGGACTCCCAATCCTGTCCAAATCACATTAGAGGGTCACTAACCTTATCAATAACATCCTATCAAAGTCCCGTAATTTTCCCGAATTTTTACTTATTTTTAAACTTAATTTAAAACCTTCGGATATCCCGAACAATATCGAGACGGTGTCCGATCGACACGAAACCAATTCCAAAATGTCTGTTACATTAAATAGGACAGAAGTCATGTTGACCTCACCTCGAGATTCGTGTCCACGCGCCGTCACGCGCCGCCGTGAGTGGCTGCGCGTGAAACCCACGCGCCAGGTCAACACTCAGGTCAACCCGATGACGTCATGCTACAGTAACCGGGTTCTGAAACCGGGTCTGTAACATCAATTACACGATAACTTACCCAAATTCCCACGATTCGATGATGAACACCAAGAACACCCAGGTTACTGTTCGTTTATGGAATCCCCTCAATGGCTGCAAGTTTCATCCAATTGATGATCCCAGAAGCATCAACGGACCCTGAGGAACAATTCCCCCACATCAATTGCATCAATCCTGTGCTCAATCGTCACGACTCAAGCTCGAGCGCCGTCACTGTTCAACAATGGAGTTCTGTTAACCACAGCCGTTTTCTTTCAATTGACGAACCCAGAAGCATCGTGGGATCATGAGAAGTAGTTTCCCCACCTCAATTCCGTCCATCGAAGCCACCAACTCCACGACTCAAACTCGATTTTCCTCCTCTGTCACCAAGTGTGATCAGAGCCAAAACAGCACCAATTCATCTCGTTTCTTCGACAATTCTGATCGTTGTGATCCCAGGAAGCTGAATGTGAGCTCAATTGCGATCCTCACGGCTCAAATCCTCCAATTCGAATTTTCCCTCTAATTTTCCCAAAATCCAAAATCCAAAATTCAACCCACACTCAATCCCTCGTGTTTCCCTGTTAATTCAATCATCTTACTCTCTCAGTTTTCTCTCAGGAACGGCAGAGAGAGGGAGCCAATTCTCCCAATCTGATTCCCCCAATTTTGTGCACGGTTTAGGAACAAAGAAGAGGAAATTAGGGAGAAAATGGAGGAAAAGATGGAGAAGGAATGATGATGTTGTAATGATGGTGTTGGGAGGGAAACATGGAGCTGGAAACAATGGATGGGTGACACTTGTCACTCATCCGGATGTGCACAGTCAACGGTCACTATTCATTATTATATTATTATTTTAATCCGAGCCCCGGTTCGTTAGTTCGTTTCCTTGACCATAACGTCGTCGTCGAATCTCCGATTTCGGCATGCCGCCTGTCGTTGGATTCGTATCGACAATACCTACGTAACGGTCCTTGGCCCTCGTCCATCGGACCTCCCGGTCAAAAAGTCAACATTTCGCCCCTAATAAGCCAAATTACCAAAATACCCCTCAACTTCCGAACACCACAACTTTCTCTACGAATGTCGGAATCGAACGTGCCACCTGTCTATGAACTCGTGACGTCCCGAACTACGTCACGATCATCGGTCAAAGTCCGTTTGACCGCCCGATCAAAAAGTCAACATTTTGCCCACGACCAGGGGCAAAACGGTCATTTTGCACATTTTGTCCGATTCCGCCCTACTAACCACCGTTCAACTTCACTAATCAAGATTAGTCACTAAACTAATCCCGGAATTCGGGACGGGTCGTTACATATTCAATACATCTATTTAGTACATTACACGCCCATCGGTACATGTAAGTACTCCAACCAATCATCAATCATGGTACCATACATCGTCTAAATGGGGTCAGATTACTCGACTCCTCATCTCTCAACTATAACTAGTCCATTTGGCCATCCAAGGGTATCACTATCAACTAATCTTAGCCATATCAAATCCTGGACCTTATCCCTTTCTCTCTTTTACTCAAAGTCGAAAATCACCACCACGTTGGCCTCTCTTAATAAGATCACTAACCACAACCTTCCCACGAAACCACAATTCCTTAACTCGTGATACGGAATCCTTATCCCATACCGTTACCTTATTAAGTCGTCCATAATCCACATGTAAACTCAAATCATCGTAAACTCAATTTCTTATCCTGGCAAAACCTCAGGAATCTGTTGAGAAATATGGGAATCCTCCGCCCTCACTAGGCATCTCACACCACACATGTGACCAACAAACTTGAATACCTCCTACCAACCATCTATTGGTTGTGAGGATCAAAACCATCCTAGAGGGTAACACCCTCGAGTCTCCCTGAAACATAACCTCTGGAATCCTAGATTCCACATGTCACTTCCTAATCAGCAGGCTCGATAGAGTTCTCATGAGTCATCAACCAATCCAATCCAAGGATTACATCCAAATCATCCAAATCTAAGTCCGTCCCTAGGAGAATAGCACCAATCATCCTGGGTAACCTCACATCGATAGGTCTACCCCCCCCCCCCCCCTCCCTCCTCTTATATCTCACCAATTTTACCATATATAATTACCAAGGTTACCACATAACTATTACAAAGTATCACATCGATAACTCTAGTTAGGTCGACGACCTCCATACTAAAACCAATCACCAATAACACCCTGTCCGACCAATAGCCAATCTCAAGACATGGAAGAGTGGATAGCCCGGGACCTACCCAGTACATACGTTTTGGTTAAAACTTACATCATGACCACGAGTGATAGGTATCCAGGTCATCACTCCAGGGTTACTTAGTCTTCCAACGAAGGATATCCGCGAGCATGTGGTACCAACTGACCACGCCCATATGGACCATCACGGCCCCCACCAACTCTCCCCACTCCTGCCATAACAACAACCAATATAGAAGCCAATACTCACTCTACCATACCCCAACAGTGCCATCTCTCTAATATCCATCAATCTATATAACCATTTCTTTATGGTGTGACAAGAAGACTCACAATCATACTATTACTATATACTTACCCTTATTACCTCATGAACTGGACTGGACAAGACGACTTACATCCCACTGAACTGGACTATCTCCTAAGTTCAAATCCTTGTATCCCTCGGGTCTCCACCCGAACCTCAGTCACTAAGGACACTCACATGTCCCACAAGTCCAAAACATGATCAAGCCATCATTTCCTAACTCCTCAATACCTGGCCATATACTAGTCCTTGGCATCCTAAGGGCCAAACATCCCTCAAACAGCCTTTCTGGCTCCTTTCGAGCCTTGATACCTTACCATGGCTCATCTCAAACTTCTAACTAATATCAGAACTCATTTTGAGTCCCGTACCCATATCTCGACTCCTCTTGAGTCCAATCTCATACCAATCAATCATGCCGTTACTGATATACCTAGTCCCCGAGCAAATACCAATGGTCAACCGTATCTTATACGACCGATAAGGCCTAAGATATATCCCATCACATTTTAGACTCTTACCATGGTCAATCTCGTCCGAGATCTATCACGAGGTCTCACACACCCTCGTCTACCCTTCTCACTACCAGGTCGCGCACGAGGCTTACGTTTCGGAGGCATGATGTGGCAACAGAATCAGCAACCTAGTGCTCTGATACCAAATTGACAGGGCAGCGCCCCGAAGGGACATTGATAACCGTGCCCGATCCTGCTTTCGTCTGGCATGTCGACTGAAGTTCCCAAAATACCCTCCGTACTTGCCAAACAAGGGATAGCCACACACGTACTCACTCATGCCTCCGCCTCTCGATCAACCTCGACCAACGCGTCACGACCTGGAGGGTCAATAAAAACACAAAAGGTGTGAGTGCACAAAAATGAATCAGTTATAAAACAGTTACAGAAAGACATTTCTACCCTCCACGTAAAACCAATGCATGCATTCGAAAATCATTTCACAATCCGTTACATTTTCATCATAAGAAAACCGTGTACGAAAATCAAATCATTTTCCTTTTCTTAACCTTCAGGTCTTAGCCCGCAATCATAAACACAAGGCCTCCGTCCAAAATCATGAATCAAATCCAAGTACACAATATAATCCAAAATCCATCAAAACACATAAACCGGGCCACTGTCCAACACGTCCGAAAACATCGGAAATCAACAATAATTCAGAAGTCAATCAATCTGCTGGATCTCAAGTGCGCCCGAGTCTTTAAACTCAAAACCACGCGCATAATCAGGCCTTCCCGGGATATCAACGAGTCTTTAAACTCAGAGCACAATCAATAGGCCTCGGGGGATATCACAATAACCGAGTCTTTAAACTTACGAGTCTTTAAACTCAATCCGGGTCTTTAAACCCAATCCGGGCCCGCCCTCGTCATCAATCAACCGGGTCTTTAAACCCAAAACATGTGTAATTCACAACCAAACAGAGTCCATAGGAATTCAAATTCCAAAACCAGTCTGAAATCACATTTTGTCATAATAGGACTTATGTCCGAACTTCACATTCAAATCTTGAATCATATCCGTCATCCATTTCCAAATTCGAATTCGCAATAATGATTCCGTAAGCTGGCATCCGGAAACGTCATCCCGAACCCAAATCCGGAAATCCATCTTCAAGTTTCTGAAACCCGAAATCTCGTTCACCAAAGCCACTTTTAGGCACTGAGCATCAAGCCCGAAATCGTTTCTCCCAAAATCCGTTTTAAATCTTTGAAATCAAATCGTATTTTAAATACCAAATTCAAATCACCATGAACCAAATTCAAATCACCAAAATCACGGTCAAACCACAACATACTCGAAATCTCTAAAACGTGCAAATCCGCAACACTCTTGAAATACGTGCCAAAACCCGTTTGAATCTTTGAATTCAAATCATATTTCAAATTCCAAAGCTAAAACATCAAAACCATGATCAAATCACAATATACTCGAAATCTCGTAAAACACGCAAAATTGTAATAATCTCGAAATCCGTGTCAAATCCGTAGGTCATACTCATAATCATAATCAAAACATTCTCAAAACAGGATACGCACAAATCATGTAAAATCGTTCATCACACCATCATCAAAGCATATGTGAAACCATAGTCTCGAAATACGTGCAGTACATATTGCATACCAAAATACATATAAATACGAAAAACGTAATTATCACAAGTCATAATCATAATCATAGAAGTCATAGAAACATTTATGCATGCATTAAATTTTGAAAGCAAAGTCCACTCACACACCGTCCATAAAGCTCGTTTCGCGCTGCACGCGTTTCCGTAATTTCTGAAATTTTTCAGAAATCTGGAATCCTGTCCAAAATCATTCTTTAGTGTCACTAAGGACTCAAATAACATCATACTAATTTCCCATATTTTTTTGGGAATTAAATATTAATTAAAAACGTAATATAAACCTTTGGACCCTCGAAACAATATCGAAACGGTGTCCGATTAACTCGAAACCAACGCTAAAATGTTCGTTACATTGCATAGGACAAAAGTTGTATTGAACTCACCTCGCAAATCGGACCAACGCGCCCTCACACGCCGCCTTGAGTGGCAGGCGCGTGAAACTCACGCGCCTGCTACAGTGATGCTACAGTGTCACCTTCCTCACCCGACTCTCTGCTAAACGGGTCCCAAACCTGCGACACAACCCGGTCCAATCTCCTAAAATTACAGCTTAATTCCTTCAATTTGTCCATCAAAAACCTTCCATTGTAACTTAATTTAAGTTCTCCGTTATTAAATTCACACATCAAGCCCTAAATCGATCATTTCCCTTATCATCAATCAAACAGATCAAGCTTTGAAACTCACTCGAATAAACTCAGTTTTCAAATTAACTTAAACAGAAGCTTCATAGGACCTAAACGAACACTAAACCATAACCAATTTCAGGAAAACTTACCCGTAGGTGATCGTCCTCAAGCCTGAAATTTCTCCAGAATTGGAACTTGGGTTCTTGGCCAAACCACGATTGATTTCCTTCAATGTTGGTACGGTTGAACTCTAAATGATCCCAGAAGACTGTTTCCAACCTTGGTTTCGTTCCACTCGACTCACAAATTAAATTCGATTTTTCCCTCCAATTTTCCCAAAATTTTCCGACTCAGTTTCCTCTCAATTCTCAGGCTCTTCCTCTCCAAAATGACCCTCTCGACTCACTCTCACTCCCTATAATCAACTCGACCTTCACAGCAACCTAAGGAATCTCTCAGACCCACTGTGTTTCTGTTTCCCGCAAAGGACTCAAACCCATTACAAAATTGCACCCGTGCTCTGTGTTCTTCACAGTCCAGCACGCCTAACTCCATTCTGTCCTCACTATTAAACAATTCCCCTCAACTAAAGCCACTAACAATTAAGCAATTCACTGGACGGACCACCCAAAGCACGGTGGTTTCAGCCATGCTGCACTGTTCCAATAGTTCCCTTGGAAAATTACCATTTTACCATTCTTCACAAAATTACCAAAACTCCCTCCTCGTTTTAGAATTATAACTCACCCGTCCGATGTCCATTTTTCAGCGTGCCGCCTGTCTACAAACTCAAGGCATCGAGACCTACCCAACGGTGCTCGAATTACGTGAAAAATAGTGGTCAATCAAAAAGTCAACCTTCTCCCCATTTTCGTCCTAATTATGAAAATGCCCTTGAACTTCCGAACGTCATAACTTCTTCCCTGATCGTCGGAATCGGGCGTGCCACCTGTATATGAACTTGTGACGTCCCGAACTACGGCACAGTCATCGGTCAAAGTCCGTTTAACCCCTCAAGCAAAAAGTCAACCATTCGCCCGCTATCTAGGGGAAAAAATTGTCGTTTTCTTCAAAATTTCCAAATTTTCCTTTTCCAAAAGTCCGGGTCGTTACAACCCTTTAGTAATTCGACTTGTGTATTGGACTTGTTATTAATTGTAACCTTTGGGAGCCTGTGAGTTGTATGAATTGTTGGGTGATCCGACTCCTCGATTAGTGTGAGTGGACTCCCTTCCCTAAATCTTGTATTACATCCTTTATTATTTGCACGTTTTATGATGTTTATACAAATTATATTTGTTGAGGATGCATGATACATTCATAATATTCGTGATATATGATTATGTGTGATAATGACTGTGCTTATTCGAGCATGATTATTGGTGGTAGTTGGTACGTGTACATAGTTGCATATGTCGAGTCGTACATTGCATTACATGAGAGTGCCCGAAGCATTTATGAGATTGAGATAGTAGAACCCACTTAGGAGTCGCTGGTATCTAGTACCCGTCTGTAGGCCACAGACCCGTCCTCCATGTGATCGTTCACCCGCGTTGCTAGCTATACTAGTTAAAAAGAGCAAGTAATGTTCCCGAGCTCATGGGAACTCGTGGTGATGGTGCATTGCACTCAATCCTTCACGTGGTCGTGGTACGCGAGCAATGTAAGACCCGTGTCCTGAAGGGAATGGTGAACGATTTCATATTCCTGCGAGGGGAATGGTGATGTGCCTTATATGTGTAGGCACACACCTATCTAGCACGGGGCCTTTGGGGGGCTCACTGGCTTTGAGTTCGGTTGGAACTCCAAAGTTAAGCAAGTTTAGGCTGATGCAATCCTATGATGGGTGACCTACTGGAAAGTTGCACGTGAGTTCCCAAAAACAAAACCGTGAGGGCGAGGCCCAAAGCTGACAATATGGTGCTAGATAGGTCGGGTCCTGGCAAGCAAGATACCTAGCTATGTATATATTCCGAGTATGAGACTCGAGGTGACTCAAGAGCAATGTGATATGGGTTGATATAGAGATATATGATTAGTTTCTGCATAGCTCATTTGTGCATTTTGGTTAATTATGACTTGTTGGACGTTACTTTATTATCTCGTATTATGTACAAGTATACTATACTATTTTTGGGGGTTTTATCTATAAAACGAGGGGTAAAGATGTTTTATTGTTACTGATTTTACACTGAAACAACATTTGGGTCTACTCACCCTTTGTGTTTTAAACCCCTCAGGTTTCTTTGGCACTCACTCCTCGGCGCAGAGAGAAATTGTTAGTAAAATCGAGTATCGGCAAGTAAGTATTGTATGTGATCATCAACTTAAATTCATCCATGCTCTAAAGTTTCTGCTGACAGGTGAAATGTGATCGGTTTTTATCGATTAGGTTTCATCTGACTCCCCAAAATGTAACTTTTTACTCCAAATGGCTTCGTCATCTAGACGTCTTCGTTCAGGTGTCGATTAGCACGTCTCGACCTGCGTGCATTAATCGGATATTCCGGGTTGGGTTGTGTCAATAACTATATATATATATATATATATATATATATGAGGATGTACACACAAATCCACATAGGCGCTTAGTCATTATACAGGGCGGTTTCTCACCTTAAAGCGCCTAGATGGATTAGGCGGCCGCTATTTTGAATAGTAAGTAAAACTCGCATGATCATGTGACTATTCACGATTAATTATCAAACAATATTCATTCAAAATGTGGCAATTGAAGTTTTTTTTTTTAAAAAGAAAAGGTATTACGTGAACCATGTTGCCGATCTGAATGTAATATATAGAATCTATCACTCCATTCACCCACGCAGGTCTGAAAGGTATTGTGTATATTTCACTTAGGTTGTAATAAGCGAATATGATGTCACCTATAAATGAAATATATAGAATCTATCACTCCATTCACCCATGTTATATCATATATCTTTATTTAATAAATAATTAAATATGTATACTCATTAATATTATAACACACGACTATATCTGGATATATAGACACCAAATCTATCACAAAGCAATCTTGTGAACCAAGTTGACGATAATGATGATGCAGCATGTTGTGATGGCGTGGGTGTGGAGGGCTCGTAGCAAAACCAAGTTATATGAATTTGGAGAAATGGACATGTGCAAGCATGTGCGATCCGTTCCCACCACAAGTCGTAGTCCATGAATCTCCATTCTCCAGCTAAATACACAAAAAAAACATGATGCTTGCCCTGCTGCTCTCTAAGCCACTGGATATATATACTGTCAGGACCCGTCCCAAATCCCCACGGGATTAACGCGGGATGCGCCTGATCCCATCTGACACGGAGTGTCAGACAAGGGAAAATTCCGACTTTAGCCCACTCGGGGCTTCAGATAGTGCCAAGATCCCGAGGAGGAGTGTGATGTTTCGGTCTCTGATATAGCCCGCATCCGCGATCAATCTGAAAGGCATTCAAAACATTAAAAACAGTGAGTGGACAAAACAAAGAATTTATAAAAAAAAATTCACAAAAGACAGATATTTAGGCCCTTCACTAAAAAGCATGCATGCATTCGAAAACCATTTACCAAACCACTAGGGCCTTGGCCCAAAATCGAAAATGAAACCAATCATACGGGCCACTACCCAAATCCATGTGGGACTCAGCCCAAAACCAGTATATACATCATATAACATATAACCAATCCCGTCACGGTTTCCAAAGCTACACGCGTGCTACCCAGGGTCTCAAATCCCAAGTCTCCCCATGGTCCACCCAGGTCAATGTCCGCAGATCAATAACCCTACCTAAGGGTTTTAATCCATAAGCCATCCTGAGAGTAAGGTACCCAACAACAGCGTCTCCACTCAGTGAGTGCTCCGTGACTACTCGGGGTACACCCAGGTCAACGATCCTCCTTGGAGGAGACAATCCATAAATAAGGATGGTTTATGAAAATCCGTTTCAAAATCATTCTTAAAACCTTTCAAAGGATTCATGCCTTTTCCCTATAAACCGTTATGAATCCAGAAATCCATTTACGAGTCCCCGACCCGAAATCACAAACGTAAACCAACTGAGCCTTAAGCTCGAACTCAAAATCAACTGGGCATCGAGCCCGATATCTCAGAGTTAGTCAAGATTCCAATCATAGTGATGCGCACAACCATCCGTCCAGGACCGCTCTCAATCCTGGTATGTTGCCGTGAACATATCAACCGACGCGACCACCTCTAGATACGGTGCACACATCACCGATCGATCTTCTAAACCATCAGCACTATGAAGTCGAGCCTCTAGTGGCTGCTCGACAACGGAACGTGCATTGTGACCTCTCTGGAAGGAACACATCCCCAGTCCGGAGGCGAGCGTTGTATCGTCCGTCGCCGTGCACACAGTACTCGCCGTGGCCACGACTCAGACCCGTAGGTCATCAATAGGGCCATATGTTCGAGACAAAATCAAATGGGTTTCATGCCCGAGTTTACCTTTTCAAATCCAAATCCATTTCATTAAAACTAAACCACAAACACGTATAAGCACCGTATAAAATAGAAACCTCGAAATACGTGCAAATACGTAAACACACACAAATGCACTCATGGCATCACAAAACATGTATTAAAACACATATAAAATATTTATGCATGCATCAATTTAGAAAACAAGGTCCACTCACAGACCGTCTGAGTTATTGCCTCGATACGCGCGCCATATGCCCTTCCTGGACCAATCACCGTCTCTGGGGCTCCTGAACTTGTCCAAATCACTTTAGAGGGTTACTAACTACTTAAATAACCCTTCATTAAAGCCCCATAATTTTTCCGAATTTTTAACTATTTTTAAACCCGATCCTAAACCTTTGGATATCCCGAACTATATCGAGACGATGTTCGATCGACTCGAAACCAGTCCCAAAATGTTTGTTACATTGAAAGGATGATTTCGTATGTTGAACACTTCCCCAAAAGGTGGGCCACGCGCCCACACGAGCTAACAAAAGCCCCTACGCGTGGGAGCCACGCGCCCAGCTACAGGGTCATCCCTGTCCTTCGGCCAGGCTGGTCTGAACCGGCCTTTGGTTTTCAGGTTCGATCAGACCGACGAAACTTATCCAGCCCATTTTCTCTCTCATTTTCTTTCTGTTTTCTTCCCTTTCAATTCCAATAGTTTCCTTTCTTCATTTCCTACCTATCTATGTCCTTAAATCCAAGAAACCAAGCCTAAAGCCCATTGGTTCTGAAAACCATTTTGAACCTAAACTTCCTATCCACGGTATGGGCACTTCTAGGGGTCCAACCTTCATCCTAAGGGTTCCAATAGGTTCCTAGGATCACTAGAAAGAGGTTTGGAGGTTCGATTTGGGTTAACTTGTCCAGAAATCAATTTCGATGGGAAGCCACCAAAAATCTTCTAGTCACAGTTCCGGCTGCACAACCACTTTCCACCGTCCAAAACCTTCTCCTAAACCTCCTACCAACCCTCTAAACACATCCTAATCAACATCTAACTCCCCTAACGTCCAAAACCCGAAATTGAAATTTAAAGAAGAACAGGGGTTCAGTTTTACCTGTTTCCTGGGCCATTGCTGCCGTCCACAGCTGCCCTATCCTCGCCCAGCCACCATCACGTCCTCAGCCTCCCTATCTTGGCCTCAGCTGAATCAAATGGGGAAGGGTTTGGATTTGGGTTCATCAGGGTGGGTGTTCGATTGGGTTCGGGTTTGGTGGGAATGGAACAGACAAAGGGGTGATATGCATGAATGAAGGAAAAGGGACAATCGATGGGTGAAACTTGTCACTCATACATTGGGGCATTTCAAAAGGTCTGGGCCCCACTCAGGACAAAAGTCTACTTTTGTCTCGTAAAATGTACTACTGTGAATAGTACTTTAGAACTTCCTTGAACCGTAACTTTTCCATCGAATGTCAGATTTCGACGTTCCGCCTACCTACGGACTAGTAACGTCCCGATCTAGGTCACCGTCATCGGCCCTTGGCCGTCGGACCTCCCGAGTCAAAAGTTAACTTTTTGCTCTCGTTGAGGGGTAAAATCGTAATTTCACCCTGAACGTCCGTTAATCCTTGGATAATCCTCGATTAGCTCCACTAATTCGTAATTAGTCTTAATCTAATCCTAAAATTCGGAACGGGTCCTTACAACCTCCCCTCCTTAAAGAATTTCGACCTCGAAATTTAAACCGACCTAATTTCACAACCAAACTATGGAATCCAATCATGTCCCCTCACATGGGCACTATCGTGTAAAAGTACATTTCCAACACAACCACACTTCGGCTCGTAAGTCTCACTCGAGATGTCGACACTCGTCGATCTCGCCTGTTGTTCTCTCTGACAGGTCGGTTACACTAAGTGGTCGTCAAGTTGGCTTTTTAGTCTACCACTCTAACACATTCCATCCTATAACCATTAAGCTGAAAAATATATTCCCACTAAGGGCTATCACATCCAAGCTAGCATCCAGCGCATCATCCAATCAGACAACATCCTCCATGTCCAGCCATCACCGTGGCTCGCATCCCATCTCGCAAGTCATCCTCAAACTTGCGGCATCTATCGACCTCGGTACCCATACTAACTCCCTCAGAGGTCCCTGTTAACTCTAGTGAGAGTCACATCAATCCATACCACTCCGAATGCAAACGGATACCGATTAATCCATTACCATGATATGTCACGACCTTCGTGAACAGCCGACAACTCTCGGCTCCACTGCATTTTTGCTGCACTACTCTGATCTTGACTTGTTTTCGAGTACTCGTATCACATCTCACATCACTCATCAATCTCCGTTGATATCTGGACTCACCTCGAGTCTCAATTTTGGTACTACTCGCCCTGTCGATACACAATCGACGTCTCACCTATTCGGGGTGTATTTGGATCCCCAAATAGACTACTTGTCTCAGCAGAGAAAACACTCTGCACTGAAGGGTTCCCTTAGTCATCTGCAACCTTGAACCTCCGCTCACATCAACCACTTAACCCTACCAACTGACTCTGTCTTCGCAACCAAGACAGATCGTACCCACTCTTAACATATCCAACCTCTGTCTTGTCATCTCACCAACCTCTGCAAATGTAACAACCTGTCCCGAGAGCCGGGATTAGTAGAGTGAATAAGGTGTGATTATTGAGGTTAAGCAGTGGGTAGGTGGTCCCGATGGGTCCATGAGCGTAGAATGACGATTTTGCCCCTGGTTCGGGCAAATAGTTGACTTTTAGTTGGGAGGTCGATTTGAGTGTTGATCGGTGACTAGGACGTAGTTTAGGACGTCACGAATCCATAGGCAAGTGGCACGCCTGATTCCGACATCCGAGGAGGAAGTTGTGATGTTCGGAAGGTCGAGGGCATAACCGTAAATTGGGTAAATTAGGGGGAAAAGTTGACTTGTTGAATAATCGAGTTTTGGTAGGTTGACCTAGGATGGTTAGATAGATTCCGTCGTCCTGAGTTCGATGATAGGTGGCACGTATTCATCGGACTTACGAGGCGAGAGTTACGGGTCTAGGAAGTTTTGGTTAAATCGTAAATATAAGTTACAAAGAAGGGTAATTTGGTCTTTCTGCACATTAGGATTTGTGCAGAAAGAAGGAAAGGGACGGCTGGGATGGAGCCATTTGGTGAGAGAGTGAGGAGGATTAGTGACACGTGCTAAAGGTGGAGTGGCTTCTGGTGAGTTCGAGTGTGTGCACGGCCCAAATAATTGGGGTGCACCCGTGTATGTGTGTGGTGCTGGTTCAGAAAACAGAGGGAGATCGTGAAGGAAATTGAGGGTGGTGGTGTGTGCTGATGAATTGTGAGTGTGTGAGGGTGATCAGAGAGTGAGTGGGAAGCAGTGAGAGAGGTTGACGGTGTGGTGGCTGTGTGTGAGGGTGTCGAGAGCTGCGGGAAAATCAGGGGGGAAACAGGAAGGAAACCAAGGAATTTGTGAGAATTGTGGCGGTGGTAGCCGTGTACGGGGCAACTGAGTCTGTGGTGGTGTCGTGCGGGTTGCGAGGAGTCAACCACTACCAGCGGAGCTCACGACGGCGACAGGTTGCAGGTAATTTCTATTTCCCCGTGTCTATGCTCTGTTTTGGCCGTGAATTTCAAATCGGAAGTCGTGGCTTGGAGGGTTGAATCGAAGAGTCTAGCGGAGTTTAGGGAGTTCAGTTGAGTCCAGGGTGTTGATTGGTTGAGCTGCCGTGACGGGAGGAGCACGGTGGAGGTTGGCACGACGGCAGGTCTGGATGTACTCTGTTTTGGTCGTGACTTTCAATTGAAAGTCGTGAAGATTGGAATAGAGTCGACCGTCCAGGTGAGTTGAGTTAGGTTTAGAAGGGTCCTAGGAACCGTCTGGTGTTGCCACCATGAAGGGAGGTGACCTGGGTGGCCGGAGTAGGAAACAGGGCAGTGTACGGGTTTTTGTTCAAGGTTGAGTCGACGAGTTTTAGGGTGAGTCGAGGTGAGTGACATACGGGAAGGGGTAGCCTAGGATGGGACGATGCTGTTGGTGAAGAGAGGAGTCGTTTTGGTGGACGGAATGAGGAGAACCGCTCTCGCCAGTTCAGGGTCCAGACCACTGGTGCGAACCGGGTCTGCTCAAGGTTGACGGTGCACTGTAGCTGGCGCGTGAGTGCCACGCGCAGCCACTTTGGGCGGCGCGTGGGGGCGCGTGCAGCGGCGTATGGAGAAGAGATCAACATGACTTTTGGTCTAGGAGTTGTGGTGAGTTCAATGGAGTTGGTTTCGAGTCAATCGGAAGTCGTTTGAGTGTAGTTCCGCGAGGGTGAATGTTTAGGGTCCCGGGTTTTAAGTCTTTGGTTCGGGGAATTTTAAGGAAATTAGGTAGTTGTGTCGTAGACGTATTAGTGACATAATTTGACGGTGTTTGACAGGATCGGGATTTCCCGAGGAAGCCGAGGAACGGGCTGGACATTCGGGACGCGAGTAGGGCTCAAGTACTGTGAGTGGACCCTTTCTTTAAACTCGATCATGCATAACTGTTTTTATATACGTTTTTGATGGTTTTACTTAAGACACTATGTTTATTGCATATGTTATGATGGTTTTACGTGATTGTACGTGATTGAGATGTTTGTACGTTTTTCGAGACGTTTTTGGGATTTTGCACGTTTTTCGAGAAAATGCTGGTTTTCGGATTTGATGCCACATTTGGGGATTTCCACCTATAAAGGTTTTCTGATAATGATAAATGGGTTATGAAATATGATTTGTGATTACTTGTGGTTTTGGTATGAAAATGGATATTTTTCCGGATTTGGGTTCGGAATGACGGTTCTGAACGCCGGAAGGGCTTCGGACCGGTGATTTCGGATTCGGGTTTGGATGAGAATTTGGTAAATGGTTTTCAAATGGTTTTGGGATTGGATTTGCTGGATCTGGATATTGGGTTTAAAGACCCGGATATATTTGACGGGGGACCGGCCGGATTGGGTTTAAAGACCCGGATTGAGTTTAAAGACTCGGGAGTTTAAAGACTCGGATATAATGATTTCCCCCGTAGGCCTTGCGTTTAAAGACTCGGGAGTTTAAAGACTCGGATATGATTAAGGCCTGGATTGAGTTTAAAGACTCGGGAGTTTAAAGACTCGGATAGGTCCAGCAGGTTCGATCGGGAAATGAGGATTTGATACGGTTTCTGATACTCATGCTATGGTTTCTTATAATATTTTATTGTGTTTCTGTTTCTTATGATGTTTTATAATGATTATTTTATAACTGTGTTCATAACTGTTGGTTATGCATGTGATTTTAAAACGGAGGGTTAAACTCGGTTTTCGTGTAAAAATGGTTTTGAACTTTTTGTACTTTCTGGTCCACTCACACTTTTGTTTTAAATTGCCCTCCAGGTTGTGGAGATAGCGCGGGGTCTTGACGTCGAGGCAGTGTCAGAGGCATAGAAGCGACGTGAGGGATCCCAGAATAACTTAAAATCTTCCGTGTGCGTGTAATTTATCGGTTTTTAGTTCCTGATATTTTCGTACTATGCTCTGTATACGTTAACGCCGGAATATTTTGTTTAATTACTCCTGCGTCTGACTGGGTTGCGTGAGTGTTACTTAGGTGTTGTGTCGGGAAGTCAGACGGGAGCGGGATTTACCTCGGGTTTCGGGGTGAAACCGGGGTGGGTCCTGACACCAAAGGTTCTTCAACTATCTCACAATATGATTCTCCTCTTGTGAGGACCCACCCCGGTTTCACCCCGAAACCCGAGGTAAATCCCGCTCCCGTCTGACTCCCCGACACAAAACTCAAGTAAAACTCGCTCTAACCCAGTCAGACGCAGGAGTAATTACAAAATATCTCAACCTTATCGTTTACAGAGCATAGCTCTAAAATTACAAGGAAAATAAAAACTGATAAAGTACACACACACAGAAGCCTTTAAACTCTTCTAGGATCCCTCACGTCCCTTCTATGCCACGGACACTGCCTCGACGTTAAGACCCCGCGCTAGCTCCACAACCTGGAGGGCAATTTAAAACAGAAGATGTGAGTGGACCAGAAAGTACAAAAAGTTCAAAAACCATTTTACAAGAAAACCGAGTTTTACCCTCCGTTTTGAAACCACATGCATAACCAACAGTTATGAACACAGTTATAAAATAATCGTTATAAAACATCATAAGAAACAGAAACACTATAAAACATCATAAGAAACCATAGCATGCGTATTAAAACCCGTATCGAATCCTCATTTCCCGATCGAACCTGCTGGACCTATCCGAGTCTTTAAACTCCCGAGTCTTTAAACTCAATCCAGGCCTTAATCATATCCGAGTCTTTAAACTCCCGAGTCTTTAAACTCAAGGCCTACGGGGGAAATCAATATATATATCCGAGTCTTTAAACTCCCGAGTCTTTAAACTCAATCCGGGTCTTTAAACCCAATATCCAGATCCAGCAAATCCAATCCCAAAATCATTTGAAAACCATTTACCAAATCCACATCCAAACCCGAATCCGAAATCACTGGTCTGATGCCCTTCCGGCATCCAGAACCGTCATTCCGGACCCAAATTCGGAAATCCACTTTCCAACTTTAAAACCAAATTCCGTTCTCCGAAATCCAATTTTAAAACCGAAAACCCTTGATCATCGAAATCATGTTCCAAAATCCATTTCACCCCCAAAACCATGGCATTAATTTCAGAAATCGACATTTCTAGTAAAACGTGCCAAATACCGTATTTTCTCGAAAAACGTGCAATTATGTAAAACCAACATAGCATATTCCATAATCATAAAACCACATGAAAAACCATCAAACAATTATAGAAAAACAGTTATGCATGTTCGAGTTTAAGGAAAGGGTCCACTCACATACAACGCCCTACTCGCGTCCCGAACGTCCAGCCCATTCCTCAGCTTCCTCGGAAAAGCCCGATCCTGTCAATCATCGTCAAAATACGTCACTAATACGTCCACAAACATGCACCTCAATTCCCTCAAAAATCCCCGAATCGAAAACCGAAAACCCGGAACCCTAAACATTCACCCTCGCGGAACCAAACTCATACGATGTCCGATTAACCCGAAACCAACTCCACTGAACTCACCATAACTCCTAGACCAAAAACCATGTTGACCACTTTCCCAACCGCCGCCGCACGCGCCCCCACGCGCCGCCCAAAGTGGCTGCGCGTGGCCCTCACGCGCCTAGCTACAGTACCATCATCATCCTCCCACACTGTGCTGAACCGGCCGCCGTGGCTTGGGCCGGCGAGAAGCGTTCTCCGCCGTCCGGCCACCATTGCACTCCCTTTCTTCTCCTGCAGCTTCGTCCAGACACCACGAATCCATTCCCCTCACTCTCCTGGTTCGATTCAACTCCCAGCTTCACGACTGAAGCTCGAACCAGACGGCCCTCAGACCCCTGTTTCACGATCCGGCTACTCCGGTCACCTCCCGTCACGGTGGCAACACCAGACGATCCCTAAGGCTTCACTGAACCTAGACCACACCTCCTATACCTTCGACTCAGCCCCAAACTCGTCGACTTTGAGTTCGAAGCTCACGGCCGAAACAGAGCAACAGAGCACCCCTCTGCGACTGAGCTCCGCCGTGGACACCCCCGTCACGGCGACCACCACAAATCATTCCTAGGACCTCCCTGAACATAACCCTGACCTCCAATCACTTCGACTCTAAGCCTAGACTCACGACTTTCAAATTGAATTTCCACGGAAAAACAGAGCACAGGAATCTCACCTTCGATTGCAGCTCCGCCGTCTACCACTGTGGTCGTTGGACTCCCTGCAGTCTCCTCAGCCTCCCCTTGTCTTGGTTTGCCTCACCTCACGGCGTAGCCACCACCAAACGTTCACGGCCTCCCTGTTTCCCCCAATTCTTCTCCTCACCTCCGCCGTGCAGCCGTGCACGATTGCACCGCCAAATCTCGACCACCAGCTCCGCCCTGCCTCACTGTCACTCTCACAACTCGCTAATCACTCACCCTTGCACCCAGATCGATCAATTCTCCTCAATTCTCACACTCTGTTTCTCTGTGTTTGTCGAAGAACAAACACGGGTATGCACGGTTCCACCCAAATAATTGGGCTGTGAACACACAGGATTCCACCAGAACCCTCTAGCCCTTTGCCATGTGTCACCATCCCTTCAATCTTTATCCCATCTGCTTAAACCCCAGCCGTCCATTCCTTTCTCTCTGCACAAATCCCCATAAACCCAAAAAGACTAAAATACCCTTCTGTTTAACATATTTTTACGGTTTTACCGAAACTTCCTAGACCCGTAACTCTCGCCTCGTAAGTCCGATGAACACGTGCCGCCTGTCATTGAATTCAGGACGACGAGATCTACCCAACCATGCTAGGTCAACCTACCAAAACCCGATTATACAAAAAGTCAACTTTTCCCCCTAATTTACCCAAATTACGGTTAAACCCTCAACCTTCCGAACATCACAACTTCCTCCTCGGATGTCGGAATCGGGCGTGCCACCTGCCTAAGGATTCGTGACGACTTAAACTACGTCCTGGTCACTGGTCAATTCCCAATTGACCACCCGAAATAAAAGTCAACATTTCTGCCCGACCTAGGGGCAAAATCGTCATTCTAAGTTCCCGGACCCCTCGGGACCACCTAACCCTTGTTTACCCTCACTAATCACACCTTAATCACTCTAGTAATCCCGGTTCTCGGGACGGGTTGTTACACCTCTGCTCCTAGCTTAGTATAATCAGCAAGGTAAAACACTCCAATGATTACCAGAACTCGGTCTACTCGCCTCAAGGTCGCCACAATCACCTCAGTCATCCCGATCGTCTTCACACTACTTAACCTGACTCACCTCGGGCACTCACTTGTCACATCCAGTGACGTCAAATACTATCTGCACCTAGTCAATCAAATTTGACCCACAAACTAGGTGTTCGGTTCTTACACCTTCTTTGAACCCTTTAGCTGTCATATCACTCCTCGTCATCCCACCTAGGGAAGAATCATGGAGAATCCAAGATGATGACATCAACGTTCATCCTATATCATCCTCCAGCACCCAGTACTATATGCTAAAGAGCAGAAAACGAGAAGTCTCCTTCTCCGACCATTCCATCTAATCACAACTTAGTCATCTCCCTCATATCTGTCATCTCGATGTGATTCCCAAGAATCTACACTAGCTGACAAATCCTCCTCGTCGTGTAGTGGTAGAAACCAACCATGAGCACATCACGACTAAGATACCTTCAGCTCGTGGCTCGTCATATCTCTTCGTTAACGCCATTGCATCACCGCCACACGGAGTGCAAATCAAACCAATCCAAAAACCCTGCTCAAACCGAGCAATCGCCACTTATCTCTGCTCGGGTTGGAGGGGCTTTGCCTCCCTCGTACTCCTATGACTCTGGGTATGACTATCTCGAAAATCGATACCAGAAGATGAACGTTCCCCGAACATCCCCTGATTCTCAAGAACCATAAAAAAATCCACCCTCGATGGTGGTACCTACCTCGAGCTCGTACAGACACAACCCACGTACATTGCCATTGAGACTCCGAACCTAAGCGATCAACTCACCGCTAGCACCAACTGCTCAACACACAATTTCCACCGATCGGTCCACCTTGGAATCTGATCCATAAGTACTACTCTCCTGGTACTCGCCCGATCAATCACCAACTAGGGTGATTGCGAACCCGGCTACTCCCTGCGGCACGTCCATCACGAGTGATCCATCGCGCTTGACTTCAAAAAGTCGTCATACTCCGTTACTGGTGTCCAAAGAACCAGTAACCACAGTTTGAGGATCTCGTCCCCTCGCAACTCTACGGCTCCTAGCCGCTGGCTTCCACAACGACTTGGCCATACTCCGTGTCTAACACTGTACAACCGCTATAAGTCGCAAACGCATCATACCATGCCACTCAATTGTCCCGACTCTCAGGGCGTCATACAGTGTCTACTAGTCCACTGGGTCATATCTCCAGTAACTATGCGGATCTAAGCAGTTGGATTCGCACGAATATAGATCCTACTTTGGATCTACTTCCTCGAAACACGCGGCATCCTATTCCAATCGGACCCTAATCCATCGCACCTAGTGCCAAATGAAATCTAACTAGGATTCGATTCCACTAAATCCTCCTACTCTTACCCTAACAATCAGGTTGATGACGGGCAGTTAACACTGCAGAGACATCACATTCTCCACCTGCGCATACCACAAGAGCAAAACCTGCTCTGATACCACTTGTCAAGACCCGTCCCAAATTCCCCCGGGATTAACACGGGACGCGCCTGATCCCGTTTGACACGGAGTGTTAGAGAAGGGAAAATTCCAACTTTAGCCCGCTCGGGGCTTCAGAGAGCGCAAGTGACAGGACCCACCCCGATCATCACCTCGATTATCAGGAAGAATCCTGCTCCCGTATGACAATCGAACACAATGACCAAAATAACCATAATAATTACATCACATACATTCTCAGACCAGGGAGATCGTACGATACAACAAGTCAACAGTATCCCAGAGCATAGCTAACCGTACAAGATAAGAATAAAACCCTACTCTGTGAGCTAACTATACACACAACGGGAAGCGTCTACCTCGACGTTTGTCCCAAAACTCGCACAACGACCTGGAGGGTAGTAAAACATAGAAGTGTGAGTAGACTAAAAACAAATAGTTATAGAAAACAGTTTATATGAAATCAGGGTTCACCCTCCGTTTTCAAAACACGCATGCATAACTAAGTATCTGAAAACAATTACATGAACCGTATAGAAACCGTTACAAAAGACAATCATAAAATCATGTAAAACCGAATGCAACATTAACAAATCAAACCTGCTAGATCTATCCGAGTCTTTAAACTTATATATCAGGCCTTCCCGGGATATCAACGAGTCTTTAAACTCAAAACACAATCAATAGGCCTCGGGGGATCTCATAGTAACCGAGTTTTTAAACTCAAAACATATCAATCAAGGGCCCTCCCCCGTCACATCAATCAACCGAGTCTTTAAACCCAAAACCAGATCCAGCCATATCCGGGTCTTAAAACCCAAAACCATGTGTAAGTTTATAACAAATCTAGAATCCATCGTAATCCAAATTTGAAAACCAAATCCGAAATCACATTTTATCGAAATAGGACTCATGTTCGAATTTCACGTTCAAATTCCAAATTATATTCACAAATCATAATAAAAACATCATTAAAACGTGATACACACAAATCACATAAAATCATCCATCAAACCATCATCAAAGCATAGGAGAAACCATAATCTCGAAATACGTAAAATACGATAAATCATATCGAAAAGCGTGCCATTGTGTAAAGCAGGAACATCATAATCAAAGGCATGAAATCATATGTGGAAACATGAAACGAGTAAGTAAAAATAGTTATGCATGCTCTATTAGAAAACAAAAGTCCACTCACGAAGTCCAAACGCGTCAATCGTGTCCTGCACACTCCCTGAACTCCTCAGGAATATTCTGGCATGTCAAAGATCATAATTTCGGGTCACAATTACTTTCATTAAGCTTACATTAATTTCCCCAATTTTTCGGGATTTTTCAACGTAATTAAATTAAAATCCTAAACTTTCGAACACTCAAAACTATCCTAAAACGACGTCCGATTGACTCGAAACTTGTCTCAAAATGTTCGTTACATTGAAAGGATAAAATCACATGTTAACCTTGACTGGAGATATAGCCTCACGCGCTCTCACGCGCCGCCCAAAAGGGCTGTGCGTGAAAGTCACGCGCCCTGTACAGTAGAGCTACAATGTTGTCTTCTTTGTTCGTTTTCCTGCTAAACGGGTTACGAACCCGCAACACGACCCAGTTCACTTTCCTTCAATTCGACCTCATTTCTTCCAATTCTTCCACCGAAGTTCATCTATTCTATCTCAATTTAAGTTCTCCATTATTAATTACACAAATCGAACTCTTAATCCATCATTTCTCCAATGAATGTTTAAACGATTTCCAAGTTCTAATCTTACTCAATTCATCTCAGTTTTCTAATTAATTGGTACAGAAGCATCATGAGGTTATAAGGAATGTTATAAACTAATCAATTATACAATCCCTTACATGTAAGTACCCGTACTCAACCTCCAATTTTTCCAGAAATTGGAACCTCAGTTCTTGGTCGAAACGCAATCAAAATCCTTCGATTTCTGTGTGATTGCAGTCGAAATAAGCTCAGAAGGCTGTTTTTAATCTTCGTTTGGATCCTCTCAACTCACAAATTAACATTCGAATTCTCCCTCAATTTTTTCTAAAATTCACGGTTTATGGGCCTCTTCCTCTCTGTGCTCTTAATTTTCTTTCTATTTGATCTCTCAGTCTCTCCAGTCTCCCTGTTTCGCTCAGTTCCTCACGGTAAGTTGATTAAGTTCATTCAATTAGAGACGTGATCAATTGCAACCGGTGCTCTGTTTCTCCCAACAGCCACACCTGTGCACACACTCACGCCTAACCGAGCCACTCATCTGATCTCCCTACTGACAAGTGTCACCCAAATAATTAACCAGCTATCAACTACTTTAAACAACTAGCAATTGTATCACTTAATTAATTAAACGGCTAACTTAAACAGCTAACACTTAATTAAACAGCTAAGGTAAATATCCATTTTTTGATTTCACCGTCCAATTTACCATTTTACCCTTCCTTCAGACAATTACCAAAATGCCCTTCCTCGTTCTAGAATCATAACTCATTCATTCGAAGTCAGATTTCAGCGTGCCGCCTGTCTACGGACTCTAGGTATCGAGACCTACCTAATGGTCCTTAAATTATGTGAAAAACACGTGTCATTTAAAAAGTCAACTTTGACCACACTATTTACAAGGGTAAAAACGTCATTTCACATATTATTTGATCAATTTACATTCTTTGAGTTTCCGGGACGTTACAGCCAGGATCCGGAGGAGGAGTGTGATGTTTGGGTCTCTGCTACATCCCGCATCCGCGATCAACCTGAAAGGTATTCAAAACATTAAAAATTGTGAGTGGACAAAACAAAGAATTTATAAAAGCATTTTCACAAAAGACAGATATTTATGCCCTTCACTAAAAAGCATGCATGCATTCGAAAACCATTTACCAAACCACTAGGGCCTTGGCCCAAAATCGAAAATGAAACCAATCATACGGGCCACGGCCCAAATCCATGTGGGACTCACCCCAAAAGCAGTATATACATCATATAACATATAGCCAATCCTGTTAGGGTTTCCAAAGCTATGTGCGTGCTACCCGGGGTCTCAAATCCTAAGTCTCCCCAGGGTCCACCCATGTCAATATCCGCAGATCAATGACCCTCCCTGGGGGTTATAATCCATAAGCTTTCTTGAGAGTAAGGTCCGCAACAGGGGCGACTCCACTCAATTAGTGCTCCGTGACTACTCCGGGGTACACCCAGGCCAACGACTTTCCCTGGAGGAGACAATCCATAAATAAGGATGGTTTATGAAAATTCGTTTCGAAATCATTCTTAAAACCTTTCAAAGGATTCATGCCCGATCCCCATAAACCGTCATGAATCCAGAAATCCATTTACGAGTCCCCGATTCGAAATCACAAACGTAAACCAACTGGGCCTCAAGCCCGAACTCAAAATCAACTGGACATCGAGCTCGATATCTCAGGGCCAGTCACGATTCCAATCATAGTGATGCGTGCAACCATCCGTCCAGGACCGCTCTCAATCCTAGTATGTCGCCATGAACATATCAACCGACGCGACCACCTCTAGATCATGGTGCACACATCAACGATTGATCTCCTAAGCCATCAACACTCCGAAATTGAGCCTCCAGTGACTGCTCGACAACGGGACGTGCATCGTGATCTCTCCGGAAGGAACACATCCCCAGTCTGGAAGCAAACGTCGTATCGTCCGTCGCCGTGCACACAGCACTCTCCGCGGACACGACTCATACCCGTAGGTCATTAATAAAGCCATATGCCCGAGACAAAACTAAATGGGTCTCATGCCCGAGTTTACCTTTTCAAATCAAAATCCATTTCATTAAAACTAAACCACAAATACGTATAAGCACCGTATAAAACTGAAACCTCGAAATACGTGCAAATACGTAAACACACACAAATGCACTAATGGCATCACAAAACATGTATTAAAACACATATAAAATATTTATGCATACATCAATTTAGAAAATAAGGTCCACTCACAGACCGTCTGAATTACCGCCTCGATACGCGCACCATATGCCCTTCACGGACCAATCACCGTCTCCGGGGCTCTCGAACCTGTCCAAATCACTGTAGAGGGTTACTAACTACTTAAATAACCCCTCATTAAAGCCCCGTAATTTTCCCGAATTTTTAACTATTTCAAAACCCGAACCTAAACCTTCGGATATCCCGAACTATATCGAGACGATGTCCGATCGACTCGAAACCAGTCCCAAAATGTTTGTTACATTGAAAGGATGATTTTGTATGTTGAAAATTTCCCCAAAAGGTGGGCCACGCACCCACACAAGCTAATAAAAGCCCCTATGCCAGGACCCGACCCTCCTCTGTCAGGACACGACTCATCTAGCACGATATTGTCCGCTTTGGGCCTCCTTGCCCTTGCCCTCACGGTTTTGTTTCCGGGAGCTCACGATGCAACTTCCCAGGGGGTCACCCATCATGGAATTGCACCAGCCTCAACTAGCTTAACTTTGGGGTTCCAGTCCCCCCCAAAGCCACTGAGCTCCCAAAAGGCCTCATGCTAGATAGGTGTGTGCCTACACCTTTAAGGCACACCACCAATCCCTTCCCAGACCATTCCCCCCTCGCAGGAATGTGGGATTGTTCACCGTTCCCTCCAGGACATGGGTCTTACAATTCACCCCCCTTAAGGCCTAGCGTCCTCGCTGGCACACTTCCCAGTTGGGGTCTGGCTCTGATACCATTCTGTCAGGACCCGACCCTCCTCTGTCAGGACCCGACTCATCTAGCACGATATTGTCCACTTTGGGCCTCCTTGCCCTTGCCCTCACGGTTTTGTTTTCGGGAGCTCACGGTGCAACTTCCCAGGGGGTCACCCATCATGGAATTGCACCAGCCTCAACTCGCTTAACTTTGGGGTTCCAATCCCCCCCAAAGCCACTGAGCTCCCAAAAGGACTCATGCTAGATAGGTGTGTGCCTACACCTTTAAGGCACACCACCATTCCCTTCCCAGACCATTCCTCCCTCGCAGGAATGTGGGATTGTTCACCGTTCCCTCCAGGACACGGGTCTTACACCCTACGCGTGGGAGCCACGTGCCCAGCTACAGGGTCATCCTGTCCTTCGGCAGGCTGGTCCGAACCGGCTTCTAGTTTTCCGGTCCGATCAGACCGAAGGAACCGGCTTCTGGTTTTCTGGTTTTCCCTTTCAATTCCAATAGTTTCCTTTCTACATTTCCTACCTATCTATTAAATCCAAGAAACCAAGTCTAAAACCCATTGGTTCTGAAAGCCATTTTGAACCTAAACTTCTTATCCACGGTATGGGCACTTCTAGGGGTCCAACCTTCATCCTAAGGGTTCCAATAGGTTCCTAGGATCACTAGAAAGAGGTTTGGAGGTTCGATTTGGGTTAACTTGGCCGGAAATCAATTTCGGTGGACAGCCACCAAAAATCTTCGAGCCGCCGTTCTGGGCTGCAAATCCACTTTCCACCATCCAAAACCTTCTCCTAAACCTCCTACCAATCCCCTAAACACATCCTAATCAACATTTAACTCCCCTAACATCCAAAACCCAAAATTGAAATTTAAAGAAGAACAAGGGTTCGGTTTTACCTGTTTCCTTGGCCATCGCCGCCGTCCACGGCGGTCCTGTCCTTGCCCAACCACCATCACGTCCTCAGCCTCCCTCTCTTTGCCTCAACTGAATCAAATGGGGAAGGGTTTGGATTTGGGTTCATTGGGGTGGGTGTTCGATGGGGTTCGGGTTTGGTGGGAATGGAACAGACAAAGGGGTGATATGCATGAATGAAGGGAAAAAGGCAATGGATGGGTGACACTTGTCACTCATCCATTGGGCCATTTCCAAAGGTCTGGGCCCCACTTAAGACAAAAATCCACTTTTATCTCATAAAACGTACCACTATGAATAGTACTTCAGAACTTCCTTGAACCGTAATTTTTCCGTCAAATGTCTAGTTTCGACGTGCCGCCTGTCTACGAACTCGTAACGTCCCGATCTACGTCACGTTCATCGGCCCTCGGACCTCTCGGGTCAAAAGTCAACTTTTTTCACTCGTTCAGAGATAAAATCGTAATTTCACCCTGAACATCCGTTAATCCTCAGCTAATCTCCGATTAGCCCCACTAATCCGTAATTAGTCTTAATCTAATTCTAGAATTCGAGATGGGTCGTTACATATACACACACATATATAGCAATATTATATCATGATCCATCTTCAATCTTCAATCTTCAATCATCATCCATCCACGTACAGATGCCACAGTGCCACCACATGCCCTAACATGACCATTGACCACACTCGATCATCGATCATCATCATATATATGCTTTATGATTCTTATATATATATATATATATATATATATATATATATGATGAGGTCCCCTACCCCAACCTCCTTTCGATCTACATGCATGTGACTGTGTTTTTTGTTTTTTAATATTTATTTTCCTGGTGAGATTTCCAGCACGTGACTTTTTCTATCTCCATATAATGTTGTTCCAATTGAACATGGTGTGTCTACAGTTGATGATTAACTACAGTATATATCTGGCCACGTGCACACTCCGTCCCGCATATATGCATCAACATGCCAGCTTTAGTGATCATCACTTTAATTAATGCTATACAATTTTAACCATATTTATTTTACATATACGAAGAAGAAGTTGTAATAAAAAAATTTCACACAACCCCTCTAACCATCCATATATATCCATATATGTAAGGACCCGTCCTGGAAATTAGGGTTAAGCTAGTGATTAAGATGGGATTAGTGAGTTTAATCGGTGGTTAGTTGGTTACGAAAGGTCTGTTAGCGTCGAATGACGATTTTGCCCTTAGGTTGGGTAAATAGTTGACTTTTAGTTCGGGTAGTCAATTGGGTATTGACCGGTGACCGTGACGTAGTTCGGGACGTCACGAATCTGTAGACAGGTGGCACGCCCGATTCCGACATTCGAGGAGGAAGTTATGATGTTCGGAAGGTTGAGGGCATAACCGTAATTTGGTTAAAATAGGGGGAGAGTTGACTTTTCGTACGATCGGGTTCTGACACGTTGACCTAGGACCTTTAGGTAGATCTCGTCGTCCTGAGTTCAACGATAGGCGGCACGTGTTCATTGGACCTAGGATGCGTAAGATACGGGTCTAAACCGGTAAGGGCATAACTGTAATTTTGACTCACAAAGAGGGGGTATTTTGGTCATTTGCACATTGGGATTTGTGCAAATGGGATCAGGACAAGTGTACAGTGGAGATGGGGATATTTTGGTTTGGGACCACAGGGCTGTGACACGTGGGGTTGGGCTAGAGGTTTCTAGGATTTTTCACAGTTCAATTAAACGGTTTGTGTCGTGTGTGCTCGTGTGTGTTCGAACAAGTGAGAAACAGAGTGAGGCTGAGAAGGAAAATCGATCAGGTGAAGAGTGATGTGAGTAGTGGTGAATTGCTGAGTGAGAAAAGAGATTTAGAGGGAGTTGAGGAGTGTTTTTGAGTAAGAGTGTCGTGAGGAATTTGAGTGTGTACGGTGCGAGTTCTCAGGGAGAAACAGAGAAGACGTTTGGTGGTGGTGCAATCGTGTGTTGCCCAAATCCTCAACTTGGACCCGTGGTGGCGTTGGGAGGACGGACGAGAGTCGAATAGACCCAGCGGAGCTCACGACGGCGCCCTGAGCACAGGTAATTTCTAGTTCCCTTTCAAATGCTCTGTTTTGCTGTTTAGGTTCAAACCACTAGTCGTGGGTTTTGAGTACGAGTCGAGGGTTTTGGTGAGTTGTGTGAGACTCAGTGAGGTCCTAGGAGTCATCTAAGGTGGAAGCCGCGACGGGGGAGTGACTGGGTGGCCGGACTGTGAAACAGGGGACAGAACGGGTTACGGTGTCGAGTTTGGGACGATGATCTAGAGGCTTAGTCATCGTGTTAGAGTGAGGGGAATAGGTTGCTTAGGACTGGATGGTGAGAATGGTGAAAAGAGGAGTCGAATTGGTGAAGGAACGGTGGAGAACCGGGTACGCCGGTTCAGACCGGTTCACCCATTGAAGACGACGATGAACAGTGACTGTGTGCAGGCGCTTGAGGCCCATGCGCAGCCACTTTGGGAGGCGCGTGCGGTGGTTTTTGTGGAAAGTGTCAACTACGTTTTGGTCTAGAGGTTGTAACGAGTCTAGTGAACTAAGTTTCGGGTTATTCGGACGTCGTTTGAGGTTAGTTCCGCGAGGTTGAAGGTTTAGGGTTCCGGTTCGTTACGTCTAGGACCCGGGGATTTTTGGGGAAAATTAGGAGAGTCTTAGTAGACATGTTAGTGACGTTCTTTGGTGACTTGTGACAGGATCGGGACTTCCCGAGGAAGCTGAGGAACGTACGGGACGTACGGGGCACGAGTGACGTGCCGGTGACTGTGAGTGGACCCCTTCTCTAAACTCGAGCATGCATAACTGTTTTTCTATCATTATTTTATGGTTTTACATGTGTTTTCATGATTGTTGAATATGCTATGTTGGTTTTACTTAATTGCACGTTTTTCGAGAAAGTACAGTTTTCAGCACGTTTTACGAGAAAAGTTTGGATTCTGATTTTGATGCCATGAATTGGGGTTTCAAACGATGAGTGTTTTTTAATGATATTAAATGGATTTTGAGACGTGATTTGATAATCGAGGTTTTCGTTTTTGAAATCGGAATTTGGTTTTAAAGTTGAAATGTGGAATTCCGGATTTGGATTCGGAATGACGGTTCTGGACGCCGGAAGGGCTTCAGACCGGTGATTTTGGATTTGGGTTTGGATGTGGATTTAGAAATGGTTTTTCTAATGGTTTTGGATTGGATTTTCTAGATCTGGTTATTGGGTTTAAAGACCCGAATATTGTGATTGACGGGGAACGGGCCTAGATTGGGTTTAAAGACCCGGATTGAGTTTAAAGACTCAGGAGTTTAAAGACTCGGATATACTGATATTTCCCCCGTAGGCCTGTTGAGTTTAAAGACTTGAGAGTTTAAAGACTCGGATATTATTGAGGCCTGGATTGAGTTTAAAGACTCGGATAGGTCAAGCAAGTTTGATCTGATAATGATTGTTTGAGACTTATGTTTTATGATACGGTTTTATGATGTTTATGACGTGATTTCTGTAACTGCTTTCAATTCTGTTTTTATGACGATCTTGATGTGATTTATAACTGTTTTCAGCAAATGGGTTATGCATGTGTGATTTCAAAACGGAGGGTCAAAACCCTAGTTTTCTTATGAAATGGTTTTTGGAAACTCTTCTTTTATTTATGGTCCACTCACACCTTCTGTTTTAAATTGCCCTCCAGGTCGTGGAGCTGGCGCGGGAGTTGACGTTGAGGCAGCGTCGGAGGCATAGAATACTCGAGAGTGACCCCGGAGTGCTTTATATTTTCCGTTGTGCGTGTACCTTGTTTATCGATTTTCTTTCCTTTGTATTTGGTACCATGCTTTGTAAAACTTTGACTTCGGGATGTTTAAATTTTCTTCTGCGTCTGGCATGTAGTTTGGTGGTTTTTCGTGAGGTTACTTTGGTTTTTGTGTCGGGATGTCAGACAGGAGCAAGATTTACCTCGGATTTCGGGGTGGAATCAAGGTGGGTCCTGACAATATATGTGTGTGCGGCCATGCCGGCCGACCACTCGCCGTATATATATATATGTGGTCATACCCCTCTGATGATAATCCTTTCAACCTCATTAGAGCTAGCGAGATGTTGATATATATATATATATATATATATATATATATATATGAATCGCTGATATCATTTGAAAACAAGGGACTTCATATATGTATATATTTTTTGAGAGATGGAATGTTACATGTGGCTCGTGAGGTGTTCAGTTAATGCACACACATGTTGGGTTTAAGAGATCAAAAGTGATCCATGGAATTGAATAAATCATATGTATTTGTCTCGCAAAGCCAATAATTTAATAACTTAATTGATTGCATATACGCTTTTGGCCCAGTGTGTAATGCAATCAATTAAACATTCAAACTCACTAATTAATTTCTTTTTAAATAGTTTAATGGTTAAGGTGAATTTTTCTTTATATGTTGTGGAGTTTATCGATTTCTTATGAGATCAGACTAATTAAAAAATTTGAAGAATCAAAATAATAGATTAATCATGTGTTGATCTTCTAGAGATTTGACTTGGAAATTTAAAACTGAATTAATTAGGGCCAAATAGAGAAGCTCTAATTAAGTTAATATAAAGTCGACACTCATAATCATATCAACTTCCTACTTCCTAGAATATATAGCTATCATGGGACATTTGCATGAATGCTGTGGAAATTACCAAACAGAGGAGATGAAGCATATGCATGGCTGAAAATTTTGAAAAGGAAATATCTAATCTAATCACTTTCTTTTGTATACATATGTAGTTCATAATCCACGACCAACCAAACGCTTTGACTTCTTTCTTTGGAAGTCAACTATTAGTTAACAACCGTTACAACCAAGCAGACACGTGTACCAGGCCACATATATGCACCTAGCTCACATGGTGTGGTTACTTTGATCATCAAACCTATATATTTATAAATTATCTTACATAGTTATAAGTCGTGATTAGATTCAATTTATTATAAATTCAGCGGTTAAACGTCCCTAGGTTGGAATATAATTGGTGGACCGATTGCTTCATGACATCACATATACTAATAGCACTGTGGTCTTGGTACAAAATGCAGGTGCAGCTAAGAGCTATTGGGATTATCATGTTATATGTACACACCCGAAATAAGCTACTTTGGGTCTGGGGCGATTTTCAAGAAATTAAAGACATAATCTGACTTTAGACCCAAACTCAGCTTGTATTCACAACTGAATCATTGGGAAACGTAAGGGTGATTTACGTTATTACATTGACACAGCGCCGAAACCGTCAGAAGGGACATGAAAGATGTGCAACTAAGTCGTTGTGAAGGAGATGCACACGTGAAATCACATGTTGACCATTCAGCCTCCCATGTCACTTGTAAAAGTAGAAGAAGCACAATTCTCAAAGGACAACCAACAAACCAAACAAACAAACTAGTTGATCAAACTCAATCAATTTCAACAACTAAAAACCCTCAAAAAGTTTTTTTGTTACCCAAAAGCACGTCTTCTTGGTAAAACCTGTCTTGTTTTTTTAATCTAGAATCAAGATTCAGTTCTCTTCTCAACCCTTCTCAGTTCTTACTAAGAACGCCAAGCTTTCCTCCCAATCCGACTTGCATCCCAAGTTTGTTTCTGGAGACTTCCCAACTACCACACTTCATTTCGACTTGCTTCCGCACCTTATTTTGAAGGTCGTTTTCCTCATTTCGACTACATCAAAATCAGTCTTTAAGACCCTCACAATCTCACTCCACGACATCATCATCATGTCTTTTTACTACTCTGCCGACACTTTTGGTATGGTTTCCAATGGTTGTTCATCCAATTGATGATCTCTTGGCAAAAAAACGCTAACCTATGGCTTTGTCTAGAGATAGTTTACTCAACGCACTTGTAATTCAATTCACAACGCTAATAATTAATTTATGTTCTAAGTGTTTGCATCTCTCATATCCCTCTCTACAATTGGTTTCTTCAAATCTGACTTCGATAACTGGAATATACCAACCAATAAGTTTTATGGCTACATAAGTCGTAGAACCTACTTCGTGCTATGGTTGGGTATTCGACCAGTCTAACTTGAAGATGTTGATTCTAACTTCCCCCTCTAACTTTGAATAGCACGCTGCTAACATGAACACACCGACCTTGAACTTGGACTAGGCACAGAGAAAATATTTAAAGTCTCGAAGGAGGCATAAAAAGAACAGCGCAAGCAAGATTCCTGTTTGCTCCACTTTCACTTGATTTGAACGATGGTTCATGGACCGAAATTCAGAAACAACTTTTAACCTGTCTAGTTGTAGCTTCTACTAGCAGCATGCCTACTTTGAAGGCAAGTAGAATACCAAGTCAACTGGACTAGCTAATCCAGGGGCAGGACCGCGACACCATAGCCCAAGGCTTTCGACCTTCACCTCACTCGTCCTAGTCAATTACATTGCACACCACTGCATCAGACTATAGTGAAGAGATCCCCCCTCACCCCAAATACTTCCGTATCTGCTCCTTTAGAAGCGAGCCACCGAACGGAGACCTCGGATTTCGCTTCGTCAATATTTTGGGCACAAACATAATCTGGCATGCCTAGTGGGACTCTTTTGCAGTGCATGTCCAAATTTTGATGTACGAAGCGGAAAACGTGATGCTAAAGGGAGATTTATGAGTTCAACGCTACAATAAGAAATTCCTGGGCCACCACCAATGGAAACTCCTCGTGATGGTAATCTCGTGGATATCACCAGTTAGGAATTAGCTAAGAAAGAATTGATGAAATTAATCAAAGACGCCCTCGTCGATTGAATGAATTGATTAGCTGGTGTCACATAGGTCGATTAATACATAATTTTTCACAAGAGACAGGATAGATGAAACTTTCAGTCTTTGTGATCAGATAAAGGCCCTAAATGAATAGGTTCAAATGCTTTCCAACAAGAGAAAACGGAGCCGAAAAGCACCACCACCCCACCTCCAGAGGCCCAAGCCCAGAAAAAGGGAAACAGACCATGGATTCTGGAGTTCCTACTCTAGAACCCGTGGTCACGGGGCCTTTGTTCTCCAACGCTTCACCTACCGAAATCTCATAAACGAGCAAGACCTGTGAGGTCTAGCCGAAAGAGGATAGCGGGATTCAAGCCAAATATTGACCACCCTCTTGGGAGGAGTCGAAGGTCAAAATAGACAAGGGTGTCTCAGCTGGCATTAAGGGTGGCTCTAAGAACTGGAGAAAATATGACGATACGGAGTTAACTTGAAGAGGAATCCACGCCTAACCAAAGGCCACCCCATGTAGTTGAACATCATGCCATAATCACTTAAATGGTCAAAATAAGGCGTATGATTCAAGGACTACTAGTGCCTTCTAGGAGAGCCAATGTCCCGACATACAAGCAAACATAAAACCATTAATGGCTGACCCTACAGTAGCTGAGGCCAGTTTTTACGATCTGGACCTAGGAAACATTAGGTTGATCGAAAAAGATTAAAATGGTCGTCCCACCAAAGTTACTGCCTATAAGGTGGTAATGCAAGAGCTTTTAGCTCTTGAGGGAGAAATCTTGTTCTGAACAAGGGAAATGAAGGGTCCTAACCCCGATAGGGACCTATCTTTAAATCCATGGAGTAGATCTCATTGCTTGAGGCCATGGCGGGTTGGATAATAATCCGAACTACGCTAATACACCTTGAGAGATCCCAAAACGCTCTAGGATTTAAGGAAAAGAAATATTTACGGATAGTTGTGATACCATGTTAAGAAAAAGAAAACAAACATATACATGACATTGATTTTAGGAAGGTACTACATCAAAGATCCACATGGGGTTAAGAAATAAAATCACCCAACAAGGGGATGACCCATTAGTGAAGCCGATGAGTGGCTACACAAAAAAAAGAAAAAGCCTACAGCTGGGAAGCGCCACATTACTATTGTCGTTGCTGGCAAGGATGAAAATATCGATATCGACGGATATATCGCTCGCCGAATTTACGGATATCTCGCCCCAAATATCGATATCGATATCGATATCGTTTACGGTCAACAAAAATGACGGAAATTGGGTCCAAATGACGGAAATTTGGAATGAAACTTTGGCAAACACTTAAGTACCCAATAATGGTTATATAGGACTAATAAAAACTATAAAATGACTTTGATATGATAAATATATGATGAATCATATGATAGAATATAGATCTGCCGACCACTAACAGTATAAAATCTTAAAGATAAACCTAAATTTAAACATAATTTCATTGATAATATTGCATTAACAATATTGTACACATTGAATTTGATCAAAAACAAGTAGAGTGTCGACCAGCTTGAAAATTAGATTGGTCTTGAATCTCTTGATCTACCAAGACACAAAAGTTTTGCCAACTGATGCTATTTGACCAAAAGGAAATGTATTGTTGGACATAGTATTCGTATATCTCCTTTGAATGGCCTACTTTTCCTCCATAGATAGGGTAGTTCGGATTTACCCAACTAACTTCTCCATAATCTTCATGTGACATTTGAGGGAGATGGTTGTCTAACAGGGGGTGACGATATGGACCATAAGCATATGGATCATTTGAGTTGTTACTAGGATCGGTGCCTAAACTCATTGACTCAAAACTAATTGCCATGGAATCCTCAGAAGATGGGTTTCCATAACCTTCATATATGTTTCGTGTCCGAGTGTAATCTTTTCCGACACCACCGATTCCTACTCCTCCTTCTCTACACCCATGATCATAATCTTGTGTGGCATGAGTGAAATCTGCCTCTTCAGTAAATGGGCTCAAGGGTGCATATGTATCGGTTACATGTTCATTTCCCCCGTCATCATCCCCTCTGTCATCCTTGTCTTCATCGTTTGTCTCAACATCATCTCCTCCATCATCATCATCATCATCATCATCATCATCATCTGGAGATTTATTTTGATGAAGTCCCTTACTAGTAGCATCAGCTCGTAAGTCACGTCTACCGGTAGAACCAAGCATTGATCTCTCCCATGAAGACATTGTCCGCTCACTTCCTACGTCCTCACTCCCCACTTCTTCAGATAGCACTCTATCAACATTAACACCGTGTTCACTAGCAAGATGTGCTACTCGAGGGTCAGGCCTTCCACTATCATCATCCAAGTGAGCTGGCATAATCCATGCTTGAAGTGGATCAGCCTCATTACCTTCCACATGTTGACCTGCAATTTCCAACAGGTCAACGTAGTCTTCTTCCACAATTTTACCGGCTTCGGCTTCTTCATCTCTTAACTTGAGTTTCATGTTGTAATAACAGAAAACAAGTTGTTCTAACTTAGAATATGCGAGACGATTTCTTTGCTTTGTATGAATTAAAGCAAATGTACTCCAATTTCTCTCACATGCCGAAGATGATGCCGTTTGTGATAATATACGAACAGCAATTTGTTGCAAGCTGGGAGAAGCTTGGCCATATAGTTCCCACCACTCAGCTGTCATAATCAAGTTTAATGTAAGAGGCATTATAAAGTGCTAAGTCATAGAATATCAAGTTAAATGCAAGTAATATACCTGGGGGCATTTTCGTTCGTGATTGTACAGCCATAGGTGAACGAAATGTTTTCCGACCATCTCTAAAGTTGATCAACTACATTAAGGCTGATGTTAATATAATGTCATAGATGTACAGATTCAAAATAACTCATCAAGATTCAAAATAACTCATCAAGGTTCATATATGGTAGTGAACTTACGTCTACTCCAAAATTTTGTAAACCCACTTGTCCATTTGGATTCAGTTTGAGGAATACTTGTTGAACTGATTGGACAAGGAAGGAGTCATGCCCAACACCTGCTTGATATTGATATCGAGGATTCAAGTAATAAGCTGCAAATCATGAATGAACTTTGCTTAGTAAACAACAATAAAATAAAATATTAACAAGTTCAATAAGATAGAAATATACCAGCGGCATGTAAGGGATGCACTAATGTTTTTTCCCATCGCTCCTGTATGATTTTAAGGACCCACTTCTTCCCTTTAAGACGGGTTATCTTTTCTTTCATTCGATTGAACATATCATATAGGATTGGCATGGTTGGGACTACCTCTGTATCAACAATTCGGAGGATGCAATATAATGGTTCATATATTGATTGCATCATCTCCAAGGACTCCCAGAATCTTTGGTCGAGGATATGAGCCTCAACCCTCTTGCCTTCCACTTTCCTACTCAATGGGCTACCATGCCATTGATCACTGGTAAACAACCTTCTAAGGCCAACTTTATGCTTAACTATACTGTTTATACAAATATAGTTGGTTGCGAACCGAGTTGCACCAGGACGAACCAAGTCTCCTTGACAAAATTCATGCATCTGAGCAAGTAACCATAGATGATTATAAATGTAGTTAGTTACCTGCCTAGCATTTTTTATGATGAGCGCCATTGTCTCATTCTTCCCAATATCTTCAAATATTAGGTCGATACAATGGGCTGCACAAGGAGTCCAATAGAGCGGATAAGTCTTCATCAGTTCTTTTCCAGCCTTTTTGAAGTTCGACCCATTATCAGTAACGATCTGTACGACATTTTGTACTCCAACCTCCTGAACAACTTCCTTCAACAAATTTCCTATGTACACATAGTCTTTATGAAATTTGGAAGAATCAACTGACCTGAGAAATACAGTTGAACCCTTACTATATACCATGAAGTTAATTATGGATAACTTCGTTGGACCGGTCCAACCATCGCACATTATGGTACATCCATAAGTTTCCCAGTGTCGCTTTTGTTGCTCCACATACGCCGTCATTTCTTCATACTCCATAGGAAGATATTTATTTTTCACCTCATATGGAGAAGGAGTGGACACACCTTCACCTGCAAACCAAAACATAAGTTAGCATTTAATGCTATTTCATAAGCTAAATAAACATGTATAATAAATAAATAAATTTATTAAATACCTGCTCGTTGGGCTTCAATGATCATATTCTTAAAATGATGAGAGTTGGCTTTATTTGGAGCCACGCCTTCATATATAAAAAATTTGCTTATGTATCGACCCAACTTCTCTTTCGTCCCTTTCCACATCGATTTTACAGTCTTCTGTTGACTTCGTGCGGTTTTGTAGAGTTTTGGTTCGGGAGGAATTGAAAATGGATCACGCAAACTTTGTGATCGACGCATCTGTTGCGGTGGTTGGCGACTGCTACTGCCTCCTTGAGCACCACGCATGGACCCAACTCCATAATTGTCGACACTTCGTCGTGCCTCATCTCTTGATGCATTTACAGCAAAGCGATATGCTGCTCTCTCAGATCTATGCACATCTGGTGGATAAGCGAATCCATCATCATCCTCTTCATCATCGCTATCGTTAATCTGAATGCTCTGTTGAGTGTCCAGTGGATCTCCTCTCAAGCCAGCTCGTATATTCTCCCCAATCATATTCTTAGTCTGTTTAGCAGTATCTTTACTTTTGATCCATGCTCTGACCTCATCTCTAATAGCTTTAGGTACGTCTTTGCATTTTTGAACATTTTTTTTCGGATCAAAACCTGCTAAATGAAACTTTAATCGCGTTATGCCTCCACTCTGAAACTGATGTTGACAAAACGAACATATGGCACCGTTTTTATTTCCAGGAATTGCAATGGCATATTTCCATGCTGGGTCAACTCGTCCAGGTCTTGGGCGGCTTTCACTTGCACTTGCACTTCCACTAGCCATATTTTACCAACTAATTTTAAGGAAAAATAATTAGACTTTGATAATGACAAATAATCATAATAATAAAAATACAACTAATAGTAAAATAATATTAATAATTCTAAATTATAATCACTTTATTGAAATTATTTGAATTAAAACATATATTCCTACATTGAAATATATATTCTAAATTATAACATAATTTTCCGTCTATTTTAAATGAAAAATAATTAGACTTTGATAATAAGAAATAATCATAATACTAAAATTACGACTAATAATAAAATAATATTGGTAACTCTAAATTATAATCACGTTATTGAAATTATTTGAATTAAAACATATATTCCTACATTGAAATATATATTCTAAATTATAACATAATTTTCCGTCTATTTTAAATGAAAAATAATTAGACTTTGATAATAAGAAATAATCATAATACTAAAATTACGACTAATAATAAAATAATATTGGTAACTCTAAATTATAATCACGTTATTGAAATTATTTGAATTAAAAATTATATTCCTACATTAAAACATATATTCTAAATTATAACATATTTTACCTTCTATTTTAAATGAAAAATAATTAGACTTTGATAATAAGAAATAATCATAATAATAAAATTACGACTAATAATAAAATAATATTGGTAACTCTAAATTATAATCACGTTATTGAAATTGTTTGAATTAAAACATATATTCCTACATTGAAATATATATTCTAAATTATAACATAATTTTCCGTCTAATTTAAATGAAAAATAATTAGACTTTGATAATAAGAAATAATCATAATAATAAAATTACGACTAATAATAAAATAATATTGGTAACTCTAAATTATAATCAAGTTATTGAAATTATTTGAATTAAAAATTATATTCCTACATTAAAACATATATTCTAAATTATAACATATTTTACTTTCTATTTTAAATGAAAAATAATTAGACTTTGATAATAACAAATAATCATAATAATAAAATTACGACAAATAATAAAATAATATTGGTAACTCTAAATTATAATCACGTTATTGAAATTGTTTGAATTAAAATATATATTCCTACATTGAAATATATATTCTAAATTATAACATAATTTTCCGTCTATTTTAAATGAAAAATAATTAGACTTTGATAATAAGAAATAATCATAATAATAAAATTACGACTAATAATAAAATAATATTGGTAACTCTAAATTATAATCACTTTATTGAAATTATTTGAATTAAAACATATATTCCTACATTAAAGTAATATATTATTATTTCAATATTCTAAATTATAACATATAAAAAAAGGAGTTAAGGATGAAAGTAATATATTAAAAATAATAATCTAGGTTAAATTTTTAAATATATAAAAAAAGGTTTTTAAAAAAAAAAACCACAAATGAAACGCCCCGTTTCATTTGGAGAGTACGGGGTTATATAATCAAAGGGTACAGTATTAATGCTGTACTCGAATTGTTGTTTGTTTGGGCGACTTTGGAGATGACGACCGACGGACCGAGGTGATCCCTGAGGGCCAGAAGCGGAGAAGGCGAGGCGGTGAGGCGGCGAGGCGGCGAGGCGGCGAGGCGGAGAGGTGGCGACTCGACGGAGAAGTGAGACCGTGAGGGCGAGAGGCGGCGCGAGCCACAGAGAGGATGAGTTGGTGGTGGAGCGGCCGTCGAGGGTCGACTCAGGAGTTGGGGTCGACAGAGGTTGCCGGCGACGGTGGTGGAGCCACAGAGTTGGTGCGTTCGACTGGGTGTGTTTCGGAGATCAGGAATTTGGGTCGCTTTTTTCTTCGATGTTGCTGACTTGCTGGTTGCCCCCAATTTATTCACATCCCTAATTGGTGAGTCCGTGATCCTTCCTTGGTTTTTTCCTTCCATTTTTCGCCCGTGAGTTTGTTCAATTATTCCCCCAAACTCTGTTTCGTCCGTGATGTTAGAAATTTGTTCTTGATTTTGTTTTGTGTGCTTTCGGTTTCTAGCTGCCGAATTAGCTAGGGAAATTTGTAGGCTTGAGTCCGAAATCGGGAATGTCGGCCAATATCGGATTTATCGACGATTATCGCCGATATCCGCCGATATCCGCCGATATCGTCGATTTTGGTGGAAGATTAGCCTTCCCCCTCCGCTTATGTGTCGCCGGCCGGAAAAAGCGATATATCGGACGATATATCGCCGATTCCGGCGACATTTTCCTCCCTGCATATAATATGAAAGTGCCAAAAGCTAGCTTTGAATTACAAACAAAACATGAGTGGCTCGGCTCACATGGCCCGTCTGATATAACACTCCCATTCCATAGCTACTATACAGCTTCATATAATATATGTATGCATATATAGCTCTCTCTTGCTCCTTCAAATATATATTACTTAAACCACAAATTAATTCGAATGAATTATTCTTCGAATAGTTATGATGATGGGTTGAAAGGGCTTTATTCTTGGTCCTCGTCTTCGAAGACGATGGGTAAGAAGAGGACGAAGATGATGAGGATGAGGATGCGGCGGAAGCAGAGGCAGAGGCAGAGGCGGAGGCGGGTGGGAGGTGGTGGTGGAAGGTCCTCGTCGTCGACGGTACATGTGAAGGTGAAGAAGCTGCAAATGCTGATCCCGGGAGGGAGAGAATTGAAGGCAGACCGGCTTTTTCTTCAGACAGCGGATTATATACTCCAGTTGAGGTTGCAAGTTAATGTCTTGTTGGCGCTTTCCAAGGTTTACAACCTATAAGAGCGCTAATCAGCTATATATATATATGGTATATATATCCATCTTAATATTTATCAATTATATATATGTCATTATATGATAGTTTAATTTTCTTAATTTCTCTTAATCCCGGCCGACGGCTTAATTAATTGTATCTAAGAATATATAATATTGTCATTATTTGTTCTTCAATTACATCCGTGCTCTCTCTCTCTCTCTCTCATAATATTCTTTTGTTTCTTCTCTTCTTCTAGGGTTTTAACTTTTAAAGCAGCTTGGTCCTACATATATTCAAGAGAATTAATAATAATTACCACAATGAACTGCTATATTATATATATCCACCCTATAGCTCGGTCTTCGAACTGAACTTAATTAGCAATGCTACCATTTTGATGAGATCTAATCCTTTTGGTTTAGAACGTTTCTAATTAATGAATATTATTGTACCTTCCACATAATCCTGAATCGATCTTATTTGGAATCCCAAACCCAAATTTTATGATGAAAAGAAGATAACAATCATACAAACCTACGAAACCGTATGTTGATATGAAGTGCGTGCGTGGTCAACCTCGATCAATCTCGATCTGTGTACATGGTTTAAGATTTTGGGTTCCTTTGTTTTTATCTCCTCTAAATAATTTACTTAATTTTGTCTTTACGAAGATAAAGTAGCTAGCATTCTTTCTCAAAAACATTCTGCTTTATATATTTCTCTTTAATTAAGGATAATATAGTCTCCACAATTCTCTCAAAATTGATATTCTTAATTAGAAAGACTAATTTTTATACTTAAATACACAGGATTAATCCAAAACCAACTACTAAACATTTCATGTTGCACTATATATATCAATAGTACGTTGTGCCAAGAATACTTTTGGCGATTTTTTAGTGCAACTATTCTTGATTTTTAACTTTTTATTACTGATTCAACACATATATAAATCTCCAATATATATATATATATATATATTATAATTTCTCTGTAAATGAAATTTCTGTTAATATACTTTGGTGGTTAATTATTTTGAATTTCATTTTGGAGTTATAACTAATTATATGAAGTGAAAACGTCGAGTAAAAATTGGACTAAAATTTTAGAATTAAATAGGGCAAATTTATTTTCCTATTTATATTTGAATTTAATCCCATTTTCCTATATATATATATTAAAAATTACTGGAAAATTTAGAGGTCCCGAAACAAAAGAAAATAAAATGAAAAGATAGGGAGATTTTGAGGCTAATTTTGGTCCCCAGTCAACAAGTCAGTATGAAAGTAAAGCAACCCGACATTCATTTATAGTTTATTTATGAAAGAAGCTTCTAAAACGGTTGGTAAATTAGCGTACACGTACCCTCTTGTCTCTTTTATATTGTAATCTCCGCCACATTATTAATCCTTTTTCATTACTTCCAACTTGGATTCCATATTTTTATTCAATTTTTTTTTTCTTTACAAAAAGCTATATTAAGAAAATAATAATTTAGTACGACATTATGTGAAAGCATTGAAATAAATATTCTTAATTATTCGAGTTATAAATTAATATGCGGACAGCTTTTATTCAAATCTAATAAGATAACATATAAACGAAAGACCGGTCCAGCATCTGAATTGCAATTGTATAGTATTCTCTAACTTCTGTCTGTCATGTAAATTACTACTTAATATAAAGCTACAATCTGAATTGTCATGGTATGTACCGGCTTACAAATGTTTGGGGAAAAAGTCAAAACAACGTGTATCATAGTGTTTATATCCGAATAAATCTCATATGGGTCAAAGTTAATGGCTCTAAGGAATTAAAGACTCAAAACATATAGAGATCAAGCCCAAGCGGTAATTTGGAAAGTGAAGAAAAAGAAAGCATGTTCGCTTCTGACAAGCGAAGAAAATGATGGCAAGGGGGAGGTTTCCAACGGAAAAAAGTCAGTATAGGACCCACCAAAGACTCAACTTGGCAACTTGATCATCTTCCTCACTCAACCTATGAACTGACAATCAACCAATCAAATCTAGCTTCTCAAAGAACCGACAATCAATCAATCAAACTCAGCAAATTGATCTCCATCAATTATGAACCCATGAATACCTGATCAAGGTTTCATGGTTAAAAAATAGTTGGCCCTTGTGGCAAAACTGCTTTTTTTCGATCTAGGAAATCAAGATGCTGTTTCTCTTCTCACCTCCTCAAGACATTTTTGCAAATGCCTAATCGTCTTTCTGACTGTTCCAGCAACATTGTCACAATGGTTAGCTTCATTTCTTGCACTCGCCTTCTTTCTGACTAAATATTGTCATAAGGGTTAATTATTTCGACTGCCGGCTCACAGAAAGTCATCCTGATTACCGTCTCACGGAAAGTCATCCCGATTGTTGATTCACAGAAAGTCATCTTGACTCCCAGTTCATACCCGATCACTGAGGTGTTCAAACCTGCCTTTCGACGTCTTATTGTCGCATTTTGAGTGTTATACCATCTTATGGTATGATTTCTGACTGATATTCATTCCAGTTCATGATTTCTGGAATTTCGTGCTTGATATGGGCTTGAATGCGAAAAAATAATTTTCTTTCATTGCACACGTAATTTCAGTTTTTGCTCAGTTCAATTCCAGTATTTTTACATTCCAGTATTTGTACTTCCATTTTCATTTCAATACTAACTAGATTTTCTTAAGTGGTAATCGTTACTCGGGATACGCCATCCAAGTGTGGTTTATGGCTTTTCAAGTCGGGATACCATCTTTGAGTATTGGTCTGAGTACTTTGATTCTGACATGAGGGAACCTGTGATCCCTAATCACCTAATTACTGAAATAAAAACATCGCCAACCAGAATATCATGGCGAAATAACTGAACTTGGACTACGCTAGAAATGTTTTTTTATTAAAATCCTTGCGAAAGGCATAGTAAAGAACAACACAAGCTAATCTTGTCTTCTTGCCGCAAGATAGCTTTGATTAGAAAAAAAAAGTTTTTGGGTCGAAAATGGAACCTATCTACACTGTCTATTAGCAGCATCTACTAATGGCACGCCTACACTTGAGGTGAAAGGTCTACATGCTTCCTAATCTGCCCATTTAGCAAACGACCACAGCTAAAGGTCCATTACGCTCAGCCCATCCAGCATCACCCGCAACATATTCACAAGCAAAAAGAGACCCTACGTGTGGTCTGCCCCCTCACTCGGTAGACCAGGTTCCACACAGAGGTCCAGCAAGGGTTGCATCAGGACACTCGACACCTCAAAGGAGAAAAACATTTTGGGCAGGAACATAATCTCTTTTTAGTGCATACCCAAGTTCAAGTATACTCAGTGACATCGAGACGCTAAAGGGAGGTTTTTAAGGAATCTTGCTCAACAAACGATACCCGAGTTACCAACCCCACAGGCTGACATGGAACCACCCCACGATGGAGTAGTGAAGGATATTACTAGCCAAATCATGGTTAAGGAAGGTTTTGCGGAGTTCTTCAAAGATATCTTGGATCCCATTAGTATACAGATTAAAACTATAAACCGACAGGTTCAAGAGCTCTCCAACAGCGGTATGGTTCCAAAAAAGGATATTAGAGTCCCATCACTGGAGATTTCAAAATCTGGCAAAGGCAAGGATCATATGGAATCAGGAGCATCAATTATTGAGCCCTTGTTTCCTACACCAGCCTTTTTAAGAGGATCGGGGATTGAAAACCCGGAAACAAGCAAAGTTCACCAGGAGTTTCCGAGTTGTGATACTTGGATATTTTTTAGGAACTAGCCACCTAATGGCTGGGGAGAACTCAAGCCCACTATTCCATCAAGAAGTGGAAACATACTTAACAACTAGAGAAAACCTAATCCCGATGAGGCAAGGTCAGATGAAGATTTTGTGCCTAACAAAAGGCCATCTCATGCGACTGAAAATCAGACCCTCATGAACGAGATGAATAAGCTGAGATGTCTGATAACAGGTCAACCAGCACTGCCTAGGAGAATAAATATATCAACCTATAGGAAACCTTGTCCAACTTATATAGATCAGGACAACCATTTTCCTAGGAATTTCATGCCACCAAAATTTACACTCCTCAGTGGAGATAGCAGCACATTATCCTTGGAACATAGGGAGATTCTCATCCCAATGCATGGCTATTGAAGACAACCCTAACCTCAATTTACAGCTATTTAGTAGTCCCCTTTTTGGGGATGCTTTGTCTTGATACACTTCGTTACCAGAGGCATCCATTAATATTTAGGGCAAATGGAAGCTAAATTTCATGAGGAGCTCTATAGAATCGAGCCTAAAATAATAATCAGCGACCTGACTGCTCTCAGGCAGGGTGAGCACGAAACAACAGAGACCTTCATTGCCAAATTCACAAGCACGAAGATGAAATGCATTTTTCTTATCAATGACGCCCGAATGGTAGCTATCGCACAATGAGCTATGAGGTTTTCCCTTAGAAAAAAAATTCGATGATACTACATTTTCTAACCTCAAAGAGATTATAGTATCAGTAACCAAATTCGAAAGGCTACTAGAATAAGAGTAACAACGGATGTATAACTCCAAAGTTCCCTCTTTCTATAAGAATAAGGTTCATATACACCATTTGGAGCATCGGGAGATTGAAAAAGGATCAAAGACGACATAGAAGAAGGAGGAACTAGAGCTGGCAACAACTAAGATCCAAACCCTAAGAAATAGACAAGTGACCCTTAGGTCATTAGTTAAATTTGTGCGGGAGCAGAAACCAGTCATGCCAAGTGGCAGCCTATTCGCTAATAAGACACCAGTATTTGGTTCTTACTCATTTAACCTTTCCAAAATTGGAGAAATCTATGACGAGGTGCTAAGGGCCAAGGTAATCAAACCAAACCCTAAGCAAGAGTTGAATGTACCAGAAGATATCAAGGGAAAACAATTCTGAAAATGGCATGTGTCATTACACCTTGCCACGACTAATTGTGTTCAATTTAGGGATATAATCCAGAGATTAATCAACCAAGGACATATCGTGTTCGCGCCAATACCCAAGACCTTGATAAGGGTGGACACAGATCCATTCCCAGCGACATCAGTCAGTATAGTCAATCTCTAATGGTCTCAAAAAGAAGCCAAATTAGCAAAAAGAGAACAACCACGCAATGAAAAAACCAGATGATATCTGCCACAAACAAAGGCGGGATAGTGTTATGCAGCATGTGAAAAACAAAATGTGTTCCTAAGACCTCGACTAAAGACCTTATCACAGAATCGGAATGCTCAGAGTAAGGTCAGGATAATGATCTTCTGAATATACATGAGCGGAACCATGGTTTGCACGCCCCCAAAACAAAGACTGTATGGAGCCCCACGTCTTAGAAATCAGAAGATATCAGAAAGAAGTAAGAGTGGACAACTAGTTAATGGACTAGTGGGCATGCCACCAACGGAAATCACAGAACAAGAGAGCAATTCCTCCTAATAAGGCCACTGAGATGGCCAAACCTTTTAAGAGTACAATCAAGAAATGGAAATGGTATGTAGCAGGCACAGATGGAATGCTTGCTAAAGAATTAGGGAGGACTACAAAGAGAAGGATCCAAAGACAACACATAGCATATCTCCACATTACAAAGGGCTTGGGGGCAAAACCTCCCGAAGAACCAACAACGCCTCTGAAAATCAACATGGAGCTAACTAGTCCTCCAAAAATAAACAAGAAGGAGGAGAAGGTTCAAGAGAGACACTCAAGAGGAAACTTTCATTCAGGTACTATCTCAAAGATTTCTTTCAAAGTCAAGAAAAAGCTTGTATTCGGGGACTTAACCCAAGAAAGCTTGAAGAGCGAGCAAATTGAGAATATGGAGGACCCGGCTGAAGAATCACTCGGGTGTGACATCCAACAAAGTCATGGAAATGGATGCCGTGTTCTACAAGAAACAAAAACCTCAAAGTTGAGGTTGATGTAGTGATAGTCCTACCAGAACACATATCTGCAGTATATCACCAAGTCAACCAAATGAAAGGTGATGTTACTAATTATAAACCAGCCCGAGCAACGATCAAGATCTCGATGGATGAAGAATAGGATGTTGTTCTGAAAACAACTTTCTACTAAGAAAAGGCACTATTTGCTATCCCAACTAAGGGAATGATGGATCATCTACGAACAATTTTCATCATAGCTCATTTGGAAGGCATCTCGATCGACAAGATGATGGCAGATGTAGGGGTTTCTAACAGGACCCGTCCCAAATGGACTTTGATAGCCGTGCCCGAGCCTGGTCATATCTGACAAGTCAACTGAAGTACCAAAATTACCCTCAGCACTTGCCAGATAAGGGATAACCATATTGATTTCCACTCATGCCTCCGCCTCTCATCCAACCCTGATCGTAGTGCCACGACCTGGAGGGTCATAAAAAACATAAAACGTGTGAGTGGACAAAAAATAATATCGTTGGAAAATACATTTCAAAACGAATCACTTTACCCTCCAGTTATAAAACAAGCATGCATAGAGTAAAACACATGAACAACCGGCTCTCAAGCCAAATCACATGAAAATCATCAAACTAGTCACAAAGGCCATCATCAACAGTACTCGCCACCAGTACTCCCATATCAAGCACAATAATCAAACAACATTACTCACAAGTGCACAATCAATCATACCATCACAACAGAAATACGCGTAGGACAACTCGGGAACTGCACTCACACAACATATGAGTCATGTGTGGGAACTGCATACACACATCTAGACGTGCATGTACTCAGGAACTGCACCCCCGCAACATCCGGGGCACGTCCAAGAACTGCACTCGCATCGTCTGGACACGTACCAGTGTCCACAATCATAGCACAACACATACCATCACACCATCACATACAACACATATCATCATCAAGTATAACACACATTTGACTCCAATCCCAAGTCAAACCATTTCCAAACCCGGGCCTATGCCCAAAACATCGTTTTCATAGTTCACAGTAAATTGTGCCCGAAAACTAATTAAATAATCCATAAAATCAACAAATAATCTGTCACGACCTACCCCATCTAACATAATATTGTCCGCTTTGGGCCCAGCTCTCACGGTTTTATTTTCGGGAGCTCACGTGCAACTTCCCAAGGGGTCACCCATCATGGAATTGCACCAGCCTCAACTCGCTTAACTTTGGAGTTCCTAAGGAATCCAAAACCAGTGAGCTTCCAAAAGGCCTTGCGCTAGATAGATACGTGCCCACACATATAAGGCACTTCACATTTCCCTCCCTGAGCGATGTGGGATTGTTCACCGATCTTGCCTTTCCAAGCTCATAGGTCTTACTCACGGTTCTTGTTTCAAAGACCGGGTATTACACAATCATATCGAATCATCATGCAGTAATTTCAACTCAAATCATGTAATCAATCATGTAAAACATTTAACTGTGCATGCATAACAATTTATAGAACAAACGTCCACTCACACACCGTCCAAACTGCTCGATTCTGAGCTGTGCACTTTTCCGTAAATATATTCTAGGAATTACCAATCCTGTCAAAAACCAACACTAAGGGTCACTAACACCTCAAATAATGTCGTATTAAAATCCCATAATTTTCTGGAATTAAAATACATATTAAAAACATAACATAACACTTCGGACCCTCGAAACTATATCGAAACGGTATCCGATTGAATCGAAACGGTATCCGATTGACTCGACACCTATGCCAAAATGTTCGTACATTGAAAGCATCAAACTACATGTTGACCGTACCTCAAAAATGTCATCTATGCGCCCCCACTCACCTGGCACTGTTCATCGTCCCTACAACCCGTTTTCTGAAAAACGGGTCCTTTTACCCGCGTGTTCGACCCATTCCACTCTCATTCAATTCTGCACCAATTTCCATAATTCATTCATCGAAATCCATCCAATCAATCACAATTAAAGATCTTTATGCTTAAATACACAAATTCGTACCTTAATCACGAAGTTTCAACCAACCTCAAAGTCCAAGTTTTGAATCGTATTATGGGCGTATTTATGCATTGGTTTCTTCAAATTTTTAACTATTTGAGTCTTAATTGTCCCACAAGGAAGTATAGGATCTCAATTCGATAAATTTGAGTCCAAATTAAAAAACTCGAATTTAAGGTTCGATGGAGGTTTCGGGTTTCCTGAACATTTTCTCAGTTTCAAAATTCTGTTATTCTTTCTTTGTTTCTATCTCTCAATTTCTTTCCTTTTCATTCCCTTCCTCTCTCCTAGTTCCTTTGTCTCACCATTTCGTCCTCAGGTCAAGTGACACGACCCATCCCAATCCCCCCGGGATTACCATGGAATGTGTCATGCTCTCGTCTGACAAGAGGTGTCAGACAAGGGATAACCTGTTGCCATTGCCCAACCGGGCTTCCAGAGTGCGTAAGGATCGATGTAGGAGGTGTATGATGTCCCAGTCTCTGCTGCTGTCGCATCCGGAATCAACCTGAAGGGCATTAAAAACAAAAGCTGTGAGTGGACGAAAATAAACGAGTCTGTTTAAAACATTTATAAGACCTTTATGCCCCCCAGTAAAAGCATATGCATGCACCATCATTTAAAATCATATATCATATAATATGAACCATAAACATAATTTTAGCCACTGCACCATACACTCCAATCCGACATCCCTGATGTCTGACGTCCCTGACGTCAATAAGGTCACAATCACAAGGCTACGCGTGCCACTCGGGTCTCAATTTCCGAGTTCAATCCCCGAACCCCGTTCGGGTACAGCATCCCCGATGCTTAGCGTCATAGACGCTGGACGTACTAGACGTCCGTGACCTCTCCGGGGTACCTCATCCGGAGGAGACAATATAATATGGAAGGATCTATACAGTGCAGTACCAAATACATTTTATTGATATCCAAATGCAAAGCATATATATATATATACATAGATAAAATCCAAACCAATCTTTAAGTTTCATCAGACGGGTCTCAAGCCCAAATACTGTGAAACGTGCCATAACCATAATTTCAATATCATCAAAACCATTATAAGTCCAAATAGTTGATTTAAATCCAAAATCATTTATTCGATTCCATTTTAGGGTCCCCGACCCGAATCACATGTATAAATCAACTGGGCCCCTGTCCCGATTTCATAAGTTAACTGGCCCCTAGCCTGAATTCATAAGTCCACTGGGCCCCCGGCCCGAATTCACAAGTTAACTGGGCCCCTGGCCCGATTCACAAGTTAACTGGGCCCCTGGCCCGATTTTACTTTATCAAGTCCGTAACCGTTTCATGAAATCATGTCCAACCATATTTATGGAAATCGGTGCAAATCCAGAAAACCTCGGTTTACGTGCAAATACGTAAATCACCTCGAAATGCGTGAAATCATTTAAATTCACCGATATCCAAAGTAAATCATTTAATCATAACTATAAAAATCATGAAATAGTTATGCATGCATCGAATTTATAAAACCAATGTCCACTCACAGACCGTTTAACCGAGCGCGTCGATAGCGTGCCATAGGCCTTCCCGGGCCACACCACTATCACCGGGACTCCCAATCCTGTCCAAATCACATTAGAGGATTACTAACCTCATCATTAACATCCTATTCAAGTCCCGTAATTTTCCCGAATTTTTTAAGTATTTTTAAACTGGACTTAAAACCTTCGGACATCCCGAACCATATCGAAACGGGATCCGATCGACACGAAACCAATCCCAAAATGTTCGTTACATTAAATAGGACAGAAGTCATGTTGACCTCACCTCGAGATTCGTGCCCACGCGCCGTCACGCGCCGCCGTGAGTGGCTGCGCGTGAAACCCACGTGCCTGCTACAGTGTCACCAGCCTAACCCGTATGTCTGGTAAACGGGTCCAATTAGCTCGCGAGACGACCCGGTTCAATGTCCATCAATTCAACCCTAAATCTTCCAATTGATGATTCAGTTAGTTTCGTTTTAAGTTCAATTTAAGTTCTGTAAACTCAATTACGTGATCACATACCTAAAACCTGTCGACTTCGATGATGAACACGAAGAACACCCGTCACTGTGCAACCATGGAATTCCGTCAATCTCAGCCAGTTTCTTCCAATTGATGAACCCAGAAGCATCAATGGACCATGAGGAATTGTTTCCCCACAACAATTGCATCAAACAAAGCCTCAAACGCCACGACTCAAGCTCGGAGTTCCTCACTTTTACCAAACCCGTTCAGAGCCAATTGGGCATGAATTCATCTCGTTTTAGATTTGAAACAACTCGTCTCAACCTCAGGAAGCTACTTCCAAGCTCCAATTCGATCCTCACGGCTCAAATCTCATTATTCGAATTTCCCTCCCAAAAACCAAATTTCCGAATTCCAGTTCTACGGCCCCCCTCAATCCCTCGTGTTTCCCTCACTAAATCCGTCTCTGAATTGTCTCCAATTTGCACACTCAAGATCAGCTGATGGAGAGGAGATTAAGGGTGGAATGAATTGTGTTTTTGGGTTGTACACGGTTAGGAAATTAGAGAGGAATAATGGAAATTAAAAGATTAATTTAATTTAATTAATTAATAAAACATAATAATTATGTTTCCCCAAAACATGGGATCTGGTTTTATGCCTGAAATTAAGGGATGAGTGACACTTGTCACTCATCCGAGTGTGTCCAGTCACCGGATACTGTTCATATTAAAATATTATTTTAATCCCGGTTCGTTCGGGTAACCGAGCCCGATTCCGTGACCATAACTTCGTCGTCGAATCTCCGATTTCGGCATGCCGCCTGTCGTTGGATTCGTATCGACGAAACCTACGTAACGGTCCTTGGCCCTCGTCCATTGGACTTCCCGGGTCTAAAGTCAACATTTGGCCCCATTTAAGTTAAATTACGAAAATGCCCTTGGGCTTCCGTACATCATAACTTCTTCCACGAAAGCCGGAATCGAACGTGCCACCTGTCTATGAACTCGTGACGTCCCGAACTACGTCACGGTCATCGGTCAAAGTCCGTTTGACCATCCGAATTAAAAGTCAACGTTTTGCCCACGCCCAGGGGCAAAATGGTCATTTTGCACAATTCGTCCGAAATTACTCAACTAATCCCAGATTAGTAAATCACAATTAAATATTATTAAATCCCGATATTCAGGACGGGTCGTTACAACCTTCCCTCCTTAAAGAATTTCGTCCTCGAAATTACCAATAACCTTATTCCACAACCACGTTGTGGAAGACATTTCGACCACATACCATGTGTACACCTGTACACCCACTTACTTGGACAACACCAGCCTCGTCTGTACCCAGACATCTCATCACAGTCACACGTCACAACAACAGCACTCGACCACCTCGAGTGGACATAATCACCTGATCCGCGATAAGATCGCTTAACCATTTAGCTGACTCATTCAGCCAAACAATTCCCTTCCATTTCCAATATATCCTTACATTTGCTCCCATTGGGAGTCACCAAATCTCATTTGTCAGCCCACGCTGACACCACCAGTCAAACTGTCACCGCTAAGCTTTACCGCCCTGGTAAAGCCCCAACCATCTGCCAGTCAGTGACAACACCACGTACGGCATCACCCTCAAGGTAGCGTAAGATCAACACATGATCACAATTCGCAGGGCAAGCCCAATCCTGCGACATATATTAATCTCAATGTCCATAATCGCCGACTCCCTCAGCGAACCAAGACGCTGGGAAATCACGGTGTGATCAAGTCACACAAGGCTACTCGTGCTCACTTAGACCACTAATTCACTCATCCTGAGTGTACGTATACCGTCAATTTATTCAATCAAGTGGTGTAACTGGAACACAATGAATACCAGCCCAGCAGTGATCACACATCTCGATACTAGGGTTCAACTAGCCAACCATGGCTAAGAGCACCTGCTCATACAATCACTGAACCCGACAAAATCACTCTGCACAGCGCACAGTATCCAATGTCCAGTCCACAATCACAACCAAACAAATGATATCGGAACCAAGACGATTACCAACACGTTTAGTTACACACCACTGGTACATCCCATGTACCGCCATTAGGCACCACTCAGCCTAACCAGTATCAATCCTCGTACAACGTACCCTGTACGCACCTCAATCCATCAATCTGCCTATAACCACCCAGGTCATAGCCAAACACGTTCCAATAATGAAGTACCTTTGCCCAAACCAACATGAGACAAAAGCGAACTCCACCCATCATCCAGTTCTAGTTCCAAATCCGAATTCGCAATTTCGTAAGAAATTCCGAATCCAAACCCAAACATCATATTTTTATTCCATGTCCAAATCCGAATCCGAAATCATTATTCCGTAAGCTAGCATTGGAATAATCATTCCGCACTCAAATCCAGTAATCCATTTTCGAGCTTCGCAATCGAATCCTGAATCGTCACCCAGAAATTCGATTCCAAAACCCAAAATCTCGTTTACGTCCACCAAGACGTAACAAAACCGAACCTATCGGTTGCTTGTCCAAAACACTAGATTGACTTCATAGGGAAGCCAACCCCAACATTCACACGTCAAAGGTTGACAAAATCCGACCACATCGGAAACCTACTCAACCGAGTAACAAACCATATGGACTCCACTCCGAAAAGAAGTTCAGCCCCGTCATTTACGACTCATATACCAAGGTAAGAGTGATAAACTCTCCACCCATCTGGATCATCAAGATCACGATCCAGATCCATCGCTACGTCATCCGACAAGTAACATCACGATCCTAGATCGTCACCATGCCCAAAGTCGACAACATCACCAATCAGATCCGCCTAGGATCCACATATGCCCACATAACTAACAATCCATCTGAAAGCTGATCGTAGGGTCTTACACCCTCATTGAATCATTCGCCAAATTTCCCTTGGTGGAAAGATGACCTCGCATTTCACCACCAAATCCAAAATCATACACAACTGCTTGTGTCCAATGACCCCAAGCCAAACATGGGTCCACCCACCAATACACGCTCAACGTACTGGTAGCAACAATCATCATCTGCCACGGCAGGAAATAAGAAGTCAACCCCCAAAGACTTCGGAATACCAATCACCGATGTGGAAACGAGCACTCCTCTCGTCTCCCAATCACAACTCTCCCCGAATCGGGAGTTCCAACCATGTTGGAAACAGACATGCTCCCAATGAGATGTCAAGTCCAACCACTGGACTGCCCACGTCCTTACCTCACTTGGACCACCACGTGTCCAAAATCAATTCATTACTCGGACCTCACGTCCGCCAATAATCATCTACGCACATACCCTGATTCCGAACGGAATATCCACAACTCTGCCTGGATGTGCATACCATACTGCCTTCGTCTCACATCTCGACCTTTACAGGTTCAATCCTCAGGTTCCAAGTGATTCACAATCACAAAATCCCACATCAATACCACGAATGGTTTTCCTCGACTTTTCCAATTTCAATACTTCCTTGCACCCTCTGAGGATATTAGAGGTAAACAATCTTACCAATCTCGGAGTTGACAACAACTCCCCAAATCCACTGATTCTCATGACGTAGGGAACATCGCCCCTAGATTCCTCAAGTCTCAAACATACCTTTTTATCCATTCATCACTTGTCATCATAAATCTGTTGGGACTTATCCCAACACGACACAACCTCCACTGGATCCCATCCAGTCCAAGACTCAACCACCACTGAGTCGCAGATACCGATCATATGTCCATCATGACACAGTCACACCCCAACTGGTGGCTCATCGTCAACACAATTACTGACACCAGCACCAACGCTAGTACCACCACCAACGCACCATCAACAACACTAGTATCAGCACACAGGCATCCATACTAGTATTGGCATAAAAGTACCAACATACCAACATCCATACATAGCACACGGTGTGCAAAGTTGTTACCCTGGATCTCCGTTCATTCCGAACGATGATCCCGTAACAGCACTCGTACCCCACGACTATGGGTACCTCCATTTTTTTTGCCATCGGCACATCAGGATAATGAACGTTCCCTGAACGTCCCCTGATCCACAAGTGTGAAAGCCACACTAAATACCCTCGATAGCCAGTTATCTCGACACAACTGTCGACCAACAGTCATCGCTTGTCAAGATCCGTATCCACACATCACACTACCATTCGATCCCACACGGAATTCCACATCATATCTCGTAACCGCATCCGTGGATCGAATCCCATAATCCTGACTAGACTCACTTGAGTCATCCACATGGTCATCCACGACCTCAGCCGCTCGCCGCATCACAAGTTTTCATTTAAAGTTCACCTTCCGGTCCATCAATTATAAATTAGGGTTCCAAAATCACACCCTAGGGTTCCACCGAACCCAACTACCCTCTGTAGTAAAATCCACAACCTGACCGACTCCGCTGTCCTGACATTGCATAGACGTCAAATCCAATCTAATCGTCAACTCAATGTGGGTTCCACCACGAAGGTCATCGGCTAACTCCGATGCACCAACACCCCGCACACTAGCCAACACTACCAGGGTCCACAATTTAGACCATTACTCAACTGAGTTTCGCATTTCCAATAAAATGGGGTTCCCTGAACCTAGCTGTGCCCAGTGGCACAACCATCCATCATCACATGACCGAACCGACGGCCCCACATTACCAGTTATTCGTATACAACCCCACTTGGGTTGAATCGCATCATTGCACGGCGTATCGGGCCAAACACACCCAATCCACCATACAAACCCAAAACTATCTATCAGGTTGACAACGGAACTGCAGCCCAAAGAGACATCACACCCTCGACCTTCGCGCACAAAAGAGCAAAACCTGCTCTGATACCACTTGACACGACCCATACTAATCCCCTCGGGATTACCATGGAATGTGTCATGCTCCCGTCTGACAAGAGGTGTCAAACAAGGGATAACCTGTTGCCATTGCCCAACCGGGCTTCCAGAGTGCGTAAGGATCGATGGAGGAGGTGTATGATGTCCCAGTCTCTGCTGCTGTCGCATCCGGAATCAACCTGAAGGGCATTAAAAACAAAAGCTGTGAGTGGACGAAAATAAACGAGTCTGTTTAAAACATTTATAAGACCTTTATGCCCCCCAATAAAAGCATATGCATGCACCATCATTTAAAATCATATATCATATAATATGAACCATAAACATAATTTTAGCCACTGCACCATACACTCCAATCCGACATCCCTGATGTCTGACGTCCCTGACGTCAATAAGGTCACAATCACAAGGCTACGCATACCACTCGGGTCTCAATTTCCGAGTTCAATCCCCGAACCCCGTTCGAGTACAGCATCCCCGATGTTTAGCGTCATAGACGCTGGACGTACTAGACGTCCGTGACCTCTCCGGGGTACCTCATCCGGAGGAGACAATATAATATGGAAGGATCTATACAGTGCAGTACCAAATACATTTTATTGATATCCAAATGCAAAGCATATATATATACATAGATAAAATCCAAACCAATCTTTAAGTTTCATCAGACGGGTCTCAAGCCCAAATACTGTGAAACGTGCCATAACCATAATTTCAATATCATCAAAACCATTATAAGTCCAAATAGTTGATTTAAATCCAAAATCATTTATTCGATTCCATTTTAGGGTCCCCGACCCGAATCACATGTATAAATCAACTGGGCCCCTGGCCCGATTTCATAAGTTAACTGGCCCCTGGCCTGAATTCATAAGTCCACTGGGCCCCCGGCCCGAATTCACAAGTTAACTGGGCCCCTGGCCCGATTCGCAAGTTAACTGGGCCCCTGGCCCGATTTTACTTTATCAAGTCCGTAACCGTTTCATGAAATCATGTCCAACCATATTTATGGAAATCGGTGCAAATCCAGAAAACCTCGATTTACATGCAAATACGTAAATCACCTCGAAATGCGTGAAATCATTTAAATTCACCGATATCCAAAGTAAATCATTTAATCATAATTATAAAAATCATGAAACAGTTATGCATGCATCGAATTTATAAAACCAATGTCCACTCACAGACCATTTAACCGAGCGCCTCGATACGCGTGCCATAGGCCTTCCCGGGCCACACCACTATCACCGGGACTCCCAATCCTGTCCAAATCACATTAGAGGATTACTAACCTCATCATTAACATCCTATTCAAGTCCCGTAATTTTCCCGAATTTTTTAAGTATTTTTAAACTGGATTTAAAACCTTCGGACATCCCGAACCATATCGAAACGGGATCCGATCGACACGAAACCAATCCCAAAATGTTTGTTACATTAAATAGGACAGAAGTCATGTTGACCTCACCTCGAGATTCGTGCCCACGCGTCATCACACGCCGCCGTGAGTGGCTGCGCGTGAAACCCACGCGCCTGCTACAGTGTCACCAGCCTAACCCGTATGTCTGGTAAACGGGTCCAATTAGGCCGCGAGACGACCCGGTTCAATGTCCATCAATTCAACCCTAAATCTTCCAACTGATCATTCAGTTAGTTTCTTTTAAGTTCAATTTAAGTTCTGTAAACTCAATTACGTGATCACATACCTAAAACCCGTCGACTTCGATGATGAACACGAAGAACACCCGTCACTGTGGAACCATGGAATTCTGTCAATCTCAGCCAGTTTCTTCCAATTGATGAACCCAGAAGCATCAATGGACCATGAGGAATTGTTTCCCCACAACAATTGCATCAAACAAAGCCTCAAACGCTACGACTCAAGCTCGGAGTTTCTCACTGTTACCAAACCCGTTCAGAGCCAATTGGGCATGAATTCATCTCGTTTTTTATTTGAAACAACTCGTCTCAACCTCAGGAAGCTACTTCCAAGCTCCAATTCGATCCTCACGGCTCAAATCTCATTATTCGAATTTCCCTCCCAAAAACCAAATTTCCGAATTCCAGTTCTACGGCCCCCCTCAATCCCTCGTGTTTCCCTCACTAAATCCGTCTCTGAATTGTCTCCAATTTGCACACTCAAGATCAGCTGATGGAGAGGAGATTAAGGGTGGAATGAATTGTGTTTTTGGGTTGTACACGGTTAGGAAATTAGAGAGGAATAATGGAAATTAAAAGATTAATTTAATTTAATTAATTAATAAAACATAATAATTATGTTTCCCCAAAACATGGGATCTGGTTTTATGCCTGAAATTAAGGGACTTGTCACTCATCCGAGTGTGTCCAGTCACCGGGTACTGTTCATATTAAAATATTATTTTAATCCCGGTTCGTTCGGTTAACCGAGCCCGATTCCGTGACCATAACTTCGTCGTCGAATCTCCGATTTCGGCATGCCGCCTGTTGTTGGATTCGTATCGACGAAACCTACGTAACGGTCCTTGGCCCTCGTCCATTGGACTTCCCGGGTTGAAAGTCAACATTTGGCCCCATTTAAGTCAAATGACGAAAAATGCCCTTGGGCTTCCGTACATCATAACTTCTTCCACGAACGTCGGAATCGAACATGCCACCTGTCTATGAACTCGTGACGTCCCGAACTACGTCACGGTCATCGGTCAAAGTCCGTTTGACCATCCGAATTAAAATTCAACGTTTTGCCCACGCCCAGGGGCAAAACGGTCATTTTGCACAATTCGTCCGAAATTACTCAACTAATCCCAGATTAGTAAATCACAATTAAATATTATTAAATCCCGATATTCGGGACGGGTCGTTACATCAAGCTCAATTCGATCAAAATGGAGTTTTTGTTCAAAAACCAAACATGCACACATACACGCACTTGAATGAACTCACATACTCAGCACACACCGAGCGACCAATCCAACCCTTATGGTGACATGTGTCACCAATCCATCAAACCTCAGCTGAATTATTAAAATAGGCAAAAAGTCCATTTTGCCCCTCATTTCGAAAATACTAAAATGCCCATAGTCTTCTCAGATCCGTAACTATTTAATCTGAACTCCGATTTCGACATGCCACTCATCTACGGACTCAATATCTCGAGACCTACGTAACCGTCATCACGAAAAGTCCAAAAAATGTCTCAAACAAAAAGTCAACTTTTGACCCCATTAACCAAGGGTAAAATAGTCATTTCTTTGTAAATTTTCCAAATCTCATTTTTTTCGAATTTTCGGGTCGTCACAACCTACCCCCAATCTCTTAAGGAATTTTGTCCCCGAAATTCGAATGTATCCCTCCAATAACCATGGAGATTAATTCCGTAGCGCTACCTCAGGTTTCGACCTGAACCCTCGTTCACCATGCGAAACTGTAATCACTTTTTCTATTTCTCGGCTTTTCCCGAGCCCTGCTACAATAAGGTGACTCATCCCGAGTCCTAAACCAAAATCCTGACTCCTTTTGAGTCCAATTTAAATATCTTGACTCCTCTCGAGTCCAAATCCAACATCCACAATCTATGCCACCATTGGCATATCCAGTCACCTAGCAAACATCTCTAGGTGAACCACGTCCTATTAAGGATCTCCCATCACACACGAAACCATCAAACATGCATTCCAACCGAGGAAGTCACTAAACCATCTCATCCCAGGTCCAACTCGCCCATTCATGCTACATTTCTAGCCATTGGGCTCAAACATCATCTGGACCCACACAAATCTGACGCGACCAAGCGTAATTTTCAACATTCGACCCCAAATCCAAGGTCAATTCCATCCTGACATCTATCCAAGGATCTCATATACCCTCATCTACTCGTCTCATCACCAGGCCGTGCACGGGGCTCGCATCTTGGAAGCATGACGTGGCAACACAAATCAATAACCAAATGATCTGATACCAATTTGACAGGACCCGTCCCAAATGGACTTTGATAATCGTGCCCGGTCTTGCTCTCGTCTGATAAGTCAACTGAAGTACTGAAATTACCCTCAGCACTGGCCAACCAAGGGATAACCATATTGATTTCCACTCATGCCTCCGCCTCTCGACCAGTCCCGATTTTCGTGCCATGGTCTGGAGGGACATAAAAAACATAAAAGGTGTGAGTGGACAAAAAATAACATCGTTGGAAAATACATTTCAAAACCAATCACTTTACCCTCCAGTTATAAAACATGCATGCATAGAGTAAAACATATGAGCAACCGGCTCTCAAGCCAAATCACATGAAAATCATCAAACCAGTCACAAAGACCATCATCAACAGTACTCTTCACCATTACTCACATATCAAGCACAATAATCAAACAACACTACTCACAAGTGCACAATCAGTCATACCATCACAATAGAACTACGCGTAGGACAACTCGGGAACTACACTCACACAACATCCGAGTCATGTTTGGGAACTACATACACACATCTAGACGTACATGTACTCGGGAGCTGCACCACCGCAACATCCGAGGCACGTCCAGGAACTGCACTCGCATCGTCCGGACACGTACTAGTGTCCAGAATCTTAGCACAACACATACCATCACATCATCACATATAACACATATCATCATCAAATATAACACACGTTTGACTCCATTCCCAAGTCAAACCATTTCCAAACCCGAGCCTATGCCCAAAATATCGTTTTCATAATTCATCGTAAATAGTGCCCGAAAACTAATTAAATAATCCATAAAATCAACAAATAATCATATCAAACCATCATGCATTCATTGCAACTCAAATCATGTAATCAATCATGTAAAGCATTTAACTATGCATGCATAACAATTTATAGAACAAACGTCCACTCACAGACCGTCCAAACTGCTCGATTCCGAGCTGTGCGCTTTTCCGTAAATTCCAAGAATCACAAATCCTATCAAAAACCACCACTAAGGGTCACTAACACCTCAAATAATGTCGTATTAAAATCCCATAATTTTCCGGAATTAAAATACGTATTAAAAATGTAACATAACACTTCGGACCCTCGAAACTATATCGAAACGGTATCCGATCGACTCAAAACTTGTGCCAAAATGTTCGTTATATCGAAAGAATCAAATTACATGTTAACCGTACCTTGAAAATGTCATCCACGCGTCATCGTAAGCGGATGCACGTGAAAGCCACGCACCTGGCACTGTTCATCGTCCCTACAACCCGTTTTCTACAAAACGGGTCCTTTTACCCGCGTGTTTGACCCGGTCCAATCTCATTCAATTCTACACCAATTTCCATAATTCTTTCATCGAAATCCATCCAATCAATCTCAATTAAAGATCTTTATGCTTAAATACACAAATTTGTACCTTAATCACGAAGTTTCAACCAACCTCAAAGTCCAAGTTTCGAATCGTATTATGGGTGTATTTATGCACTGGTTTTCTTCAAATTTTTAACTATTTGAGTTGTAATTATCCCATAAGGAAGTATAGGATCTCAATTCGATCAATTTGAGTCCAAATTGAAAAACTCGAATTCAAGGTTCGATAGAGGTTTCGGGTTTCCTGAACATTTTCTCGGTTTCGAAGTTCAGTTATTCTTTCTTTGTTTCTATCTCTCAATTTCTTTCCTTTTCTTTCCCTTCCTCTCTCCTAGTTCCTTTGTCTCACCATTTCGTCCTCAGATCAAGCTCAATTCGATCAAAATGGAGTTTTTGTTCAAAAACCAAACATACACACATACATGCTCTTGAATGAACTCATATACTCAACACACACCAAACCACCAATCCAACCCTTATGGTGACATGTGTCTCCAATCCATCAAACCTCAGTCGAATCATTAAAATAGGCAAAAAGACCATTTTACCCCTCCTTTCGAAATTACTAAAATGCCCATAGCCTTATCAGATCCGTAACTATTTAATCTGAACTCCGATTTCGACTTGCCACCTGTCTACGGACTTAGCATCTCGAGACCTACGTAATGGACTTCACGGAAAGTACAAAAAGTGTCTCGAATAAAAAGTCAACTTTTGACCCCATTAACTAAGGGTAAACTCATCGTTTCTTTCTAAATTTTCCAAAATTCTTCTTTTTTCCGAATTTCCGGGTCGTCACAGTTTCCATAAATGTCCTACATGTTAAATTGTTGAGCATATTAAACAGAAGACTATGAGACTGTTTACCCACTACGACCATAATGTCTAATTTAGCGGGACTATTACTGAAACTCATGGGGTTTTACCCTTGAAGATCACGGTGGGATGCAAGAAGTTGATGTTGGCATTTTTTTGTAGTAAACAACATTGTAGGCTACAAAATTTTACTAGGAATCCACTAAAGCATGTGCGTCCCCTTGATTTTGCACCAAAAAATTTCCATATGGAATCCTGACGACAATACCTGCGAATGGGGATCTTACGAAATCATTCAAGCAGATGCAAGGCCATTCATAGCCAACCCTACGGTGGCTAAAGCTAGCTTCTATAGCCTCGAAATGGAAAGTATAAAATTGACTGGAAAAGACAAAAAGTGTCCAACCTACCAAGGTAACAGGTAACAAGTTGTCAGAACTAGAGTTCATCCTCCCTACAGAATGGGAAAAGTCCTGCCTAGCTTGGGATTTCCCTAGTCAATAGCCATTACATGCGACATAGACCTAAGTCAACTAGGTCTATAAAATGTTTTCTAAAAATGAACTTACAAAATAACACCTTCATAAAATAAAGCACTCGATGATCTGATGTACATGAAAAGTAACAAGTACACTGAAGGGTGAAGACGAGATATATCAAGATCAACATGGTTCAAGGGGAGGCAGGTTCTTCTTTGGGTCAATCAACATGAAGAGATCGACCAACCACTTGAGAAATGTACCCATCCTCATAACTACTCTAATAAGATTTCTTGGAAATGATCATCATCGAGCAAGTTCTTGAGCTTGGTAATCCTAATCTTCAAAGCAGACAAGTAATCTTCTAGGAGCTGTAAAGAGGACTTCTTCATGTCACTTTTCAGTTACAATTACTAGACTTGTTGATTGGATGACGAAAGCGAATGGGAACTCTAGTGCATAATACTCAACTTGTCTATTTGGCCAAAGTACACCTAGTTTTACAGAAATTGAATGCCTTCAGCATTATCTTCCACCATACAACGAGACCTAACAATTTTATCTACGACAGAAGCCATAAGGACTCGAAGGCTATGTTGGGAGGATTCACTAGACATGGCGGTGTAAACTATGACGAGAGAAAACCCTGCGAAGATATGACTTAAAGGGGCTGAGGGTTTAGCAAACTAGACAAGTGTTGATACAAGGTTACATGAAAAACCAAGGATGCTTATTAGAAGGCACGACCTCAAGATTAGCAGGTAAAAAATAAGGAATGAAATATGGCAAAATATGCCTAATTCAACATGCAAAAACAAAAGGTTTCATTCTATTTTATTAAGGGCCAAATTACATATGGATAACACAAGGACGAGGTTTCCTAGCTTTTTCATCCACAAAGCCTTGAGTTGAGCTATCTTGATATGCATAGTGATGCATATGGTGGAGTTTCCTATCTCGGGAAGCCAGAGCACACAAAAGATCACTCTTTTCACCATTGAGTGCTACCAACTCACCCTTTAAGAGGGATATACAATTCCCGATCTCTACCAAGGAATCTTCAAGGGATACAAAACGAGCATTCATAGAGGCTTTCTCGGAAAGGGTTTCATGTTTGTGCACATCGATGGAAACAACAAGATGGTAAAGCTGAAGCTCTAGATCTTAGGGAATTTTCTATTGCTTCGGTGATTCATCTCAGTGACGATGGTAAATTCGTGTATAAGAAATGAGGGGAATCCTAGATAGATTTTGGTTGTTGGTAGACATGATAATTCGGGAGAAAATGAGACAACAATTTGAAATGCGTGAATTTGCCTTATATATGTCTAAGAGCTTGTGGTGGTGAGTATCATACATTTTGATCATTTCAGAATTAACAGAAGACTGTAAGTTCCATTTCATTAATAAAATTATAAAAATATTTTTAAAAAAAGGAGATCATTGTTTCGAATGGGGCGACGTCTCAGCCAAGAATGAAACTCCAGTCATAGCCCGTCCCAAGATGGCCTCTCCACTTTTTATGGCCCAGTTCATCTCTATGATTGCAATGACCTCGAGTTCCGCCAACATAGACTCCCGCGCTTTGCAGATATCTTGAAACCTTATTTTGCGTGCCCTACCTAATGCCTCCGCTTCAGCTCGTCTAGCTACGCTTGCAGCATTGTAAAGACCGTCTCTAAGTTTATAGAGTGGCTCTAGTATCCAGAATGAGAAGAAGAATCCATCACAAAGATTTTTTTTTCTCTGCTATGACTTTTCAAATGAGGGTTTGTGAAATCATGGAAGAAGTAGAAGGTTTAAATAGAAAGTTGCGTACGAATTTACGATATCATGATTAAAGAAGGGGCATGGAAGTTGAAGCATTTGGAATAAGACGACACATGCGAAATCAAGTCAAATCTTTGAATTAGTGTTCATTTTGGGCCCATGCCATGCATAAAGATATAAGAAGATCCAAACAACTTAGGGCCTATTGTTCTAGAAAGAAGCCTAACATGGACTAAAGCCCAAGTTGTAGCAACTGCAATTCAGTAGAAACATGGTTAGCCCGCTCGGCTATGGCCAGCGCTTGGTTCTCTTTCTCCTGAAGATTTTGTTCCTTTGCCAATACCTTAACTTTCGAGCGCTCATATTTCCGCGTAAGCTCCAAGTGCTCTGCTTCTGCTATAACAAGAGCGGATTGAAGGCCCTCTGCTTTAAGGGACACATGAATTAATTGGCCACCTATTTGGGCATTCTCCTCACTACCTCATAGAAGTTTTTGCTCCATTAATTTCGGTTTATCCAAAGACGAAACCTCCACCAAATGAACATTTTGGAGCTGAGCTTGCTCAAGCAATGTGTTTTGGTAGCTATCCAGAAGGTTGGCAATGGTCATAGCAGTAGGAAACAGTGAAGTACCATAAATGTCATTCAGTACGCTCCTAAATTCATCCAAATTTTGAACATCATTCCCATTGGTGAGGGTTTTCAGGAAGCTTTGGGTTACTTCAAGGTTAGGACAGGAAGGGACGACTGTATAGGCTAGATTTGAAGATCTAGAAGGAGGAGAAATGAGCGACACAACTTCCTGCTCCAAAAGCGGAATGTCTAGAGATGTGTGAATCCAAAACAACGACAAAGAATTAGAACCAAGAAAAACAAAGGATCTAAGGGCAGAAAGAATACATGTTTAATGCTAGGAGGGATCCCATGTTCCCTACCACTAGGACTGCTCTCAGAGATAACCATATGAGGAGTGTCCAGACTACCATATGCCTCTTCAAACTCTGAAGAGCTCATGTCTGTCATCGATGTATCCCCAACAGATGACAAATGAGATGATGATCTATGGCTCTACGGGCTCCTTCCAGAATAAGTAACTATGGTTGCTGACGTGAGAGATTAAGGGGAGGATCTCGATCTGAAGCATCCTGAGCACCTGACGAAAATGCTGCTAATGGTGGAGTGTCTACATCCATTTCAACTCTGGCTAATGCATCAAATTCGAGAACAGACGAAGGAGTCATGCTGGCTAGGACAGGGGACGTTGGCTTTAATCCCAATAAACAAAGGAAAGGTCCCCTATAGAGGACTGGAGACATCTCGACAGGGAGAAGAGGATGTGAAGTGCTGAAAATTGCTGCTGAATCCGTCTCTGTGACCACGGGCTCTCGAAAACCAACTGAGGCCAAAGAAGCAGAGATTGAGTGGTCCGACAAGGAAGACTCAACCACCTAATCATGAACAGTTACAGAAGCATGCACAAAAATAGGATTCACGTCCTTATGAGTGGCACTCACTTGTGCTACAACCTTAGGAGAAATGATCAGAGTAGAAGAAATGGAGGCTGAAGAATCTCAAGGTTGACCCTTAGGTTTCGAAAGTTTCTTGTCTTGCAAGTATTCTGCTAAGGACATTTTGTCAACCGAGTCGTCTTCTCCAATCTGATAACTTTTCTGCTTCCTCATTGTATAACAGGGCCAGTAAGGGCCACGAGGGCAGGAACTGGTAAAGCCACTACCAGCGAAGAAGGGGAACCTATCGCTTTGCCTTTGCAAGGTGATTTGTGAGGAGGATCTGAGCACCTGAGGAAAATTTAGAATCAATAAAAATGTATGAGAAACATAATAACAACTACAGGACCTTGACATAATAATAAAGTTACCAGTTGAAGCTGGGGAAGTAGGTGTCTCATCCAGTTCATGGCAACTCACAGGTCTCTCAACAATAACATCTTCATCAGTGCGGCTGATAAGGATTGTTGGGTGATTGACCCCTTCCACTATTAGATCAACATAATCAATACCAACTGAAACATGTAGAATATGTTAGAAAAATAGGACATATGATTTAGGATGCTATAAAAGAAAACGAGCTTACCAATGATGGGGATAGCTTGGACAATGTGGATGAGAACGGCAATAAAGTTAACATCAATCTCCATTGAAGTTTTGAATGCATGAATTGTCGCGTTGAAACCTCTTGCAGTGTTGCCCCTAAAGTCGTGTTAAAATATAACGACCACCAATGCACAAAGGCATGCATACAATCATACATCGCCTCGATACCAAAAAGATACTGGATGTGCAACTTGAATAAGAATTGGTGAATGAACATCGCCTCGCCTTCAAACAACTTCTACAGTCGAAAAGATGCACCCGTATTCATCCCTTTGATGTGGGGAATCAGAATAGTCTATCAAAACCCACGGTGGCACGCGTAAAGTGTTTTTTTAGGTAGCGGTTCCCACCTTTAAGTAGATTTCTCGACATCACGCAACTAAAAAAGTCTCTGTGCACCAATATCTTACCGTTCAAACTAATAGTAATGTCCAAATAACCACCTATATTGAACAAAGGATAGTAAAACTTCATGTTGGCCTCCCAATGTCTCTTAGGGCGAGATTTCAGCCCAAAAAAGAACAGCAGGCGGTCCTCAGAAGAATAAGGCATGGGAGGCAGGCACATTAATTGATGTCATGGGTTGATGTTTTCTGAAAATTTAGAAGCTTGGCAATAGAATTGAGGAAAGAACCAGTTAAACCATGCTTGAATCATCCACAGAGGTCCATTCAAAGGTTTCCTCGACCTTGGGTAACAACCAATGGTATGCATAAGGCTGTACATTTGGGAGAGGACAATGGGGCCTAAAGAAAAATTCTTGTGAAAGGCCAAAGCCTCAGCTATAGGAACCCATTCTTGCTTTATGCCCTTGGAAGCATTTGGGAAGATAAACCAGTCCAACCAGAATTGAAAGAACTGGATCTTCTCAAAGACAAAACCTGCGTAATTACTGGTTATCTCTAGAGCACTGAAGTCAGATTCAGCCCTGGGGTCTCCCTCTGAATCATAAGGGCAAAAGGCATCAAGGAATGGAGAAAATGTGTTAAATTTATGGGGGACGACCTTAATAATCTTAGGGATTGACGTTCTAGATTAATATGGGTTGGTAAACGGACCAGTAAAATTAACAACCTGGCTAGAGGGATTTAGGCCGAATAGAACGACCAAGTATAGAAGAGTCGGGATATTGGGCCAATGCCAAAATCAAAATTATTTGTGCTATTATTCCAAAAGCATAAAGCAGCACTAAGTAAATTCACATCAAATGTGGTAGGCAAGTAAGATAGGCTCACTAGGTGAAGGACTCCGTTAAGCCAAAGCTCATCGTGATACATCCGTGCATCCCATTTCAAAAAGCAGCTAGAAATCTTTGATTTGTTGCTAGATGGGAACAGATGGACCCATCCCGAGTGGACATCACTTCAAGGAAAAGAAGGTGGTTGATAGATGAGGGAAGCCTGAAACCTAGACAAAATGTCATAAAGCAGGCCGGCATCCTGCTGTACCCGACCACGCCAGCAAAGTCCCAAAACGAAGTGGTAGTCAAAGCCCACAGGAAGAATCGGCCTGCCAACAATATGGTTCCCTGCTTCACAAACCTGAAGGACATCGTGAGCAAGCAAACGACAACCCTCGAAATTTTCCGCAGAAATCCAAAGAGTTCTGAGAGTAAGGACGACCCCTAAACTAGCAGGGGAGGATGAGTCGAAGTGGGATTTCTCTTTCTGAGCTATTTTGGGAGCCATATTTCTCAATCAATTTCTACACATGGGAAGGGATTCTTGAAATTTCGGAACCTCAAAAATAAAAGCAGTGACTTGTTCAAAGAGGAGAACTACAAATGGCATAAACCGCTAAAAAACCCGAGTTGGCTAAAACGATTTGACACAAGAGAAAAATAGGCGAAGGTGCAATGGTGTGAATTTAAATTATTCTATAATCAAAACATTTCAAATTCATGGAGCAATGTTTACACCCGAAAAAATCTCATTTTGGTGAAAGCCAGTGGCTCAAAGGAATTAAAGGCCCAAAACAAATAGAGATTCAGCCCAAGCTACTACTTGGAAAGCGAGGAAAAAGAAAGTATGGGCGGTTCTGACACATGAATAAAATAAAGGCAAGTAGGAGGCTTCCAAAGAAAAAAAAAGGCATCATGGCGTACACCAAAGGTTCAACTTGGCAACTTGATTAGCTTCCTCGCCGCTTATAAAAAAGAGAAAACCCCAACTTCTCAAAGAACCAACAATCAACTACAGCAAATTGATCTTCATCAATTTATGAACCTATGAACACCTGACCAAGGTTTCATAAGTTAACAAAGGCTAGCCCTTGTGGCAAGGACATCAAAATGCAACTTCTCTTCTTACTTCCTCGATTCATTTATGGAAACGCCCAACTTTCTTTTAGACTGCTCCAGCAACAATGTCATAATGGTTAGCTTCATTTCCTGCACTAACCTTCATTCTGACTAAATACTATCATAAGGGTTAACCTCATTATGACTGTCAATTCATGGATGGTTGTTGAGGCTCATAGAAGATTAACATTCTTTATGTTTAGACATTGTCATAAGGGTTAATTGTTTCGACTACAGCTCGCGGAAAGTTATCCTGACTACCGACTTCCGGAAGGTTATCCCAACTACCAATTCACGAAATTTTATGGCTGGTCACTGAGGTGTTCAAACCTCCCTTTCAACGTCTTGTCATTGCATTTGCGTGCTTTGTCATCTCATTCCTTGATTTCCGATTTATATTCATTTCAGTTGATGATTTCTGAAATTTCTTGATTGATACATGCTTGAATGCGAAAGAAATAATTTATTTTTTATCGTACTTGTAATTTCAATTATTGCTTAGTTCAATTCCAGTACTTTTACATTCCAATATTTGTACTTCCATTTCCATTTCAATACAAACTATATTTTCTTCAGTGGTAATTGGTACTCGAGATACAACATCCTAGTGTGGTTCACAACTTTCCAAGTCATGATACCAACTTTGAGTATTGGTCTGATACTGTGATTCCGACTTGAGTGAACCTGGATCTCTAACCACATGACTACTGAAATAACAACATCGCTAACTAGAATATCATGGCGAAATAACTTAACTTGGCCTACGCTGGGAAAATAATTTATTAAAGCCCTTGAGAAAGGCATAGAAAAGAACAACGCAAGCAAATCTTGTCTGCTTGCCACATGATCACTTTGATCAGAAGAAAGGTTTTTTGGCCGAAAAAGAGCTCATCTACTAGTGGCATGCCTACATTTGAGTTGAAATGTCTACTTGCTTTCTGATATGCCCATTCAAGGAACCACAATAGCTAAAAGCCCATCATGCTCAATCCGTCTAGCATCACCAGCAACACATTCACCAACAAAAAAAAAGACCATACAAGTGGTCTGTCTCTTCGCTCTGCAGACTAGGTTCCACGGGGAGGTCTAGTAAGGATTGCCTCGGGATACTCGACTTCTAAAACGAGAAAATTAGGCAGAAACACATGACTACCATAATTCTATATATGGTCACAACCTTCATCATTTTTCACTAAAAAAAAATATCTAAGTCAACATTTATTAATATTATAATTATAAAAATAAATATTTATTAACTACATATATTGTTCATTTAGGTCCAAATATGGTCATGTGGAACGGTTGGGTATGCAGTTTGTACACCAGTGTCAAAATTGGTTTTTTTTTTTTTTTTTCCGTTTGGTATGACACGATTTTGGGAATTTTGCGCTGTGATATCATGTCATATCGAAATGAAACGGTTTCATTTTGGTTTGGTACCATTTCGACATCAGCCTACCGAATAAAAATTTCTTAATGTATAGATAGTTTACAGATTGGCGAGCCCAAGTATTATCATTCTAAATTCTAATACGAATTATACTGTAATAATGTAAGTAACTGTCCAACATAGGATATCAAGTCATGTCATCCTGTTGCGTCATATCGCCAAATCCTTCCACTTTGGATTGGGAAGTAGGAAATGGGTTGGATTTATATTAAATGGGTTCAGTTTGGTATAATTTGCGTATTCAAAATGTTGGACTCGAAACTGTATTTTACATCTATGATCGGTTCGATATGGTTTTTTACTAAGGTCTTACCAAAATCAATATTTGATACGAAATCGATATATTATAATGCGAAACGTATATAACATTGATTTTCGAGGTCATATGCCAAGGGCTATATTCGTATATGCATAGGCTCGGGGCTGTGATCATAATAATAATGCATGATTCTATAATTGCGGTTGACTACTTGTTCTTTCATATCCCATATGTTGTGGACATTAGGAAGACAGTGATTGCGGTTAACTCCTCCTCACATATTGCATCTTGACACATTTGCTTAATTTGAAGATAAAGAATGTGAACGAGTGCTCATTTTGTTAATCTACTACCTACAGTCATTCTAATTCCTTCTTATTGAATTAAGAATCATAATGTGAACCAATCGTTTCTGATTTCATATGCAAGTTAATCTAATTCCTTCTCGTGTAGTTGATTATGAATCTTAATTTGTAACACAAGTTTTCTCAGTTTGTATGTGTTAGGAATTATATATAAGAACACTGAGGGATTAAAATAATCCTAATAATTATATGTTTAAGAATCAAAATTTCAGATACTTGTTTACGTTAGTGGGACTTTCTTCATGGGCTTTAGCCCATCGTAACTTGTAAAATCTTGAAATTGGACAACCAGAAGCCCATGGACTGACATTTTATTTTCTTCTAAAATGGACCCACAAAGAAATGGGCATCCAACCCAGCCCAGTATCTAAACTTGCACAATAAATTTGGCAACATATCCAACACGTGTACGAGAAAACATGGCAAATCTACTAAAACCTGGCAGTGCCAGCAGAAAACGCACACGTTCTAGCTCACTTTTCCTTATAAGCCTAAATGACACATTTACCCTCCGATTCTTCTCTTTTGAGCCTACTAGTAGTCAAGTACCAGCCTGGTCTCTAAAAATTGTCCAGCACTCCAGCCATTTTCCAATATAAACAAATCAAAACCCCTACCGCCCAAATATTGTTTATTGCTTAGTTTTCTTTTTTGCTTTTTTTTTTCCGTAATTTTTTTCACTGCAACACTGTCCAAGATCAAGACAAAGGCTTCACAAGCACATTACAGATTAGTTATTCCATCAATGGCAGATTGTCCAAGAGCTGAGGTAGGTACACTGCAAACTGGGCAACTGTCTCAAGTTTGAGTCTTGAGCTCTTTGATTTTATTCTTGCACACCAGTAGGTTGACTTTATAGTAACGGTAATACCCTTCTAGAGCCATGGTTTGAATTGCAAAGTTTGGGTCAAAGTTCTGGTCTTTTTGCACATCATTTGACTAAATCTGAATTGCGTTTGTTGAGAATGCAAGATGTGATGTGCCTATTGCTTCTTTTCTTCAAATTGTGAGTTTGGTTTGATCTGAATGCAGCAAGGAAGCTACTTTCTTTTATTCTTTATTGAGCTTATAAAAAGTTGAAATTCTGTTTGGTTTCTGGGAAAGTGCCAAACTTGACGGTGAATTTAGCCTGCCACTATCCTAAAATGTCTTCAAATCAAGCACAAATCAGACAAAGTCATGGTCGTTTGCTTTCTTCTTCATCGTCTTCATCATCATCTGGTGGTAAATTAAGCCCAGCGGTTCTTATAATCATAGTTATTCTAGCTGTTATATTTTTTGTAGCTGGTGTCCTCCACCTGCTTGTTAGATTTCTCACAAAGCATAGATCTTCTTCATCAGTATCTGAATCCAACAGATATCCAGAAATGTCTGGGTCTGAAGTTTACCAGAGGCAATTACAGCAGCTCTTCCATCTTCATGATTCTGGATTAGATCAAGCTTTCATTGATGCGCTTCCCGTGTTCCTTTTTAAGGAGATAAAGGGTCTCAAAGAAGCATTTGATTGTCCAGTTTGTCTTTGTGAGTTTGCTGAGAAGGACCAGCTGAGATTGCTTCCAGTATGTAGCCATGCTTTTCACATTGATTGCATTGACGCTTGGTTGCTGTCTAATTCAACTTGCCCTCTTTGTAGAGGGACCCTTTACACTCCAGGAATTGCAATTGAAAACCCAGTTTTTGATTTTGATGATCTGAGGGAAGAAGATGGTTCTTTGGGAAATGGAGCAAGTGGGGTCCTTTCTGGAAAAAAGTCTCTGGAGAATGAGATTGTGGGTGAGAAAAAGGTGTTTTCAGTGAGACTTGGAAAATTCAGGAGCACAAATGATGAGGCAGCTGGAGAAGGAGGAGCGGGAGAGAGAGCAGATGGAGAAACCAGCAGCAGCAATTTGGATGCAAGGAGGTGTTTTTCAATGGGATCTTACCAATATGTGGTTGCTGATTTGGAGTTGCAGGTGGCTTTAAGGCCCAAAAGAGCAGCAGCAGCTGGTGGTGGTGGTGGAGGTGGTGATAGCATGAGGATTGTGAAAGGGAGAGCTGGACAAAATGGTAATAATTCCAACTGTGATGTCGGTGATGCTGAGGGTAAAAAAATTAACAGTAGAAGTAAAGGTGAAAGCTTTTCTGTGTCAAAAATCTGGCTTTGGCCTAAGAAGGGTAAATTTCCAAGCACTGCAGAAGAAACCCACTTGGAAAATTCACCTGTTACCTTAGGTTTTCCATGGAGTGATAGATCGCAGGGTACATGAAATTTTTATTTTAACTATTAGATGTACTTTTCTTCTCACAATATATCAATCAATGAACCTATTTTTAATTCTTTTACAATAAGGAACAAAGAGGTTTTGGCTTTTGCTTTCTTGTAGAGATTTTTGTTCTTTGCTGCAGTGCAGCTCCTGTTCTACATAGCTTTTATCACAAGTGGCGAATGCGCTTTACATTTTCAGCAAAATTCCATGCTTATGACAAGTGCTTTTACTTTACCGTAAACTTAAGCCTTATGCTTGGAGTGCAAATGCTGAAGTTCATCTGATGCTATGCATTGCTTGCCTACGCATTTCTCATGTTTGGTTGATGTGTTAAACAATCTGCGATAATAGAGAAAGTCTTGGATACATCAGGGTGAACCACATGGATGATGCATCCTTTCATAATAGATGGCACTTCCCTTGCATTTTGTACCACCTGACTTCACCCCCTTTGTAGGATAAAATGTGTGTACAGTTTAGTATATCCAAGACCCTTTCATTGTAATTTCATCAAAGATAAACAATTGAGAGAAACTTCTATAAGAACATCGGGTGATCATGCATGTAGTGACGTTAAATAAGAAGTTATGATATGTTATAATTAAAACTATTTTAAATTTGAAAAGGATATACTACGATTAAAACTATTTTAAGTTCGAAAATATATAGAATATAGAAACATATCATGAAATGTGATCTTTCTAAATACAAGAAAAAGAAGAGAATCAGAAACTCTTTTACATGCATGTTTCATGTTTGTTTGTAACCTTTAGGAAATAGAAGGGAGTCGCATCAAAATGGTGCTTTTTGGCTGCTTTGGATGTCTCTAGATTTTTGGTTTCTTGCTTAAAATTCCCATTCCTTCTCTTTTTTTTTTTTTTTCTGGTTATGGAATCCTCTTCTTTTTCTTGAGATGAGCATAGTGGTGGGGATCGTGAAAAGGGAATTGAGGGACTCTTCTGATTGTGATGAGGTGCTTGCCACAGTTGAATTGTGGACAAAAGCAAGTGGATTGTGGGGGCAAAAACTCATAGTAAAGGAGTGTGCTTTCCATGAATACAATAGAAATGCTACAACAGTCGCTCACGCACAAATTTTCAACCACTCATTTTCAAATTTAATCGTTAACGCAAAAAAATTTCAAAATTATTAATAATCATAATTCACACCCATGCCTATCACACCCAGGCCTATGCGCCTGTTCTTGGCGGTGTGACTTAGGTGGCCCACAGGGATGTAAAATTGGGATTGGAGATGATTATTTTGTAGCCCACGTCATGATTTGCATACTTCGTGATATTGCATTGGTAGTGGGTGAGTTTTATGATCACAGCATATAATACCAACTCCACATGAAGGCTCACCAAAAGTCAAAGCTTAACGATAATGCCGTCTTCAAAAGGCAGGAAATTTGTGGAGAATCCAAGGCCATTGCATGTGTGACTTGTATGATTCAAATTGATATCCAATAAAAAAATATGTTTGATTCGGTAACTTATCATTACGATGATTGTTTAGATTAAACAATGCACAATACTGTGCGCAATCTGCAGTCTTACACAACACAACTAATAACATGTTTAACCCGCAATCGATGAGAGGTTGAATTAAAATAGTATTGAGTTTAGAAATCACCATTTTAACCTTGTTATCTGTCTATCCAAAGAAGGAACAAGAAACAAAGTAAACTTTGATTAATGACATTGATAAAATTGTTACGTACATAACTGATTTGCAATTCAATTAGATTCCAACAACTATATGATCCCAAACAATACGGCTATGGACCAAATCCAAACTCAAAAATCAAGTAGGGGAACAGCTCCTCAAAAATCTCAACATGAAACTATAACAGCTCTCCCTCCTCTTGCCTTGCTCTCATCAAAAGCAAAATTCAATTCCCACAATTTCATACAGGAAGGATTTTGTAATAATGTACATAACCCACCTACAATGGGGAGATGCAAAGCCATTGATAAAAACCCCGTACTCCAGCAAAAACAAGGCCCGACCGCTGCATAACATGCCGCCCAAACTGTGCAATTGAAAGGGACATCAAGGACAGTAAAAAGGGAGATTTGTGAACCACCATCTTTACCGTCTATAGGAGCTCTACTTAACCTTATAAACCACGAGGAAAGTTGCTGATTTGTCCTTCCTCCAACATATCTTTATTGTTCATCTTGTATGCAATCCTTATGCGCATGACAAGTGATTTCTGAAAAGATAGGCATCAACTCTGTAACTATCCACTACATAAAATCAAGATGAAAAGAAAAGAATAAAGCCAAAGATATGTTTCAGCTAAAGAAATCAACCACCAGTTCTCAGACCATCTAAAGGAGCGCTACCATATCCCCTGTCCAGTCTATTTTTTGTAGGTTTGAGGTTACTAGAATACAAATGTAGATTGAAACATAGATAGGCCATTAAAAACCTGGTATAGCAGACAATTATTATTATTTATTTTATTTTATACAAGGATGATCCAATGGGAACTAGGCAGAGGATTCATCTAAAACTTACATGATACAACCATTAGATATAGACAGTTGAGATTCATCTCACCCACTCTCCCGCTTTGTGTACAGAAAGTGTATATAATTCAGACGGTTTGAGATGCATGTCATCAATCAAAGAGTTCATTAACATATGCCTAATTCTTCTATATGGCCAAAATGATTACGAATACTTTAGGAATTGAAGTGCATTCTCAAGTTCCGCACATAAACTACGCAGATAATATAGATTCAGATACCTTCCCATGTTGGCTATTAGTAACTCTCAACGTTTGTGTAATGGATCCATTACCACTTTCTAGCAGAGTATTGCTGCTAGCTGGATCTAAGTGCAGTTGAAGAAACTGTAAATCGGAGGTACAGAGAAAAATTAGAGCAGCAAGCTGAAGTTAACAACAAATAAAGCAAAGTGTTTGAGAACATCTAAGAGTCAATTGAAGAATTGGGAAAACTTTTAAATGGCCACCACTCTTTTGTGGATTATAATAACAAAGCAGTATTGAATTTTGAGTACAATGTGGATTTCTGTAACCAAACACACCTTTGGAACGGCTGCCTGGAAAATAAACTCTGTATAAATATTAGTAGACAAATTGGTGAATGTTGCTTCAATCACTGTCGTTTGTGGATTTCCTGGCAGCTTTGAGAAGTTGAACACCATCCTCAAGTTGCTGCTTTCAAACGCCACAACAGATGGATAAGCAGTGCCATTGTTTTCTGTTTATTGAAAAAAAGGCTATCAAAAAACTAGCCCAATCACCTCTGCATAATTAACCACCTAGAATTGATAAAATTTCACCTTGACTTGATGGGTTGGAGGAAAATCCATCCAAAAAACCAATCACAGAAGCAGCTCCTGCAGAAGGATTGGCTTGTATGGAATTTGAAGATGGCGATGCTAGTCCATCTAGTGGTGAAATAGGTGTTTTGTTCTCTTGGCTGGTGGATAACATATCTGGAACAGATGAGCTACTTTGTGTAGGTGAACCAATAGACAGGAGATCCATTAGAGCATCGGTGCCATTTAATGGAGAATGATTTACACCTAAGAGAAATGATGAAGGAAAATATATGTGGGTTGAGACTACAGACGGGAGAAATAATGAAAATACATACAGGTATATGTATATCTATAATGCAACACCAAAATAATTCAAATATGGACATTTTGTTCACCAAACCAAGAAACAGATTGCAATTTGAACTTATTAATAAAAATTAGACTGCAATGCTGAGAGGCTCCAATGTTTATATGTGGATTCCGCAGTATTTTCTTACAGCATTCATAGGATTAAATCAAAATTTTAATGACTAGCATGGACCAATGAGGTTGATAGAATCAAGGCTTCTCATTTCAAATCACCAGATTCCAAAACATAAAATAACTAGTTAAGGATATTATGTCATATTCACATAAGAGAGAGTTGAGAACAATATCTACCCATGCTGACCGAGCGGTTGGGTCTAAATGAATTTACGTCAATACCTAAATATTCAGTACCCAACCCTAAATATCTTTACCACTTACTTTTGGATACGAATAATATAAAAAGGTTCACTTTTTATGACAATTGAGTCAGGATAGAGGTTCAGCTAAGTAACTCAAGTATATTCCAAAAACTAACCCAATTGTTTAGAAGCTGGTGCCAAATCAACACCAAGAAGATCATGAAGCATATCGCCACCAGAGGAGCTAGGTGCTGACGCATCATCTGAACCTAAGTCAAGTAAATCCATAAGAGGAGCTGCAGAAGGTTTGGCAACTCCATTTGGTAGATTGATTGAAGCACCAGAAGGAGAAGAAACAGTTTCATGCATAGAACCAGCCTTCTTTCCAATGAAAGCTGCCTCATTTAAAACTGGCATCCTTTCAACCAGTGTAGATCTGTACAAACTCATTGTCAGCTTTCATATATATGGAAAATGTTCTTGCAGCACAATGGGAAAAGGAGTAATGAATAGAACAAGAACAAATCCCATTAGAGAATAGTTTTACTGGATACCTAATGTTCTGATGCTTCCCAATGATAGAGTTCATTTCAATGGATCTTTGCTGCAATTCAAGCACAAGGCTTCCTTTGTATTGAACAACTATGTCCTTGATCCTCCTACATATGTCATTCAAAGAACAGTTATCACTCGTGTCATAAGAAGAGCTAAGAGGATGAATTATGCATTTAACAAAAGTTGACATTATTTGGGAAAACTGACGAACAATAGAACAGAAAAATTAGAAAATGATAAATATACTCTGAACAAGATGGGAAACGTGAAGATAGCTTCAACAGAGCAATCATAGCCATTGCCTTGGTAGTAAGATCTGAGGTATGGTGCTTAATTGCAATCTCTATAACATCCACAGCATCAGACTCGGTGACCTGTTAACAGAAATGTGATTTGTCATAAACTTTGGACGAAAATAGGAATGTAAACTAAAAGTCTGTATTCCCTAGCACCAACTTTCGCAACCAAACAAAAAATAAAAAAGGAATCTTTTATCAAATGTGAAGTGCCTTACTATGCTGTCACTTCAAATCAGAAAATGGCTTGTTTTGTTTTAGATATGATCTACTCTTCGAAAGATAAAAAAAAATAGTTTGCAAAAAAAGCCTTCATTTCATAATATCACGTATTTTTTTTTTTGGAAAACAAAAGATGAAAACAAATTGAAAATTGGGTGGTACAATAGCCCCATGTATCAAACCACAATTCCAACTTATTAAATAATTGGACAAGATGCAGAGACTTTCATGACCAGTCTAACACAACGAAAGAAGAACCCCTAAAAACTTCTTATAAGTGAAATACAGCCACAAAAAGCTGTAGGAATGGCAGAAAAAATAGCAATGGTACAAATGACGATAGGATGAAAGATGACTGCAGAAAGGTCAGATAATTAAATGCATGGAAACAGTGCACTCACTGTTATCGGATCCTCTATATCGAGCACGCCAACATTGTTTACCAACAAATCACCATATTCTCCAATGCACCAAATTGCTACTCGAACAAGACTTTCCTGAACAACAAATTGTACTTTAAAAACATTATTAACATGCACCCTAGACAGTGAAGATAAAAGTGAGAACTCCTCTCAAAGGAAAGGAATGATCACCTGTTCAGCTGATATTTGGAATGCTCGGTATAATGCTCTAACTGTATATCCATGGAGATCAGAAGCATTGCTTATCACAACAATGATTGCATGCCATACTTCATCTTTTACAAAATTTCCAGCCTACTAAGCATAGCATAAAGATCAGAACTTCTTGGAAATAAATTGAACCATTCAAGAAGGTTAAACAATTGTAGATAGATAGCTACCCGGTCCAAAATTGAAAAAAAAAAAAAAAAAAAAAAAAGAGGCAGGCATACCCATGAAGTAAATGAAATTTCAACTAGTGAATGATAGGTAAAATGGTAAATAAAATTGTACAAGCATGAAGACTATCAGAGATACAACTTCATCAAGACTGACAACACTTCATTTAGATTTATACCTCAGAGAGAACCTTCAGCATCTGATCAATGTACCAAATCTTCTCGGGGGAAAACCTAAAGGATGAGAGGATGGATGTACATCAAATAAAAGTTGCTAACACTTATTTTGATTATTGAACAGATTTTATGAGGATGACCCAGTGTGGGTTCCGTACATAAAAAAATAAAAAAATAAAAAAACGAAAGTCGAATTAAAATTGACTTTCTTTTGTCTGAAATAACTGCATGGCTTACTTTGAGACAAGTGAGCAAATTTTCGCGGTAAGATCTCCCTTGAATTCTTCATCACTTACTTCCAAATAGTCAATAAGCTCTTTTGTTAGAGGTTTCACATTGCTCTCATTCACAAGCACATAAACAAGCTCAAGGGCCCTTTTCCGAATTGAAGCATCTGAATCCTGAGTGGGGAAAATTCACGTTACAAGATTCCCAGTTATACAGGCACACTTAATGATAAAATAAAAGTCGAACAAAAGGCATTGAAGTCACAACATATCGAGAAAGAGGCTCTATCAATCCTCATAAAGCAAGAACATCTCAGCAACTACCAATCCTCATAAAGCAAGAACAATTGAGCAACTTTTCTGTTCTTTTGATCAAATTAAACTTGAGCAAACAATATACCTTTACGCATTCCAAGATGGTTGCCCGATGCCTCTGTACAGCCTGAGCATCAACCGTAATAGCCTTCATCAGCATGTTTAACGCAACATATCTGAAAGGAATTAAAGACCAAGAGATTAAAAAGAATTAACAAGCAGCTGAGTAAGAACATAAAATGATGACAAAGTTTGAATGATGATTATTCCATCCAAAAAAAAATAGACTTCTATAGCTGCAGCACTGCACGTCACCAGTTTACTCTAACCCCAAACAGTAAGAGCATTTGCGTTATTGCATAAACCAAATTCAGAATCCCAATGTGATAAAGTATGATGACTAAGCAACTACCAAAGTTGGAAAAGTTCAAACGCTGATGTGGTGGCAATGTACATATCTTCTTATGCTTACTGAAATATGAAAAAAGTGTATTCAAGGACAAAGAAATTTTGTTTTCCTCCATCCGCATAGGATTTGAAATCTCTGCAACAATTGTGCCATACATTGGATGGTACAACATACCAACGCTAGATAAGCAGCACAAGGTTATTGTATATACTGGCTAGGATTTTACCAAGGCCATGACCCTATCAAGTCAAGAATACCTAATAGAAACAGAGATTTCCATAACATAGCAGAAAGTTGGCAAAAAATAGATTTATCAACAAGACATCATAATAATGTTGCAAAGCATTTCAGCTGAATCCCAGACATATGAACTAAGTGTTCCAATCAATCTTACAATCCTATGATCTTAATATTCCTTCGTGGAAGAAAATAAAGTTGTCCAATTTAAAGTATCAAATACAAACCTGATATTGTTGTCCCGATTTGATAAGAATCTTCCCAAGATATTGATGGCAAGCACACGTAAGCCACCATTATCTTCAATGCTCATAATGGTTTCTACACATTCATATAGGATTGCATTTCCTGCATTTTTGTTTGATTCGGTTTTCGTCGCCACCTATGAAAATAAATAACAGCCAATTTTAGAAATAAAGTGAGGGAGTAATTCGAATTAAACATCAAAAAGGGAATTAAGTAGGTAATCTTGGGAAAATTTTAGTAACGTTTAACAAATAAATGTCAATTGAAACAAAACAGGCACATCAGCTTGTTTTCTAGTAAATGGCATTGCGAGTAATAATTTTTTCACAGTTCACACAGCCAGAATACATTATTGAAAAAAGAAAGAGTGCTCTAAAAGCAATCATGACTTTTGGGTGTATGAAGTTGTGATTGGTGAGGTTGAAATTTTTTCTGTTACTGTCGACACAAGTGAATTCAATAGTTTTTTGTAGGTGTCCTGAAGTTTGAACATTTTTAACGAGTTAATAAGTAAGACTAAATAGCAATGCAACGGTTAATAGCAAAGTAGCAAAGCAAAACCTCTGCAGCAACTTACTTGGGCAAGTATGTCATTCATACATTCACTAGCATCCGCATCTCCTTGGCCCAATTCACGCAAAAGCTTTAGCAATCTAATATGGAGGAAAGGATCCGTGATCCCGGCAATGTCATACTCAGGAGCATATGGGCTATTCACTAAATCTTTTAGAGTTTTAACAAGACCCTCTGAGCACTTCTGCATTAACAATAAGAACAAAAACATCAAACCAAAATAATCAAAGATTCATAATACTTCAGTTAATTTTCCAAAAAACTGTCAAATTAAAAAATTAAACAACTCCATACAGGAGCATTCAGTACATGTTTACATAGAACTGTTAAGTTGCATATGTTCTACATTGACCAGAAAATTTACCATACATTTAATTTTCCAAATTCCTTAAGAACAACATATTAAAAAATATTAGACAAGTCAATATAAGAGGATTCATCACATGTGACTACTAAAGTGCTTATGTTCAAGACTAACAAGAGTTGATGATAGAAAATTTGGATATGCTATAGTAATCATCAATGTAGATTCAACATTTTACCAAGAAAAAAATTTATTCTTAGAAAGTTAGATAAAGCTAGATGAAAGGATGGATTTTTCTATCCTGTAGCAATGTATACTCCACTTTTTTGGACGCAGCTTATTATCTTGCTCAAGGAATCAACATGTTAACAAACTTTGGCATTCCAGTAAGGACAGTCTTCAATATACACAGAAACAGGACCAACAGATAATATAGCAGAAACTTGAGCACAACGCATATTGCACAGAAACTCCATTTTCTGCACAGGATTGTTGTGTATTAAAATGCATAAATATCTAAAATAAGACATAGTAAAGTTACCTTTCTAAAATATTCAAGGGCTTCCTCACTGACTTTACAAAGATCTGTACAAAGCTGAACCCCTGTTATTAAAACGCCGTGATGCTTTTCTTTAAGTAAGGCAGCAGCAGGATTAATGAAATTTTCTGCCAGTTCGGGGACTTTCTTAATAATCCTTATAGAGCACAATGCTGCCTACATTCAACAGTGAATGCAGTCAACTTACCAAACAAAAAATTTGATTGAAGAAAACATCCAAATGAAAGAAGCATGTCAATAATCAAACACGATTTGGGGGAAAAAGCCAATGTGTAATTTTCTCCCAACAAGCTTCAAACATCAAACTGTAACAATGCGTCTTAGCGTTTCTTCTTAAAAAAGGTAATAAAACCACCAGTAAAGGATGATAGGTAGAACAAATATACAATTGACTAATTAAGAATCAGCCTTCTGTGGCGTAAGAAATTAAATTTATCACACAAATTTTTAATAAAGCTTTAAACAAAAGAAATTTCTGTGCAATGAAAAGGACACAAAATTTTCAAGAAACAAATACAAAACAAACAGCAAGAAAAATTTGGTTTGCAGCAGAAATATAATGGCAAGACAATTAAGTGTCTGCAGACCATAAAACTAATAAAAGACAATAACCAACTATATAGTAGATATCCTAATATGAAACAGTGATCTTTGTAGACAGAGCCAATCATTAATTCCCAACCGTGGGGCGAATGGAATCCTATACATAAATCAGTTAATAAAAGAATAGAAAAGGCTTTTATTGTGTCGCTTAAGTTATATAGGAATTCTTGAACCCAAGAGTTAAGAATAACAAGTTCTTCATTACCTAGAATAGAATAACCACTTAGAATAACGAACATTCGAGATTATGCAGGATTATACACAAAAGATCCTTTTTTGGCTCTCTCTTTAGCCCTATGTCTCTTATCCTTAGGAGGTCTTCCTTCCCATTTTTATAGGAACTTCTGTACCAGAAACAATGGTATCTCCAATTATAGCCCCTCAAACAGAAAGAAGACTTCCTCGACTCTAGGGTTGCATAAACAAGCACTGCAAGGGTCTAGTGTCTCAAATTATTTTGCTATAGTTGTTGAAATTTTAAACAAAACAATATGTAAGAAATTTGCCAACATGTACAATTAAAGGCCTAGAATCTTAGCATCATTCCAGGAATGAGCTTTGGTGATGAAATTTTATAATAGACTTCTTACAAATACTAAACGAATCATTTCATTAAATGCCATGAAAAAAGTAAGGGGAAAAAGACATTGTTACCGAGCTAATTTCCCTAAATTATACATTCTTCTAAAAATCAGCTTGCAGAAAAGGGAGTGCAAAAAGTATCATTGTCAACACCTTCCGGAAGGCAAAATAATTCACAAGGCTTAGAATAGTTACGTATCTACCTTCCAATTCCATCTTTTCCTATCTCATGAAAGTATCATATGATGTGATACACATGTTTCAAAAAGGAAAAATATTGAGCCCAACGTCCATGAAATAAGTATTAGTGCAAGCTCACCTTTTTCCGGATATTTGGATCTCGAAATTGCAGTAATCTTTCCACTTCTGGGGCAAGATCACGAGCCATTTCTGCAGAACAAATATTTCCCAAAGCACAAAGAGCAAGTCCCACAATGTACTGGTTAGTGTGATTAAGATCTCTGCATATAAGTCAAGGTTGCTACAAGAAACATAAACTTTAACTATCTTCGTGAGAGTATTGTATTTCTGACAAACTTGTTCATTTAAATTAGGAAGAAAAAAAAGGAGCGAGAGCATTGCTTTTAAAAAAATCGTCTACAATTCGGATACTGTTTCAACGAGTTGGTGACCAACATTAGAACTTCTTGTCTTTCATCGAGAAGCAGCATGAGGCCAAGATAGCCTATTCTCTTCTCAGGAAAACCAGAAGATGCAATCAATTTAAGGCACTCCATTTGACCAAAATGTGTGGGATAACCAAGCATATGGATGAACATAAGCTTAGCAAGGTTGCGATGCCTGTAGTCATGATCATTTTCATTTATGGAGGCACGAATAGCAGCACACTCTTTTCTAACAACACCACGTTCCTCTGCCGCAGTTTTGCAAGCACGTATAGCCCGAATCATGTCCCTGCATTTAAACAGAAAATACCAAATAACATATTACACGTGTGATCATGTCATTAATTATGTCTGTTATTCACCACAGGTGGAAATAAAACAATAACAATGCCGATAATTCATTATTTATTTGAGTGTATCATTCACAAACCATATAAAATCCTTTGAACAAATTTCAAATATATAGATTGAAAAGTATAAAAGAAATCTTATAACTAGGCAACTATATAGGTCAAGAGATTCTAAAAACAATTCCTTCTGTAGGATTCACATATTTGATCTCACTCCAGTTTTCAGCAAATTCCAGTTCTTAAATTATATGAGAAGTTTTGATAGGGAAAATTGCACTTTCAAGGACCTAAAGGACATTAATTTCAGCCACCTGCTGGATTCCATAATGTATGATTTCCATTTCTCTAACAATTTCTATTAATGAGCTGGAATGAAACTAGGACCAATAAGGCCCAGTCTTTATCCGTATAAAACTAACAAAAAATGTACATACTACTTTGTAAATACAGAATTATAAATAAGGTAGAAACTGAAATACATCTGAATTGTGACAGTGCACTTTGTCGTAAAGCATTCCAGAAAATTGATTTGCAATCTATCAGGGATCACGCAGAAATTTCAAAAGCTATAGCCAGTAAGCACCTAGTTGCATATCTATCACCTATTTGGAATTGCTTTAAGATTGAAATGCTAAATTGGAATAGAAAATAGTTCCCTAGTGGTAGTAGTCACCCAACCAAGCTCTTGGCATGCATTTAATTTTGCAAACCCAATATGTTTTGAATCCTCAGAGTAGAAATTTTATTTTATTTTATTTTTTTGGCAAACCCAATCATTCAAAATTGCTGGCAAACCCAATCATTCAAAATTGCACTTGATCTGCCCCATGGATCCTATTCTGGTAGAAATTTTTCCTTTTTGATTTGTTCAAACTAGATACTCATTGAGTCATATCTATGCAACTTAATTTTTTCCTCCTAAACAAGGGAAGCACCACCCTTTTTCAGCATTATCCAATCACTCCAAAATAAGAACTTTCAGCCATAGATGAGGTAGAAAGCCTTTGGGATACAACACAATTGACTAAGAGTGGAACTAGGCTTCTGTAACACACAACTTCCGCTGCTCCAACTTAAACAGTCACCTTGCCAATATTTATGCTACTTTCTATAAGAATCTTCACAAGAACAAACCCCTCACCTCTATGCCTTATGATGAATTCTTAAAATATATAGATCAGATATTCTTCTTCCAAAGAATTACACACCACAAGTATAACGGCACAAACCGAAGACACATCCAAAGAACATTGCAATTAGCTGATGAGTGTACAAGTCCATACATTTCAACATTTGTTTGGGTAGATGCAATTAAACACACCCTAATGAAGCAATCAAACCCAACACCCTAAAGTAGTTGATCCAAGTAGCTAAATTTGATGCAATACAAACACAATCACAATCAGTAAACTCAACTCCGAAGTATATAAATATGTAGCAGCGGCAATGAATCTTCCCGAATCTTAAAAGGGAACAATTAAAATGAACCAAATTTTATAGAATTAAAGTACTTGTGTATTTCGTTTTTGAATTCCAACAACTGATCTGGTAAGATGGAGTGAGCAAGAGTTTCAAGGATTGTTACCTCAGGCGGGTTCCGGAGGAGAAGGGATTCATGATTGGGTCCGTGGTGGTAGCTCCGGCAAAGCTCAATCCGATTCGAGAATGAGAGCCTAACCTAGCAGGCAGGCAGGTAGGCGATCAAATCAACTGATTCTGGCGGCAAATTGGATAGTCCGGATTCAAAACCCGAGATCCGAATACGTTAACTGAGAGATCTGAGGAAGAAGTAGAGATTTGGATCTGAGAGAGTTTTTCTTTTTTGTTTCAGAGGATCTATTCCTTCCGCTTACGATGAATGCTTATTTTGTTTAGTAAAAGGAAATAAAATAAAAATAAAATAATAAATTGTCTCGCTCTATTAAAAATACAAACTTGCTCACATAAATTCTCTGTGTTGGATGATGGGTCAGCCTTAGCCGTTGGATCTCCAGTTGGTCATGATTGGCGCGAATTGTTGCGGGTCCATATGACGTGGCGCGAATCCGCGATCTAATGATCCGACGGTCAGATTTTAGGGTCGCACTTACTTCACCTGTGGGCGAAGCCTTTGCCTCCACTGTTTGGTGTGATAATGGCTTCTTCACACTACTTCGCAGACGCTATCTCCTTCTTCCTTATCCTCAACTTTGCTTCGCTTCAAGGTAAAACTGTGATTTTCTTAACTAAAAGGCCCTGAGATTACATCAGTTTGTTGTATTTGCGTTTCACTCGCTCGCCTTCCGTGTATTTTGATTTCAGTCTCCGCCGACGTGGTGCTGGAAGACGGGTATACCGTCACGACGTTGATTGACGGCCACAAACTCGGAATCAATCCTTACTTGGCGCTCAGTCGGCCTGGGTCGTCCGATCTCCTTGTGCTCGACTCCACCGGTAGCTCTTTGTACGCCGTACCATTCCCATTTGCCGGATCCCAAGGTAATAATTCAAACAGCGATTCACTATCTGCATTTAGTTTCAAAGACGAATCTTAGATACTGAACCAGTTAGGCTAAAATTTCAGAGAGTGTGATTAAACGGTTCTCCGGTAACGGCGTCGAGGGCTATTCGGATGGTGAACCCGGTTCAGCTCGGTTCAAAAAGCCCCGGAGCTTCGCCGTGGACCCGAAAGGAAACGTCTTTGTTGTGGATAAGGGCAACTTTGTTATTCGGAAAATAAGCGCTTCAGGTGACCTGAGTTTCTCTCCAAGGTTTTAGCGAGCGTGATATAATCGTAGATAACTCTGTGTTTTGATATATTAAATTCATAGGTATTGTAAGTACAATTGCTGGAGGCTACTCACTGAAGCCTGGGCGTGCAGACGGCCCTGCTCAAAACGCAACGTTTTCAGAGGATATTGAGCTAGCTTTTGCTGCAGATAAGTGCGCGCTTCTTGTCTCTGATCGTGGGAGTCAGTTGATTAGATTGATTAACCTCAAACCGGAGGACTGTGCCAGGTCTTCTCCCTCGGGTGAGATTTTTTGCGGTTAACTTGTGGATTATTGTTCTGTTTATTAGTTTCTATGGTATAAATTTTGCTGTTATGCAATTTGCAGTTCTTGGAGCTGCTTCTGTTTGGATTTTGGGTCTCGGATTGTCATGTATTTTCGGTCTCCTTGTTGGAATTGTGGTTCGGCCTTATATTATCCCCAATGTAAGTGTTTGACTGCATCTTCTATCTGACAATTTGACTGTCAGATTTTGGGTCTCAGCTGTCATGTCTTTTTGGTCTTATTGTTAGAATTGCGATTTAACATTATATTGCCCCAATGTAAGTGTCTGATTGCATCTTATATCATGTATGTGATGATTTGAATGTCAAGATCATAACTTTAAGGCAATGTGGCTAATGTTGTTAACTGGACTTTGTTAGACAGGAGGGCTGCAACATGCTCGGCTTCAGCGCGACATGGAGGCACTTCCAAATCAATCTGGGGACGGAAATACAGACACCTTGCTTCGCCATCAGAAGCGCAACTGCTAGCTCCACTCCTGCTTTGTCCCTGTTGAGGCGGCTGGTTTCATTGTGTATCTCTCATCTGTCTCTAATGTGTAGGATTAACTATGTAGAGTCTCAAATTTCGCCTAAAGATTGTGTGTCTTTGCTTGATTCTGATTTGGATAACAATAGTAATTTCGAGGTAACAGAGGTGACTGAGTCGTCCAAGTATGTGGATCAGTTGAAGGATTTGGTGGGTTTGGATGGAAGCGTGGAGTTGTGCAGCAGGAAGCAAGGATATGGTAATGAAACCGGGAATGACGTGTTATCTAGTTTCCATGGAACAATAGATGGTATGATAGACAGTAATATTATGGGATTTTTGGAGGAAGCTAAAGAAACAACTCTCCTAGAAGGGACATTGGGAGTTAAATCAGGTTTAGTTAAAAGAAGATGAGATCAGAAGGTTGAAGAGACAGCTTTATTGTATTATTACTTATCTTCAGACTTCAGTTGTGAGGCTTGTGAATATTTTGAATCTTTTTTCCAGTATTATTCTAGCTAATGGCATGTTTAGTTATAATATGCTTACAATTTGTGCCACTATTTGAGACTTATGATTCTATCCTGAGAAACCCTATTTCATTGTAATCACCATATTTGGTAAAAAATGGCGTAATTGGGAGATTGGTTTTGTTCATGAATCATGACAAAAGAGCCACCCATGATCTCCTTTAGTTCATGGGACTTAAAGACTCAAGTAGTCATAGGCTTTTGAGGCTGATTTCGTAGCCTTTTTGCCACAGAATTTTGGGGATTTTGATTTCAGGGGAAGAGGAAAAGCTATATAAAAATTGCATTGACAAAGCATAGAAGAATACCACATTTCTTGAATGATGAATAAAAATATATAACGGGGCCAATATTCTTGAACAGAGGCTGGTAATTGGACGAAAGTGAGATGCCTCACATTGCAAGATTTCTGATCCCCAGGACTGGAAAAGCTTCCACATACAACTTACAGGGAATTGTCGATACCACCTATAACCTAAAATTTGCAGGACTTCTATGAAAGATCATCAAAATGAGGTCAAAACTATGCAACTATCTTATGTATATGATGAATACCCAAGCGTATTAACCCCACTGATTGTTTTCGGAGCTGAAACTGTAGTGACTAAACATGGGAGCTCCATAATCAATAGGCTTTATGACCACAGCTTTACCCTTCCCATCCTGCTCCTGAACTGCACCAAACACAATCTCAGTGGTTTTTTCATAAGGTTGCTCATAGCAAGTATGTGGGGCTGATGATTGGTACCGATGATATTGCTGCTGCTGCTGCTTTTGCTGCTGCTGAAGATTATCCCACCCATTATAAAAAACTCGACTTTGCCTTAACTGCTGGATTGTTTCAGCATCCTTGGCCATGAATGCGTAGGTTTTGCGTGGGGTGGGGGTTCGGGTTTCAATGGAGGGGGGCTCATCCTCCTCCGGTATCACATAACTATCTTGCACGGGCCAAGAAGTTGAATGCTTCTCTTGCTCCTCCTGCTGACTTTGGTATTGATAGTGTAGATGTGTTTTCCTCGATCCAGGAATTATTCCTCTCAGAATTTCCATACCAGATGCACCGGCATTGACCAAAAGCTTCCTAAGCGATCCAACAAGGCCTTCTTCTTGCTTCTCCTGCTCATCTCCAGTTGGAATCAAAGGTGGCCTGACTGATTTGAGAGGTTTCTGGTATAGATTTGAGGGAATGCTTGTCTCTGCTGGGCCTTGATCCTCCAAAAAATGAGTTTCATGCTGTCAAAGAAGATAATAGAAATATTGATCTGTGATTCTCAATGAACCAAAGTAATATTTGTAACTTCATAGAGCCGTATAGTAGTTGTTATGTCAGAAAGGCAGTGCATAATATTCAAGCAAGGCGATTGTAAAATGAGCCTTTTTTTGAGAAAACCATTCCACCAAAAGAAAATCCCCTTTTACATAAGGAATTTTCTTTCAAGTATCAACACTAGTTCATGAAAATTATAAAAGCGGGATTCTGCATGCACTTCTGGGATCATGACTTCCTATTTACAACCCAACAAAAAGGGAAAGCATCCTTGAAAAGTTTCTACTAGAATGGTGGGCACAAACAAGATGCAGAGCCAAAATCTATACTACAAAACGTAGATGTAATAAACAGAAGGCAAAACTGAATACTCACATTTTGGGAGGACGCGATTGTACCAACTCTGCTCTGTAGCAATGCTAACATGTAACCAAAGAAAACAGCACATACAAGTGTTACAAGCCCTGCCACGATAAAAATCAGTGCCTATGTATTTTTCAATATTCCCACCATCCAAAAGAAAGCATTTGGCGAAAAAAGTTACCAAGGGGGAAACCACTTCCATATTGATTAGCGCAGTCATCAAAATGAAGATGGATCTCCCTGATGGCTTGATTTCCTCGGTCTATGACGAGTAAGGAGCAGCTGCTTCCAATGTAAACCACATCAAAGTCCTCAGAAAATTTAGCATCTTCACCTGGTCCATCCACATGGCTGCCGCCACGGCCCGATTTCCCTCCGGCAATTGTTGTAACTCCTAAACAGTAGAAATTTCAATGATGACAATAATGATGGGTACTACAATAACAAACTATTGTTATGATTCCTGCGAAAATTAGTATACACACGCGTGTACTTGGAATATAATACATACTAGACAGTGAGGAAGGGTCAGGATGACAAATGAAGAGAGAGGAAACAAATCCACTTTATAATGACATGCTGAGTATAAATTGAAAAAAATCAAGGCTTAAATAATCTGATATGGCAATTACCGGCATCACTAATCTTCCTGATTGCCATATTCATTGTGTCTGCAATGTAGATGTTTCCGCTATCATCAATTGTAAGCCCCTTTGGATGGTTCATTCTTGCCTCTCTGGTCTTCCCATCTACATGTCCAGAGTATCCGTCAGCGGATCCTGCAACCAGCTTTGGTCTACTGTCTGCATTGTTCCAATGAAATAGAGTCAAAATATTAGAGAGACATGCTCAAAAGAGTTCAAAGAATCCATAAACAATTATATGAGATTTGATTTTCATATGGGGGAGCTCTTAAAAAATGTTCAAATGTTACAAGTGTTACAGCAAGGACTAAGACTTAAGACATCAAACCCATATAGCATGCTTCCGTATCCCAAACCCAAACATCGTAAAAGAACAAAAACCTTTGAACAACTTGCACATGCTTGCCAATGAAGACAACTGACTTCAAAGACACACAAACGATTATAAAGCTCATAAAAATTTGATTCAAGTACTAACTTGCAATACAGCACATTGTGCAAATCATACTTGATGAAGTGGAGAGTTCTGCTTGAAAGTTCAAATAAAACCAACAAACCATTTTCCCAAGGCATTACTTAAAAGCAACTTACATAGTGACAGAGAGGAAGAGATCCTGTAAAGATTACTATTAGCAGAATCCAAAATCAGAAGCTCCCCACTGGGCAACACCTCAACGGAGTAAGGCTCAATACCATGCTTACTTCCATCAAACACCGTCTCCACGGTAAATCCACTCTCAAACTTCATCACTGGACGGCCAGAAATCGCTGAACACACAAATTGCATAAATCCCCACCTCAGATTACAACCCTTAAATCCTAAAAGGAAAAATTGAATATGAAAGTAAAATGCGGGTTTAGCATCAGAGATCCATACCTGTTTTGCTTGTTGCTTTGAGTGACCACAACCATTTCATGAAAGCAGAACCAGCATTTGAGAAAAAGCCATTAACAATCTCTGAAAACACAAAAAGGGAATTTTTTTTGGAAAGAGAACAAACCAGAGTTCGAAGCTAAAAGCAGATCATATAGAGTTCGCAGTCATATATGCATAAATTCAAGACTCACTCACTTGTTGTAGCAGTAGGGGCAGCTGATGAGACGCCTCCAAAGAGAACCAAAAGGGCCAGACCCATTACTAAGAAATTCCGACCCATTACTCCTTTTATGCAAACAAAGCTCCTGAAAGCACAAAGCTGCATTTAAGCTGCCAGCATTGTGAAAAACCCTAAATCCTATCTGGGTTTTTCAAGAATGTACTTGATGATATGAGGTAGGAGATGCTTTTCCTCAAAGGGGTATGAATGGTTCTGGGTTTCGAGCAAGCCCAGCAGTGTAATTGAGTGTAAAAGACTCTGTGAAAGATGAAGGAGACAAAGATGAAAAAGAGAGGAGAAGGAAAGGGAAAAGAAATTAAAAAAAGCAGCTGGAGCTGCAAGAGAGGTTGCTCTCTTTCAATGCCCCAGTGGGGACTAGAGTGAAAGGTGAGAGTGAGAGAGAATCATATGCTGTGTGATTGATTTTAATCCCAAAAAAAAAAAAAAAATAGGGCGCACTACTATCCAAAATTTAAATTAGGGCACATAAATGGCGTATTAGATTTAATTGTAAATTTAATTTAGAAAAAAAGTAAATTAAATTTTCAATATAAATGGTATCAATGACTTCATTATAAAATAGGATGAAAATATTGGCATTAATTTGAAGCAGCATGTCCAAAAAACAAAAATCATGCCACATTTATTCTCCACCTAAATTCCCTCCACGCTCCTTCTTTATTTTTTTAATATTTGAAGCTTGAATCAAATCCGTCATGCTATTATCATGGTTTGCTTTGATTAACCTTTGTTTATTTTATTAATTGAAACTTTAACCATATTTTAACGGACAAGATAGATGTAACTGCCATTATTTTACTGTAAGTCCAGGCTGTCCAGCGCAAATCTGTTTTAACAATTTGACTGGATTATTGAAAGGGCTGATATGACAATTAGAAGAAAAGCATAGTTAATAATTCATCACTTGTCACTAACCTACAAAATTTGATGCAGCGAGGTTCCCTTAGCACAAGTTCACCAGCATTCAGCTTGACGAAAATAACTAAAATTCATCGAATTTCAAACAGCCTCCTCTAACAGTCCTCAAATAATCACACCATAAAAAAAAGATTAAATAGTCCCACTACAGATGAAAACATAATTATGGCAGTGTTCTCAAGTAACTTAATTTACAAGAAAATACCACAAAGAAGTCATTAAGCCGGTTGCTCACATAAGTTACTTAAATTATTCCGATAATAGAATTTTCTTATTTCTTACCAAACGTGTCAATTTTGTTAGGGTCTTAAATTTTTCTTCGCATTAATTAAATATCATTAATTGATAAGCATTATTGGTATATATTTTTGTGGTATTCATGCTCACTCTAAGATTTTAAATTTAATTATTAGAAAAGACCGGATTCATATAAAATATTTATAATTCTTTTATTTAATATTTTTATATATATAAAAACGTGTGGTTGTTTTTCAACCAATGACCAGCTAACACAACGACCCAGATGAAACTTTAGTAGGACCCAAACGATTTTTTCTTTTAATTTTTTCACAAGGTAATTACAAAGAGGTCCTTTTTAGGGTCCAGTATATAAATAATTCCACTGTAATAAATAGTAACAGTAATTAAAGAAAAATGTTTTATTTGTTTAAGTTTTGCTTAATCCATATCATCTATTTTAGTTCATTGATTTAAAAAAAATTACAAGTGTGCCATTTAAGTATTATATATCATGAACGGACAAAATCTCATAACTTAGAGTTTTACAAATCTATGTTTTATCAATTGAATTTTGAATATTTCTCTATCCAATTTTTTGAATTTTCTAATTTGAATTTAATCATATCATCTATCAATGATGAAGGGGCGGAGGGAATTAAACTATGAGTTTCACATTTATTAAATGCAAGATAAATTATAAGTTATGCTTAAAAACGAATTTATTTATAATTATTTCTTTTTTTATTTGTTGTGACCATGATACGAATCAGAACAAGGCATCATATAATATGTTTTTTTTCCCCATATATTTTAAATCTTTTATGTCATTCATAGATCACAATCGTTGTAACAAAAAAAATAAAAAATATTAAGATGTACCAATTAAGTTATATATATATATATATCTAAAGAGAAAAGCATAAATAAAATAAATATATACTTCGTATTTTATGAAAATTAGTCACAATGTAATGAAAAATATAACTGATACATCATGTATCGGAAATTGAGTAAAATCAAAAAGGTAGAATTATCATTTTACCCCTATATGTACGACTCAGATTGCTTATGTGTAATGACCCGGAATTTCGGAAAAGGAGAAGTTGGAAAATTTGAAGAAAAAAACGATTTTGCCCCTGGAATTTGGGCGAACGGTTGACTTTTGGCTTGAGCGGTCAAACGGACTTTGATCGATGACTGTGACTTAGTTCAGGACGTCACGAGTCCTTAGACAGGTGGCACGTTCGATTCCAACGATCAGGGAAGAAGTTGTGACGTTCGGACATTCGAGGGCATTTTTGTAATTAAGTCGAAAAGGAGGAAATTTTTGACTTTTTGTTCGACCACTATTTCTCACGCAAGCCAAGGACCGTTGGATAGGTATCGAGATACTGAATCCGTAGACAGGCGACACACATCAATCGGAGTTTGGATGACCAAGTTACGGGTCTATAAGCGTAAGAGGCATTTTGGTAAATTGCGAAGGAGGGGCAAATTAGTAATTTCACTAAGAGGGAACAATCCTCATAACAGAGTATGGGCAGAAGTGTGTGTGCACGAGTGAGGTTGGGAATGGAACACCGTTGCTTTTGATTTGTTTATACAGTTGAGTGGTTTGGGCATGAGCACGGGTAGACAAAGGAGTGTTAGTGGGTTTGGGAATAGCTGCTGGTGCTTCTGAAAATTGGAAAAAAATAGAGGCTGTTTCCCACGCTTGATCGACTTCCCAAGACCAATTTGAGAGGGACTGAGTGCTGAAACGGAATGAAGAGACGGAGAGTGCACGCTGATCTTGTTCAATGTGTGAGTGTGATTGAATTGGGACTTGGAACTGGGGGTGGTTTGGAATTGAAAAACATGCAGAGCACGGGTTATATTTGATTAATTGAGCTAAGTGGCTTCGTCAAATCCTGGGAAGGATTGAGAGAAATAGAGACACTGGAGAGATCGAATTAGGGAAAAACAAGAGGAAGAGGGGAAGAGACCGGAAATTTGCAATTTCAGGAAATTGGAGGGAAAAATTCAAATGTTAAATTGTGAGTTGAGGGGGGCCCAAACAGAGATCAAAAACAGCTTCCTGAGCTTGTGTCGACTGCAACCACGCAAAAATCGAAGGAGATTGATCGCGTTTTGAGTTCGAACGGGAGTTCCAGTTTCTGGAAAAAGTCGAGGTGGAGTTCAGATGGTTAGTGAGATTAGAGCTTGAAATTGAGCTTGGAAGTCTGTTCTTATGGATCCTGCGAAGCTTCTGAGTGAACCAATTGAAGAAACCGATGAAGATCGATGAACTTTGATGCAGGAACGGTGTTCGGATGTTCATCGAAAACATGAGTTCAAATTGACGGTTTGAGGTAAACTATTGTGAAATTGAGTTTACAGAACTATAATTAGATGTATGAAGATGCTATTCGATGATTCAATTGAAGTAATAGATGACTAATTGACAGAATCTCAGTCGGGTCACGTCGAGGGCCAACCGGACCCGTTTATCAGTCAAACGGGTTGGGATGACGACTGTACACTTTACTGTAGCAGGCGCGTGGACTCACGCGCAGCCACTCACGGCGGAGCGTGAGGGCGCGTGGGCCCGATTCTCAAGGTGAGTTCAACACGATTTTTGTCCTATGCAATGTAACGAACATTTTAGCGTTGATTTCGAGTTAATCGGACACCGTTTCGATATTGTTTTGAGGGTCCGAAGGTTTATGTTACGTTTTTTATTAACATTTAATTCCCGGAAAATTATGGGAAATTAGTATGATGCTATTTGAGTCCTTAGTGACACTAAAGAATGATTTCGGACAGGATTCGAGATTTCTGAAAAATGTCGGAAATTACGGAAACGCGTGCAGCGCGAAAGCGAACGATATGGACGGTGTGTGAGTGGACTTTGTTTTCCAAATTTCAATGCATGCATAATTGTTTTCTATGCTTTATAATTATGATTCATATGCTTATGCTTATGGTAATTGTGATTTCGGTATTTATACGTATTTTGATATGCAATATGCAATCTCACATATTTCGAGGTTATGGTTTCCCCTATGTTTTCATGATGGTTTAATGAATGGTTTTATATGATTTATGCGTATCATGCTTTAATGATGTTTTGATTATGATTTACGATTTTGGCACGTATTTCGAGAGTGTTACGGATTTGCACGTTTTACGAGATTTCGAGTATGTTGTGGTTTGACCGTGATTTTGGTGATTCGAATTTGGTATTGGAAATACGATTTGATTTCAAAGATTTGAAAAGGATTTTGGGAAAAGTGATTTCGGGCTGGGAGCCCTGTTCATGTGATTTCAGTTTTGGAACAGAAATTCGGAAACTTGAAAGTGGATTTCCATATTTGGGTTCGGGATGATGGTTCCGGATATCGGCTTACGGAATCATTATTGCGAACTCGGATTCGGGAATAGATGATGGATATGATTGGGGATTCGAATGTGAAATTCGGACATGAGTTCCATTTCGATTAAGTGTGATCTCGGATTTGATTTGGGAAATTGGTTTACGATGAATTTTGGATTTGTTGTGATTTACAAATTGTTTTGGGTTTAAAGACCAGGTACTATTGTTGGATGATGTTTTGGGTTTAAAGACCCGGTTGATTGATGAGGGGGGGGGGGGCCCGGATTGGGTTTAAAGACCCGGATTGAGTTTAAAGACTCGTGAGTTTAAAGACTCGGTTATTGTGATATCCCCCGAGGCCTATTGATTATGCTCTGAGTTTAAAGACTCGTTGATATCCCGGGAAGGCCTGATTATGCGCATGGTTTTGAGTTTAAAGACTCGGGCGCACTTGAGATCCAGCAGATTAGTTGACTTGTGAATTACTGTTGATTTTTAATGTTTTCGATGTGTTAGGCAATAGCCCGGTTTATATGACTTAGTGGATTTTGGGTTATGTTATGTACGTGGCATTTGATCCATGATTTTGGGCTGAGGCCCCGTGTTTATGGTTTCAGGCTAAGGCCGAGGTTTGAGCAAAGAAAAATGATTTTGATTTTCATACACGATTTTTCTTATATTGGAAATGAAATGAATTATGAAATGATTTCCGAATGCATGCATTGGTTTTACGTGGAGGGGTCTTTTCTGTAACATGTTTTAGCACTGATTTATTTTCGTCTACTCACACCTTTTGTGTTTTTATTGACCTTCCAGGTCGTGGCACGCTAATCGAGGCTATTCGAGAGGTGGCGGCATGAGTGGGCACATGTATGGTTATCACTTGTTTGGCAAGTGCTGAGGGTAATTTGGGAACTTTAGTCGACTTACCAGACGGGAGCAGAACCGGGTATGGTTTTCAATGTCCCTTCGGGGATGGTCCTGTCATTATGGGCTAGTGTTGGACTTTTCAATTGGGTTGGGCCGTGTGAATTACCGTTTGGGGGCCAAACTCTCAACCCAAATCTGCATAACCCCCAAAAGTTAAGTTATCAATCCTTGTTGGTGCCCAAGCCCAAACCCAGTTTGTTGTTTTGAACCCATAATGTCAAGGCCCATGTGTTGGGAGAAAAAAATACCTTGGAGTGAACCCAAAACCTTGAATTTACTCATTTGGTGCAAAACAAACCAAAGCCCAAATGGGGTCACTCAATTTTGAGCCCCTCTTTGTTGGACACGGGTAGAACCAGGAGACTAATTCACCCACACCCACACCCTTACCACGACCATCGAAACCCTCATTCGAGAACCCACTCACTTGCAGAGCCTATATTGCCTCGTTCACCACTACATTGAGATCACCACGGTGCGAATGCATGACTGTGTGTGACGCTCCGCCATCAACCTGTGCTGGGAAGGGAAAACTGAGTGGGATGGCGACAGCGGCCGTGAGTTTTCCCCCAATCATTTATGACATTTCTAGCCTTCAAGAACACACCCACGACTTTGCCTCGACTCGCTAATGAGGATTTTCTCCTTCCCCTATCATCAACGGCCATCTTAGCGTGAATGAACGGAGCAAACCCGACACGGACCCGTTTTCCGACCCGACGATGTCTAGAGCAATTCGAGGTAAGATCGACCCTTTTGAACCCAATATCGACCTTAGGTTAGCTAGCACAATCTTTTAAACTATTTTCAGGCGAATTATGGTGCAAGGAGCGACGTGATAGGTCGTTAAATAAGCATTATTTTATATTATTTTATACCATTTATACTTGATTTTTAATATTAAAATAATAAACAATTAGACAAATTAATTTATTTTGTGATATTTTGGTAGAAATAAATAAAGCTTGGAATTTGGAGCATTTTGGTGAAAGAATCGTCCCGGTCGGAATTATAACGAAAAAACTATGGACGAAATATGAGAAGTCACCGAAAATAGCAAGGAAATTCGGTGGGAAGCTGCTGAAATCCAGAAGCCCAGGCCAAAAACTAGCAGCCCAAGCCAAAAACTAGCAGCCCTATTTCCTCATTTTCAACCATTTTGACTGATTTTTCTAACATCTTTTCCTCAAAATCAGCATCTTTTCCCTAAAATCAGCATCTTTTCCCCAAAAAATCACCAAATCTCATCATTTCCATCACTTCTTCATGTATTATTTTATTGTTATTTTTATATTTTAATTTTGTACTTTTATTTAAACAATTTTGGCACTCCCTGTATAAATAGGGAGGCCATTTCATGTATTTAGAGTCCCCAATTAGTCTCATGTTTCCATTTCTTCCATTTTCTTAGTTTTTAGTTCTTGGTATAGTTCTTTTGTTTCTCTCTTTTGAGAGACATTTTTGGGGACCATTTTAACTTCTTGTAGATTTTCTTATTAATTAGTTTTCTTTTAATTCTTGTTCTTAATTTATGTTACTTTTATTTTTCTTAATTTCATTTCTTCTTTACTTTGTTCTTGTGATATTTCGTTGAGATCTCTTAAACACATTTTTATGCTTCCCTTAAGAAATACCTAGGCCAAGTAATTCTAAGGCAATTCAAGAGTTTTAAGACCGAATTCTTCGTATTTCTTCTTCCATCTTCACAAGTTTCCTGCCGCTGTTCAGTGATTTTTCTGAAAATCCATATTTTTCTACTTAAATTCTTGTTATTGTTATTGGTTTTACTTATAATTCAATATATGTGTTGATATTTTCTTTCTAACATTTGTAAGTAAGAATGCAATCTCCATGTGTTTTACTTTTTGAATTTCTTTTACTTCATATGTTTTAGTGCTTAAATTTCAATTCAAAGCTAAATGTTGATCCGCTGTTCGGGGCATTTAGAATAGAGTTGAAGAGATTTAATGTTTGATCGTTGTTCGGCGCATTAAATCACTAACTTAAGGTGCATATTGTAAGTAGTAATCCGATGTTCGATGCATTTATAATATGAAAAATGTATGCATGTATTTGAGATGATTAAGGTAGGATTTCGTGATTGGTTCAATATGAGCATGATGTTACAGTGTTGGTAAAAATATGTGTTTGAAGAAAGTTCACTAGTACAAAGGTTACAGTAGAAGTAAAATTAAGTATTTAATTATTTTTACTTGTTTTCTTTATTTTATATTTACAACCCTTTCAAACCCCCTATATAATTCTTTATACTTTTATTATTTTATTCTTTATTCTTTAATTCTTTATTATTTATTATTTATTATTTATTCTTTTATTTATTAATTCATTAAGTCTTTAATTCTTCAATTATTTATTCTTTAATTCATTAGTTATTTTATTAATTTATTCATTATTCTTTCTCACTAACATATTATTAATGTTCCCTAATTTTCCCGATTAAGAACGATCCATATTTACCAATACTACATCTACAAAAAAAGGGTTTAAATTCAATAACACTCAAATTACGTGTTTAATTTAATGCGTAATTTGGACGTTGTCACGACGATGGCGTACAACCCGTTTCTGAACGAACCCGACTCGGAGAGTGTATGCTCTAGTGAAGGTAACAACGATTCTTTTTACTCACATTAGATTAGTGAGTTGTTGAACGAAGTTCTGGACTAATTGCATGTGTACTTTTGGGCAAGACTGGGCCTAGGTAGATGTTAGGTGTTCTTCGCGGATTTTTTTACTCTCCGAGGATTCTGAACTCATTTTGACCTTCAATATGTACAAATTCAAACTCTAAACTAGACTCTGATTCTATATGTGAAATCCTTATTGAAAATAGGCAATTTTCTAATTTTCGGCGACCATGAGCAGTGGCAGGGACGATAGTTTGGTCCTCTTCTCCGGCGAGACTCCAGCGATTGGACCGACTATCGAAGTTGACAGGGGATGTTGTTAGACGTTAACGGAACCTACTAACATCATTAGAATATTCCGTTAGGTTCTAACGGGATCAAAAAGAACGTCAGATGGGAAATATTCCCTGAATATGCCACACGTGTGACACTGTGCTACGCGTGTGGCATGTGCGGCACGTGCGACATGTGTGGCATTGTGCTACGCATACAACACGTATGGCACGTGCGACATGTGTGGCACTGTGCTACGCGAGTGGCATGTGCGACACGTGTGGCACTGTAGCTACACGCGCAGAGAGGTTAACGCACGAGTGGGGGCGCGTTGGAGGGTTTTCCAACCCTCCGACAGCGCGTGAAGGCCTTTTCCGTCCCACGACAACGCGTGGACATATTTTCAAGCCATTTAGAATTTTTCTGTGTGTATTTCAACCCCTAAATAGCGTGTGGCGCTGTTTTTCATCTCCCCGCAGCGTGTGGACGTTGTTTTCTGGAGGTTTCAGACATTCTAAACGTGTTTAAATACATATTAGGTGATTCTAAGCCTCGTTTTTGGGGCTACCCTAGAGGGGTGTGATTTGATTGGTTGATGTGTGAATTAATTATATTCTCTTGGATCATTGGGCTATTTGGACTTGGGGCTTCTACTAGTTTGGTACGTTGGATGATTTCGACTCCCTGACCAGTGTGTGAGTGGACCCTGTTCCCTAAACTTGTTTTATTAAACTATTTATTGCACATTTTATGATGTTTATGTTGCATACTTGTCGAGCATGGTTGATTGCCTTTTTTGGTAACTAATTATGGTTTGATTAAATGATATGCATACTTTATATTATATGCTCAGATATGCTAGCATGCGCCATGGTAAGTGAGGTGCAAGTGTGCGCCATGATGCGAGAGATGTTAATATGTGCTACGATGTGTTAGTATACACCCGAGTATGCATGGTTGAATTATTTATTGTTTTGCATGGTTAGTTGCCCATTCATGGTGTTGTGCATATTGAGTCTCGGGACATTGTTGAGTTATGACCATAGAACCACTTAGGAGTCGCCTATATCTTTGTACCCGTCTAAGTGCCCACATACTAGTTTCCATGTGATTGTTCACCCGTGCAACTCGTAATACTAGTTAAAATGCGCCACTCACCCATTGTTTTTGAACCCCTCAAGTATCGCTGGTGTTGCGTGCACTTCAAGGAGACTCAGTAACTGCTCTGATATCTGCTCCCGAATCTTAGAGTGATGTGGCATCGAATCGGGTATTTCGGGTGATAAGATAATGGTATTTGTAAATTTTTCGAATTGTGGCGTGTGACTAACTCATAAAAAAATGAATAAGTTTGATCATCAAACAAATCCTGAGTTCGATTATTTACTAGTGTGTCTTATGATTGTAAATAGGGATGCACTAAATGCATGTGTGAGTCTCATCAGGTGGGGACCTACTAACAAGTTCACTTCGAAAAAAATTAAACAATGAATAGGTTCAAACTAAAGTTTAAGCCCATTTTGAAGTCACTCAGTTTATCCCTCGACAGATGAGTACCATGCGAAAAGCACAAGCTGCACAACAAACAATTACGAACCAACCACAAATCATGGGCTGAAACTCAAACTTGTATTGGGTTGTGGCTTCATTCATGAACTTATGGGCATGCCCCAATCATGAATAATGAGCCCATCTTGGGCCTAAAAATATCATATTTTCAAATGGTATTACTTTACATTTATAAATGCAGGCCATGGTCACAACAATCCCACGTCAGATAAAACAGATGCATCACTGGAGCCACTTGTGCTTTTATCTTGGGAGTACAATACTACCAGGAATGGGAGCAACATGTGGCAAATCATGCATCATGTTATATCATCAGTTGTCCACGTAGACTATTGCGACCACATCTCAAAACCAACCGACGACTTCCAATCGGTTATGACCTACACTTGATTGTGGATCACACCCATCTGAGTTATGCAATACACTGGATTTGCAGTCATACATAAATTGGGTTTCAACCATCACAAGTAAGTAAGCCTGGTAATAGTTGTGTCGTGTCGGATTCGTGTCGTGTTACGTACTCTATTTTACCTATTTAAACTCAACTCGAACCCGACCCGTTTATTAATCGTGTCAACTCATGTAAACCCGAACTCGACCTTTTTATTAAACAGGTAACTCGAACCCACCCGTTTAACCCGTTTATTAAACGTGTCGTGTTGAATAACTCGTTTAACCAATTTAACTTTTTTAACCTATTTAATATGTTTAAATCATTTAACCTGTTTAACCATATATCCAACATAATATTTGAAGCAGAATTTTCACAAAAATATTATACCAACCATCAACCAACTTCATAATTCAACAAACTTCATAATTCATAAGTGCATGCAATAATTTAGTATCCATGACCAACAATACAATATCATCAATGTAATATTAAATTCCAAAAGAAAATAAGCATCACATTTACTCGTTTAGTACATAATACCAAATAAAATGAAGTAATTAATTAGCAAACTCAAAGGGAAAAGTTTCAGCAAAAAAAGTGTTAAAATTGATTAGATCTTTGTGAATTACACAAGAACACAGTAACTAATCAGCACTTACAATAGAATGAAGAAAACATTAGAATTCAACCACAAAATTAATAAACAAAAAAAAAGACATGCTAGAATGTAATTTTTTAGTACCTAAATGCTATCCATCATTAGGAATGCACTTCTATCTTCGAAACTATCTCCAACATCATCAAACGGAGTTTCCATCTGAATAAAAGCAAACACAAAACCCATCTTTTAACAACAAACAAATTATAAAATAGTAAATTAGACAACAAACAAAACAATCACCACAAGTATACAACTTAAACCATCCATACACCTTAATCACTTATCATAACGTCTTTAATAATGTAGGAATGGATTGACCATGATTGTATTAAATCGAAGAGAATTTAGAATCAATATAAATATTCGATTTGGATGAAATCGAGCAAATACATGTGTGCATGTATATTAAAATTTTATATTAAATTAAATTCCAACACAACACGCTCACTAACATTACGATCTATTGATTTTGCTTATATCATAAATGAAAAAAAAAAGATATACATATTTATGTGGAATTTATATTTATTTACATTTGTTCGTATTATGAGTAATGAATATCACTATCTCACACTGTAAATCCTAATTGATATATGCCGTCAATAGGTGCCTATATCTCTTCATTCTAGAGACACAAGATAATTGTTCGAAGTGTGTTGTCCAATGCATGGTGTATAGGTTTCAATGTATATTTTTCAAAACATATTTACAAAAAGACAACTTTATTGTTGATTCCATAGTTAAAGATAATTTTTCATCGATAACTTCAAGGTAATGGGCTAAATCTCTCCTCAACTCTTCTAAATAAACTCAGTGTTCCGACTTTCTTAAGAATAGTTTTCTAAATCGTTTTGCTCTTCAATCAGATTTTGTATATATAAAAAAATATCCCACACTATCACGCACTAGCTCAATTATTATTACAAGTCAAATTTGATGATGCAATAATATCAACGTATCGACGGTGGATAAAACAACACTACGAAAAAAAAAAGATAATAAGTATCGTTATAACAATTGTGAATAAAATAACACTATGGAAAGTGAAAGATGATAATTATCACCATATTAAAAGTGGATAAAACAACACTACGAAAAATGAAATTTGATAATCATTTGATGAAAATTGGGAAGTACTAGTGAGAATGTGAGATGAGTATTGAGGTCACAGGCGCATGCATTGTACTGATTGAGGAATTTCCTGGAAATTTCTCCAGGTCCAATTAATATCTCTATCTAATAATTTGTGTAACAGATGTCATAGCTAAGATCAAGTAATTTCCAAGTCATTTATTAAAATTTGTGATCAAAGCAACGAAAAGGGGCCTATATATCAGTGCATGATGATGGCCGGTGATCGATTGATGATGTCGACAACATATATATATATATATATATATATATATACTGGTCAGTCCATTACGAGTGTCGATTAATACCTCTATATAACTGCATAACTCTACAACTACATTGTAAAACCAGAAAACTAGCAGGGCTTTCATCTACACCTATATATAAGAAGTAACTCTTCACGAGAGACCTCAAACATGCTTCATACCAATCGTTCAATCATTGAAAATTAGGAAGGTCCAAACTTACATAAATAACCCATCAAATTTACACTTAAAGGAGTCCAAAATGTTCAATGCTATAACGCAACTAGCATGTGTGAAAATAGATCACAAACCGAGCATGTCACACCTAGAATAGAACTAGATAGTTTCAATCATTGAAAATATAGTCCAAAATATGTTTGAAGCACTAGGAAAAATCCAAGGGGGAACAATTAGTCTGGTATTTATCTCTTAAGATGGAGCATTGAAGGGTATCACGTTCAAGCCCAACTAACAACAGAATGATCAAAAATTTTGCAAGCCTCTCACACAGTTTCCATAATAGGCCACTACACCTAAAACGCCTGATTAATTGACCTGATCGACTACATGAAGAATGAGACTTCTCGCTCTATAGCCATTTACCAATCCGAACTCAATGATTTTCATCTTCTATGTTACTTTCCTCCTTAAGACTATGATTGCGAAAACCTAAATGTTAAATCTCCGATTAATACCTCTCCTATCATCAATCACTACCCATAACCCAATAATCTCACCCTCATTTTTTCCTATCATCAATCACTATCCGCAGACAAAAAAAAATGGAAAATTTAGACCAATATAAAAATCAAATTATAGAATAACAAAAACCAATACATTCAAGCTTAAGAATTAGAGTTCATTGCTGGAGTTTAATGGACCTAGGATTAATGGAAGATGGTGAAGCTTTCGACAGTGGACGGAGAATGGCGGCGGCAAACCAAGTCGAACGGTGAACGCCGAAGACGACGAAGGCCGAAGTGAAGAACGGACAAAGTGAAGAACAAAGAAAAAAAACCTCCACCCCAGATCTAGGGCCAGCTGCGGGGAGAGGTTTTAGAGAGAAGGGAGAGCAAAGTTAGAAGTGTTGATTGTTGAATTGTTGATGGAGCATTGGAGCTTGGACTTGGAGAAATGAAGAATGAGGAGAGACTCTGAGACTGGAGAGTGCGGCTATAAAGTGGCGATGGCTGGGTTTAGTCTTTCGGTAACAAATTATATAAAATAAGTATTTATAGTTAGTTATTTTAAAAACCCTAGAGTAATAAATGAGTTCGTGGGTTTATGGGTTAGTAGGTTATTATTTAATAACTCATTTAATAAACAGGTGAATAGGTTATTAAATGGGTTCGCGGGTTGACCCGAAATCACCCGTTTAATAAACGGGTTATAGTGGGTTGACCCTAAATTTTATCGGGTCGGGTTGATTCGGATTAATTCCGTGCGGATTTCGAGTCGTGTAACGAGTCGTATCAGAAATTGCCACCCTTAGAAGCAATAACAGGAACTACACTTAGGCTTGAAGCGGCCTTCTACGGCCAGGTAAAAAAATAAAACCTGACTATGCCTTTGTATCACCCAGCACCGGTACATGAAGATTTTATTGAGAGATAATAATCACTATTTAATGAATAAATACGTTCTCTCAGGACCACCACCTGCCCACACCACCCTTCAATAATGGTGGGAAAAATGGATATGTGGATTTAGACAATAGATACCTTGATGCTTACAGGGTGTGTCGTCCTCTTCCGATCTCGAGATATCGTTACTATTAGAAAACATTTATTTTTTTTATAATAAATATCACAATTCCTACCTATATTCGAAAGATGATCTAATATACACTCATGATGCAATTTACTTCTAATCACAAAATATTCTCAACAAATTTTGAACTCTTTTAGAGTAGACACTAAAAAATTCGTCCGACAATTCACCAACTAGAGAGAGAGAGAGGATGGTCAGTAAGTTTACAATTAGCATTGAGGATGGTATAATTATATCATTCGAACTGAAATCAACTATTTTAACAAGAACTATGTATCTATACAAGTTAAATGGTGCCCCCAAAACTATAAGACAGAAAGAACAACCATTATCGACTTCTGTAAATATCCGATTATACTTACCGGGGACTGATTAATACCATAATGAAGTCACCATGTACAAAATAAGAATGGTCAAGTCCTCCATGATCCTGTCAATTACTCAAAAGTTGCCTTATTTCCGCCATGCGTCGAACCAGTTCATAATGGCAATATTCCCCAAACATAATCAATTTGGCTAAAACTATGATTTCGATCACGTAAGCAGTGACTCACTGCTCAAATCAGTAGACGCTTTCAAAAAAAAACTTGGATATGTGGAAGATGCATAGGCTTTAGGCTTGAAGCAGTAGCCAGGCCTTGAAGTAATTTCACAACATCACTGGCATTATCAAGATAATACTTGGCCTTGCTTGGCTTTCTTCCGACGGTGCACGCGAATATCTCAGGAGGTGAACACAATGATGGACTTGAGAATGTGCTTAATATGCTTTCAAACATGTCTTCATCTAATCTATCATCCCCGATGCACATCACAAAATCGGGTGGCTTCCCATTATTGACCAATCTGGAAAGAATCTTCTCAGTAACCAATCCTTTGCTAACACCCTGCATGTAACAAGGTATCAGTGTAAAAAATTTGCACCGCTATTGTGTTTGCACAAGTGTATGCATGCATGCCGGGGAAAGAGACTCGAGTCTTACCTGAGGTTTAACTTCAACAATGTGCTGGCTCCTCTTAACAACTACTGGTTCGTTAGAAAGAACATTTTCTAGGTAATCCAATAATTCCTTCGCTTGGCAGGATCCAAAGTCAGGGTCTGCGTCTTGATGATGCCATATCAAAGCACTCTCCTTAGATTCTATGTTTGAGCCATCTGTTGCCTCTGTATACAATCTCATCACAGGCTCCACAATTTCTTTCCAATCTAGGTCAGGCCCAAGGACTGGTTTCCCACTCAGAACTTTTATTCCACCTAAACAGAAGAAACAAACAAAATAACTTGGTTCAGTTCACGAGGTATATCAAAGGGCTAGCTGATTATTCAAAACTTGACATATTAACATACCTTAAGAAGTACCCATGTTCCGCAGCAATTCCCAGCGTCTCACATGAGGTAAACCAATCGCTCAGAGAAGTCCTTCCCCTCCCACTGACAATGAAAACGGTGTTTTTTGGATCCTTGCACAGGGAATTCATAAGACAGAGGACTTCTGGACTCGGGGCTTAATGATGGAAGCATCAGGTATAACAGTACCATCAGAGTCCAAGAATATTGCCCTTCTATTTGTTCTTTTATATGTTGAGACAATATGGTCAACAGACATTATTCTAAAGTTCGGGGGAAGGGAAACAACTTTGAACCTCAAGCCCAAGCCAATCCCCCAGCATCATTTACTATAATGATCACTGCATGCTCTATCCAAAGTAGAAACTGAAATACATCTGAACTGTGACAGTGCACTTTGTCGTAAAGCATTCCAGAAAATTGATTTGCAATCTATCAGGGATCACGCAGAAATTTCAAAAGCTATAGCCAGTAAGCACCTAGTTGCATATCTATCACCTATTTGGAATTTCTTTTAAATTGAAATGCTAAATTGGAATAGAAAATAGTTCCCTAGTGGTAGTAGTCACCCAACCAAGCTCTTGGCATGCATTTAATTTTGCAAACCCAATATGTTTTGAATCCTCAGAGTAGAAATTTTATTTTATTTTATTTTTTGGAAAACCCAAATCATTCAAAATTGCACTTTCTCTGCCCCATGGATCCTATTCTGGTAGAAATTTTTCCTTTTTGGTTTTTTCAAACTAGAGACTCATTGAGTCATATCTATGCAACTTAATTTTTTCCTCCTAAACAAGGGAAGCACCATCCTTTTTCAGCATTATCCAATCACTCCAAAATAAGAACCTTCAGCCATAGCTCGGGTAGAAATCCTTTGGGATACAACCAAGGATGAAAATATCGATATCGAAGGATATATCGCTAGTCAAATTTACGGATATCTCGTCCCAAAGATCGATATCGTTTACGGTCAACAAAAATGATGGAAATTCGATCTAAAAGTTGGAAATTTGGAATAAAACTTTGGGGAAAACTTAAGTACCCAATTATGGTTATATAGGACTATAAAAACTATAAAATGACTATGATATAATAAATATATAATGAATAATATGATACAATAGGGTTCTACCGATGACTTATAATATAAAAATTTAAACATAAATATAAATTGAAGTGAATTACTATAATTGAATGTTAATATAATTAAAAACATAACAATAAGCATAAAAAAATTAAATGGAAGAAAAATTATAAAATGAATAAATTGATGTAAAATTGAAAAAAAACATGATGAAAAAGTCAATTTTTGTTTAAAAGTGGGAAAGAATTGATATATTTAAAATTGAAAAAAAAACAAATAAAATTGAAAGAAAAAAAAAAGAAAAAAAAAAGAATTAGCAAGTTGCAGCACCTGGGGTCGAACCCAGGTTGCTAGCATTTAATAAAGGCCCAAAACAACCCACAACCAACTGAGCTAACATGCTCAGTTTGATAATATAGCAGCCCACTAATATATAAACTATATTAATTAACTTAAAACCAGTCATCTCCTACCTCGCGCGGGTTTGAGATTCAGATTTTTTGACCCGAGCGACATGACCTGACTGAAACTCTATGGTTTTACGTCCGATTTTCATGAAATTTAGCCCTATCTCGATCGTTTTAATGAAATAAGGAGATCGGTGGTCTTAAAACAAGGGAAAATGTCGATATTTCGCTCAATTTCTTTCTCCCCTCTCTTACATGTCGCCGGCCAATATTTCCAATATATCGACCGATATATCGGCGATATTGCCGACATTTTCATCAATGGATACAACACAATGAACGAAGAGTGGAACTAGGCTTTTGTAACACAGAACCTCCGCTGCTCCAACTTAAACAGTCACCTTGCAAATATTTATGCTACTTTTTATAAGGATCTTCACAAGAACAAACCCCTCACCTCTATGCCTTATGATGAATTCTTAAAATATATAGATCAGATATTCTTCTTCCAAAGAATTACACACCACAACAAGTATGACGGCACAAACTGAACACACATCCAAAGAACATTGCAATTAGCTGCTGAGTGTACAAGTCCATACATTTCAACATTTGTTTGGGTAGATGCAATTAAACACACCCTAATGAAGCAATCAAATCCAACACCCTAAGGTAGTTGATCCAACTAGCTAAATTTGATGCAATACAAACACAATCACAATCAGTAAACTCAACTCCGAAGTATATAAATATGTAGCAGCGGCAATGAATCTTCCCGAATCTTAAAAGGGAACAATTAAAATGAACCAAATTAAATTAAAGTACTTGTGTATTTCATTTTTGAATTCCAACAACTGATCTGGTAAGATGGAATGAGCAAGAGTTTCAAGGATTGTTACCTCAGGAGCGTTCCGGATGAGAAGGGATTCATGATTGGGTCCGTGGTGGTAGCTCCGGCAAAGCTCAATCCGATTCGAGAATGAGAGCCTAAACTAGCAGGCAGGCAGGTAAGCGAACAAATCGACTGATTTTGGCGGCAAATTGGATAGTCCGGATTCAAAACCCGAGATCTGAATACGTTATCTGAGAGATCTGAGGAAGAAGTAGAGATTTGGATATGAGAGAATTTTTTTTCAGAGGATCAATTCTTTCCGCTTACGATGAATGCTCATTTTGTTTAGTAAAAGGAAATAAAATAAAAATAAAATAATAAATTGTCTCTCTTTATTAAAAATACAAACTTGCAGACATTAACTATCTACCAAAACCCGTATGTCGGGAACAGTACCAAGAACAGTAAATTACTATTATGCTCTCCTCTTAATGTTAACATGAACCGTTTAGTTACCATAATGCCCTTACGTTCATGATAGGTGTCAGGACCGGTCCCAAATATCCCGGGATTAACGTGGGACCCGCCTGATCCTGTCTGACACGAAGTGTCAAACCAGGGAAAATTCCATCTCTAGCCCTCTCCGGGGCTATCAGAGTGCGTCAGGATCGTAGGAGGAGGTGAGTGATGTCTCGTCTCTGCTACAGCCCGCATCCGCGAGCAACCTGAAGGGCATTAAAACACGAAAACTGTGAGTGGACAAAAGTAAACATTTAATTTAAAAGCATTTTCACTTAAAGACATTTATGCCTTTCATAAAAGCATATGCAAGCATTCAAAACCGTTTAACAAAACGTTCATAAAACTATTTGTCAAACATATTAAAACCTTTCAAGGGTTCATGCCCGGCCCCATAAACCGTCATGACCCATACATCTATTTGGGTCCCCGACCCGAAACCACAACTCAAAACCATAAAACAATACATGTGGGAACTCAGCCCAAATCCGTTCTCAGTGAAATACCAAACATCAAGTACGGGGTCTCTGCATCCAAATCATTTCTAAAACATCGAATACGGGGTCTCCGTCCCAAATTACTTTCTAAATCATAAAACAAGGAATACGGGGTCTCCGCCCCCAAATCACTTTCCATAAAATCACATACGTATCGACATTCGTATAACTCATCCGAGGCACTTCCGAGAAGATGTCAACTCGGGGCACATAGCCCCTAGGGAACACATCCCTGATATAGTCACGATATCAATCTCTATACTAGTGTGCACACTACTCGGGTTCTCACTCCGAGTGTAACACCCCGGAAATTCGAGGATTATGATAATGTAATTTAATGTATGAATTGACGTTTTTACCCTTGCGATTGGTATGACCAAATTGTTGACTTTTTGATTTGAGGGTCAAATGGACTTTGACCAATGACCGTGACGTAGTTCGGGACGTCACGAGTCCATAGACAGGTGGCACGCCCAATTCGGACGCTCAGGGGCATTACCGTAATTTGGACTTTAGGGGCGAAAATGTTGACTTTTCGTTTGGCAACTAATTTTCACATGACTCAAGGACCGTTAGGTAGGTCTTGATGCCCTGAGTCCGTAGACAGGCGGCACGCCGAAATCGAACTTCGTATGGCTGAGTTACGGGTCTAGAAAGTGAAGGGCATTTTGGTAATTACTTGAACCAGGGGCATTTTGGTCATTTTGCCCTGGTTACTGTAGCAACCGCGGGGGACCATGGACGGCACCACCATGTGCGGTGGTTCAGTGCGCAATTGTTTATGCAAGTGTGTGCTGGAAAGAAAGGTGTGTCTTATGCTTTAGAACGTGGCCTGAACCATCCACCCTGCACGGTCGATTTGATTAATGAAGATTCGAAGCTTTTTCGGGGAACAAAATTCAGTGGACAGTAAGGCTTCCACGAGCCTCTGGGACAGCTTGAATTGTTTAAAACTGATTGAGAAGTGAATGAGCTTCACTCTGAGGTTGAAAGAACTGAAAATAGGTGAGGAACTAGAGAGAAACCATTTCGGGAAATTTTGGAGGGAAATCGGGTTTTCAATTTTTGATGATTCTGGGAGTATTTGGAACTTATCCACATCGAAATCGAAGGCCATCAGCCACGGGTGAGCTGGGACGGTGACTGCAGTTTTTAGTGAAATCGCAGAGCTTGGGACGACAACTTTCAGGTACTTTCAGACACAATTGATCGTTCATTTTAGGTCATTTTAGGTCAGACACGATCAACATGACTTTTGTTCCTCTCATCATTCTGAACATTTTTGGTGAATTAACTATGTTGATCTAAGATAGTTTGGGAGGGTCAGTTTAGGGACGGTTGTCTCGGGAAACGTGTTGGACGGGTTCCTCGAGCCGGTTTCTGTTTCGGACTTTTTGGTTAAATGGTTAAGACTTGTAGTGACCCTTACGTGTGATTTGGACTGATAGGAATTGTACGATAATCCCGATACAAGTTCGTAAGCGCAGGTTCACCGCGGGATCGTACTGTGAGTGGGCCCGATTTCATTAAACCCTTGCATGCTTAAATGTTTTCTGATTTACTTATATATTCACATGCTGGAATCATGAAACGGTTTTTATGATATTGAAATTATGGTTATGGCACGTTTCACGGTATTTGGGTTTGAGACCCGTTTGATGAAACTTAAAGATTGGTTTGGATTTGATCTACATATATATATATATATATGTTTTGCATGTGGATATCAATAAAATGTTTTTGGTATTGCACTGTATAGATCCATTCTTATGATACTGTCTCCTCCGGATGTGGTACCCCGGAGTGGTCACGGCGCATTGCTTGCGAGGGGTCATTCTACGGAGAAACCGGACCGTAAAGTGACTCAAGAGCAGGATTGCTATATTGGACGTCAGGGACGTCGAGCGTCTAGGACGCTAGGCATTTGAGATGCCCTACTCGGACAGGGTTCGGGGATTAGACTCGGAATTGAGACCCGAGAGGCATGCGTAGCCTTGAGACTGTGACCTTATTGGACGTCAGGGACGTCAGACATCGGGGATGTCAGGATTGGAGTGTATAGTGCAGTGGCTAAAATTATGTTTATGGTTTTATTACATGCCTTATGGTTCATACTATATGATTTATGGTTTTAAATTCTGATGCATGCATGTTTGGAAAACGGAGGGGTAAATTATATGTTTTACTTATTAAGCGATTTTATAAACTTGAGTTTCGGCCCACTCACCCTTAATGTTTTGGTAACCCCTCCGGGCTGTGCTACTGAGGTAGAGGAGGATCCTGAGGCTGAGGCATAGATCTACTTCTGCGTACCTGAACCCCTGTTGGGTGGTTTACCCGTAGGTTTATTTTAGAGTCGTGCTCGCAACTTGTAATTTTGGATTTCATCCCTTGTCTGACATCTGTTTATTTCGGATTTGATGTAAAACTTTAATTTGGTTATTTATGCATTTGAACGTTTGAGGTTAAAATTGGTATGTTATTTTGGGTGTCAGACGGGAGCAGGGCACGTCCCCATGTGGTCCCATGGGAATCGGGGCGGGTCCTGTCACCGAGTCTCCTCCCAAGAATCTCCATCTGGGAGGCTCAATCACTGGATCTAGTCCGAGCTCTCTCTCTGGATCTAGTCCACACATCTCTCCGGAATCTGGTCCTGGACCACATCATATCTAGTAACCACCACTCCTAGAACGGGATCCCTATGGGGATACCCACTCTGATCTATGGATTGTGACTCTCCAGGTCGACGTTGGAGGAGACCATATAAACATATGGAGGGTTTTATTCACATTTTCAAATACTGTTTTCTTTCTTTCTCAAATCACATTTCTTAACTGGGTCTCATACCCGATTCATCTCAACAGGATTCCTCGAATCCGATTCAAATCACTTTCACAGGCCTCGGCCTAAATCCTCAGTTCAACAGGGTCTCATGCCCGAATTCTCATTTCGTAAACCGAACTGGGACTCAAGCCCGATGTTACAATCAACTGGGCATCATGCCCGATACCACGACTAACTGGGCCCTAAGCCTGAACCCATAAAGCAACTGGGCCTCAAGCCCAATTTCACAACCAATAGGGCCTCAAGCCCGATACTACAGTCAAAGGGGCCTCCAGCCCGATATTACAACCAAATGGGCCTTAAGCCCGAACTCGTAAACCAACGGGACCCTCGGTCGGATCGTATGGCTCAAATGGACCCTAGGTCCAATTCCTCGTCAAATCAAATGGACTCCAAGTCCGAGAGTTTGTAAACCAATTGGGTCTCGTGCCCGATTTTATATTTCTAAATCCAAAATCCAGTCATTAAACCCTCGTTGAAAACATGGTACTCAAAGGTACGACATAAAGCCGAAAACCTCGAAATACGTGCAATTATGTCGATCCTAATCTAACACAAACAATTGCACTCATGGCAACACAAAACATGTATTAAAAGCATTTATAAACATTTATCCATGCATCAATTTCGAAGGAAGGGTCCACTCACAGACCGTCCGAAGCCACGCCTCGATACGCATGCCATAATCGTCTCCCGGGTCAATCGTTGCCTCCGGGATTCCCGAACCTGTCCAAATTCATTTAGAGGGTTACTAATAGCCTCATTAACCTCTCATTGAAGTCCCATAATTTTCCCGATTTTCTAACTATTTTTAAACGCGAACCTAAACCTTCGGACGTCCCGAACTATATCGAAACGACGTCTGATTGACACGAAACCAGTCCCAAAATGTTCGTTACATCAAATAGATGAAATTAAATTTTGGAACCACCCTCAAAATGTGGGCCACGCGCCCTGGGAACGTCCTGCGCGTGGGCCTCACGCGCCAGGACTATTCATCTTCTCCTTCACGCGTTGAACCGGTCCGGCCGGTTCACTCTGTACAGCTGGACCGGCATGACCGGTCCGGCCACCCTCCTCCTTCATTTTTCGTCCAATATTCTCCTTTTCAATCTCAATCTTCCTATTTTCCTATTTCCTACCAATTCCAATCCTTAAACCTAAGCAAAAACACCTAAAATCTATGGTTCAATTTTGAACCTCACGGTTCAAGCTTCTCATTTTTATTCCCATGGCTTCTCAGCCGTCAACCACCACCAAAACCCTCCTAAAACCTTCCTGACATCCTAATAATCATTTCATAATCACCCAAAATCAACCATAATGCATAAATCAAATAAAAATGGAATTTGGGTCTAACCGTGAAATCCTCTCGGGTTTGGGTCTCAACCGTGCATGGCGGTGCCAACCTGGCCGGCCACCGTCGTCCCCTTGTCCTCTCTGCCTTCCCTGGGTCTCAGTCCTGGTCACAAGGGAGATGGGGTTTGGATGGGGATGAATGGTCGATCGGTTTGGGTTTGGTTGGAACAAAGAAAATGATCGATGATGAGGAATGGAAAATGCATGAATGTAAAGGGGTGGCCAGTGGATGGGTGACACTTGTCACTCATCCATTGGTCCAATAACAAATATCTGGGCCCCACTTAGGATAAAACTCAGGTCGTCTCGTAATTCGTGCAATAGTACCACGGAACTTTCGTGAACCTTAACTTCTCCGTCGAACGTCCGAATTCGACTTGTCGCCTGTCTACGGATTCGTATCGTCCCGATCTACGTAACGGTCTTTGGCCCTCGGCCATTGGACCTCCCGGGTCAAAAGTCAACTTTTGGCCCAAATTACCAAAATGCCCTTGAACTTCCGAACGTCATAACTTTTTCCTCGAACGTCGGAATCGAGCGTGCCACCTGTCTATGAACTCGTGACGTCATGAACTACGTCACAATCATCGGCCAAAGTCCATTCGACTGACTGAATGAAAAGTCAACGATTTGCCCATTCTAGTGGCAAAATCGTCATTTCGCCCTAACGTTCGCTAATCCTCGTCTAATCCGTGATTAGTCTCGCTAATCCATCATTAATCCTTAATTAATCCCGTTAATTCGGGATAGGTCGTCACAATAGGTGTTCTGCCTCATTTTCAGCATCTATTCCATTCTCACGGAGAAACCTTGCGCCCATCCACTACCCTTGCCGATAGCCCCGCTATCTATCCATTCAAGCCTTCCTCTTCTTGATGTTTCTCATATGTGTTCTTTAGAAACCGATTGACCATTGAATTGTTGTCGGCGAACTGAACAGCCATCTAGGCCTTTGTTCATTTATCCTCTTTCTTCGTTGTTCTTCTTTTTTCATTGTTCTTTTACCTTCAGTGTGATTATCGCGTCTTCTTCATTTTGATCGAAATTACATCTTCATCTTCTACGATCTTGCGATCTTCTCGGATCTTCATCACCATCGTTTGTCGATCTGCAGTAACACCTTTGACCATCAAGCATTTTTCCTAATTTGATCTCTTTGTTTTTGTTTCTTTATATTCTATTCTTTCTTTAAGTTGTTTTTTTGGTTAATTTTTCCTTAACACTTTTGCTTTGTTTTGTAATTAGGGTTTTTTTTCTTCTGCTTTTACACCATCAACTTTAATTTTCGTCTCCTCGTGTAACGACCCGTCCTGAATTCCAGGATTAGATTAGTAACTAATCAAGGATTAGTGAGGTTAATTGGTGATTAGTTGAGCGAAATCGGACGAACGATGCAAAATGACATTTTGCCCCTAGTCGTGGGCAAAGCGTTGACTTTTTCGTTTAGGCGGTCAAATGGACTTTGGCCGATGACTGTGATATAGTTCGGGACTTCACGAGTTCATAGATAGGTGGCACGTTCGATTTCGACATTCGAGGAAAAAGATATGACGTTCAGAAGTTCGAGGGTATTTTGGTAATTTGGTTAAAAGGGGCAAATAGTTGACTTTTGACCCAGTAGGTCCGATGGCCGAGGACCGATGGCTGTTACGTAGATCGGGTCGATACGAATCCATAAACAGGCGGCACGCTGAAATCAGACTTCGAACGGGAAAGTTACGGTTCACGGAAGTTCGATTGCACTATGCACGCATTTCAAGACGGGGTGATATGGCAATATCTGATTGGGCAGATATTTTAGTGGGGCCCATGGATGAGTGACAAGTCCCATTAGCCAATCCCCTAAAAAGTGGATCTAAACCATTAAAATAATAATATTTTATTATTTTATAATTTCTCACTCATCTCCCCTTTTAATCCTCACCCTTCAACTATAATCCTTCCTTCAATCCTTACCATCCATTCCCTTCCCCCTCACCTGATCACCATCGCCCTCTCTGTTCTCTCACAACCCGAACACCCATTTCCCTTCCATCCTTCATTTTCTTTTTGAAACAAACACACAAACACACGGCTTACCACCCTACTTGCATCCACACGATCCTGTGAGAGTTCATGAGAGATTGAGAGAAGTTAAGATAATGAAGGAGGGGCCGACAGGCCACTGCGGTGGACACGGTGGAGGGAAACCCGATTTGGGTGGGTAAGCATGTTTAAAAATCGAAGTTTGAGTTTGAGAGGTTCTTGATTGTTTTCATTAATTGGGTTGGCATCTAGGGACCTAGGGGAGTCAAGATGGATCGATTTTGAGGCCTAGGACGGCCAGAGGCCACGGCGGTGGAGGCTTGCAGGTGGCCGGTTCAACCGTGGACTTTCAAGGTGAGTTTTCAACCCATTTTCTTCGGTTTTAATGACACGACCCACCCCCAATCCCCCGAGATTAAGGGCTAAGTCATGCTCCCGTCTAACTTACGCATGACACGAAGGCTAAACCGATGTCCAACATCCATGTGACACGTAAGTTAAACAAGGGATTCCCAACAAACCGTTTAAAATTTCTGGACTTCCTAGAGCGCGCAGACTCTACTGTGGATCGCGTGTGTGATGTCTCTGTCTCTCTCGACCAACAGCCCGCACCGCGACAACCTGGAGGGTATCGAAAACACAAAAAACTGGGAGTGGACAAAAATAAAGTATAAGTTCAAAAACCGTTATCAGAAAGCACAATTACATGTATACCCTCCATTTAAAAACCAATGCATGCATCTCAAAAACCATGTCATAAAACCATTATATATTCAAATCATTCAAACTATTTAAGAAAAACCGAACTCATTTTCCTTTCCTCAAATCCCGGGTCTCAGCCCAAAATCATCGAAAACCGTATCATCCGGGCATAGCCCAAAACATCGGAAAACTAGTATTGAAAACCATCATCATCAAATCTCAGTGAAATCCAAAACACATTTGAAACCACATTTCCAACCATTGAACCTGCTGGATTTATCCGAGTCTTTAAACTCCCGAGTCTTTAAACTCAATCCAGGCCTCAATATAATCTGAGTATTTAAACTCCCGAGTCTTTAAACTCAATAGGCCTACGGGGGAAATATCAATATCCGAGTCTTTAAACTCAATCAGGGTCTTTAAACCCAATCCGGGCCCGCCCCCGTCATATCATATCCGGGTCTTTAAACCCAATAACCAGATCCAGCAAATCCAATCCAAAACCGTTTGAAAACCATTTTCCATTTCCGAATCCGAATCCGCAATCTCATCAGGATCCCGAATCCAAACCCAGTATCATATTCATCATTCATTTCCAAATCAGAGTCCGAAATAACCATTCCGAACCCAAACCCGGAATTCCACTTTCAAGTTCTCAACTGAATCCAGAATCGTCATCTTGGAAACCGATTCCAAAACCCAAAAATACGTTTCTTAAAACCACTTTTCTTAACTGGGCTTCGAGCCCGAAGTCACTTTTCCAAAATCCATTTCAAATCATTAAAATCAAATAATATTTCAATTCCCGAAGTCAAATCATCTAAATCATAGTCAAATCACAACATCGATCGAAATCTCATAAAACGTGAAATTCCATAAATCAACACGACCCTAGGCTCAAAAGCTTCTTGATGATCTCATCAACACGACCCAATAAATCAGTTTGATCCATAGCCCAAAAATTCAACTTCCTCAAGTTCATACACAAACAGGGGCCTCTGGGGTTTCCTCAGCTACCACCGTCGTCCTCCGCCGTCGAGCCTTGCCGTGGCCACCAATCATCTTGTCTAGGCACCCTCTCTCATTTCCTTTCAGACAGTAAGGGCAATAGATGAAGGATTGAAGGACTTGTCTGAGTGGATTCTCACGGTTTCAACTATGCTCTGTTTTCAGTCCCTCAAACCCGTGCACTCACTTGTTTTTAAATTTTGAGAGAGATGGTGAAGAGGCTTCCATACCCATCTAGAGGAAGTCAGGTGTCCAAAACATGGTGGACACACATATCTGATGTAGCCAAGTGTCCCCTGATTACTGGGCGCTAATCCCAATGCAGGAAATGACCAAATTACCCTTACCTTCATAATTACCATTTTGCCCTTTAAGTTCCAAGACCCGTAACTTTGTCGTTAAACCTTTAATTAGCGCATGCCGCCTGTCATTGTACTCAGAGGATCGAGACCTTCCTAACGGTCTTCGAAGTTCGTGAAAATTCCATGTCGTATGAAAAGTCAACCAATTGCCCTTTTTTAACGAAATTACCAAAATACCCTCAAACTTCCGGACGTCATAACTTTTTCCTCGAATGTTGGAATCAGACGTGCCACCTGTCTGAACTCGTGACGTCCCGAACTACGTCACGGTCATCGGTCAAAGCCCATTTGACCGCCCAAACAAAAAGTCAATATTTTTGCCGATTCCAAGGGCAAAATAGTCATTCCGCACCGTCCGTCCGAAAATCAAATTAATCACTGAGTATCTTCACTAGTCCATCATTAACCACTAATTTAATCCTGATTTATAGGACGGGTCGTTACATTTAATGTCTAGATTAATTAGGTTTGAAGTTAGAAACTTATAGGATTCGAAATGGGAAGGAAATGAGTGAAAATGAGGGTGGAATAAGGCCGAACCGTGACTGCTGGTTCCGTTGGACCGAACCGAGTTGAACCCGTATGAATCGGCTAACTCAAGGTTGAAGACGGTGCTACAGTGCCGCCGCGTGGGCTCCACATGCAGGAGCTTCTGGCCGCGCGTGGGGTACGCGTGGGCCATCTTTTGGGGAGGGTTCCAACATGTGAAATCATCTATTCGATGTAACGAACATTTTGGAACTGGTTTCGTGTCAATCAGACATCGTTTCGATAGGTTTCGGGTTGTTCGAAGGTTTATGATCGATTTTAAAAATAGTTAAAAATTTGGGAAAATTACAGGCTTTAGTGAGAGGTTAATAAGGTAGTTAGTAACCCTCTAAAGTGATTTGGACAGGTTTGGGAGTCCCGGTGGCCACGATTGGCTCGAGAGAGCCGTATGACACGCGTATCGAGGTGGCAACTCGGACGGTCTGTGAGTGGACCTTGTTTTCTAAATTGGTGCATGCATAAATGTTTATTATCTGTTTTAATACTTGTTTTGTGATGACATGAGTGCATTTGTGTGTGGTTACGTATTTGCACGTATTTCAAGGTTTCGGCCTTATACGGTGCCGATACGGGTTTGTACTTTCTTGGTTGGTTTAAATGAAATGGTTTGGATTTAAAAACGATAAACTCGGCCATGAGACCCATTTGGTTTGGTCTTGGACAATTAGCCCTATTGGTGACCTACGAGTCTGAGTCGTGGTCGCGGCGGGTGTTTTGTGCACGGCGACGGCCGATACGACGCTCGCCTCCGGACTGGGATATGCTCCTTCCGGAGAGGTCACGATGCACGATTTGTGGTCGGGCAGCCGATGGAGGCTCGACTTCGGAGTGCAGACGATTCAGGATATCGATCGGTGATGAGTGCACCATGATCTAGAGGTGGTCGCGTTAGTTGATACGTTCACGGTGACATACCGGGATTGAGAGTGGTCCTGGACGGATGGTTACACGCATCACTACGATCGGATATAGGGCACGATGCCCAGTTACTTTACGTTTATGTTTTCGGGTCGGGGACCCTAAATGTATTTCCAGGTTCATGACGGTTTATGTGGACCAGCATGAACCCTTGAAAGGTTTTTATGGTTCATGACGGTTTATGAGGACCGGGCATGAATCCTTTGAAAGGTTTTAAGGATGTTTTCTATATATATATATATATATATATATATTCATATACCTTCGGAAGCTTAAGGGTAATTTGGTAAATTGGTTAAAAAGAAACCATTTGTTGACTTTTTGATCGAGACCGTGTTTGGACTTTCCGTACGTACCATTGGGTAGGTCTTGAGACGTTGAATCCGTAGACAGGAGGCATGCGTCAATCGGGGCTCGGATGAAAAAGTTATGGGCTTGAGAAAGTGAAGAGCAATTTAGTAATTTGTAAAAAAAGGGTAAACTGGTAATTTAATCAGTACTGGCTGATTCAGCCATGTTAATAGGGTATTAGGCTAAGTTAATGACACATGTACCTATTATTTGGATGAGAATTCAGCATTTAGTGACATTTGTCACTTGGTGAGAGAGCTTAGTGTCTTGGTTATTATATGATAATTGGAGAGGTATATGTGTCTGAGTTGTAAAATCGTGGGTGTGTGCTTCTTGCAACATGAACAGAGCATGAATAAAACCATATTGATCTCAAGTGATAATCGATCCCTTAGGCTGGGATTATGAGAAACCAAACGAAATTCAGTGAGGGAAACACAAAGAATTAGAGGAAGTGCTTACCTGGAATTGTGCAGGAAACCCGAAACCCCCACCCGACGTCCTTGATTGAAGGCTTGGATTTGAATTCGTATTTGTGTGATAAATTGATGAAAACAGAAGTAGGGATGAATTTAGGGAGACCTAAACGAGTCGAATGGAATCAAAATGAAGGATAATGGTGAAGAAACAAGCCCAGACGAACTCTGTGATTGTCTAAGGAAACTCGAATTGAGTTCAAATGGTTGGAGGGAATTAAAGTTCAAATTGAAACTGGAAGTGTGTTTGGATGAACCCTGCGAAGCTACTGAATGTATCAATTTGGAGAAACGGGTGGAAATTGGATGAATTGAAGGATGAACAATACAATTATGTTCTTCGAACAATCGAGTTCTAATTGACGGATTGAGGTAAGATCTTGTGTGAATTAGATTACAGAACCCTAATTAGACTTCTAACGATGCTATTCGATGATTCAATTGAAGGAATCGATGACGAATTGATAGAATTCCAGCCGGGTCATCTCGCGGGCCAACCAGACCCGTTTATCAGTCAAGATTGGACTCAAGAGGAGTCGAGACAAGAAAATGAGACTCAAAGTGAGTTAGGATATTGGTTAGGACTCGAGATGAGTCATGGTAATGTATCAGGGCTCAGGATGAGCCGTAAAGATTGAATTATAACTATGGTTTTTGACACGATCGACCTTTGATTGAGACATGTTTCGCACCTGGGATGCCAAGAATTGGAATAGGGCCATATACGAAGGGATTGTGAATTTATGGCTTAGTATGGTTTAACCCTATTATTGGACTTCTGGATTTGGATAGGTCGTGTCAATTTCACTTAATGATTGAAAGGTCGGGCAGAGACCCGTAGTACACAGATATTTGGACTTAGGAGATGGTCCAGTGCAGTGGGACGCCAGTTAGGTCCACTGGGTGATAAAATGTTAAGGTTAATTGTTGTTCATAATTGTAAGTCGTCTAGTCACATCATAAAGAAATGGTTACATAGATTGATAAAGTGATACGACACTGTTGGGGGTGCAATGGAGCAGGGATTTGCCCCTGCGTTGATTGTTGATATGATAGGCTAGGGAAAAGTTGGTAGGCCTGTGATGGACCGTAGGGGGTGTGGTCGGATTGGGACCACATGCTCGAGGATTACAGTTATTTGGTAGGAGGCCTGAGTAGCCCCTGGAGTGATGATCTAGATACCTAATACTCGTAGTCATGACATATGTATTCGGTAGGTCCCGGGTTATCCACTCTTCCATGTCTTGAGATTGTATATTGGACGGATATGGCGATGTCTGTGATTGGTTAAGGTATGGCAGTCGGTGAGCCAACTAGAACTACGGATGTGATAAAACTAATGATATTTATGTGGTACCCTTGGTAAGGTAATTATATATGGTGAAGTTGGTGAGACATAAGGGGAGTAGACCTATTGATGTGGGGCTACCCAGGATGACTGGCGTTATTCACCTAGTGGCTGACCTAGGGTATTCTTGGACTTGGATGAGTTAGATGTAATCCTTGGGATGGATTGATTGATGACTCATGATACCTCTATCGCGTATAGGGAGTGATATATGGAGTTCAGGATTACCAGAGGTTGTATTTCAGGGAGATTCGAGGATGTTACCCTCTAGGATGATTTTGAACCTCACAATCGATGGACTGTTGGTATGAGGTAATCAAAGTTCACTAGTCAGATGTGTGACATATGTGATTAGTATATGAGATGCCTAGTGATAGCTGAAGATGTACATATTTTGCAATATGTTTCCTGAGGTTTTTCCAGGATGAGAGGTTGAGTTGATCATAATGATCATGTTGAGTATAAGAGTTGTTTCTCAGACACTTTGGTATGTGACACCTACGAAGTCATAAGGACTGAAGGTGCAAGTACATGACTTGATAGACACTGGTTCGTTCGGCCAAGTGTTGCCGTAGGGAACCCAGTGGTATTAAAGAGGAAAAAAGGATGATGGTCTGAACTTACATGTCGATTTTGGACCACTTTATACGGTAACGGTGTGGGATAAGTATCCCTTATCATGAGCTAATGATTTGTGGTTCTGTTGGACATATGCGATTATTGGACCTAGTGAGAGTGGCCAACATGGTGATGACTAACAGTCATGAATAAAAGAGATAAATATGATGTCTGGATTGTTGTGGCTAAGGTTAGCCACTGGTGATGCCTTTGGATGGGCAAATGGACCGGTTATGTTTGTGAGTGATGAGTCAGGTATTCTGCCCACATTTGGATGATGTATGGTACCATGATTGATGATTGATTGGTGTACGCATATGTACTGATGGACATGTGATATACTGGACAGTTGTATTGAATACCCTCAGAGAGAAAGATATATGGTTGGATAAGTGTTAGGTCTGGTCGACCAGAGTAGGTTTGTGGAACAGATACAAATAACTGTCGGGATTGGTGTGAATCCCGGGAGAAACAGATGTATTAGCCAATGGAAACCGTCATGAGGAAACATGAGTTATTTTGAGATTGGATGGATACCACAGAGGATTGTAGAGGGGTTCTCTACAATGTTTTATCAGTTATGGTGATTGGCCAGGAAAGAGGTCAGAGTGTTTGGAAATGAGAACTGAAATAGAATGATTATAAGTGCAAAAACAATGACTTATGTCCGATGTGACCCTTTTCGTGTGCATAGTGATATTTCACTATGAGATGTGGGATTTGGTGAGGTGTGCTTTGGTAGCATGGGACTGGGATTGCCGATGCTAACTGAACCCTCAGGAGTTTTACTTTTCATGCATGATTTGGATCGACCATAGTGACCCATGGATCGAGTATGCAGAGGTCATACCTCTGGGAAGGAATGTACGAGTACTGTATCGACCATCAGAATTAGCAATGATTGATGAACAAAAAGGTTTAATGTGTAATGAGGTGATGGTTAGGATGCATTGAGATTCTAACCGCATTGTCGGGTCAGGTATCATTCGTGGGGAGGCTAATAAGATAGCCGGTCGAGAAGTCACATGTTTGATAACGTAAGGATAGGTGAAATCCTGTGATTAATGGAACTCCATAGGATTGGAGTGGTACATGATTTTGAATATTTTGACTACTGGAGTCCAACTGCAGGATCATACTTGATGTATGATGTTGGTGTATGATGTTGGATGGAATTGAGGTTAAGGAATGAATATGCTTTACGATATCGTATGAATGATGGTATTGAGTGCCAGTTATTAGCAGGAGGTAGGCATCAGTAAAGTCTGTGATAATAAACACAATGGAAGAAAAGGTTCAATTCATGATATTGAGTGACCCTGGGAAAGGGGTATGGAATGATTAATTTAATGAGGGGAACTAGTTCCCGATTTATTGGACCTTATGAAGTTATTGGTCTGGTGGCCTATGCATGGTGACTTAAGCCATTGGACCATGTCATGAGTGGATGACATGTGATTGGGATAATGATACTGATACTTGTGAGTTCTAGATTATGTATACTCGGACGTTGAGCGAGGCTCCGTATCCCGAGTAAGCATGGATATGACTGCCCGTGGGGCAGAGGTTTACAAAGAGATATGTCCCGATGTTGACCCAGTGACGGGGACTGAATTATCGAGTTTCCATAAGTTTGATTTGAATTGATGTTCAGTTTGGTTGAACTAGAAGGGTGTGCGGGTGATTATGTTTCTGGTTCACATACATATTCCTCGGAAAACTATCATGGTACTACTGATTGAAATTTCGCGGACGAAATTCTCTAAGGGGGGTAGGTTGTAACAACCTGAAAATTCGAAAAAGGAAAATTTGGAAAATTTGAAGGAAAATGACGATTTTGCCCTTGGAATTGGGCTAACAGTTGACTTTTGGTTTGAGGGGTCAAAAGGACTTTGACCGATGACTGTGACGTAGTTCGGGACGTCACGAGTTCATAGACAGGTGGTACACCCGATTCTAGCATTCGAGGAGAAAGTTATGATGTTCGGAAGCTTAAGGGTAATTTGGTAAATTGGTTAAAAAGGGGCCATTTGTTGACTTTTTGATCGGGACCGTGTTTGGACTTTTCGTAAGTACCGTTGGGTAGGTCTTAAAACTCTGAATCCGTAGACAGGCGACATGCGTCAATCGAGGTTCGGATGAAAAAAGTTATGGGCATGAGAAAGTGAAGGGCAATTTGGTAATTTGTAAAAGAAGGGTAAAATGGTAATTTAATCAGTACTTGCTGATTCAGCCATGTTAATGGGGTATTATGCTAAGTTAATGACACATGTACCTGTTATTTGGATGAGAATTCAGCATTTAGTGACATTTGTCACTTGGTGAGAGAGCTTAGTGTCTTGATTATTATCTGATAATTGCAGAGGTATATGTGTCTGAATTGTAAAATCGTGGGTGTGTGCTTCCTGCAACATGAACAGAGCATGAATAAAACCATATTGATCTCAGGTGATAATCGACCCCTTAGGTTTGGATTATGAGAAACTAAACGAAATTCAGTGAGGGAAACACAAGGAATTAGAGGAAGTGCTTACCTGGAACTGTGCAGGAAACCCGAAACCCCCACCCGATGTCCTTGATTGAAGGCTTTGATTTGAATTCGTATTTGTGTGATAAATTGATGAAAACATAAGTGAGGATGAATTTAGGGAGACCTAAACGAGTCGAATGGAATCAAAATGAAGGAGAATGGTGAAGAAACAAGCCCAGACGAACTCTGTGATTGTCTAAGGAAACTCGAATTGAGTTCAAATGGTTGGAGGGAATTAAAGTTCAAATTGAAATTGGAAGTGTGTTTTGATGAACCCTGCGAAGCTACTGAATGTATCAATTTGGAGAAACGAGTGGAAATTGGATGAATTGAAGGATGAACAATACAATTATGTTCTTCGAACAATCGAGTTCTAATTGACGGATTGAGGTAAGATCTTGTGTAAATTAGATTACAGAACCCTAATTAGACTCCTAACGTGCTATTAGATGATTCAATTGATGGAATCAGTGACGAATTGATAGAATTCCAGCCGGGTCATCTCGCGGGCCAACCGGACCCGTTTATCAGTTAGACGGGTTGGGACGACGACTGTAGCACCTTACTGTAGCAGGCGCGTGGACTCACGCGCACCCACTCACGGAGGCGAGTGTGGGCGCGTGGGGCCGATTTCCAAGGTGAGTTCAACATGACTTTTATCCCATTTAATTTAACGAACATTTTGGCGCTGGTTTCGAGGAAATCGGACACCGTTTCGATATTGTTTCGAGGGTCTGAAGGTTTATGTTACGTTTAAAATATGTATTTAAATCCCGGACAAATTGGGGAAAATTATATGAGGTATATTGAGATGTTAGTGACCCTCGATAATGATTTTGGACAGGAATTATGACTTCCGGAAATTACGAAAAAACGTGCAGCTCGGAAAGCGAGCCATATGGACGTTGTGTGAGTGGACTTTTGTTTTCTACCCAGAATGCATGCATATATGTTTTAAATGTTTTATGATATGAATTGAAATGATTTAGCATGATTGATGTTTCGATGTGATGATTTCCGGATTTTGGGAATATTATATTGTTTTATATGATTTTGGGCACGATTTTCGAGAAAACCATGAAACTGTTGTTTTGGTCGAAGGCCCGGGATTTGAGATTGGTTTTGACTCGGATGATGAGTCGGGAAATGATTTGATGGTTTTGAAATTCTTGTGGATATATTTTGTGGATTTATGTGAAAATAGCAACTGAGGTTACGGTTACGCGGATTTGCGTGAAAACGATATTTTGGGCGTGAGACCCAATGGAAATGTGATTTTGATTGGATTGGTATTTCCATGTGATTACATGATGATATTCATGGTTTTCGGATTTATGAAATAATCGGGACTCTGGTTTACTGATTATGTTTTGGGCTGAGACCCTGTATTGAAAATGGTTTTGATTTCAAATGCAACTGATTTTCACTGGTTTTCATGATGATGATATGTGTGGATATTAGGGCTTTCGGGGTGGAATATTTTTCCCCTGGAGTGTACCCTGGATATTAGGGCTTCCGGTTCGGAATGTGTTTCCCCGGAATGAACCTTGGAGATAACGCGCTCCGGGATAGATGTGTGTACCCCGGAGATGTCACGTAGCACGGTCTGTTGTCGTGCAGCCGAATGAGGCTCGACTCAGATCAGATGTGCTGGATTTTATGGAGATCGGTCGGTGATGTGTTCACGACGATCTGGATTGTCGGCTGGTGATGTGTTCACAACGACGGATTTTGCCGGCTGGTGATGTGTTCACAGCGGCGGATGCTCGGATTTTGAGCGGTCCTTGAGCCTATTGAATTGCACCCGTTGCAGGGATAACATGACTATATGAGATTGGATATGGAAATGAGTCCCATGGTTTTATTGAGATTTGTGATTTATAAATGTTTGTGCCCAGATATATTTTACTCATGATTTATGATATGCATTCATGTTTGTGAAACTGGAGGATAGGAATGTATTTTGATAAATGTATTTATAAAACTTTTTTGTTCACTCACACCTTTTCTGTTTTATTGACCCTCCAGGTCTTGGCGCGATGACCGAGGCTGATCGGGAGGTGGAGGCATGAGTGGGCATAGGTACGGTTATCCCTTGTTTGGCAAGTGCTGAGGGTAATTTCGGAACTTCAGTTGACTTGTCAGACGGGAGCAGGACCGAGCATAGTTATCTATGTCCTTCGGGGACAGGTCCTGTCATTGGTTGTGTGATTTATATGTATATATGTTCTATGATGTGAGATGTATACAGGTTTTGGGCTGAGTCCCACATGGATTTGGGCATTGGCCCGTGTATCTGGTTTCATTTACGATTCTGGGCTAAGGCCGTGATGGTTTGGTAAATGGTTTTCGAATGCATGCATGCTTTTTAGTGAAGGGTACAAATGTCTTTTCGATAAATGTTTTTATAACTCTTTGTTTTTTCCACTCACAGCTTTCAATGTTTTGACTCCCCTTCAGGTTGAAAGCGGATGCGGGCTGTAGCCGAGACCGAGATATCACATACCTCCTCCGGATCCTGGCGTACTCTGAAACCCGAGAGGGCTAAGGTTGGAATTTCCCAGAAGTGTCAGACGGGATCCGGAGCGTCCCGCGTTAATCGCGGGGGATTGGGACGAGTCCTGACACCTCCCAGAAGTGTCAGACGGGATCCGGAGCGTCCCGCGTTAATCGTGGGGGGATTGGGACGAGTCCGGCGTTAATCGCGGGGGGATTGGGACGAGTCGTGACACCTCCCATCTCTCGATCTCTCTTTGGCCCCTCTGATCTGATGTTGGAAACGAAATTTGTGCTTCGTTTTGTAGATCTTATTAATTTAGCTCCTCTTTTCGTCTGGGTTCTGTAAGGCCCATCTCTCGATCTCTCTTTGGCCCCTCTGATCTGATGTTGACACTTTTTTTTCGTCTGGGTTCTACAACATCTTCGAGAGAGTTCACAAATTAAGGTGAGATTTCACGCTCTCAAAATTTCGTATTTGCATTAAGAAACTCAAGATTGATTAAAACTAATCTCTGGGTTTCTCTGCGGCATTCATGTATGAGTAATTAGTAAATAAATAAAAAAGAAAAATCCATACATTTCCACTTCTTTTTAAGGTTAGCTGAGTTGTTTTTCTTTTTCTCTTTTCGCATTCAATAAATATGAAAAAAGATGGATATTGATGAGAAGCTTTTTTGCTTTGATTTTCCCCTGGCTTTTTGATTTCACAGGTAAACCTTAATCCGAAACTCTGTTTTTTACTCACTTCATTTCTGTGCAGTTCAGTTGTTCGTAAATTTTTTTGCCTTCCATTACTTGCTTCAATTTGTTGATCAGCATCTCAATAAATTATTTGTGGGTTTGTTGTTTTCCGCAGCTTCTCTCAGCACGGATGAAATCAGCTTCTTCCATTTGAGGTATTCTTCTCCACTTCTTTCTTTCCTTGGCATTCACATGTACTTGGATAAATTGTTTTTGGGTTTGTTATTTTTCGCAGGATCTTTGAACATGGATGAAATCATTCTTCCTCCATTTGAGGTATTCTTCTCCACTTTTTTCATTTCGTTGCATTCGCAACGGTCTTCTATTATGGATTCATGCTGTGCATAATTGAGTAGGAATTTATTTCATCCAACTTGGGTCACAGTTTGTTCTTCCTTTTGCATATTTCACAATCTGAAATTGGTCTGTCAGTTCCTTTATATATTTTTCTTGCTTTTGTGATCTTACTGCTTTGGAGATCATCTTCGCATTCCTATATAACCAGTTTGTTGCTCAGGAACCAAGATCTAATAATGAGATTGTACAGTTTGCTTGACCTCGCTTCAAGAGCCACTATCCCATCTTCGATTGCGTACCACTTTCTTTGATGGGGAAAATATGAGTTGTCAAAAGGAGATGACAATTCTTCTTTTCCTATGCAGGTTCAATTTCTGAATTTCATTTTGAATGCACCCCATTTTATTATTTCAGAAATGAGCTTATTTGGTCTATAGTAAGTTGTTTGCTTTTATTAAACATGGTGTTTCGCCTCATTATGGTTGTATTTAAATGGCTATTTTACTGCTTACTGCGGATTTCTTTCAGTTGTTGCTTCAAAAGTATGCTTGAATCTGTTTGTTTTTTTTTTTTTTACTGCTTCACTACTAGATTTGTATTCAAGTGTATGTTATAAATTTAATAAATAAATATGTCTTGGTTGCTCACATTGAAACTGGTGTGCATGATTTGGTTGAGTTTGGTAAGTGAGTTAGGTTGCACACTTCCTAAAATCTCATTCATTATTTGTATTATATCCCAAATATTATTTTAGAAATGTTTGAAGTTGAAATCTTTTTACGTTTTTGTTACTATCCACGGTTGAGGATTGACCCATGAGTAAATAATTTCCATATTTTCATTCACTTTCTTATCTGCACTTTGAAGACCACATCGTCGAAGTAATTTCACATGGATGCCACCTTCAGAAAAGTAGCTCATAATGATCGTTATAATGATTATTTTGTTCCAATTTACCAACATCTAACTAAAAAAAAAGAGAAACAAACTTCTCATAGGTTTCAAGTTGAAGGTAAAGTTGTATGAAAATCGTTCATAGCGTAGAGGTCATATTATAATCTTTTCCATTGTTAATTCTATTTACATTCTATGTTCCGGTAACATCTTTCTATATATTCTCAACAGCTAATTACCTTCCATTTATATATGTAATATATTTTCATTTTACAACATATTTTCAAAACCATTCTACAAACTGCCGGCATCGGACGGACTTTTCCACTGATGATTGGTTTATGAAGCTGTAATAGTGGAAATTGTTAAATTCGCCACTCACTTATGTTATGATTGATTATTTCAATTTTCAGTTCCGAATCTGAATAAAATGTTGTTGATGTTGATTTTGCCTCTCTTTTTTATATTTGGATTCTGATTACAATCTAATTATTCGTAGGGAGTTGAAAAATATTTCAGTCAAAAGAAGATTCTAAGTGTTTGCAAATCAGTGGATACACCAACATGGGATTCCAGAGGTAAGTATCATTTAAGTGAAATAATTTATTAACTTTGTCTGTGGCGAAAGCTAGGAGTATATATGTATATGGATGTCCAGCACTCTAAACTCTTTGTCCTTCAACAGAGTGAAATAGGGCTTGGTTTATTGGGCTGGAGAGGTGAGCTCATTACCCTCAATAATATTTGTGATCGATTTGTACATATATGACAATGTTTAGAATGTTGCAAGTGTTTGATTTGTTGCCATGTCCAAAATTGTGTTTACGACTAAAAGATTACTATTAACTTAGTTACACATTGAATTAATGTGAGACCTATGAATTATTGTCTTTGATTCTTTGGTTACCAAAATTTCATTGAATTATTTATACATTTGTATATTTTAAATTAATATTTCTTCCTATTTGTCATCCAAATATGAGGACTTTTGAATGGAAAATGTTATTAGATGATTTATAAATTCGTATATATATATTTTTTTTCATATTTCTCATCCAAGTCTGGAAACTTTTATGTGTTTTCTGTTTCATTTGGAAAGCTTTATTAAGTGATTTGATATTCCGAGGAGAAATTTTTTGTTATCTATTATATCTGTTATTGCATAAATTTATGTTCTTACAACTAAATTCTCAATCCAAATATAAATGTACAAGTCGCACATATTTTCTTCTCTTTTCCGTTTGATTAGGCTTTTTTTTAAACTTTTGTATCTTCATTTTTTAATAGGATTGGTGAAGAAATTATCACGTGTTCAAGAGGTGTTTAGGTAAAGTTTGTGTAATTCGATTTGGTTTTAAATTTTTTGTTCATTAAGCTTTCTTATTCACAAGGATTTTGTTCGCTTCTATGAAATTATTAATTGAAATCTGTTCAAGCCATGCTTACAGTTTAGTTGTCATTTGCATGGTTTGGGCGAAATTGTTGTCTTCTCTTCTTATAAAGCAGTTGAAATTCATAATGTGTATAGTTTGGACTCCAATTGATCTCCAACTTATAATACTATTTTAAAATATATTTTTTGACCTGCAGCATCGTGCGGGCTTCCTGCTAGTATATATATATAAATTTATATTTAGTTAATGGGGTCCTTAGCTAATTAATTATTCTTTTTTGCTCACATTCAAACGAACTAAAAATATACCCTTTTTTTTTTTATCAAAATAATAAATTATACATTTTTTTTTATTTAGGAAGAGTATACATTCCATTTTTTAGGAAGATTAATACTAATGGATTGTGAACGATCCTAACCATACTTTGATTAAAAAAAGAGCACGAATATTGTTTTGATATGTAAGTAAATACCAATTAACCTTACTCGATATTATTTTGAATTCAAATAATTCATTCTCTGCTTTTGAAAAAACAAAAAAAATTGGCGTGCTTGGTTGAAAATTATCCAAGCGATTTCTCTTAACATGACCTTGAGCTACTTGAAGAACAATATGAGAATTACATTTGAGATATGACCTCTAATAATGATTTCAAAGAATTGAAAAGAATTACTAAACTTGCAAAAAAGATTATCGAGACAAAAAAAATTTGACATCGATCATTGTAGAGACATGTTTTCTATTATGAATTATGTGAAAAATGATTTGCGGAACCAAATGAGGGATTTATGGATGACTGATTGTTTGATTCCATATACAGAGAAATATATTTTAAAGAATATAGATATCGAATAGTAACTATGCAACGATTTCAAAAATAAAAAAATTGTCGAGGACAAACTATGATTGTAATGAATTAATAATATGATGTTTTTAATATTTTAATAAGTTTGATTTATATTATAATGAGTTAAATTATATTTAAATTTTATTATTGTAGGTATTTTGTAAAAAGTCCCCGTACAGATGAAATTCTGACTATATCCTACCAATGATTTATCAATTTCAAATATTTATAATCATGTGGATTGAGTTTAGTTTTGAACTAGCAATAACACCCACGCGATGTCGTGGCATCGTTTAATATTTAAAAACAATCCTTGACCTGCTCTTCAAATTTATGAGGGAGAAAATTCTTAAAGCTTTCTTGCAAATCAAATGAAAGGTACAAACAAAATGAAAGAAAAAAAGGATACTTAAGTGTTATACATGTACTCTAATTCACTCATACATAAGTTTGAGCAATACAAACTCATCAAAATTGGAACAAAAATACATTTTCAATCCTTATAAAACTGTTCTTAAGAGCTTAACCAGCATTTAAATTAAAATACCACCAAAGATGTAACAACCCGTCCCGAGAGCCGGGATTAGTAAAGTGATTAAGGTGGGATTAGTGAGGCTAATCGGTGGTTAGTCGGTATCGGTAAGGTCATTAGCTTAGAATGACGATTTTGCCCCTAGTTAGGAAAAAAGTTGACTTTTAGTTCGGATGGTTCAATGGACTTTGACCAGTGACCAGGACGTAGTTTAGGACGTTACGAATCCATAGGCAGGTGGCATGCCCGATTCCGACATTTGAGGAGGAAGTTGTGATGTTCGGAAGGTGAAGGGTATTATTGTAATTTTGGGTAAAGTAGGGGGAAACGTTGACTTTTCGTACGGACGAGTTTTGGTACGTTGACCTAGGATGATTACGTAGATCTCGTCATCCTGAGTTCGATGATAGGCGGCACGTATTCATCGGACTTACGAGGTGTGAGTTACAGGTCTAGAAAGTTAGTGGCAAAACCGTAAAATTGGGATAAAAGGAGGGGCAGTTTGGTCTTTCTGCACATTGGGATTTGTGCAACAGAGAAGGGAAACAGACGGCTGGAATTGAACCATGTGGGAGTGCATGGATTGGATGGTGACACGTGTTGAGGGACTAGAGGATTCTGGGTGAATCCTGTGTATGCACGACCCAAATAATTGGGGTGCAACCGTGCCCGTGTTCTTGATTGTACGCAGAAGGAAACAGAAACAGAGTGAGGCGGTGAGGAAAAATTGAAGGCTGATTGTGGCTGTTGATGAGTTCTGGTGAGTGAGTGAGGGACGGGAGATCGAAGGGAAGCTGGTGAGTTGGTTGAGGGGCGCAGCGGGTGTGTGTGTGAGAGCTGCGGGCCACGGGAAAATCAGGGGGAAGCTCAGGGAGGAAAACAGAGAAGTTGGATGGTGGTGCAGCTGTGATCAATCACTCGAGGTCAAGGGAAGTACTCAGAGGACGGAGGAAGACAGGAGGAGCTACTACCTCACGGCTGAGCTCGCGACGGCGGCAGGAGGACATGTAAATCCTCACCCCCGTTTCTTTGCTATGTTTTGTCGTTTGGGTTTAGAAGCTGAGTCGTGGATCTAGGGCGAGAGTCGAGGGAATTGGAGGTTAGAATGAGACTCATGGAGGTCCCAAGAGTCGACTGAGTGTGTAGCCGTGACGGAGGAGTACACGGCGGAGGTTAGCACGACGGGAGTACTTGTGTGCTCTGTTTTGCCGTGATGTTCAAACGGTTAGTCGTGACGTTTGGGCGAGAATCGACGGTCAAGGTGAGTCGGGTTAGGCTTAGAAGGGTCCTAGGAAGAGGTTGGTGTAGCCACCATGAAGGGGGAAGCCGTGGGTGGCCGGGAAGGAAAACAGGGGTTTTTGGGTTGTCTGGTTTCGAGCTTCAGTTGACGGGCTAGGGACAGTGTCGAGGTTAGAGGCGTTGGGGAATCGATAGGGTAGGCCTGGACGAGGAGACTGGTGAAGAGAGGGAGGAGAATGGTGACCGGACGGCAGAGAACAGGTCTCGCCGGTCCGGGTTGCAGCACTGGTGCGAACTGGGTCGATGTGAGGTTGACGGTGGTACTGTAGCTGGCGCGTGAGGGCCATGCGGAGCCACTTTGGACGGCGCGTGGGGGCGCGTGCGGCGGCGATGGGGAAAACGGTCAACATGGTTTTTGGTCTAGGAATTGTGTTGAGTTCAATGGAAGTGGTTTCGGGTTGTGCGGACATCGTTTGAGTTTCGTTCCGCGAGGGTGAAGGTTTAGGGTCCCGGGTTCTTACGCTTTCGATTCGGGGAATTTTGAGGGCATGTAGGTGAACTTTCGTAGACATGTTAGTGACGTAATTTGGTGGTTGTTAACAGGATCGGGACTTCTCGAGGAAGCTGAGGAACGTGCTGGACGTTCGGGACACGATTGAGGGCTCGGTACTGTGAGTGGACCCTTTCCTTAAACTCGAGCATGCATAACTGTTTTCTATAATTGTTTTATGGTTAATCATAAATCTATGTTTATCGAATATGTTTTGGTTGGGTTTACGTTATTACACGTTTTTTTTCGAGGAAATATGGTATTTGGCACGTTTTACGAGGAAAGGTTGATTTCTGATTATAATGTTATAGTTTTGGGATTTCAAACAATAAATGGTTTTCAACGATTATAAAGGGTTTTCGATGATTAAAGCTTTTCGGTTTTGGAAACGGATTTCAGAAATGGAAATTGGTTTTCAAGTGGAAAAGTGGATTCCAGATTTGGGTTCGGAATGACGGTTCGGGATGCCGGAAGGGCATCAGACCATTGATTTCGGATTCGGGTTTGGATGTGAATTCGGGAATGGTTTTCAAATGGTTTTGATGGATTTGCTGGATCTGGTTATTGGGTTTAAAGACCCGGATATTATGATTGACGGGGGACGGGCCCGGATTGTGTTTAAAGACTCGGGAGTTTAAAGACTCGGATATATTGATTTTCCCCCGTAGGCCTGTTGAGTTTAAATACTCGGGAGTTTAAAGACTCGGATATTATTAAGGCCTAGATTGAGTTTAAAGACTCGGGAGTTTAAAGACTCGGATAGGTCCAACAGGTTTGATCGGAAAATGATGATTTGATGTTTATGGTTTCTGATACGGTTTTATGATTCACATGCTGTGGTTTTTCTAACTGTTTTATAGTGTTTCTGTTTCTTATGATGTGGCTTATGGTAATTTGGTTTATAACTGTTTTCTAGAATAGGGTTATGCATGTGGTTTTCAAAACGGAGGGTTAAACTCGGTTTTCCGATAAATGGTTTTAGAACTTTTCTTTTATTATGGTCCACTCACACCTTTTTTTTAACTTGCCCTCCAGGTTGTGGAGCTAGCGCGGGGTCTTGACGTCGAGTCAGTGTCCGAGGCATAGAAGGCACGTGAGGGATCCCGGAGTGTTTTCAATTTTTCTTTCCATGTGCGTGTAATTATTATCGTTTTTTCTTTTCTGTGTATGTTGTACTATGCTCTGTAAAACTCTTTATTGAGTTCTATCTCCTGCGTCTGACTGTTTTTGGGTCGGGGTGTCAGACGGGAGCAGGATTTACCTCGGGTTTCGAGGTGAAACCGGGGTGGGTCCTGACAATTGGTATCAGAGCATAAGTTTGTCGAGTGTGATGGGTCTGTTGGGTTGTGAGGTTGTGTTTTAGTTGTCTGACTACTTCTATGCCTATTTCAGCGTGCGGTTGACGATGCCTCCAAGACGTGGACCCTCTCCACGACCTGAAGAAGAAATGGCGAGGGGAACTGAGAGTACTACGATTGAGCGAGCCCAGCGGCTCGGGGCTACGACTTTTAGTGGTGGGGCTGATCCTGAGGAAGCCCAGAGGTGGATTACCAGACTTGAGCGGATCTTTGCGGTGATGCATTGCCCGCTAGAGGAGCGAGTGTTGTTGGCTACATTCTTATTGGATGGTGCAGCGTACGAGTGGTGGTATACCCTCGAGTTGTCTAGTTGGGATGCCCATACGGTGACTTGAGAGACGTTTAGGGAACGATTCCTGGAGCAGTACTATCCTCGTTCTTTTCGGGATGCCAAGGAGGCGGAGTTTCTGCAGCTCCAACAAGGGGATATGAGTGTAGCTGAGTATGAATAGAAATTCCAGATGTTGTCTCGGTTTGCTCCTGCTTTTGTGGCTACTGAAGCCGAGAAATGCCGTAGGTTTGAATTGGGCTTGCGAGGCGAGATTCGAGCCATCGTGACGGCTGGATCATTTGCTACCCTCCGAGACTTGTCGGATGCTGCGGTGAGGGTTGAGGCGAGTTTGCCGGTGCGGCGCCGGGAGCAATCTTTTTCTGGAGCTTCGAGCCAGCGGACACCGAAAAGAGGTAACTTCGGTGGAGCGTCGTCTTCGGGAGATGATCGTTTCGGTAGACCTGGGAGTTTCCAGAGTTCAGGATTTCGTGGTTACCGAGCACAGCCGACTCCGCAAGCTAGTGCGACGTCTGTTGCGTCGACAGGGCGACCAGGTCTTTCCGGTCGGGATGTGTGTTTCTACTGCGGAGAGCGAGGTCATTTTCGACGTGAGTGTCCACTGTTGCCACAGGAAGGTGGTGTAGGTCGAGGAGCAGCGGAGCCCGGACAGAGTACAGCGTCAGGGACAGCAGGCCCGAGAGGAGGTGGTGGTGCCACTAGTAGTTCGAGGGGACGTGGTAGAGCGTCGGGATCTCAGGCCCGAGTGTTCTCGATGACTCAGCAGGAGGTTCAGTCGGCACCAGATGCGGGGACAGGTACTTGTTTTATGTTGGTTGTGTTGCACTTAGTTTTGTGGTTGTTGGATCCCAGGGTAGAGTCTAGAAGGAGTTTCCCTAGGTGGCCTGGGGAGTGTTGTAGTGGAAGGATGACGGAAGGAGTAGGAAAAGAGTGACTATAACTGATTGATATGAGGTTATTGAAGGAGAGAACCCACAAGCTAGAGTTTGCCTTTAGGACTTTGTAGATTTATTCCGATAATGGCCGACGTAGTAGCCGAGTTGGTTTGGAAAGGTGGGGTAGTACGTGAGGATGTGCTCTGTGAATTTATTTGGGTACTCCATATGAGGTATTGTAAAATACCTTTGTTCTCTATTCATAGAGTTTCCCTTGCGTACACCATACAGTTGTTACATAGAGAGGGTTGGCCGTGGTAACAGTAGCTGAAGTTGGAGTGAAATACCCAAGGTGGAGATGATAGACAGGAAACCCAGGAGAAGTTGTTGTTGACCTAGTGTTGATTACCAGGTAGGAGACCCTAGGTGTTGGGAACTAGCTGTGGAATTTCGGGGACGAAATTCTTTTTTAGGTGGGTGGATTGTAACAACCCGTCCCGAGAGCCGGGATTAGTAAAGTGATTAAGGTGGGATTAGCAAGGCTAATCGGTGGTTAGTCGGTATCGGTAAGGTCATTAGCTTAGAATGACGATTTTGCCCCTAGTTAGGAAAAAATTTGACTTTTAGTTCGGATGGTTCAATGGACTTTGACCAGTGACCAGGACGTAGTTTAGGACGTTACGAATCCATAGGCAGGTGGCATGCTCGATTCCGACATTTGAGGAGGAAGTTGTGATGTTCGGAAGGTGAAGGGTATTATTGTAATTTTGGGTAAAGTAGGGGGAAACGTTGACTTTTCGTACGGACGAGTTTTGGAACGTTGACCTAGGATGATTACGTAGATCTCGTTGTCCTGAGTTCGATGACAGACGACACGTATTCATCGGACTTACGAGGTGTGAGTTACGGGTCTAGAAAGTTAGTGGCAAAACCGTAAAATTGGGATAAAAGGAGGGGCAGTTTGGTCTTTCTGCACATTGGGATTTGTGCAACAGAGAAGGGAAACGGACGGCTAGAATTGAACCATGTGGGAGTGCATGGATTGGATGGTGACACGTGTTAAGGGACTAGAGGATTCTGGGTGAATCCTGTGTATGCACGGCCCAAATAATTGGGGTGCAACCGTGCCCGTGTTCTTGATTGTACGCAGAAGGAAACAGAAACAGAGTGAGGCGGTGAGGAAAAATTGAAGGCTGATTATGGCTGTTGATGAGTTCTGGTGAGTGAGTGAGGGACGGGAGATCGAAGGGAAGCTGGTGAGTTGGTTGAGGGGCGCAGCGGGTGTGTGTGTGAGAGCTGCGGGCCACGGGAAAATCAGGGGGAAGCTCAGGGAGGAAAACATAGAAGTTGGATGGTGGTGCTGCCGTGATCAATCACTCGAGGTCAAGGGAAGTACTCAGAGGACGGAGGAAGACAGGAGGAGCTACTACCTCACGGCTGAGCTCGCGACGGCGGCAGGAGGACAGGTAAATCCTCACCCCCGTTTCTTTGCTCTGTTTTGTCGTTTGGGTTTAGAAGCTGAGTCGTGGATCTAGGGCGAGAGTCGAGGGAATTGGAGGTTAGAGTGAGACTCATGGAGGTCCCAAGAGTCGACTAAGTGTGTAGCCGTGAAGGAGGAGTACACGGCGGAGGTTAGCATGACGGGAGTACCTGTGTGCTCTGTTTTGCCGTGATGTTCAAACGGCTAGTCGTGACGTTTGGGCGAGAATCGACGGTCAAGGTGAGTCGGGTTAGGCTTAGAAGGGTCCTAGGAAGAGGTTGGTGTAGCCACCATGAAGGGGGAAGCCGTGGGTGGCCGGGAAGGAAATCAGGGGTTTTTGGGTTGTCTGGTTTCGAGCTTCAGTTGACGGGCTAGGGACAGTGTCGAGGTTAGAGGCGTTGGGGAAGCGATAGGGTAGGCCTGGACGAGGAGATTGGTGAAGAGAGGGAGGAGAATGGTGGCCGGAAGGCAGAGAACAGGTCTCGCCGGTCCGGGTTGCAGCACTGGTGCGAACCGAGTCGATGTGACGTTGACGGTGGTACTGTAGCTGGCGCGTGCGGGCCACGCGCAACCACTTTGGGTGGCGCGTGGGGGCGCGTGCGGCGGCGATGTGGAAAACGGTCAACATGGTTTTTGGTCTAGGAATTGTGTTGAGTTCAATGGAAGTGGTTTCGGGTTGTGCGGACATCGTTTGAGTTTCGTTCCGCGAGGGTGAAGGTTTAGAGTCCCGGGTTCTTACGCTTTCGATTCGGGGAATTTTGAGGGCATGTAGGTGAACTTTCGTAGACATGTTAGTGACGTAATTTGGTGGTTGTTAACAGGATCGGGACTTCCCGAGGAAGCTGAGGAACGTGCTGGACGTTCGGGACACGATTGAGGGCTCGGTACTGTGAGTGGACCCTTTCCTTAAACTCGAGCATGCATAACTGTTTTCTATAATTGTTTTATCGTTAATCATAAATCTATGTTTATCGAATATGTTTTGGTTGGGTTTACGTTATTGCACGTTTTTTTTCGAGAAAATATGGTATTTGGCACGTTTTACGAGGAAAGGTTGATTTCTGATTATAATGTTATAGTTTTGGGATTTCAAACAATAAATGGTTTTCAACGATTATAAAGGGTTTTCGATGATTAAAGCTTTTCGGTTTTGGAAACGGATTTCGGAAATGGAAATTGGTTTTCAAGTGGAAAAGTGGATTCTGGATTTGGGTTCGGAATGACGGTTCGGGATGCCGGAAGGGCATCAGACGAGTGATTTCGGATTCGGGTTTGGATGTGAATTCGGGAATGGTTTTCAAATGGTTTTGATTGGATTTGCTGGATCTGGTTATTGGGTTTAAAGACCCGGATATTATGATTGACGGGGGACGGGCCCGGATTGAGTTTAAAGACTCGGGAGTTTAAAGACTCGGATATATTGATTTTCCCCCGTAGGCCTGTTGAGTTTAAATACTCGGGAGTTTAAAGACTCGGATATTATTAAGGCCTGGATTGAGTTTAAAGACTCGGATAGGTCCAACAGGTTTGATCGGAAAATGATGATTTGATGTTTATGGTTTCTGATACGGTTTTATGATTCACATGCTGTGGTTTTTCTAACTGTTTTATAGTGTTTCTGTTTCTTATGATGTGGCTTATGGTAATTTGGTTTATAACTGTTTTCTAGAATAGGGTTATGCATGTGGTTTTCAAAACGGAGGGTTAAACTCGATTTTCCGATAAATGGTTTTAGAACTTTTCTTTTATTATGGTCCACTCACACCTTTGTTTTAACTTGCCCTCCAGGTTGTGGAGCTAGCGCGGGGTCTTGACGTCGAGGCAGTGTCCGAGGCATAGAAGGCACGTGAGGGATCCCGGAGTGTTTTCAATTTTTCTTTCCGCGTGCGTGTAATTATTATCGTTTTTTCTTTTCTGTGTATGTTGTACTATGCTCTGTAAAACTCTTTATTGAGTACTATCTCCTGCGTCTGACTGTTTTTGGGTCGGGGTGTCAGACGGGAGCAGGATTTACCTCGGGTTTCGGGGTGAAACCGGGATGGGTTCTGACAAAAGAGCTCAACCAACATTTCCAAAAATACAAACTCATTTAACGATAAAAATGTTAAAAATCATAAAAAACGCATACCTAGAAATAGTCCTACAATGCACCCCATTTCAATTCTCTTCCTCATTCTCAAACAAAATCAACATACATTCAAAATAAAATCAGAAAATCTATAGCAATAAACTAATAAAAACATAACAAACCCAAAAACTTACTCAATCATAAATCAATTAAATGAAAATCTAAAACCTTACTTTTGAAGCAAAAATGCATACCTTCGTCAAAATTATCATCATCGCCCTCGCCGATCATCATCATCATCATCATAATCGTCTTCGCCAATCATCATCATCATCATAATCGTCTTCGCCGATCATCATCATCGTCTTCTCTGACCATCATCGTGTAGATTGCAAAAAGAGGGAAGAGGATAGGAACCTACACAAAGTAAAGAAGGAAAATTGAACAGAGGACTAATTTATATCCCACGATGATAAATCTAATGTAACCAATGTACAAACTTGTACTGAAAAGATCATCTAAATAATCTCAGGTACATACCAAAGTACAACAATTTTTTCCATGCTGTATTAAATTGTTACCATGTTATTTATCAAATTTCTGCAGAAAGACTGCTATATGAGCTTGTTAACTTTATGAGATTCAAATGCAATAGATTCAAAATTAGAATTAAAAGGAAAATATCGCACCAATTCATGAACGTAAAGCTTGACTCAATAAACCCGTAGAAAATTGATGCACCCACACCTCATAAAAACCTTAGACAAATTTATAAAGCAAAAATTCTATAAAAACATATAGAAATTTATGAACAGAACATTTTATGAACACAAAAGCTTAATTTTATGCCCTAAATGAATAACTTAATGAACGTAATGAAACAGAAGAGTGAAATTGCAGCCATTTTATACCGTTGGTTTAGTCGTAAGTGTTTACCTTCTTTTTTGCAGTCTTTTGGTGAAGCAAATAAAACCATTTTTGCATTGTTTCCGTTTATGGGATTGTGGCAACATGTATGATAAAGAACTTCTTGCTGAAATTTGAGACGTACACCAAAGAACTCATCAGACATGCACTGTACACACATACTAATAGAATTCAAACAGAGATATATTCCAAAATTTGACATTTATCACAAAATTCCGAAATGCCTTAAATTACACATGGAAGAGCTCTGAATTCTCTGTTTCTTAGGCTAGATGTCGCTAGCAAATTATTAACAATATTAAACCAACCAACTAATAATTTGAATTCGCTTACAGTGGTTTTTGTTTTTTCTTTCTTTTAATGAGTGTCTACTCTATTAGACTGTTATTAAACAATCCTAAAATGTATGCACTGCAGTATTTGGGCATGAATAGTTATATTGTGAGTGCAGTGAAATGCAGAGCTCAATTATGGACTTCATCAAATGTGCTTAGAAGTTCAAAATAGAAGCTAGTTGTTGCTATGTTTTCTTTTAATTCATACTTTATATGCAATGAGCTAAAAAATCATTGGGACAGTTGACTGGTCGATGTTGTTTTTGTTAATCTAGGATTCTATAGTAAAGAAAAGTCTTCTTTTCCTCACATTTTCATGGACACGGACATTTAAACAAAAAAAAAACCCATGAAATGGTTCAAATGTAACCTAAATTGAGTCTTTGAAAGAAATTGAAAACCAATATTATACTCTAAAGGAAGATCTGAAATTTGAACTACTTAATGTGTCTCAACAAAACATACTCCATACGTAAAAAGACTCAACTTGTTATGAACACCTTGTATCATAATCAAATATGTGAAAACAAATCAACCGAAAACAAATATCAAACACAATCAACCAGACTTGGAAAAAAAAGATAGAGAGGCTAAGGAAGGAGCCAAACCTGAGAGTGCCATAACAAAAATGGACTGGAATTGGACTTAAAGGTGTAGAAAGAAACCAAATGTCTGCAAAAACCAGAAAAGAAGAAAACCGCAGTAATTTAGCAACATCAATGAAAAAAGCTAAAAACCAATAGCATACAATACCATTCTATACAACGCAAAATTGTGGGTCTAAGTCTTTAGAAAACGATAATATCTACTAAAATATTGGAAAAATAATAAAAACAAATTGAGGCCAAAAGATAAAGTAATTGAGAACATTGACTATAACCAAAACCAATTTTAGGCAAGTCTAGTTATAAATAGGACAATCATTGCCTTCATTGGCAGTTATTTCAGGAACTGCCCCTCTCTTCATTATTTTTCTCTTAAATGTCCCCACATTCTTTTTAGTAAAATGCTTTGTTCCTGTCTGCACTCCAAACCCAAATTCATTTTTTTTTAGATTTCATCAGAATTTCACTCCAATCGCAAGATCAAACAAACTCATAAAGCAAAAAATGTAAGTAAAAAAACACAGCATAAACGTATTTGGGAATGGAGAGAAAGCTAGTTAGAAAAAAATGTTGAACTTGATCAAGCGAAAGAAAGAACAGAGATTGAGCAGTTTTGGTTAGTGACTGATTGATCTGTTTCTATTTGGACATGATAAAATGGAAATGCCATATTAAGAAGAAGCAAAGGAGGAGAAAATAATAGAATAGGACGAGAGGTATGTCGCACGAAATTCATGCATAGTTGTAAAACACACTCAACATTTAGACGCTTAACAATCCTAAAAACTACCCAAAAAAAAATTTAAGATGTGATTGTGAGAACCCAAATTAACTAAAACCCAAAGCTTACTCTGCACATTGTGGAAATTCTTCAAATGGTCAATAGTTTGTTGATTAATCCTGTAAAATCTGTTCAAGTGAGAAAGAGTTTATCAAGAACTTGAATCAAATACAACTTGCTATTAGTTGAAGGAATGAAAAGGAGATTGACAGGTGCTTATAAATATGTAAATCATATATCGTTTACGAATTGAAATCACAACTTGAAAAGCTACATGATTCAATACACATCTAAAATCCAACTACAAATGTGATGACAACTCAATACGAAACCTAAATTCTGATCATCAGAACCAATATGAAAAGTCGATTATCATATATGTAGACTAACTCGTTAAGATTCAATATTGAATTGAAAAAAGAGCAACCAAAATATGAAGACAATGAAATAGAGGGGAAAAAAAGGAAAAAAGGTGTTACCTTGTCTTTAAGTTAGCAAGAACCCAGATGACGCTCTGTTTAAAACAACAAATCCTCCTAATGACAATAAATCCGAATGAAAACCAAACCATCAACACAATTTGAAAAGCTTTGTACTCAACATCAGAGAGGAATTGTAAACAAAAAAAATGGTGTAATGGAATTGAAAACTGTATCCTATGTGGAACCAAGGTAATACTCCTAATGACAAAAAATCGAAATCAAATACCGAACCACGAACATAATTTTAAAAGTTTCTTACTCAACATCATAGAAAAATTGTAAAACAAACAAAGACTGAATTAGAGCAGCTTGAATAAATAAAAACCAGTGTACATGCAGCTGCGACAATGGAATAAAACAACATGCACACAGTTAACCAAACCTTATTGACTGAATCAATAAAAACCAGCAGAAAATCGACATACAACAACTTAAAACTATAAATAGGCAAATTTAAGTTCAGAAAATATTTAAACATGCAATACCTCTGCAGAAACATACAACAACTTACAACCATAAAATGTCAAACCAGAAAATGTACACAGTTAGCTTTTATCAAGAATCCAATTGAAACTCAACCCTTTACCTGAAAATTTCTCCAAATGTAAAAGAACTTCTTCCTCAATCCTCACCAAAAAAAAAAATTAACCTGCAAAACTTTAGATAGCTGACAAAAACAATCTCAATAACAATTTTATAAGATTTCTTAAAAGTTGAAAAACCAAAACTTCCACCTGAAAATTCTTCCACCGATGATGGTGCATGAAAAAGAATATAAGAAAGTGAAGAACTTATCGAGTAAAAATGATGAACTTAACCAACATAGATGTTATGCATACATAAATTAATTTCCCTTGTTCGAACAAAACCAGCTACAAAAACTGGCAATTATTATTGACACAACGAAAATCTCACTTCATATCTATTCAGCAATTGAATGAATTCTCCTTTGTACCCAAATATGTGTGCACTTAATATCTCAAAGCCCTAAACCAGTGAATAGGTAGCTCATTGGCAACGTTATTGGTGCAACATTTTTTTACACTTAAAACCATAATCATAACATTTTTTAATGCAAGACAGTGCAGCCTTCACACAGTCGAATCAAATTGGCAGTCCAGATGTACAAAAAATCAGTGGAAATATTGATATCCTTAAATACTAAATGAGCTTTAAAACGTGGAGTGATCAACTTGCCAGCCCTCATCACCACTGAAAAAAGAGGAGTGATCAACTTTTAATGGATGTAAACCACTTAAATCCTTTGGACCTTCAGAATTAAAATTTCTCGGTACAGCATGACTCTGCTTCAAATTATCAACTCTAGAATAGCTACTCATTTTTCCTTGCATTGATGGTGGTAAATCAACTGTTTCTTTAATTTCACCAAGACCAGAATCTTTCCATGGTGGTAAATGAAGTTTTGATTATTAAAAATCCGATACCATTAAACCGAGGTCATGCTCGCTCTTATGACTAAAACCCCCTCCGATCAGCACGAACCTTCTTTTTCCTCGTCCGTGGCAATAATCCTATAATCCAATGTTAGAGCGTCACACACCCAATCATCTTAGCTCCTCCAGCACCAAATTAATAATCAAAGGAACAAAACCTTGTAATTTCAAAAAATAAATAAATAAACAAAATAAAAACTCGAATTCAATGGGTTCTAATTGAGTTTTCGTTTCTAGGTATGGCGTAAATAAACCAGATGAGATGAAATTTATTAAACATAATAGATCATAACTTTGATTAACTCAAAATTTAAGCTTACCTCTGATTTCTAAAGAAAATATTAGAAACGGCAAAGCGAACAAAGGCTTAGATGGTTGCTCAGTTTGTCGGCAAGGATTCAATAGTTGCTCGGTTTCTAAATAGCATATGAGAAACAGCAGGGAAACGAAGGCTTGAATGGATACTGGGGTTATCGGCAAGGGTTGCAGATGGGCGCTCGGTTTCTTCGCAAGGATCGTACAGCAGCTGGAAATCGAGCGAAAACCCTATAATTAACCCAAGGGTATTATGATCACTCAAATGTTCATGTACGTATTATAGTCAAATTGTAAGTAACTTCAAAATGAATAGAAGCAATTTTACTTAAATCATATTCAATATAGATGCTGCAATATCAACTTGACAACCAAATTGTGAAAACGATTCTAACTATTACTCAATTAACTTGAGAAAAATATGAGGTCATAATATTGTAATGAACATGAATAGTTGAACATCCACGTATTATTTGATGTTAAAGAAGCCGTTTACATCATGGAAATTAACAATCATCTTTTTCAGTCCTTCGAAACCACAATTGCTGCCGATCTTCCATGCTTGTATGTTACAATAATGAGCTCTTTCATACATGTTTGTTATAATAATGAGCTCTTTCATGCTTGTATGTTACAGTAATGAAAAAATAACTAACGATGCATTGTGGAGGCTACACAATGTCCATCAATTAACTGTTTGATTGCCATAAATGCTAATTACCATCAATTCAATGAGAAACAATAAAGCAAACAATACAGAGCAAGATAAAACAATAAACTAATAACAAAAAAATGGTTGTGTAATCTCTTAACCTACCGACAGAACACACAATAGATTATTATCACTTAACAGATATTGCAAGCTAAAGAAAGTATCTAGTTTTGAGATCTAAACTAGTGAACAACAACCAAGGATGAAAATATCGATATCGACAGATATATCGCTCGTCGAATTTACGGATATCTCGCCCCAAATATCGATATCGATATCGATATCATTTACGGTCAACAAAAATGACGGAAATTAGGTCCAAATGACAGAAATTTGGAATGAAACTTTGGCAAACACTTCAGTACCCAATAATGGTTATATAGGACTAATAAAACCTATAAAATGACTTTTATATGATAAATATATGATGAATCATATGATAGAATATAGATCTGCCGACCACTAACAGTATAAAATCTTAAAGATAAACTTAAATTAAAACATAATTCCATTGATAATATTGCATTAAAAATATTGTACACATTGAACTTGATAAAAAAACAAGTAGAGTGTCGACCAGCTTGAAAATTAGATTGGTCTTGAATCTCTTAATCTATCAAGACACAAAAGTTTTGCCAACTGATGCTATTTGACCAAAAGGAAATGTATTGTTGGACATAGTATTCGTATATCTCCTTTGAATGGCCTACTTTTCCTCCATAGATAGGGTAGTTCGGATTTACCCAACTAACTTCTCCATAATCTTCATTGAGATGAGGATCTTCATAGCCTTCATAACCATGTGACATTTGAGGGAGATGGTTGTCTAACAAGGGGTGACGATATGGACCATAAGCATATGGATCATTTGAGTTGTTACTAGGATCCGTGCCTAAACTCATTGACTCAAAACTAATTGCCATGGAATCCTCAGAAGATGGGTTTCCATAACCTTCATATATGTTTCATGTTCGAGTGTAATGACAGGACTCGCCCCGATCCTCTCTGGGACCACATGGGGACGTGCCCTGCTCCCGTCTGACACCCAAAATTTATACCAATTTTAACCTTAAACGTTCAAATGCATAAAAACCAAATTAAAGTTTTACATCAAGTTCGAAATAAACAGATGTCAGACAAGGGATGAAATCCAAATCACAAGTTGTGCTCACGACTCTAACATAAACCTGCGGGTAAAATCACCCAACAGGGATTCAGGTACGCAGAAGTAGATCTATGCCTCAGCCTCAGGTTCCTCCTCTACCTCATTAGCACGACCTGGAGGGGTTACCAAAACATCAAGGGTGAGTGGGACGAAACTCAAGTTTATAAAATCATTTAGTAAGTAAAACATATAATTTACCCCTCCGTTTTCCAAACATGCATGCATCAGAATTTAAAACCATAAATCGTATGATATGAACCATAAGGCATGTAATAAAATCATAACATAATGATAGTCACTGCACTATACACTCCAATCCTGACATCCCCGATGTCTGACGTCCCTGACGTCCAATAAGGTCACAGTCTCAAGGCTACGCGTGCCACTCGGGCCTCAATTCCGAGTCCAATCCCCGAACCCCGTCCGGGTACGGCATCTCAAATGCCTAGCGTCCTAGATGCTCGACGTCCCTGACGTCAAATAAGCAATCCTGCTCCTGAGTCATTTTACGGTCCGGTTCCTCCGTAGAAGGACCCCTCGCAGGCAATGCGCTATGACCACTCCGGGGTACCACATCCGGAGGAGACAGTATCATAAGAATGGATCTATACAGTGCAGTACAAAATACATTTTATTGATATCCACATGCAAAACATATATATACATAGATAAAATCCAAACCGATCTTTAAGTTTCATCAGATGGGTCTCAAACCCAAATACCGTGAAACGTGCCATACCATAATTTCAAGATCATCAAAACCGTTTCATGATTCCAACATGTGAATATATAAGTAAATCAGAAAACTTTTAAGCATGCAAGGGTTTAATGAAATCGAGCCCACTCACAGTACAATCCTGCTGAAAACCGAACGTATCCCCTCGACCTGGTACAATTGTACAATCCCTGTCATGTCCAAAGTATACGTAAAGGTCAATATAAACCCCTAACATTCAACCATGAAACCCTAGACTGAAACCGGCCTGGAAAAGCCGCCCGAACGCGCTTCCTGAGGCAATAAACCTTATTTTGACCAACTTAATGATCTCCGATCAACCCGAAACCACCGCCATTGGATCCGGATCGTCGAAACCTAAAGAATGGTGGTGGTCCCACCAAAATTACTGTTCACACGCGCCCACACGCGCCGGTCAACGCAGGAACAATTCCTGCTGACGTCAGCATGCCGTCATGCTGACAGCTGTCAGGTCTGACATGTTAGACTCTGACAGGTGCCACGTGTCAACACATGATTGGTCCACCTCACTGATCTGTCAGGCCACGTGTCAGATCTGACATGTGCCACGTGTCAGCACGGCACTGGTCCACGTCACTGATATGTCAGTGACACGTGGCAGTCCCTGATTGGGCCACGTCATTGACATGTCAGTGCTGACTGTGCACTGACATGTGACACTTGTCGTCCGAAGAATGGTCCACGTCACCTGACAAGTATGACAAGTTGCCACGTCATCACCCCTGTCCTCTTGACGGGTTGACCCGTATCTCTGCAACTGGGTCGATCAGACCCGCGATCTAACCCGGTCACCATTTCTTCAATTCACAACCATTTTCGTTCTAGTTTGTTCCTACATGCTCGTCTCAATCCCATAAAGGGTTCTGCCTAATTAAAATCACCAAACAAAGCTTGGATTGAAGGCTTACCTCAATGCACAGAATCCGGGTTCCCGTCGTGGTTTAGCCTCCGTTCAGGCCTTCTCAGCTTACGAAAACAAGCTCTTGAGATTCCTATTAGTCCCTAGAATCGATTAGGGTTAATAGAAATCAAAGATACACGTTGGAAGTCAAGTTTCAAATTCTGAGTTTTTAAAACAGTTTCGGGTTTTTAGGACCGCCTACCTCGCCGCCGTCCGCCGCCGTGATCACTGCCGTCCCCTTGCCTCACCAGCTCAGTCCAGCCACGCCCAAAGCAAAGGTCAGGTGCTATGCAGGTGTGATGGTTGAAATGGGCAGAATGTGGGTGTCGGGTAGGAAAATATATAGAATGGAGGGAATCTGCTCACACAAAATGGATGGTCCAGATTTGATCTCAGGGATGAGATCAATGGTTTGGATGAAATCTGGGGGTTTCAGATCAATGGCTGGGATTAAAAGGTAGATTAATTCTATTTAATCACATAGTGGAGTTTGATCCAATCTAGCCAATGGGTGAGTGACACTTGTCACTCATCCAGGTGTCCTCCAATCAGAATACCAGAATAAAATATTCGACACGAAAACTGAGACACGAACCTCCCGATTTCACGTTTCTAACCATAACTTCCTCGTACGAAGTCCGATTTCGGTGTGCCGCCTGTCTACGGACTCAGGACATTGAGACCTACCTAACGGTCCTTGAGTCATGTGAAAATTAGTTGCCAAACAAAAAGTCAACATTTTCGCCCCTAAAGTCCAAATTACGGTAATGCCCCTGAACTTCCGATAGTCATAACTTTTTCCCTGATCGTCCGAATTGGACGTGCCACCTGTCTATGAACTCGTGACGTCCCAAACTATGTCACGGTCATTGGTCAAAGTCCTTTTGACCCACCAATAAAAAGTCAACAATATGGCCATACCATTCACAAGGGTAAAAACGTCAATTCATACATTAAATTACAATATTAAAATCCTCGAATTTTCGGGGTGTTATATAACGACCCGTCCCAGAAATAAAAGTTAAGATAGTGCTTAAGATGGGATTAGGGAGCTTAATCAGTGGTTAGTTGGTCTCGTTCGGGTCGTTAGTATAGAATGACGATTTTGCCCCTAGTTCGGGCAAAAAGTTAACTTTTAGTTCGGGTGGTCAAATGGATTTTGACCAATGACTAGGACGTAGTTTAGGACGTCACGAATTCGTAGGCAGGTGGCACGCCCGATTCCGACATCCGAGGAGGAAGTTGTGATGTTCGGAAGGTTGAGGGCATAACCGTAATTTGGTTAAAATAGGGGGAAAAGTTGACTTTTTGTATGATCGGGTTTTGAGATGTTGACCTAGGATGGTTAAATAGATCTCGTCGTCCTAAGTTCTATGACAGGCGGCACGTATTCATCGGACTTACGATGTGTGAGTTACGGGTTTAGAAAGGTAGTGGCACAATGGTAAATTTGACTTGAAAGGAGGGGTATTTTTGACAGGACCCATCCCAATCCCCCCGGGATTAGTGCGGGATGACCCTACTCCCGTCTGACACAGAGTGTCAGACAAGGGATATTTCTGACCTTTGCCCTCCCGGGCTATCAGAGTACGCCAGGATCCGGAGGAGGTATGTGATATCTCGGTCTCTGCTACAGTCCACATCCGATGTCAACCTGAAGGGTATTAAAAACAGAAAGACTGTGAGTGGACAAAAATAAAGAGTTTATAAAAACATTTCATCAAAGACCTTTATACCCTCCACTAAAAAAGCATGCATGCATAGTAAAACCATTTATCCAAACACATAAGTTTAAACAAACATAATTAGGGTCTCAGCCCCAAATTCCTTAAATACAAGTCATACGGGCTTCTGCCCAAAATCATTTACAGAAAACCATAACATCATAAACATATGTGGGATCTCAGCCCAAATCCATTTATCATTATAAACACTATTTCCCAAAATCAATTGAAATCATGTTTATCCATTATATTCATATCCAGAACCTGTCACGGTAAAATAGAGCTACACGTGTGCTAACCGGGGTCTCAAACCCAAGTCTCTCCAGGGTCCACCCAGGTCAATGTCCGTAGATCAATGACCCTCCCTGGAGGTAACGAACCATGCCCATCCTGAGAGTAAGGAACCCAACTGGGGGGGGGGGGGCGACTCCACTCAATCAGTGCTCCGTGACTACTCCGGGGTCCACCCAGGCCAACGACCCTCCCCGGAGGAGACAATCATATATAAAGGATGGAATATGAAAAACGTTTTGAAATCATTCTTTAAACATTTCCAGGATTCATGCCTGGCCCCTCATAAGCAGTCATGAACCATAAAATCCTTTCATGGGTTCATGCCGGTTCCCATAAACCGTCATGACCCGTAAATCCATTTCAAGGGTTCATGCCGGTTCCCATAAACCGTCATGAACCATAAAAACCATTTGTAACACATAACTGGGCCCTAGGCCCGAATCCACATAGAAACTGGACCCCCGGTCCGAATCGTAAACCAATTGGGCCTCCGGCCCGTTTCGTAAATCAAATGGACCTCAAGTCCGAGAATTACCTTTTCAAATCCAAAATCATTTCATGAAATCATATCCAAAACCACAAGAATGGAAAATCGGTGTAAAACCAGAACACCTCGATTTACGTGCAAGCACGTAAATCACCTCGAAATACGTGAAATCATATAATTCACAAGCATCCAAATCAACATCATAAAATCATATGCATAATCCATTGGGAAATCCAAAACCATTTCATTTAGACCAATAAAGACATACAGCCCCATATAGGCACCGTATAGGGCCGAAACCTCGAAATACATGCCTATACGTAACCACACATCCAAATGCACTCATGGCATCACAAATAAGTATTTAAAATATATAATAAACATTTATGCATGTACCAATTTAGAAAACAAGGTCCACTCACAGACCGTCCGAAGCAGCGCCTCGATACGCGTGCCATACAGCTCCCTGAACCGATCACCGTCACCGGGACTTCCAAACCTGTCCAAATTTTAATAGAAGGTTACTAACTACTTAATTAACCTCCTACCAAAGCCCCGTAATTTTCCCGAACTTTTAACTATTTTTAAACCGACCCTAAACCTTCCGACACCCCGAAAACTATCGAAACGATGTTCGATTGACGCGAGACCGGTCCCAAAATGTTCGTTACATCGAATAGATGATTTCACATGTGGGAACCATCGTCAAATTCTCCCCCACGCGCCCGCATGTGCCGCCTGAAGTGGCTGCGCGTGGGAGCCACGCGCCTGTGAACAGTGCTTCTCCTACCTCGATCAGACCGGTCCAAACCGGCCGATTCGATTTTTCCTGCAACTTGGATCGGCGTGACCGGTCCAAGCTCATTCCGGCCCAGTTTTTCACCGATTACACTCCTAATCGATCTTAATCTTCATATAATCGTCCTAAGAACCTAACCTAATTAATTAGAGATCCTAAAACCACCTAAACCCGACCGGTCCAAAAAGTCCCTCACGGTTCGATTTTCCCGAAACCTCCCAGGGCTTCCCCGACGTCCAACCACCACCAAAACCTCTCTAAAAACTCCCTAGAAACCTATTTAACTCAAACCAATCGTCCAAATCGACCCATAACAACAGAAATGAAAAATGGATTGAAATCGGTTAAAACCGATACCTGTGCACTGTTTCCTCCATCGCCGTCCACGACGGCTCCGCCTGGCCAGCCACCACGTTCAGCTGGTCCTCCTCACTTCTCTGGCCTCTCTCAAATGGTCAAGGGTCAGGGTTTGGGTTGTGGATGAGAATGGTGGATCGGGTTGGTTTTTGGGTGGATGGAAAAATGGAAAATGGTCGATGCAATTTAGAAGGGGAGATGCATGAATGAATTTGGGTGGCCTGTGGATGGGTGACATGTGTCACTCATCCATTGGGTCCCCATAAAATATCTGGGCCCCACTAAGTCCAAAAGTGCAACCGTCTCGTAATTCGTGCAATAGTACGTTCGAATTTCCGTGAACCGTAACTTCGCCGTCGAACGTTCGAATTCGACGTGCCGCCTGTCTACGAATTCGTATCGTCCTTATCTACGTAATGGTCTTTGGCCCTCGGCCATCGGACCTCCTGGTCAAAAAGTCAACGTTTAACCCCTTTTACCCAAAATTACCAAAATGCCCCTAAACTTCCGAACGTCATAACTTCCTCCCCGAACTTCGGAATTGAACGTGCCACCTGTCTATGAACTCGTGACGTCATGAACTACGTCACGGTCATCGGTCAAAGTCCATTTGTCCGTCCGATTGAAAAGTCAACGTTTTGCCACCACTAGGAGCAAAACGGTCATTTCGCATCGTTCGTCCGATTTAGCCTAACTAATCACCGATTAACCTCACTAATCGTGATTAGTCACTAATCTAATCATGAAATTTGGGACGGGTCGTTATAATTTTAGTCTTTTGGTCGTTTGGGTAGTGTGCAACCAGATCAGGACAAGTGTACAGTGAGATGGGGATATTTTTGGAAAGGGACCATGGGGGTGGTGACACGTGCAGTGTGTGTAGTGGCTTCTAGGCCGTGCACAGTGTGTGTTCAAGTGTGTAATCGTGCAGTGTGTGTGTTCTTGGAACCAGACAGAAACATAAGGAGAGAATTGAGAGAAATTGAGGGGTGATCGTGGGTGTTGGTGAGTTGTGAGTGTGTGAGAGTGATCAGAGAGTGGAAGAGAGCTTGGGAGGAGACAGGGAGGTACGATGGCCGTGTGTGTGTGAGTAGTGAGCCACGGGAACCAGGGAGGAAACTCAGAGAAAAACAGAGAGTTTGTGGGTGGTGGTTGTGCCGTGTTCGACCAATCGAGGCCAGAGGAGGTGTCCAGAGGTTGGAGGTGGACGGGAGGAGCCGTGTCCTCACGGCTGAGCTCACGACGGCGACAGGAGGCAGGTAATTTCTTGTTTTCCCTTTCCATGCTCTGTTTTTCAGTCGAGGTTCAAGTTGGAAGTCGTGACTTTAGGGATAGAATCGAGGAGTCCTGTGAGGTTTAGGGAGTTCAGTAGGGTTCTAGGTTTCTGCTGGTTGTGCTGCCGTGACGGAGGAGTGCACGGCGGAGGTTAGCACGACGGGAGTACTGATGTGTTCTGTTTTGCCGTCGACTTTCAAATCGAAAGTCGTGAAGTCTGGGGTAGAGTCGACGGTCTTGGTGAGTTGGGTGAGGTTTAGGATGGTCTTAGGAAGGGTTTAAGCTTGCCACCGTGATGGGGGGTGACCTGGTTGGCCGGAGAAGGAAACAGGGCAGTGTGCGGGTGTTGTTTCGAGTTCGAATCGAGGGGTATTAGGCCGTGTCGAGGTGATTGGATTACGGGAATGAGTAGCCTAGGACTAGACGAAGCTGTTGGTGAAGAGATGAGGTGTTTTGGTGCAGGAACGACGGAGAACCGTGGATGCCAGTTCAAGTTACAGACACTGTGCTGAACTGGGTCTGCTCGAGGTTGAAGATGTACTGTAGCAGGCGCGTGAGGGCCACACGCAACCACTTTGGGCGGCGCGTGGGGGCGCGTGCGGCGGTCTTTGGGGAAAGCTGTCAACATGGTTTTTGGTTTAGGTGTTGTGACGAGTCTTTTAGCGTTGGTTTCGGGTTAATCAGACGTCGAATCGAAGTAGTTCCGCGAGGGTGAAGGCTTAGGGTTCCGATTCGTTACGTTTAAGACCCGGGGAATTTTGAGGGAATTTAGGTGGATCCTCGTTGACGTGTTAGTAAATTATTTTGGTGGTTGTTGATAGGATCGGGAGTTCCCGAGGAAGCTGAGGAACATACAAGACGTTCGGGACGCGATTGAGGGCTCAGTACTGTGAGTGGACCCCTTCTCTAAACTCGAGCATGCATAACTGTTTTCAATACTTTTTTTATGGTTTGAATCATAAATCTATGTTTATCAAATATGTTTTGTTGGTTTTACATTGTTGCACGTTTTTCGAGCAAATATGATTTTCAGAATGTTTTACGAGGAATGCTTGATTTTCGATTATGATGCTATGATTTTGGGATTTCAAATGATAAAGGGTTTTAAATAGTTATAAAGGGATTTTGGAACATGATTCGATGATCAAGGTTTTCGGTTTTAGAATCATATTTCGGGAAAAGAAATTTGGTTTTAAAGTTGAAAAGTGGAATTCCGGATTTGGGTTCGGAATGACGGTTCTGGATGCCGGAAGGGCATCAGACCAGAGATTTCGGATTCGGGTTTGGATGTGAATTTAGAAATGATTTTCAAATGGTTTTTGATTGGATTTGCTGGATCTGGATATTGGGTTTAAAGACCCGGATATTGTTTTGACGGGGGACGGGCCCGGATTGGGTTTAAAGACCCGGATTGAGTTTAAAGACTCGGGAGTTTAAAGACTCGGTTATATTGATATTTCCCCCGTAGGCCTATTGAGTTTAAAGACTCGGGAGTTTAAAGACTCGGATATTATTGAGGCCTGGATTGAGTTTAAAGACTCGGGAGTTTAAAGACTCGGATAGGTCCAGCAGGTTTGATCAGCAAATGATTGGTTGAACTTTATGTTTTACGTTACGGTTTTATGATGCTTATGATATGATTTCTATAACCGTTTTATAGTGTTTATGTTTCTTATGATGTTTTATGGTGATTGATTTATGACTGTTTAAATAACTGAGTTATGCATGTGGTTTCAAAACGGAGGGCTAAACCCGGTTGGCTTCTAAAATGGTTTTGGAAACTTTTATTTTATTTTGGTCCACTCACACCTTCTGTTTTAAATTGCCCTCCAGGTCGTGGAGCTAGAGCGGGGTTTCGGCATCGAGGCAGCGTCTGAGGCATGGAAGTCGCAAAAGGGATCCCGAAGTGTTTTAAACTTTTTCGTGTGCGTGTATTTAGTTTTCGGTTTTCTTTCTTTTGTATGTACTATGCTCTGTAAACGTTTAACTTCGAGATGTTTAGAGTTTCTCCTACGTCTGACTGTGCTTGTTGGGTGTTTACTTTGGTTACGTGTCGGGGTGTCAGACGAGAGCAGGATTTACCTCGGTTTTCGCGATGGGATTAGGGTGGGTCCTGACAATTGGTATCAGAGCATAGGTTTGTCGAGTTGTTTGTGGTTTGTCAGTTATGAGGTTGTGTTTCGGTTGTTTGACTACTTCTATGCCTCTTTCAGCGTACGGTTGACGATGCCTCCGAGACGTAGACCCTCTCCACGACCTGAAGACGAAGTAGCAAGAGAAACAGAGAGTGCTACGATTGAGCGAGCCTAGCGGCTCGGGGCTACTACTTTTAGTGGCGGGGCTGTTCTGAGGAAGCCCAGAGGTGGATTACGAGACTTGAGCGGATCTTTGCGGTGATGCATTGCCCGCCGGAGGAGCGAGTGTTACTAGCTACGTTTTTACTAGATGGTGCAGCGTACGAGTGGTGGTATACCCTTGAGTTGTCTGGTTGGGATGCCCATACTGTGACTTGGGAGACGTTTCGGGAGAGATTCTTGGATCAGTATTACCCTTGTTCTTTCCGAGATGCCAAGGAGGCTGAGTTTCTGCAGCTTCAACAAGGGAATCTGAGTGTGGCTGAGTACGAATGGAAGTTCCAGATGTTGTCTCGGTTTGCTCCTGCGTTCGTGGCTACTGAAGCCGAGAAGTGCCGTAGGTTTGAGTTGGGCCTGCGAGGTGAGATTAGCGCCATCGTGACGGCTGGATCGTTTACTACCCTCCGGGAGTTGTCGGACGCTGCTGTAAGGGTTGAGGCTAGTTTGCCGGTACGACGCCGGGAGCCATCTTTTTCTGGAGCTTCGAGCCAGAGGACACCGAAGAGAGGTAACTTCGATGGAGCGTCGTCGTCGGGCGATGATCGTTTTGGTAGACCTGGTAGTTTCCAGAGTTCAGGATTTCGAGGTTACCGAGCACAGCCGACTCCGCAAGCTAGTGCGACGTCTGTTGCGTCGACAAGGCGACCAGGTCCTTCTGTTCGAGATGCTTGTTTTTACTGCGGGGAGCGTGGTCACTTCCGACGTGAGTGTCCACTGTTGCCACAGGAAGGTGGTGTAGGCCGAGGAGTGGCGGAGCCCGGACAGAGTACAGCGTCAGGGACAGCGGGCACTAGAGGAGGTGGTGGTGCCACTAGTAGTTCGAGGGGACGTGGTAAAGCGTCGGGATCTCAGGCCCGAGTGTTTTCGATGACTCAGCAGGAGGTTCAGTCGGCACCAGATACGGGGACAGGTACTTTTATTATCCTTGATTGTGTTGTACCCAGTCTTATTGTTTGATTCCGGGGTAGAGTCTAGGATGTTCCTTAGATGACCTAGAGCGGTACGGTGAGTTCCGTTGAAGGAAGGAAGGAATAGGATAGGAGTGCCTATAACTGATCGATATGAGGTTATTGAAGGAAGAGAACCCACAATCTAGAGTGTGCCTTTAGGACTTTGTAGAGTTATTCCGACAAGTGGCCGAAGTAACCGTCAAGGGCGTGAGCCAGTCGGTAGGATTCCTGTTGCTGGAAAGTGAGGTGGTTGTACGTGAGGATGTACTCTGTGAATTCGATTGGGTACTCCATATGAGGTATTTCAAACTACCTTTGTTTTCTGTTCATAGGGTTTCCCTTGCGTACACCAGATAGTTGTAGTGGTACGGAGTGAGGGCTAGGCGTGGTAACTAGTAGTTGGGGGATGGTGTGAAATACCCAAGGTGAAGATGATAGATAGGAAACCCAGGAGTGGGTTTTGTTAAGCTAGTATTGCTTACCAGGTAGGGGACCCTAGTGTTGGGAAGTAACTGTGGAATTTCGGGACGAAATTCTTTTTAGGTGGGTAGATTGTAATGACCCGTCCTAGAAATTAAAGTTAAGATAGTGCTTAAGATGGGATTAGGGAGCTTAATCAGTGGTTAGTTGGTCGCGTTCGGGTCGTTAGTATAGAATGACGATTTTGCCCCTAGTTCGGGCAAAAAGTTGACTTTTAGTTCGGGTGGTCAAATGGGTTTTAACGAATGACCAGGACGTAGTTTAGGACGTCACGAATTCGTAGGCAGGTGGCACGCCCGATTCCGACATCCGAGGAGGAAGTTGTGATGTTCGGAAGGTTGAGGGCATAACCGTAATTTGGTTAAAATAGGGGGAAAATTTGACTTTTTGTATGATCGGGTTTTGAGATGTTGACCTAGGATGGTTAATAGATCTTGTCGTCCTAAGTTCGATGACAGGCGGCACGTATTCATCGGACTTACGATGTGTGAGTTACGGGTTTAGAAAGGTAGTGGCACAATGGTAAATTTGACTTGAAAGGAGGGGTATTTTAGTCTTTTGGTCGTTTGGGCAGTGTGCAACCAGATCAGGACAAGTGTACAGTGAGATGGGGATATTTTTGGAAAGGGACCATGGGGGTGGTGACACGTGCAGTGTGTGTAGTGGCTTCTAGGCCGTGCACGGTGTGTGTTCAAGTGTGTAATCGTGCAGTGTGTGTGTTCTTGGAACCAGACAGAAACAGAGGGAGATAATTGAGAGAAATTGAGGGGTGATCGTGGGTGTTGGTGAGTTGTGAGTGTGTGAGAGTGATCAGAGAGTGGAAAAGAGCTTGGGAGGAGACAGGGAGGTACAATGGCCGTGTGTGTGTGAGTAGTGAGCCACGGGAACCAGGGAGGAAACTCAGAGAAAAACAGAGAGTTTGTGGGTGGTGGTTGTGCCGTGTTCGACCAATCAAGGCCAGAGGAGGTGTCCAGAGGTTGGAGGTGGACGGGAGGAGCCGTGTCCTCACGGCTGAGCTCACGATGGCGACAGGAGGCAGGCAATTTCTTGTTTTCCCTTTCCATGCTCTGTTTTTCAGTCGAGGTTCAAGTTGGAAGTCGTGACTTTAGGGATAGAATCGAGGAGTCCTGTGAGGTTTAGGGAGTTCAGTAGGGTTCTAGGTTTCTGCTGGTTGTGCTGCCGTGACGGAGGAGTGCACGGCGGAGGTTAGCACGACGGGAGTACTGATGTGCTCTGTTTTGCCGTCGACTTTCAAATCGAAAGTCGTGAAGTCTGGGGTAGAGTAGACGGTCTTGGTGAGTTGGGTGAGGTTTAGGATGGTCTTAGGAAGGGTTTAAGCTTGCCACCGTGATGGGGGGTGACCTGGGTGGTCGGAGAAGGAAACAGGGCAGTGTGCGGGTGTTGTTTCGAGTTCGAATCGAGGGGTATTAGGCCGTGTCGAGGTGATTGGATTACGGGAATGAGTAGCCTAGGACTAGACGAAGCTTTTGGTGAAGAGAGGAGGTGTTTTGGTGCAGGAACGATGGAGAACCGTGGACGCCGGTTCAAGTTACAGACACTGTGCTGAACCGAGTCTGCTCGAGGTTGAAGATGTACTGTAGCAGGCGCGTGAGGGCCACGCGCAGCCACTTTGGGCGGCGCATGCTGTAACGACCCATCCCGAATTCAATGATTAGATTAGTGACTAATCACGATTAGTGAGATTAATCGGTGATTAGTTAGGCTAAATCGGATGAACGATGCAAAATGACCGTTTTGCCCCTAGATGTGGGCAAAACGTTGACTTTTCATTCGAGCGGTCAAATGGACTTTGACAGATGACCGTGACGTAGTTCGTGACGTCACGAGTTCATAGACTGTTGGTACGTTCAATTCCGACGTTCGAGGAAGAAGTTATGACGTGCAGAAGTTTAGGGGCATTTTGGTAATTTTGGATAAAAGGGGTCAAATGTTGACTTTTGACCGAGAGGTCCAATGGACGAGGGCCAAGGACTATTACGTAGATAAGGACGATACAAATCCGTAGACAGGCGGCACGTCGAATTCGGACGTTCGACGTCGAAGTTACGGTTCACGGAAGTTCCAAGTTACTATTCACGACGACACATTTTAGGAGGACAGTTTGTCTTTAGTAGGCCCAGTTACTTTTCAGCAACCAATGGATGAGTGAGAAGTGTCACCCATCCACTGGCTACCATTCCACATACATGCATCTCCCATTCCTTCATCATCGATCATTTCCCATTTTTCCCAAAACCATTACCCGATCCCATTTTCAAATCCAATCCAAACTCTTGACCCTGTAAACCATTGGTGAGAGACCAGGGAGTGAGAGGAGGACCTGTGGAGCTTGGTGGCCGGCCAAGGGAGTGCCGCCGTGGACGGCGGAGGAAAGGACCGTGCAAGGTAATCGGTTTTAACCGATTTTCCCCATTTTTGAATTCTAGTTATTATGGACCGTTTTTAATGATTCTAATGAAGTAAATAGGTTGTTAGGAAGCTATTAGGATGGTTTTGAGGGAGATTGGACGATGAGAGACCTCTGGGGAGTTTTGAAAAATTGAACCGTGAGGTTCAAAATTGAACCGTGGATTTTTGAGGGTTTTAGGTTGTTTAATTGATTGGGTTAGATAGGAAATGAAGAAATAGGAATTTAGGAATTGAAATGGAGGCAGACAGACCAAAATTGAGGGAGAAGGAGGCCTGGACCAGTCACGCCGGTCCAGTTGCAGGAACGAACCGGACCGGCCGGTCTGAACCGGCCGTCGAGAGGTTGAAGAAGCACTGTTCACATGCGTGTGACTCCCACGCGCAGCCACTTCAGGCGGCACGTGTGGGAGATTTTGGGGATGGTTCCAACATGTAATTTCATCTATTCGATGTAACGAACATTTTGGGACTGGTTTCGAGTCGATCGGACACCGTCTCGATATGTTTTGGGGCATCGGATGGTTTAGGATCGATTTTAAAAATAGTTAGAAATTCCGGAAAATTACGGGGCTTTAATGAGGGGTTATATAAGTAGTTAGTAACCCTCTAAATTAATTTGGACAGGTTTGGGAGTCCCGGTGATGGTGATTGACTCAGAAGACGGTTATGGCACGTGTATCGAGGCGCGGCTTCAGACGGTCTGTGAGTGGACCTTTTTTTTCTAAATTGGTGCATGCATAAATGTTTATTATATGTTTTAAATACTTGTTTGTGATGCCATGAGTGCATTTGGATGTGTGGTTACGTATAGGCACGTATTTCGAGGTTTCGGCCCTATACGGTGCCTATACGGGGCTGTATGTCTTTATTGGTCTAAATGAAATGGTTTTGGATTTCCAAAAGGATAATGAATGTGATTTGATGAGTTTGATTTGGATATTTGTAAATTATATGGTTTCACGTATTTCGAGGCGATTTACGTGCTTGCACGTAAATCGAGGTTTTCCAGTTTTATACTGATTTTCCGTTCTTATGATTTTAGAAATGGTTTAAGGAAATGGTTTTGGATTCGAAAAGGTAAACTCGGGTTCGAAACCCATTTGATTTACGGAATCGGGCCGGAGGCCCAGTTGGTTTACGATTCGGACCGGAGGTCCAGTTTCTATGTGGATTCGGGCCTAGCGCCCAGCTATGTGTTACAAATAGTTTTTACGGGTCATGACGGTTTATGGGAACCGGCATGAACCCTTGAAATGGATTTACGGGTCATGACGGTTTATGGGAACCGACATGAACCCTCGGAAAGGATTTTATGAATTATGACGGCTTATGGGGGTCGGGCATGAATCCTGGAAAGATTTAAAGAATGATTTCAAAGGTTTTTCATATTCCATCCTTTATATGTGATTGTCTCCTCCAGGGAGGGTCGTTGGCCTGGGTGGACCCCGGAGTAGTCACGAAGCACTGACTGAGTGAAATCGCCCCCCAATTGGGTTCCTTACTCTCAGGATGGGCATGGTTCGTTACCTCCAGGGAGGGTCATTGATCTACGAACATTGACCTGGGTGGACCGTGGAGAGACTTGGGTTTGAGACCTCGGTTAGCACACGTGTAGCTTTACTTTACCGTGACAGGTTCTGGATATGAATATAATGGATAAACATGATTTCAATTGGTTTTGGAAAATTTTGTTTATAATGATAAATGGATTTGGGGCTGAGACCCTAATTATGGATGTTTTAACATATATGATTGGATAAATGGTTTGATTATGCATGCATGCCTTTTAGTGAAGGGTATAAAGGTCTTTGATGAAATGTTTTTATAAACTCTTTATTTTTGTCCACTCACAGTCTTTCTGTTTTTAATACCCTTCAGGTTGACATCGGATGTGGACTGTAGCAGAGATCGAGATATCACATACCTCCTCCGGATCCTGGCGTACTCTGATAGCCCGGGAGGGCAAAGGTCGGAAGTATCCCTTGTCTGACACTCCGTGTCAGACGAGAGCAGGGTCATCCCGCGTTAATCCCGGGGGGATTGGGATGGGTCCTGTCAACGTGGTATCAGAGCATGGTTGCTCGTGTTACTCTGAATTCCAGAGCGTGTTTTGCGTACTACTCCTTACGCAGGTCGAGGATGTGTTATCTCAAGTGGCTACAGTTCGTTATCAACCTGATTGTTGGGATGCCGGTACGATAGTTAGTAGGATTGAATCGGGGAACGTCTTGGTTCGGCACTAGATGTCGGGGTTGCCATAGTTCTGTCGAGGTTGACAACGTGGGACCCTACAGAAGGATGAACGTATTCGTACGTTAGCATTTTGATCGTGAGACGGTTAGTTGGGATCGTCTTTCACGATGTCGTAGGATCGGTTCCGACGACTGGTTGGGAATTGTGACCATCCGATGATCGAATATTAGTGAGTTAAATGGATTTACTGCGGTTGGCAGTTAGCGGTCGAATTCGTGGAATCCTAGTGGTTTTGACGATAGGATTGGATTGACGTCTTTACGATGTCCAGACCGTGTAGTCGGTCAATTCATGGAGTGTACTGCGGTTGGCAGTAGTAGTTGGGTTCAGATTGACCCTAGGGCGTGATTGTGGAACCCTACTTTAGGGTGTATGATTCGAAAATGTGAGTTGACGAGTGGGTTGACTTTGACGACTATTCGAATTTGAGGCCGTTAGTTGGTCTAGTCATGCCAGCTCTAGTGTTAGGACTACACTCTGCAGTCGAGGTTATACTTATCGGTTAGACCGAGTTGGTTGTCGTACTACTTTAGTTGTGATGGATTGTTGGTGCAACTAAGGTCGTGGGGGACCTGGTAGACGACATTGGTTGAGTCGAGTTACGACTGGTTAGTGATTGGTTGGACAAGTTATTAGGGTTGGTACTTGTCGATGGAATCCCGGAGCGGGGATACAGAGTAGTTGGTACGCTCGATTGATTCCATTGGACGCGAATCTCGATTGTGATGTCTGGTAGTTGGGTCTGCACGAGTCTGTGGCAGGCACTACTACCGAGGATGGTTGTAGTTACGGTTGTTGGGGATCGGTGATGCTCATGTGACGTTTCTTTTTCTCGTATGAGTTATCAGGGTGACTGTACCTAGAGGTGTTGGGTACGATGGAGGCAGAGTTTCTCCAAAACGAGCAGAGGTTCAAGGTCGTTGCTCGGGATGAGCGGAGATCTAGGCTTGTCAGTTTTGCACACGGTGTGCTGGTCTTAGTGTGCTACTACTAGTGTGGATGCCTGTGTGATGATACTAGTGTAGGTGATATTGCGTTGGTGCTGGTACTGGTACTGGTACTGGTGCCGGCGATTGTGATGACGTTGAGTCACATTCGTCGAGATGAGTATATGTTCGGTATCTGTGGTTCGGGAGTGGATCACGGACAGTGATGGACTGGATAGGATCCAGCAGTAGTTGAGGAGTGAGGATCGAGTATTATCATGGGGGATTAGTGACCGGTTGGTCAGACTCGATCTGTCAGGGGGTTTAGCGACCAGTTGGTCAGTGTTGGCCAGAGTTGGTCAGAATTGGTTAGATATGATGGTTTGCAGAGATTTGACTGCAGATCACAGCAGGTGTCTGTTGTGAATTTTCAGTCAAGCGGTACGTCAGATTAGGATGAATTGACATCCTTTTGGATGTACATATACGGTCATAAATGGGCATGTGTCCATAACCAGTCTAACGGGGACACGTGGTTGATGTCCAGGTATGTTGTTTCCAATCTAGTTGGAACTTTGGAATCGCGAAAGTTTGTAATTGAGGTGACACGTAGAATGCGGGCTTTCCGCATTGGCAATGGGTATGTCGAAGTCATTCGGGGTGACTTCTCAGGTTCTACCATGATTGATGATGGTCGATGATGTTGATGATGTAGATGTTGTTGGTTGCCACTAGTACACCGATCGTGTATTGGTTGGTGGACCCGTGATTTATCTTGGGCCATTCGGAAAATTGAGTATATCGAAGTTGGATGACTGAGATTTCTCATTTTCTGCTTGGTGGCAGATGATGTTGATTACGTGACGTGGTGAGTGCAGCGAGTTTTATTTGCATTCACGAAGGATGGATTTGTGTCATTGTCGTGTATCATTCTTGGTTTTTCCTCGGTGGAATGACAAGGATCGATACGAAGTATTTGGGGAGAACCCACAGTCTCAACGTGTCTTGTTGTTGATTGATCTATTTAAGATGTGAGATTTGGTTGAAGAACGAGGTGTCAATATGCAGATTCGTTGAGGGTGTAAGACCCTATGATCGGATCTCAGGTGGATTGTTAGCTGAGTGAGCTGTGTGACCCTAGGTGGATCCGGATTTTGATGTTGAGGACTTTGGACGTCGTGACGATCCTCGATCGTGACGTCTATAGTCGGTTGACGTAGTGATGGATCTGGATCGTGATCTTGATGATCCAGATATGTGGAGAGTTTATCGTTCTTACTTGGATGTTTTGAGTTGAGAATGATGGGACTGAACTTCTTTCCGAGGTAAATCCCGTATGGTATATTACTCAGGCGAGTAAGTGTCCAATGAGGTCAGATTTTGTCAGACTTAGTGTTATGTGGATATTGGGATTGGCTTTCCTAGGAAGTCAATCGATAATATTGTGGTAATCGGTTGAGCAGGTATCCGATAGGTTCGGATATAGTACGTCTCGGTAGACGTGAACGATATTTCGGGTTTTAGAGTCAAATTTCTCGATGACGATTCAGGATTTGATTTTGGAACTTGAAAGAGGATTTCTGGATTTGGGTTTTGGAATCGGATTCTGGGTGACGATTCAGAATTTGATTCTGGAGCTTGACATCGGATTTTCTTTTATGGATTTGGGTTCGGAATGGTTATTCCAAATGCTAGCTTACGGAATAATGATTTCGGATTCGGATTTGAACATGGCTATGGATATGATTTCTGGGTTTGGATTCGGGATTTCTTACGAAATTGCGGATTCGGATTCGGATCTGGAAACGAATAATGGGTCGGAGTTCGATTTGTCTGATGCTGGATTGGACAAGTGAACTCCATAATTGAAACGTGATTGACTACAACCTAGGTGGTTGTAGGCTGATTGATGGGTAGTTGTATGTACCTTGTACGTTGTTCGAGGTACGATACTGGATAGGCTTGTGATGTCTGGTGACGGTATATAGGATATACCAGTAGTAGGTTGGTGAACGTGTTGGTAGTCGGATTGGTTCCGATACCATTGGATTAGTTGAGGTCGTGGACTGGACATTGGATACTGTGCATTGGGTCATAGTAGTTCTGATGGGTCTGGTTACACACAGGTCGAGTGTTTTGTGGTAGTACATACTCAGGTGGAGTGAGTTGGCGGTTAGTATAACCACGGGTGAGTATAGTGTCAGTTTTTGACTGACGACTGTCAAGTGGTGACTCCCAGTGGGAGCAAACGTCAGGATAGGTTGGAGATTGAAGAATGAACCGTAGAGTTGTTTATGTCAGCGAAAGGGTAGGTTTGACAAGTGGGTCGATCATAGGATACTTGGGCTACTTTGATACTGACAGGTGGTGTCAGTTCGGAGCGTCCGACTTCTGCTATTCGACGTGGTCGAATGTAGACGATGCGACGTGAGCGTTAGTGGTACGTCTAGTTGCAGACGAGTAAGGATTATTCTGTTTAGTGGGTGTACGGGTATACACGTTTCGTGAGATCGAATTATTTCCACGAGGTGGAGGTTGTGGAATCGAGATAATTGGAGTTTCGAGAATGAAACTAATTAAGGAGGGAAGAACGGTTGGAATTAGGTCGGTTGGAATTTCGAGGACGAAATTAATTAAGGAGGGAAGGTTGTAACGACTCGTCCCGAATTCCATGATTAGATTAGTGACTAATCACGATTAGTGAGGTTAATTAATGATTAGTTAGGCTAAATCGGACGAACGATGCAAAATGACCGTTTTGCCCCTGGACGTGGGCAAAACGTTGACTTTTCATTCGGGCGGTCAAATGGACTTTGACAGATGACCGTGACGTAGTTCGTGACGTCACGAGTTCATAGACAGGTGGTACGTTCAATTCCGACGTTCGAGGAAGAAGTTATGACGTGCAGAAGTTTAGGGGCATTTTGGTAATTTTGGATAAAAGGGGTCAAATGTTGACTTTTTGACCGAGAGGTCCAATGGCCGAGGGCCAAGGACTATTACGTAGATAAGGACGATACGAATCCGTAGGCAGGCGGCACGTCGAATTCGGACATTCGACGGCGAAGTTACGGTTCACGGAAGTTCCAAGTTACTATTCACGACGACACGTTTTACGAGGACACTTTGTCTTTAGTGGGCCCAGTTACTTTTCAGCAACCAATGGATGAGTGAGAAGTGTCACCCATCCACTGGCTACCATTCCACATACATGCATCTCCCATTGCTTCATCATCGATCATTTCCCATTTTTCCCAAAACCATTACCCGATCCCATTTTCAAATCCAATCCAAACTCTTGACCCTGTAAACCATTGGTGAGAGACCAGGGAGTGAGAGGAGGACCTGTGGAGCTTGGTGGCCGGCCAAGGGAGCGCCGCCGTGGACGGCGGAGGAAAGGACCGTGCAAGGTAATCGGTTTTAACCGATTTTCCCCATTTTTGAATTCTAGTTATTATGGACCGTTTTTAATGATTCTAATGAAGTAAATAGGTTGTTAGGAAGCTATTAGGACGGTTTTGAGGGAGATTGGACGATGAGAGACCTCTGGGGAGGTTTTGGAAAATTGAACCGTGAGGTTCAAAATTGAACCGTGGATTTTTAAGGGTTTTAGGTTGTTTAATTGATTGGGTTAGATAGGAAATGAAGAAATAGGAATTTAGGAATTGAAATGGAGGCAAACGAACCAAAATTGAGGGAGAAGGAGGCCTGGACCGGTCACGCCGGTCCAGTTGCAGGAACGAACCGGACGGGCCGGTCTGAACCGGCCGTCGAGAGGTTGAAGAAGCACTGTTCACAAGCGCGTGGCTCCCACGCGCAGCCACTTCAGGCGGCGCGTGCGGGAGATTTTGGGGATGGTTCCAACATGTAATTTCATCTATTCGATGTAACGAACATTTTGGGACTGGTTTCGAGTCGATCGGACACCGTCTAGATATGTTTCGGGGCATCAGAATGTTTAGGATCGATTTTAAAAATAGTTAGAAATTCCGAAAAATTACGGGGCTTTAATGAGGGGTTATATAAGTAGTTAGTAACCCTCTAAATTAATTTGGACAGGTTTGGGAGTCCCGGTGATGGTGATTGACCCGGAAGACGATTATGGCACGCGTATCGAGGCGCGTCTTCGGACGGTCTGTGAGTGGACCTTTTTTTCTAAATTGGTGCATGCATAAATGTTTATTATATGTTTTAAATACTTGTTTGTGATTCCATGAGTGCATTTGGATGTGTGGTTACGTATAGGCACGTATTTCGAGGTTTCGGCCCTATACGGTGCCTATACGGGGCTGTATGTCTTTATTGGTCTAAATGAAATGGTTTTGGATTTCCAAAAGGATAATGAATGTGATTTGATGAGTTTGATTTGGATATTTGTAAATTATATGGTTTCACGTATTTCGAGGCGATTTACGTGCTTGCACGTAAATCGAGGTTTTTCAGTTTTATACTGATTTTCCGTACTTATGATTTTAGAAATGGTTTTGGATTCGAAAAGGTAAACTCGGGTTCGAAACCCATTTGATTTACGGAATCGGGCCGGAGGCCCAGTTGGTTTACGATTCGGACCGGAGGTCCAGTTTCTATGTGGATTCGGGCCTAGCGCCCAGCTATGTGTTACAAATGGTTTTTACGGGTCATGACGGTTTATGGGAACCGGCATGAACCCTTGAAATGGATTTACGGGTCATGAAGGTTTATGGGAACCGGCATGAACCCTCAGAAAGGATTTTATGGATTATGACGGCTTATGGGGGCCGGGCAAGAATCCTGGAAAGATTTAAAGAATGATTTCAAAGGTTTTTCATATTCCATCCTTTATATATGATTGTCTCCTCCGGGGAGGGTCGTTGGCCTGGGTGGACCCCGGAGTAGTCACGGAGCACTGATTGAGTGGAGACGCCCCCCAGTTGGGTTCCTTACTCTCAGGATGGGCATGGTTCGTTACCTGCAGGGAGGGTCATTGATCTACGGACATTGACCTGGGTGGACCCTGGAGGACTTGGGTTTGAGACCCCGGTTAGCACACGTGTAGCTTTACTTTACCGTGACAGGTCCTGGATATGAATATAATGGATAAACTTGATTTCAATTGGTTTTGGAAAATTGTGTTTATAATGATAAATGGATTTGGGGCTGAGACCCTAATTATGGATGTTTTAACATATATGATTGGATAAATGGTTTTACTATGCATGCATGCCTTTTAGTGAAGGGTATAAAGGTCTTTGATGAAATGTTTTTATAAACTCTTTATTTTTGTCCACTCACAGTCTTTCTGTTTTTTATACCCTTCAGGTTGACATCGGATGTGAACTGTACCAGAGATCAAGATATCACATACCTCCTCCGGATCCTGGCGTACTCTGATAGCCCGGGAGGGCAAAGGTCGGAAGTATCCCTTGTCTGACACTCCGTGTCAGACGGGAGCAGGGTCATCCCGCGTTAATCCTGGGGGGATTGGGATGGGTCCTGTCACGTGCGGCGGTCTTTAGGGAAAGTTGTCAACATGGTTTTTGGTCTAGATGTTGTGACGAGTCTTTTAGCGTTGGTTTCGGGTTAATCGGACGTCGAATCGAAGTAGTTCCGCGAGGGTGAAGGCTTAGGGTTCCGATTCGTTACGTTTAAGACCCGGGGATTTTTGAGGGAATTTAGGTGGATCCTCGTAGACGTGTTCGTAAAGTATTTTGGTGGTTGTTGACAGGATCGGGAGTTCCCGAGGAAGTCGAGGAACGTACAAGACGTTCGGGACGCGATTGAGGGCTCAGTACTGTGGGTGGACCCCTTCTCTAAACTCGAGCATGCATAAAGGGTTTTAAATGGTTATAAAGGGATTTTGGAACATGATTCGATGATCAAGGTTTTCGGTTTTAGAATCAGATTTCGGGAAAAGAAATTTGGTTTTAAAGTTGAAAAGTGGAATTCCGGATTTGGGTTCGGAATGACGGTTCTGGATGCCGGAAGGGCATCAGACCAGAGATTTTGGATTCGGGTTTGGATGTGAATTTAGAAATGATTTTCAAATGGTTTTTGATTGGATTTGCTGGATCTGGATATTGGGTTTAAAGACCCGGATATTGATTTGACGGGGGACGGGCCCGGATTGGGTTTAAAGACCCGGATTGAGTTTAAAGACTCGGGAGTTTAAAGACTCGGTTATATTGATATTTCCCCCGTAGGCCTGTTGATTTTAAAGACTCGGTAGTTTAAAGACTCGGATATTATTGAGGCCTGGATTGAGTTTAAAGACTCGGGAGTTTAAAGACTCGGATAGGTCCAGCAGGTTTGATCAGCAAATGATTGGTTGAACTTTATGTTTTACGTTACCGTTTTATGATGCTTATGATATGATTTCTATAACCGTTTTATAGTGTTTCTGTTTCTTATGATGTTTTATGGTGATTGATTTATGACTGTTTAAATAACTGAGTTATGCATGTGGTTTCAAAACGGAGGGCTAAACCCGGTTGGGTTCTAAAATGGTTTTGGAAACTTTTATTTTATTTTGGTCCACTCACACCTTCTGTTTTAAATTGCCCTCCAGGTCGTGGAGCTAGAGCGGGGTTTCGGCGTCGAGGCAGCGTCTGAGGCATAGAAGTCGCGAAAGGGATCCCGAAGTGTTTTAAACTTTTCCATGTGCGTGTATTTAGTTTTCGGTTTTCTTTCTTTTGTATGTACTATGCTCTATAAACGTTTAACTTCGGGATGTTTAGAGTTTCTCCTGCGTCTGACTGTGCTTGTTGGGTGTTTACTTTGGTTACGTGTCGGGGTGTCAGACGGGAGCAGGATTTACCTCGGTTTTTGCAATGGAACCGGGGTGGGTCCTGACATGTTACATGTAATCTTTTCCAACACCACCGATTCCTACTCCTCATTCTCTCCACCCATGATCATAATCTTGTGTGGCATGAGTGAAATCCGCCTCTTCAGTAAATGGGCCCAAGGGTGCATATGTATCGGTTACATGTTCATTTCCCCCGTCATCATCCCCTTCGTCATCCTTGTCTTCATCGTTTTTCTCAACATCATCTCCTCCATCATCATCATCACCATCATCATCATCATCATCTGGAGATTTATTTTGATGAAGTCCCTTACTAGTAGCATCAGCTTGTAAGTCACGTCTACTGGTAGAACCAAGCATTGATCTCTCCCATGAAGACATTGACCGCTCACTTCATACATCCTCACTCCCCACTTCTTCAGATAGCACTCTATCGACATTAACACCGTGTTCACTAGAAAGATGTGCTACTCGAGGGTCAGGCCTTTCACTATCATCATCCAAGTGAGCTGGCATAATCCATGCTTGAAGTGGATCAGCCTCATTACCTTCCACATGTTGACTTGCAATTTCCAAAAGGTCAACGTAGTCTTCTTCCACAACTTTACCGGCTTCCGCTTCTTCATCTCTTAACTTGAGTTTCATGTTGTAATAACAAAAAACAAGTTGTTCTAACTTAGAATATGCGAGACGATTTCTTTGCTTTGTATGAATTAAAGCAAATGTACTCCAATTTCTCTCACATGCCGGAGATGATGCCGTTTGTGATAATATACGAACAACAATTTGTTGCAAGCTGGGAGAAGCTTGGCCATATAGTTCTTACCACTCAGCTGTTAATATCAAGTTTAATGTAAGAGGCATTATAAAGTGCTAAGTCATAGAATATCAAGTTAAATGCAAGTAATATACCTGGGGGCATTTTCGTTCGTGATTGTACAACCATATGTGAACAAAATGTTTTCCGACCATCTCTAAAGTTGATCAACTACATTAAGGCTGATGTTAATATAATGCCATAGATGTACAGATTCAAAATAACTCATCCAGGTTCATATATGGTAGTGAACTTACGTCTACTCCAAAATTTTGTAAACCCACTTGTCCATTTGGATTCAGTTTGAGGAATACTTGTTGAACTGATTGGACAAGGAATGAGTCATGCCCAACACCTGCTTGATATTGATATCGGGGATTCAAGTAATAAGCTGCAAATTATGAATGAACTTTGCTTAGTAAACAACAATAAAATAAAATATTAACAAGTTCAATAAGATAGAAATATACTAGCGGCATGTAAGGGATGCACTAATGTTTTTTCCCATCGCTCCTGTATGATTTTAAGGACCCACTTCTTCCCTTTAAGACGGGTTATCTTTTCTTTCATTCGATTGAACATATCATACAGGATTGGCATGGTTGGGACTACCTCTGTATCAACAATTCGGAGGATGCAATATAATGGTTCATATATTGATAGCATCATCTCCAAGGACTCCCAGAATCTTTGGTCGAGGATATGAGCCTCAACCCTCTTGCCTTCCACTTTCCTACTCAATGGGCTACCATGCCATTGATCACTGGTAAACAACCTTCTAAGGCCAACTTTATGCTTAACTATACTGTTTATACAAATATAGTTGGTTGCGAACCGAGTTGCACCAGGACAAACCAAGTCTCCTTGACAGAATTCATGCATCTGAGCAAGTAACCATAGATGATTATAAATGTAGTTAGTTACCTGTCTAGCATTTTTTATGATGAGCGCCATTGTCTCATTCTTCTCAATATCTTCAAATATTAGGTCGATACAATGGGCTGCACAAGGAGTCCAATAGAGCGGATACGTTTTCATCAGTTCTTTTCCAGCCTTTTTGAAGTTCGACTCATTATCAGTAACGATCTGCACAACATTTTCTACTCCAACCTCCTGAACAACTTCCTTCAACAAATTTCCTATGTACACATAGTCTTTATGAAATTTGGAAGAATCAACTGACCTGAGAAATACAGTTGAACCCTTACTATATACCATGAAGTCAATTTACAAAACATATAACGACATGCATGAATCCAAAACTGATTTCAAATTAACAATTAGGGTAAACAAATAAACAATGAGGTGGCTTTTAATTGACAATTAGTGATTCTTTTGTCAATAACTTCGTGCTTTCTAATGATGCTGATGGTGAGGTAGTTTATTTTTGTGATGGGTGCTCTATTTCATTCTATTATCAACCTATACAATTACTCCCAATAAAATATTTTAAAAATTCAATTAAATTCATTCAACAAAAAATCTGGATAGCAAAGAAATTGAACCTGTTTAAGGGAGGGGAAGAAATTGGAGTGCAGGGATGATGGAGCTCGTCTTTCATGTTTGATCTCTATTGTTTATATAATAACTGAAAGATCGCAACTTTATATAAACTTCAAATTTGGTTCAATTTTCTCAATTTTTTAAGAAGAAAATATGAGAAAGAAAAAAAATAAGAAATTTACTTCCAATCAACATTACATATGTAATAATAATTTCTCTGCAGTTCCCTATAACACCAACAAATTTCACACTCAAATCCACAATAAGTAATGACATGATCTAAAAGATTCCAATCTTCCTAAGGCTAAGGATTCTGTGATTAATAAGTAATGACATATTCTAGCTCCCATTAATATTATGTGTTGGTGACTAAGATGTTCACTGAGCTGTGAGGTGGAGTTTGTGAGCTGTAAAAACAGTAGATGAGAAATAGAAAATGTATGTGTTAGTTTGCGTGGACTCTAGAGGGCAAGGTGAGCCATGAGTCTTAACATTATTGGTCCTTAACACCTACAGTTGCATAGAGTTGCGTGCCCTCCGGCCCACGACATGAAGTATGCTTCTGCTGCTACTGCTACTACTACTGCCTCCTGGGAATTGTGGACTCGACAAAACCAATCAAGACTGCACCATAACCTTCTCCAATGGCATTTGCTTCCCACTAAACAACCACTTACAAAGGAGCAAAACAGAAAAAATTCCCCAAAACCCTCAAAGCCAAAGCTTTCCCTGACAGTGCACACCAACCCTAATTCCAAATTTCCAACAATACCCCATCCAATGTAATGAATGAATTGGGTTTGGAGTTGGACTTGGCAGCAGTAAAGTCACCAGCTTGGGCGAAAGATGACATTTTTTTATTGGTACTGTATTGTTATAATAAAAAATATATACATTCGCAGCAACGTGCGAGCAAGCTATCTTGGCCCTCCCATATCTCTATACAGCAGCAACAACATACTTCATTCTCACTGTTTATATCAACTTATGTAATTACCTTCCTTTCGACCTCCCTTGCAAGCTATCTTGACAGTATTTTCTAACCGTCTCCAATATGTGTGGAGGGTGTAAAGTATGTGTGTCAGTCACTCAATCAATCAATAAAGTAATATAAAGAAACCACAGAAAGTTCTCTATGAGGAATTAAACCAAACACCTAGAGTGCAATGTATTTTAGAGACGATCGTAAGCAACTTTCCACTTATTCATCAATCCAATTGACATAATCTCTTAGAATAGGTAGAGGAAAATGCCTGGACCAACCGTTTTCAGCTAAAGTTCCAGTTTATAGAGACTCACCTTTGATCCCTATTCTGCTGAAGTCCAATTCCACTTTTGGGATAACGTTCCGGGAGCTGCAACCATACAAACGTTCATAGCACTTAAACTTTGCATAATTAAGAACACATATTATTGTCCACATAAACATGCAATTGGAATCTGAGCAAAAATCATGTGAGATATTTTTCTAAGAATGCTTATACTTACAATAATTTAAACATCCCAAAATGGGACGTCTGCATGGAGAGCACCGAATAGAGAGTCCCTTATAATTAAATGGCTGCATTGTAAAGAAAAATGTCACAGCAATTAAAAAGGCAATGCATGGGATAGGTTTGACCGATTCACAATTTGGAGCTTAATGATATTGATAACTCACAATGCTAAGCTAAATAAACGGTACACAAATACACCAAAAACTTGAAAAAGCTTTTGATGAGGGGAAGTGTAGCCTGCTGAATTGGTGTTCATTGTCTTATCCAAAATGCACTTTATACATGCGACAAAACTAAAGCACATTCACCTCGATTTGCCTATAAACAACTAAATGTCAAAGCAAACTTCGATCATGTCAAGCAAGCTAGTTTTAATATAGCAATTGCAGAAAATTAAATTGTAATTATATTTATTCATTTTGAAATCTAGTTCTATGGTCGTAATCTGGATCACTACTTTCTTCGTCCCTCTTATAAGAGAAAGACGCTTTCCAAATCATCAAAGTACAAATTTCACAACTTGACTAAAGATTAAAGTTTTTCTTTTCCCATAAATCAAACAGGATATGAACCCAAAAAAAAAACCAAACAGCTCGAGAAAAAAGATAAATTCAGAAAAAGGGTCATAGAATAATTACTGGTAACGACGACGATGTTGAGGGAAACCTCGACTGCTTGTGACTTGATACGTTGAAGTAGCCATAGAGATTAGAGAGTGTTAACCCAAGTTTTTACATTTCCTCATAGAAAATAGTTTGAGGCAACAAAAATTAGGGACGGAGGGAGATAGAGCAATAATCACTGCAAACAAAAACAAAACTAACAACATACAGCTAAGTCAAAAAGAACAAAGTTCAAAATTAAATTTTCAATGACTGAAATTAAAATTGTTAAGAGAAAGAACAAAAGATTTTACCTGGATATGGAAGGAAAAAAAAGTGGAGTTTGAAGGGGCTGGGTTTTATGACAAAAATTGACAGCAGCAAGACATGTCGCACAACTGGGAGGCTGCAGTAAGGGCGATTTCCACAAATTGATTAGAGCCCTAGCGTGAAAACAGAATAAGAGGTTTGGTAAGGAAGAGAAGCGAGAAGAAAGAAGAACACGCGAGAAGAAAGAAGAACAACGAAGGAAAATGAGGTGGTGGAGAAGAGAAATGAAGAGGGGTAAAATGGGAAATTCACTGTTCATAAGCACTGTTCCATGAACAGTGCACCCGACACACGGGTTTTAGTAGATGGTAAATAGGTTTGATCGCGGGAAACTGAATAGGTTTGATCGCGAGAAACTGAATAGGCTTGATCGCGAGAAAGTTTGAATAGGTTTGATCGCGAGAGAATAAGAGGTTTGGTAAGGAAGAGAAGCGAGAAGAAAGAAGAACACGCGAGAAGAAAGAAGAACAACGAAGGAAAATGAGGTGGTGGAGAAGAGAAATGAAGAGGGGTAAAATGGGAAATTCACTGTTCATAAGTACTGTTCCATGAACAGTGCACCCGACACACGGGTTTTAGTAGATGGTAAATAGTTTTGATCGCGAGAAATTGAATAGGTTTGATTGCGAGAAAGTTTTAATAGGAGAATAGGCGCGATTTTGCTATCTTGAAGAGGCATGCTCGGACAAAATGTATGGGTGCTTGCATTTCATTTCTCATGTCTTTGATCCTGTGGGACCCAGCTGATTCTACATGTGGTAGATAAATGAAACATTTATATGCTAAGTGCATTCGGCCGTCCCGGCCCACTACTACCGAAAAAACCCAAACGACATTAAATATCCTGCAAAATCCAAGAAACTCTCTCTGAGTCTCCCTCCCCCCTCCCTCCCTTTTTCTCTGTTGGCTTTGGAAACTCTCTCCCTTTCCCTCTTTTCTCTGTTGGGTTTCGTTGTGTTTGGAAACCAAGTCACACACAGTCCCACGCACTCACCTCTTGCGCGCAACAATGGCGGCTCCTTCTTTGGATGAAGAGACTTCGAAGAAAGTGCTTCGTCAGGTTCCTTTTTAAATGCTTTCCCGATTTTTCGATTTTGATTCAGGTCGCTTCCACTTTCTCATTGAAAATCTAATCTTTCTCTGGAATTTTCTGCAGGTTGAATTTTATTTCAGCGATAGCAATCTTCCGAGGGACAAATTTCTTAAGAAGTCCATTAGCGAAAGCGAAGATGGATGTATCCTTAACTTCCAATTCTTCTATCATATATATATGTGTGTATTTATGTAAGCTCGTAAATTCTCTGTGTTGGATGATGGGTCAGCCTTGGCCGTTGGATCTCCAGTTGGTCATGATTGGCGCGAATTGTTGCGGGTCCATGTGACGTGGCGCGAATCCGCGATCTAATGATCCGACGATCCAAATTTTAGGTTCGCACTTACTTCACCTGTGGGCGAAGCCTTTGCCTCCACTGTTTGGTGTGATAATGGCTTCTTCACACTACTTCGCAGACGCTATCTCCTTCTTCCTTATCCTCAACTTTGCTTCACTTCAAGGTAAAACTGTGATTTTCTTAACTGAAAGGCCCTGAGATTACCTCAGTTTGTTGTATTTGCGTTTCACTCCCTCGCCTTCCGTGGATTTTGATTTCAGTCTCGGCCGACGTGGTGCTGGAAGACGGGTATACCGTCACGACGTTGATTGACGGCCACAAACTCGGAATCAATCCTTACTTGGCGCTCAGTCGGCCTGGATCGTCCGATCTCCTTCTGCTTGACTCCACCGGTAGCTCTTTGTACGCCGTACCATTCCCATTTGCCGGATCCCAAGGTAATAATTCAAACAGCGATTCACTATCTGCATTTAGTTTCAAAGACGAATCTTAGATACTGAACCAGTTAGGCTAAAATTTCAGAGTGTGATTAAACGGTTCTCCGGTAACGGCGTCGAGGGTTATTCGGATGGTGAACCCGGTTCAGCTCGGTTCAAAAAGCCCCGGAGCTTCGCCGTGGATCCGAAAGGAAACGTCTTTGTTGTGGATAAGGGCAACTTTGTCATTCGGAAAATAAGCGCTTCAGGTGACCTGAGTTTCTCTCCAAGGTTTTAGCGAGCGTGATATAATCGTAGATAACTCTGTGTTTTGATATATTAAATTCATAGGTATTGTAAGTACAATTGCTGGAGGCTACTCACTGAAGCCTGGGCGTGCAGACGGCCCTGCTCAAAACGCTACGTTTTCAGAGGATATTGAGCTAGCTTTTGCTGCAGATAAGTGCGCGCTTCTTGTCTCTGATCGCGGGAGTCAGTTGATTAGATTGATTAATCTCAAACCGGAGGACTGTGCCAGGTCTTCTCCCTCGGGTGAGATTTTTTGCAGTTAACTTGTGGATTATTGTTCTGTTTATTAGTCTCTATGATAATAAATTTTGCTGTTATGCAATTTGCAGCTCTTGGAGCTGCTTCTGTTTGGATTTTGGGTCTCGGATTGTCATGTATTTTCGGTCTCCTTGTTGGAATTGTGGTTCGGCCTTATATTATCCCCAATGTAAGTGTTTGACTGCATCTTCTATCTGACGATTTGAATGTCGGATTTTGGGTCTCAGCTGTCTTGTCTTTTTGGTCTTATTGTTAGAATTGCGATTTAATATTATATTGCCCCAGTGTAAGTGTCTGATTGCATCTTATATCATGTATGTGATGATTTGAATGTCAAGATCATAACTTTAAGGCAATGTGGCTAATGTTGTTAACTGGACTTTGTTAGACAGGAGGGCTGCAACATGCTCGGCTTCAGCGCGACATGGAGGCACTTCCAAATCAATCTGGGGACGGAAATACAGACACCTTGCTTCGCCATCAGAAGCGCAACTGCTAGCTCCACTTCTGCTTTGTCCCTGTTGAGGCGGCTGGTTTCATTGTGTATCTCTCATCTTTCTCTAATGTGTAGGATTAACTATGTAGAGTCTCAAATTTCGCCTAAAGATTGTGTGTCTTTGCTTGATTCTGATTTGGATAACAGTAGTAGTTTCGAGGTAACAGAGGTGACTGAGTTGTCCAAGTATATGGATCAGTTGAAGGATTTGGTGGGTTTGGATGGAAGCATGGAGCTGTGCAGCAGGAAGCAAGGATATGGTAATGAAACCGGGAACGACGTGTTATCTAGTTTCCATGGAACAATAGATGGTATGATAGACAGTAATATTATGGGATTTGTGGAGGAAGCCAAAGAAACAACTCTCCTAGAAGGGACATTGGGAGTTAAATCAGGTTTAGTTAAAAGAAGATGAGATCAGAAGGTTGAAGAGACAGCTTTATTGTATTATTACTTATCTTCAGACTTCAGTTGTGAGGCTTGTGAATATTTTGAATCTTTTTTCCAGTATTATTCTAGCTAATGGCATGTTTAGTTATAATATGCTTACAATTTGTGCCACTATTTGAGACTTATGCTTCTATCCTGAGAAACCCTATTTCATTGTAATCACCATATTTGGTCAAAAATGGCGTAATTGGGTGATTGGTTTTGTTCATGAATCATGACGGGACTTAAAGACACAAGTCGTCATAGGCTTTTGAGGCTGATTTCGTAGCCTTTTTGCCACAGAATTTTGGGGATTTTGATTTCAGGGGAAGAGGAAAAGCTATATAAAAATTGCATTTTGACAAAGCATAGAAGAATACCACATTCTTGAATGATGAATAAAAATGTATAACGGGGCCAATATTCTTGAACAGAGGCTGGTAATTGGACGAAAGTGAGATGGTGTTGCATGCACTCTAAAGAGACTCAGTAACTGCTCTGAAATCTGCTCCTGAATCTTGAAGTGATGTGGCATCGATTCGGGTATTTCGGGTGATGAGGTATGATGATCACACTTATGTCCCCACTCTATACTTCCATTGTGGGGGTGAGATGTAATTGTATTTTTGCTGGTTATGTTTCACCCGACTAGATAAAACACATTCTTTTACTTAATTGGCTTTCGTCATCTGGATGTCATCGTTCAGATGTCGGCCAACACGGCTCGATCCACGTGCCATTTGTAGACTTTTCGAATTGTGGCGTGTCAATAACTCATAAAAAAAATGAATGATTTTGATCATCCAACAAATCCTGAGTTCGATTATTTACTAGTGTGTCTTATGATTGTAAATAGGGATGCACTAAATGCATGTGTGAGTCTCATCAGGTGGGGACCTACTAACACGTTCACTTCGAAAAAAAAATTAAACAATGAATAGGTTCGAACTAAAGTTTAAGCCCATTTTGAAGTCACTCAGTTTATCCCTCGACAGATCAGTACCATGCGAAAAGCACAAGCTGCACAACAAACAATTACGAACCAACCACAAATCATGGGCCGAAACTCGAACTTGTATTGGGTTGTGGCTTCATTCATGAACTTATGGGCATGGCCCATTCATGAATAATGAGCCCATCTTGGGCCTAACAATATCATATTTTCAAATGGCATTACTTTACATTTATAAATGCAGGCCATCGTCACCACAATCCCACGTCAAATAAAACAGATGCACCACTGGAGCCACGCGTGCTTATATCTTAGGAGTACAATACTACCAGGAATGAGAGCAACATGTGGCAAATCATGCATCATGCTATATTATCAGCTGTCCACGTAGACTATTGCGACCACATCTCAAAACCAACCGACGACTTCCAATTGGTTATGACCTACACTTGATTATGGATCACACCCATGTGAGTTATGCAATACACTGGATTTGCGGTCGTACGTAAATTGAGTTTCAGTCATCACAAGCAAGTAAGCCTCTCAATGAGTCATGTCGTGTCGGGTTTGTGTCGTGTCACGTACTCTATTTTACCTATTTAAGCTCAACTCGAACTCGACCTGTTTATTAATCGTGTCAACTCATGTAAACCTGAACTAGACCTGTTTATTAAACAGGTAACCCGAACTCACCCGTTTATTAAACGTGTCGTGTTGAATAATCTGTTTAACCTGTTTAACCCATTTAACTTGTTTAACCCGTTTAACCTGTTTAACCCATTTAACCTATTTAACCATATATCCAACATAATATTTGAAGCAGAATTTTCACTAAAATATTATACCAACCATCAACCAACTTCAAAATTCAACAAACTTCATAATTCATAAGTTCATGCAATAATTTAGTATCCATGACCAACAATACAATATCATCAATGTAATATTAAATTCCAAAAGAAAATAAGCATCACATTTACTCATTTAGTACATGATACCAAATAAAATGAAGTGATTAATTAGCAAACTCAAAGGGAAAAGTTTCAGGAAAAAAAGTGTTAAGATTGATTAGATATTTGTGAATTGAACAAGAACACAGTAACTAATCAGCACCTACAATAGAATGAAGAAAACATTAGAATTCAACCACAAAATTAATAATAATAAAAAAGACATGCTAGAATGTAATTTTTTAGTACCTAAATGCTATCCATCATTAGGAATGCACTTCTATCTTCGAAACTATCTCCAACATCATCAAACGGAGTTTCCATCTGAATAAAAACAAATACAAAACCCATCTTTTAACAACAAACAAAGTATAAAATAGTAAATTAGACAACAAACAAAACAATCATCACAAGTATACAACTTAAACCATCCATACACCTTAATCACTTATCATAACGTCTTTAATAATGTAGGAATGGATTGACCATGATTGACACGACCCATCCCAATCCCCCCGGGATTACCACAGGATGTGACGTGCTCCCGTCTGACACGAAGTGGCAGACAAGGGATAACCCAACGCCGCTGCCCCTACGGGCATCCAGAGTGCGCAAGGATCGATGGAGGAGGCATGCAATGTCCCGGTCCCCTGCTGCAGTCGCATCCGCGCTCAACCTGAAGGGCGTTAAAAACCAAAAGCTGTGAGTGGACGAAAATAAACAAGTTCGTAAAATACATTTTATAAGACATTTATGCTCCTCAGTAAAAACATATGCATGCATCAAAAACCAATAGTCAAATATTTATTTGAAATAACCCTTAGGGCCTTAGCCCGGAAACCGCAAACATAGTTTCAATCCAAAAATCAATCCAAAAGTTATTTCATAAATCCAGTGGCACATGTTTATCACTTTACCATCTCTGGCATCCCAGATGCCTAGCGTCCCAGACGCTTGACTTCCCAGACGTCATATCTCACGGTATTAAGCAACGCGTGCTGCCCGGGGTCTCACCGGGTCCATATCTCTGACATCCCAGATGTCTGACGTCCCAGACGTCTAATCATAGCAATCCTGCTCCTGAGTCACTATACGGTCCGGCCGCTCCGTACAATGACCCCTCGCAGGCAATGCACCGTGACTTCCCCAGTGTCCCAGACACCTGAAGGAGACCAATATATATCCTCGTATCGAGATGGTTTTATGGAACACATTTTATTATTCGTTTTCAAAATATCACAAGGGCCCTGCCCCGAATTTCCATAAAACCGTCATAAGTCCAATTATTTGATTATTAAATCCGAAATCATTTATTCAATTCCATTTTAGGGTCCCTGACCCGAAATCACATATATAAATTAACTGGGCCCCTGGCCCGATTCCTTAAATCAACTAGGCCCCTGGCCCGAATTTACTTTATCAAATCCGTAACTGTTTCATAAAATCATATTCAAACCACAATCATGGAAATCAGTGCAAATCCGGAAAATCTCGATTTACGCGCAACCCGTAAATCGCCTTGAAATGCGTGAAACCACATAAATTCACCGATATCCAAATCAAAGCATATAAAAGCAATTACCACAATCATGAAACAGTTATGCATGCATAGAATTTATCAAAACCAATGTCCACTCATAGACCATTTAACCGAGCGCCTCGATACGCGTGCCACCGGCCTTCCCGGGCCTCGTCACTAACACCGGGACTCCCGGACCTGTTCATATCACATTAGAGGGTTACTAACCTCCACAATAACATCCTATTCAAGTCCCGAAATTTTTCCGAATTTTTAATTATTTTTAACCCGACTTAAAACCTTCGGACATCCCGAAAAGTATCCGAACGGGATCCGACTGACACGAAACCAACGCTAAAATGTTCGTTATAACGTGTAGGATAAAATTCGTGTTGACCGTACCTCGGAATTCGTGACCACGCGCCGTCACGCGCCGCCGTGAGTGGCTGCGTGTGAAACCCACGCGCCAGCTACAGTAACGGTGAACAGTCGTCTTCCTCGCCCGTTTCCCTGCAATACGGGTCTGCAACCCGTGAGTTCAACCCGGTTAAATAGCTATCAATTCGACCTCGATTTCAACTGATTTTGATCCTAAAATTATCATTAACCATCTAATTAGAGTTCCATGTCCTCGATTCAACACAACCGTCCCGAAATCACACCCACGACCCGTGATCACCCAAACGGGTCGATCACCCAAACTCTGTGTTTTCTCAATCAAACTCAAATTAACTTCACAGTAAGGATTCTAGGCCTAAAAGGAACTAAAATGCAAGATCAATTGGACACGACATTACCTGGGAGTGATCGTCCACAGCTCTGCGATTATCCAGAATCGGGAACCTGGGTTCCCGGACAGACAGCGATCGACTCCCCTCAATTCCTTCGTGGTTGAGTTCGTAGTGCACCCAGTAGTCTAATACGGCCCCCAGTTCAGCCCAAAACACCCCAAAAATTGAAAACCAATTTTTCCCTCCAATTTCCAGAAACGGGTTCCCTCACCGTTTCCCTCAATCTCTCAGCTTCCAACTGAAACCCTATGGACTCCTCGTCTCAGAGGTACTCAAATCGTCCTTCATTTGGTCCAACAACCCTCAGAGATTAAACTCTGAATTTTCCCCCCATTTTGATTTTCACGGTTCCAGAATCCTTCAAGTCTCCTCAGCCCGTTTTCTCTCCAAAATCATTCACTCAGCTCACTCTCAGTCCCTATAATCAAACAGCCCGTGGAAAAACCCCTCAGTGCCTCTGTGAATTGTCCCCCCACGACTGGCCCAAAACGGGAACAAAACGGTTGCCCGTGCTCTGAGTTTCCCCCAGTCCAGACCATGCCATGCTCCCACGCAGCCTCCAACACGGTTAACAGCTCCCCCCAATGTCACTAACACAATTAAACAATCCCTTGGACTGATAACAAGCTTAAACAATGCCCCCCCGTGCACTGGTCGTGTTTCCCCATTCACGGTGCTACAGTGCCCGTGCAGCAGCCCCCGTGAAATTACCATTCTGCCCTTGTGCAGAAAATTACCAAAATGCCCCTCACGCATCCAGACCCGTAACTCGGTCATACGGACTCCGATTGATGCGTGCCGCCTGTCTACGAACTCAGGGCATCGAGACCTTCCTAACGGTCCTCGGTCCTCGGCCATCGGACCACCCGATCAAAAAGTCAACATTTCCCCTTATTTCGTCCAAATTACGAAAGTGCCCTTGAACTTCTGTACATCATAACTTCCACCACGAACGTAGGAATCGAACGTGCCACCCGTCTATGAACTCGTGACGGCCCAAACTACGTCACGACCATTGGTCAAAGTCCATTTGACCGTCCGAATAAAAAGTCAACGTTTTACCCACGACCAGGGGAAAAACGGTCATTTTGCACCGTACGTCCGAGTTCGCCCAACCAATCATCGATTAACCCTGCTAATCATGATTAGTCCGTAATCTAATCCCGAATTCCGTGACGGGTCGTGACAACCTTCCCCCCTTAAATAATTTCGTCCTCGAAATTACCAAATATCCTTATTCCATATCCAGCTCGTGGAAAACATTTCGATCTCACACCTGTGTACACTTGTACACCCACCAAACTTGTCTGTACTCAGACGTCCCATCACGGTTTCTCACCGTACCGACCACACTCGACCACCGCGAGTGAAATAGGTCACCTGATCCCTGTGAATATTGCTTGTCAATTTCACCATTTATCTGACTCTTTCAGCTTGTCGGTTCATTCCCAATCATTAATATATCTGACGTCTGCACCCCCCCCTCCCCCCCCCCCCCCCCCCCCCCCCCGGGAGTCACCAAAACACACATGTCAGTCCATGCTGACGCGACCAGTCAAATTGTCACCACTAAGCTTTACCACTCCGATAACGCTCCACCCATCAGTCCAACGGTGACGACACCTCATCCTGCCACTCGCTCAAGTAGCGTAAGATCAACCCTATGATCTCATCTCGCAGGGCAACCCCATCCTACAACATATATCCATCTCAAGTCCATAACTGTCAATTCCCTCAGTGGATCATAACGCTGGAATCACCTCGGTGTGATAACATCACGCAAGGTCACACGTAGTGACGCAGTCACCAACTCACTCATCCTGAGTGTACGTATACCATCATCATACTCAATCAGGTGGTGTAACTGACACACATTGAATACTAGCCAATCAGTGATCGCACATCTCCATATTGGGGTTCACTAGCCATCCGTGGCTAAGAGCGCCTGCTCACACAATTACTGAACCCAACAAAAATAACTCTGCCCAGTGCATAGTATTCAATGTCCAGTTCACACCCACCACCAAATCCAATGGTGTCGGAACTAAGCCGGCCACCACACGTATAACCACACACCACTGGTACCTCACATGTACCGTCACCAGATACCACTCGGTCCGTCCAGTACCGATCCTCATGCACCGTATAGGATACGTACGTCCATCCGCCAATAAGCCCACTACATGGCCCACAGTCAATCGTAAACCGATATTGGGGTTCTCTTGTCCAGTCCTAGACTAGAAAAATCGTTCAACTCAACTCAACACCCAGTCCCAAAACCAAACCCGAGTTCGAATTCACAATTTCATAAGAAATCCCGGATCCAAACCCAAACATCATACCTTAACCCATTTCCGAATCCGAATCCGAAATCATTATTCCGTAAGCTAGCATCTGGAATAATCATTCCGTACCCAAATCCAGAAATCCAGTTTCAAGTTCCGAAATCGAATCCTGAATCGTCACCCAGAAATCCGATTCCAAAACCCGAAATCTCAACCACGTCTACCCAGACGCACCAAAACCGAACCTATCGGTTACCTGTTCAATCCATTCGATTGACTCCATAAGGAAGCCAATCCCAACATCCACACATCTCAAAACTGACCAACTAGACCTCGTGGAAAAACCACACACTCACAGGTCAAATCCTCGAGTCAAAGCGTAAGCATTCCAACACACTCGAGTACTGATTAACTTCGAGAAGAAGTTCAGTCCAATTATTCGCGTATCCAAACATGTGACAGAGCGATAAGCTCTTCACCTAATCTTACCCAAACGGTCACAATTCCAATCCATCACCACGTCACCTGACGGGTACCATTACGATCCCAGATCATCACCATGTCCAATGTCCATTACAATCCAGATCCGTCTCGGATCCACACACGCTCACGTGGCTAGGAATCCACATGGAATCCGATCGTAAGGTCCTACACCCTCATGAGTCCTTGTCCACCACACAACACTTCTCCAATCATGCAATCATGCATTTACCATGGGACACAACAACATTGTGGGTCACATCCAATTACTTCGTCTCGATCCTTGTCGTTCCACCTAGGAAGATCAAGGATAGTCCAAATACATGGAATCATCATCCGTCCTATGTGAGTGCAAACAAAACTCACAGCACTCACCATGCCAAGTGGTCCAACACCGTCTACTACCACGCGGAACATGAGAAATCTCATTTACCCTACTTCGAATTATGCAACTCCACCTGGTGACCCAAACCACACATGGGTCCACCAACCAATACACACTCAACATACCGATAACCACAACAGCGTCTGCCAGGGCAGAAAATAAGAAGTCAAACCTAATGACTTCAAAGTACCTATTACCAATGCGAAAACGAGCACTCCTCTCGTCCGCAATCACAACTCTTCTCGAAACCAACGTTCCAACCACTGGACCCACAACGTCCTCAACTCACTTGGACAACCACGTGTCCGCAATCAATCCAATACTCAGTCCTCACGTCCGATAATAACCATTTATGCACACATCCCGATTCCGAACGGGAATTACTCCACTCTTTTGAACGTGCAAACAATACTGCCTTCACCTCTCATCCATACCACCAATGGTTTTCCTCGTCTTTTTCAATTCCAGTCATTTCCTTGTACTTCCTGAGGATATCAACAACACCCAAACATACCAATCTCGGAGTTGACAACAACTCCCCAAATCCACCAATCACTTGTCGTCTCGACACTGTTGGGACCCTATCCCAACACCTCGCAACCTGCACTAGATCCTATCCAGTCCATGACTCAACCACCATTGAGTCGCAGTTACCGATCATATGTCCATCAGGACAGAGTCACATCCCATCTCGTGGCTCACCACAATCTCAATCACCAACACCAGCACCAATGCTAGTATCATCAACACTTGCCTCAACACACAGGCATCCTAACATCCACACTCACACACGAAAAGTATCAATACCCAGCTCTCAAGCCAAACATATGAAAACACTAACCTAGCCACAAAGACCAAAACCCGTACTCAATACCAGTACACAATCACAATCAACATCAAACAACACTACTCACAAGTGCACAATCAATCAATCAATCAATCTGCACTACTCACACGTGCACAAACAATCACACAGTCACATCCGCACTACGCGTAGGCCAACCTCGAGAACTGCACTCAGGCACCATCCGAGTCATGTCAGTCATGTTTGAGAACTGCACACGCACCATCTGGACGTACCACATACTCGGGGACTGCACTCACGCAACATCCGAGTCACGTCTAGGAATTGCACTCGCATTATCCAGACATGGTCCAGTATCCACAATCACAAACACAATCCATACCACAAACACATATCAATCATATCCTTGACTTCAAACCAAGTCAAAATCATTCCCGACAGGGTCTCAAGCCCAAATGCCATTTACACATAAATCCGTAAAATGTAACAACCCGCACCTCGTATCATCGTCACGAATGACAAATCCTATCGTCGCAATCGTCACGGCAACTTGAGTCTATCCACCTCAATAAAACTCGAAAACGTCCATCGATAGCAGCGTCTGCCACAACCTCGTGCAGACCAAACTCAGAAACAATATACTATCGAGACTCCAACACTGCGCGGTCCACTCACCGCCGGTACTAACTGCTCAACACACAACATCCACTAATCGGTCCACCTCAGGATCCGATCGACAGGCACCGCTCTCTTGAACACTCGTCCAGTCAATCACCACTAGGGTCACCACAATCCGGCTACTCCCTGCAGCACAACTAGCCTGACCGATCCCTCGCCTCGACTCCAAAGGATCGTCGTACTCCGATACTGGTGTCCGACCAACCAGTAACCACAACCTGAGGACCTCGTCCTCCCGTAACTCTACGACTCTCAGCCGCTGGCCTCCACAAGAACTGGCCGTACTCCGGGTCTAATACTGCACAAGCGCTGCATGCGTAATCGCATCATATTGCGTCACACCACATCTACTCCGGGCATCTCCTGCCAGTCGACATCCCACCGGGATTCGACACATCGAAACATGGCAACACATGTCAAATAGAATCACACGTTCCTATTCCCAAGTGTCGTGAGTATAGTCGTACAGGGTCATCGTATAGTGGGTGACCCTAACCTTTGACAACCACTAGTAATAATCCGTACACCTCTATCCGACACAACCCTGCCGTCGAGCGGTCACGACTCTCAAGTCGTCATACGGTCTCCACTGATCCACTGGATCCTACTCACCAGTAATGCTACAGCTCTAAGCCGTCGAATTCACACGAATACTGATCCTCCTCCGGATCAAACATCGAAACACGTGGCCTCCAACGCCAATCGAACCTCAAACTATTATATCGAATTTCGTTCCGCACGTGGTGCTTCCTACGCATACCCTAACTATCAGGTTGATGACGGGCTGTTACGACCTCAGAGACATCACATCCTCGACCTGCGCGTACTCCACGAGCAAAACATGTTCTGATACGAACTGGTATCAGAGTACCATGAGTATCAAATGAGCCAACCACGCTCTGATACCACTTTGTCAAGACCGGTCCCAAATCCCCCGGAATTAACGTGGGACCCGCCTGATCCCGTCTGACACCACGTGTCAGACCAGGGAAAATTTCCATCTCTAGCCCTCGCCGGGGCTATCAGAGTGCATCAGGATCGTAGGAAGAGGGGAGCAATGTCTCGTCTCTGCTATAGCCCGCATCCGCGATCAACCTGAAGGGCATTAAAACATCAAAAGTCGTGAGTGGACAAAATAATATTTTATTAAAAACACATTTCGCATAAAGACATCTATGCCCTTCATTAAAAGCATATGCATGCATTCAAACCATTTATCAAACACGTTCATAAAACCATTTGTAAACATTCTCAAAATCATTCAAGGGTTCATGCCCGGTTCTCATAAACCGTCATAACCCATAAAACCATTTGGGTCCTCGACCCGATATCACAAACTTACAAACCATAAACCAAAACATGGGAACTCAGCCCCAAATCAACATACGTGGGTCTCAGCCCCAAAATCGTTTCCAGTGAAATACCAAACATAACATACGGGTCTCTGCCCCAAATCATTTCCTAAAACATAAAACACAGGACCTTCGCCCTCAATTCACTTTCTGTAAAACCTCATACGCATCGACATACGTATAACCCATCATAGGCACTTCCGGAGAATATGCCAACTCGGGGCACACAGCCCCTAGGGAACACATCCCCGATATAGTCACGATATCAAATCTATACTAATGTGCACACTACTCGGGGTCTCACTCCGAGTCTTCTCCCAGGAATCTTTATCTGGGAGGCTCAATCACTGGATCTAGTCCAACCTCTCTCTCTGGATCTAGTCCACACATCTCTCCAGATCTAGTCCACACATCTCTCCGAAATCTGGTCCGGGACCACAACAATATAAGTAACCTCCACTCTTGGAACGGGATCCCTATAGGGATACCCACTCTGGTCTGTGGCTCGTGACTCTCCAGGTCGACGCTGGAGGAGACCATATAATCAATATGGATGGTTCATTCATTTCAATTACTTTCTCAAAATACATTTCAACTGGGTCTTATACCCGATTCATTTCAACAGGATTCCTCGAATCCGATTCAAATCCATTTCACAAGCCTCGGCCTAAATCAACAGTTCAATAAGGTCTCATGCCCGAATACTCATTTCACAAACTGAATTGGGACCCAATGTCAGGACCCACCACGGTTCCCCCCCCCCCCCCCCCCCCCCCCCGCGCGCGAAACCCGAGGTAAATCCTGCTCCCGTCTGACTCCCCGACACAACACCAAAGTAAAACTCACACGCAGCCCCCACAGTACTCAGTCAGACGCAGGAGAAACTATACAATACATCCCGAAGTTAAAAGTTTACAGAGCATAGTCCCAAATACACAGGAAAGAAAACCGATAAACTAGATACACGCAAGCGGAAAAGAAAAACACTCCGGGATCCCTCTCACGAATGTTATGCCTCGGACGCTGCCTCGACGCCGAAACCCCGCTCTAGCTCCACGATCTGGAGGGCAATTTAAAACAGAAAGGTGTGAGTGAACCATGAATAAAAGAAAAGTTTCAAAACCATTTTATAAGAAAACCGGGTTTAGCCCTCCGTTTTGAAATCACATGCATTACTCAGTGATTAAAACAGTTATAATCAGTCGCCATAAATCATCATAAGAAACAGAAACGCTATAAAACACAATTAAAGAAATCAGAGTATAAACATCATAAAACCGTATCATAAATCGTAAATATCAATCATCATTTTCCGATCAAACCTGCTGGACCTATCCGAGTCTTTAAACTCCCGAGTCTTTAAACTCAATCCCGGCCTCAATAATATCCGAGTCTTTAAACTCCCGAGTCTTTAAACTCAACAGGCCTACGGGGGAAATATCAATATATCCGAGTCTTTAAACTCCCGAGTCTTTAAACTCAATCCGGGCCCGTCCCCCGTTAATCATAATGCGGGTCTTTAAACCCAATAACCAGATCCAGCAAATCCAATCCAAAACCGTTTGAAAACCATTTCGAAATCCATATCCAAACCCGAATCCGAAATCACTGGTTCGATGCCCTTCCGGCATCCAGAACCATCATTCCGAACCCAAATCCGGAAATTCACTTTTCAACTTTAAAACCAAATTCCGTTTCTGAAATCCGATTCTAAAACCGAAAACCCTTTAATCACCAAATCATGTTTCAAAATCCCTTTATAAGCATTCAAACCAGTTATCCTTTGAAAACTCCAAAACCATGGCATTTTACTAAGAAATCGACGTTTCTCGTAAAATGTGCCAAATACCATACTTCCTCGAAAAACGTGCAATTATGTAAAATCAATAAAACATATTCGATAACATAGAATCATGATTAAAACCATAAAACAATTATAGAAAAACAGTTATGCATGCTCGAGTTTAAGGAAAGGGGTCCACTCACAGTACCGAGCCCTCAATCGCGTCCTGAACGTCTCATACGTTCCTCAGCTTCCTTGGGAACTCCCGATCCTGTCAACAACTATCAAAGTACGTCACTAACACGTCTACGAAGATCCACCTAATTTCCCTCAAAAATCCCCGGGTCCTAAACGTAACGAATCAGAACCCTAAGCCTGCACTCTGGCGAAACTACTACGATTCGGCGTCCGATTAACCCGAAACCAACGCCAAAAGACTCGTCACAACACCTAGACCAAAAATCTAGTTGACACCTTCCCCAAAGATCGCCGCACGCGCCCCCACGTGCCGCCCAAAGTGGCTGCGCGTGGCCCTCACGCGCCAGCTACAGTGTCACCGTCTACCTCGAGTAGACCCGGTTCAGCACAGTGTTTGCAACTTGAACCGGCGTCAGCGGTTCACCGTCTTCCGTCCACCAAATCAACTCATTTCTTCACCAACAGCATCGTCCAGACCTAGGCTACCCATTCCCGTAATCCAATCACCTCGACACGGCCTAATACTCATCGACTTGAACTCGAAACAAAATCCGAACACTGCCCTGTTTCCTTCTCCGGCCACCCAAGTCACCCCCCCATCACGGTGGCTAGCTTAAACCCTTCCTAGGGCCATCCTAAACCTCACCCAACTCACCAAAACAGTCGACTCTACCCCAAACTTCACGACTTCCGATCTGAACATCGACGGCAAAGTAGAGCACACAAGGTACTCTCCGTCGTCTAGCCTCCACCGTGCACTCCTCCGTCACAGCAGCACAACCAGAAGACTCCTAGGACTCCACTGAACTCCCTAGACCTCACAGAACTCCTCGATTCTATCCCTAAAGCCACGACTTCCACGGCTAAACAGAGCAAATAGAAGAGGATGAGAAATTACCTGTCCTCTGATCGCAGTCGTGAGCTCAGCCGCAAGGTAGTAGCTCTTCCCGTTCACCTCCAGCCTCTGGACACTTCCACTGGCCTCGATTGGTTGATCACGGCCACAACACCACCCACAAACACTCTCGTCCTCCTTGTTTTTCTCTGATTTCCCGTGGCTCTCAACTCACGCACAGACCATCACCGCACCTCCAAACCTCCACACTGTCTTTCTCTCAAGTCCTGATCACTCTCACACACTCACAAACTCACACCCTCACCGAACTTGATCGATTTCTCCCCAAATTCCCAGTCTCTGTTTCTCTCTGGGTCGAAGAACAACCACGAACACACGGGCACCCCAAATAATTGGGACCGTGTTCCCTAGAACCCTCTAGTCAAGCCCCATGTGTCACCATCGTACCCTTCCTCTCACAAATGGCCCAATCTCAGCCATCCAATTTCCCTCTCAGTGTACAAATCCCCAGACAACCCAAAAGACCAAAATACCCCTCATGTTAAGTCAAAAATTACGATTTTACCCTTACCGTTTTAGACTCGTAACTCACACCTCATAAGTCCGATGAATACGTGTCGTCTGTCATCGAACTCAGGACGACGAGATCTCTCTAATGGTCCTAAGTCAACAAGTCAAAACCCGATCATACAAAAAGTCAACTATTCCCCCTATTTTAACCCAATTACGGTTATGCCCTCAACCTTCCGAACATCATAACTTCCTCCTCGGATGTCGGAATCGGGCGTGCCACCTGCCTACAGGTTCGTGACGTCCCGAACTACGTCCTGGTCACCAGTCAAAGTCCATCTGACCACCCGAACTAAAGGTCAACTTTTTGCCCAAACTAGGGACAAAATCATCATTCTACACTAACGACCTTATCGGGACTAACTAACCCCCGATTAAGCTCACTAATCCCATCTTAATCATTATCTTAACCCTAATTTCTAGAACGGGTCGTGACACCCAAGCCCGATGTTACAATCAATAGGGCCTCAAGCCCGATACCACGACTAACTGGGCCTCAAGCCCGAACCGTAAAGCAACAGGGCCTTAAGCCCGATTTCACAACTAACAGGGCCTTAAGCCCGATATCTCAACTAAATGGGTCTCAGGCCCGACATCATAAATCAACGGGGCATCAAGCCCGATAGTAACACTAACTGGGCCTCGAACCCGAATCATAAACCAAATGGACCCTCGGTCCTATCGTATAGCTCAAATGGACCCTAGGTCCGATTCCTCGTCAAATCAAATGGACTACAAGTCCGAGAGTTCGTAAATCAAATGGGTCTCATGCCCGATTTCATATTTCTAAATCCGAAATCTATTTATCAAACCCTCGTTGAAAACCTAGCACGTATAAGCAGCGTATAAAAGCAGAAATCTCGAAATAGTGCAAATATGTAAATCCTAGGCTACCACAAAAAAAAATGCACTCATGGCATCACAAAATACATACTAAAAAAATTATAAAACATTTATGCATGCATCGAATTCGAAAGAAAGGTCCACTCACAGACCGTCCGAAGCCGCGCCTCGATAAGCCCGCTATAACCGTCTCCCGGGTCAACCGTCGCCTCCAGAATTCCCGAACCTGTCCAGATTCATTTATAGAGTTATTAACTACCTAAATAACCCCTCATTAAAGTCCCGTAATTTTCCTGAGTTTTTAATTATTTTTAAACTGACCCTAAATCATCGGACAGCCCGAAACCCATCGAAACGATGTCCGATTGACACGAGACCAGTCCCAAAATGTTCGTTACATCGAATAGAAGATTTCATATGTTGAACACTTCCCCACATTACTGTTCATGCGCCCTCACGCGCCCCAAGAAGGCTCAGAATACTATTCATCATCCCTAACCTCCAGCTGAACCGGTTCACTGTTCACAGCACTGTGCTGAACCGACGTGACCGGTTCAGTGCTTTCCTCCCTCTGTTTTGGTCCGATTTAACCCTAATTAATCCTATAATTCCTATTTCTTCATTCCCTATCATTTCCAATCATCAAAACAACCTAAAAACACCTAAATTCCATGGTTTAATTTTGAACCAAACGGTTCAAGTTTCCCAAAACCTCCCATGGCTTCCACAGTCGTCCAACCACCACACAAACCTTCTTAATACCTTCCTAACAACCTAAAAACCACTTCCTAATCACCCAAAACAGCCCATAATGCAAGAATAAAAAATATGGGAAAATGGGCCTAACCGTGCACTTCTCAGGTTTAAGGCCGCCGTCGACGGCAACGTGGCTTCCAGCCGGCCACCATCATCCACCCTTCATCCTCACACGCTCCTGGCCTCTCAGTCATGATCAGTGGGTTCAGGTTTTGGATTTGGGGAGGGAGAATGGATCGGTTTGGTTGTTTGGGTGGAAAGAAATGAATGATCGATGAAGGTGGAAGATGCATGAATGGGAAGGGTTGGCCAGTGGATGGGTGACACTTGTCACTCATCCATTGGTCCACGGAAAAGTAACTGGGTCCACAAAAGACAGAACTTCACTTTTTGTCTTGTAAAACGTGTCGCCGTAAATAGTTCCCCGGAACTTCCGTGAACCGTAACTTCTCCGTCAAACGTCTGAATTCGACGTGCCACCTGTCTACGGATTCGTATCGTCTCGATCTACGTAACAGTCTTTGGCCCTCGACTATCGGACCTCTCGGTCAAAAAGTCAACTTTTCACCTAAATTACCAAAATGCCCTTGGACTTCCGAACGTCATAACTTCCTCCTCGAACGTCGAAATCGAGCGTGCCACCTGACTATGAACTCGTGACGTCACGAACTACGTCATAGTCATTGGCCAAAGTCCATTTAACAGTCGGAACAAAAAGTCAACGATTCGACTATTCTAGGGGCAAAATCGTCATTTCACCCGAACGTCTGATAATCCTCGTCTAATCTCTGATTAGCCTTCGATAATCCGTCATTAATTAAGAATGACATCCGAGGAAGAAGTTGTGATGTTCGGAAGGTCGAGGGCATTTTCGTACGTCGTGAGTACAACGACAGGTGGCACGCCGTCATCGGACATCAGACAGTTAAGTTATGGGTCTAGATAGGTGAGGGGTAAAATGGTAATTTGGACTTTCATGGGCAGTTTGGTCTTTTACCACTTAGGGAATTGTGACCAACCGGATAAGGACATTTGGGAAGATTGGATTGGATATTTTTGGGCTGAGTCCACAGGGTGATAGACACCTGGCCATTTCCTAGAGGCTTCCAGCCTACTCTCACGGTTAAACTAAAGTTTAAATTGGATTGTTAATCGAACAAATGAGGAAACAGAGACAGAGGGAACATCGACCCATTTCCAGTGAATGTGTGAGCGTCGTTTGATTTCTTTGTGCTTGAGTTAGTGCCAGAGGTTGTGTGATCGTGTTGAGGGAAACTTAAGGGTTGGCTGTGTGTGTGAGAGGTGAGAAAAACAGTGAAAACAGAGAGGGAGACGTGGGTTGTGGTGCAACCTCAATCGATCAAACCCATCGAAGTTGGGCTTGTGGTGGTGTTTAGTGACCTGAGGAGTGACTCTAGACGTGCAGGGCTACGGTGGAGCTCACGACGGTGAACAGAGAACAGGTAAGTCGTTTAAAGTCCTCTGTTTTCCATGAGACGGTTTGGATTAAAATCGATGGTTTTGGCGTGTTATTGAACCACTGTGTGGTTGTTTATCGTCTTAGGAGATTACCCAGGTGCCCCAGGACTCGAAACCGTGATCGGAGAGCATCGAGGCGATTGGAAACAGAGGCAGGGAGTTCTGAGTTTTGGTTCGAAGTTTGGAAGGTAAGGTTTAGGGATTCATTTCATGTTTTAGTTAGTAGAATCAATCATAAATTCAAGGACGAAACTAGTGGTGAATAAGGGACTGAAAATAGCCTGAAAATGGGTGAAAACCGACCTCGTCGGCTCGGTTGGACCGGACCGATCTGGACTGGTCTGAACCGGGTTGGCTGGAGGTTGACGATGACACTGTAGCAAGCGCGTGGCTCCCACGCGCAGCCCCTTTGGGCGGCGCGTGGGGCATGTTTTGGGGAAGTGTCCAACATGATTTTCACTCTAATCGATGTAACGAACATTTTGGGACAAGTTTCGAGTCGATCGGACACCGTCTCGAGTTAGTTTTGAGTGTTCGAAGGTTTAGGGGTTAATTTAATTACGTTTAAAAATCCCGAAAAATTGGGGAAATTAGTGAGAGCTTAAATGAAGTGTTTGTGACCCGAAATTGTAGTATTTGACAGGTCGGGATATTCCTGAGACAGTCAAGGAGCGTACGGAGCACGATTGACACGTTCGGACCTAGTGAGTGGACTTTTCTTTTCTAACCGAGCATGAATAACTGTTTTTATCTACTTGTTCCATGTTTTTAAATATGATTTTATGTTATTGATTATTCTATATCTGTTTTACATAATTGCACGATTTTCGAGATGTTTCTTAGATTTATACCTATTTCGGCACGTTTTACGAGATACGATTTGATTATGATTTTGATGCTATGATTTTGGGATTTAAATATATAACTGGTTTTCAATGATTATAAATGAGTTTTGAAACAATGATTTCGATAATCAAGGTTTTCGGTTTTAGAATCGGATTTCGTAACTCGAGATTTGGTTTTAAAGCTTGAAAAAAGGGATTTCCGGATTTGGATTCGGAATGACGGTTCTGAACGCTGGCATGGCTTCTGAAAAGTGATTTAGAATTTGGGTTTGGACGTGGATTTAGAAATGATTTAAAAACAGTTTGGATTGGATTTGCTGGATCTGGTTATTGGGTTTAAAGACCCGGATATGATATGACGGGGGCGGACCCGGATTGGGTTTAAAGACCCGAATTGAGTTTAAAGACTCGGATATTATGATTTTCCCCTCGTAGGCCTGTTGAGTTTAAAGACTCGTGAGTTTAAAGACTCAGATAGATCCAACAGGTTCGATTGGATAATGATATTTTGTATTTTATGTTTTTATGATGATGTTTCCATAACGATTATTATACGGTTTATGTAGTTGTTTTCAGATATTTAGTTATATATGCATGTTTTTAAAACGGAGGGTAAAATCCTGGTTTGTTTATAAAAACTGTTTTTGATACACTTATTTATTTTTAGTCCACTCACACTTTTATGGTTTTAATTACCCTCCAGGTCGTGGTGCAAGTGTCGGGGCTAACATAGAGGCAGAGGCAGAGACATAGAGTTTTCCGTTGCGTGTTTTAGTCAGCTCACAGTAGGACTTTTTCTTATCTTGTACTGTTACTATGCTCTGTACTACTGTTGACTGGTTGTATTATAACTTCTCCCTGGTTTGACAATGTATGTTTTGTGGTTTTGAGGTTATTTTGGTCTTTTGAGTGTGATTGTCAGACGGGAGCAGGGTTCGTCCTGGTTATCGGGGTGATAATCGGGGTGGGTCCTGTCAATTGGTATTAGAGCATAGGTTAACAGTTTGTGTCTGGCACATGGTTGTGTCTAGGTCGTTATACTGACTTTATGCCTCTTTCAGAGTACGATCGACTATGCCTCCGAGACGTGAGCCCCCTGCACGACCTGCAGAAGACGTTGCGAGAGATGCGGAGAATGCTACGATTGAGCGAGCCCAACGTCTAGGGGCTACTATGTTTAGTGGTGGGGCAGACCCTGAGGAAGCCCACAGGTGGATTACTCGACTTGAGCGGATTTTCACGGTGATGCGATGCCGCCCGGAGGATCGAGTGTTGTTAGCCACTTTCTTGTTGGACGGTGCAGCGTATGAGTGGTGGTACACTCTTGAGTTGTCAGGATGGGATGCCCACACCGTGACTTGGGAGACATTTCGGGAGCGGTTCCTTGATCAGTATTATCCCCGCTCTTTCGCGATGCCAAGGAGGCAGAGTTTCTTCAGCTTAAATAGGGGAGCATGACAGTAGCCGAGTACGAGCAGAGGTTCCAGACATTATCCCGTTTTGCTCCTGCTTTGTGGCTACGAAAGCTGAGAAGTGTTGCAGGTTTGAGTTGGGCCTGCGAGGAGAGATTCGAGCCATTGTGACGGCTCGCTCATTTGCTACCCTCAGAGAGTTATCAGATGCTGCGGCGAGGGTGAAGGCTAGTTTGCCGGCACGACCACAGTTCTCGAGTGGTGTGCGACGCCGAGAGGATTCTTTTTCTGGAGCATCGAGTTAGAGGACCCCGAAGCGGGGCAATTACAGTGGTACTTCATCGGCAGGTGGTGCCCGGTTTGCTAGACCAGGCAGTTTTCAGGGTTCCGGTTTCCGAGGAGCTAGAGCACAGCCGACTCCGCAGGCGAGTGCGACATCTGTTGCTTTTACTGGGAGGCAGAGTGGTGGACCCAGTCAGGATGTTTGCTATTACTGTGGAGAGCGAGGTCACTTCCGGCGTGAGTGTCCATCGTTACACCAAGAGGGTGGCGTAGGCCGAGGTACGGCGGAGCCGGGACGGAGTACGACATCAGTTTCAGGGGCAGCAGGCACTAGAGGTGATGGTGGTGCTACTAGTAGTTCGATGGGACGCGGCCGATCTTCAGGACCCCAAGCCCGAGTTTTTGCTATGACGCAGCAGGAGACTCGATCAGCACCTGGAGTGGTGACAGGTACGCTTACCATACTTGGCCATGATGTACATGCTTTGATTGATCTCGGGGCTACCCATTCTTTTATATCACGGAGTTTTGGTTTGGTTGCAGAGAGAGGGGTGTCTGCACTGGATTGTGATTTGGGTGTGAGTACGCTTACTGGTGAGGTGTATGTGGTGAATCAAGTCTTGAGAGAGTGTCCGGTGTTGGTAGGCGATGTTGAGTTAATGGCAGATTTGTTACTTTTGGAGTTACAGGATTTCGATGTTATTCTGGGGATGGACTGGTTAACTATGCATCATGCTTCTATCGAGTGTTTCAATAGAAGGGCGACCTTTCGGAGTCCAGAGTTACTGGAGACCATGTTCCAGGGTGATCATAGTGCATTACCTACTGGTGTTATTTCGGCTCTAGAGGCGAGCAAGTTGTTAAAGAAGGGATGCCAGGCTACTTGGCTCACGGGGTGGACACACGTGCTACGCCATTGAGGGCAGAGGATATTCCGGTAGTGCGGGAGTTTCCAGACGTCTTTCCGGAGGATTTTCCAGGATTGTCACCTCACCGAGACATCGAGTTTACCATCGACCTTGTTCCAGGTACGCAACCCATTTCTCAGACTCCTTATCGTATGGCCAGCTGAGTTGAGGGAATTAAAGGCGCAGTTACAAGAGTTGGTCGATACGGGATTTATTGGACCGAGTGTATCTCCTTGGGGAGCTCTAGTTTTGTTTGTCATGAAGAAAGACGGAGGTTTGAGACTGTGTATTGACTATAGGCAACTGAACAGGGTAACCATCAGGAATAAATATCCCCTACCCCAGATTGATGACTTGTTTGATCAGTTGAAGGGAGCACAGTACTTTTCGACGAATGATCTTCGATCTGGATATCACCAGCTATGGCTTAAAGAGGAGGACATACCCAAGATAGCATTTCGAACCAGGTATGGCCATTATGAGTTTGTGGTGATGCCATTTGGATTAACTAACGCTCCAGCGGCGTTTATGGACCTAATGAACCGAGTGTTTCGGTCATACCTGGATCGTTTCGTTATTGTGTTCATCGATGATATTTTGTTGTATTCAAAGAGTGCGAAGGCGCACGAGAAACATTTGAGGATAGTGCTTAACACCTTGAGGAAGAACCAACTGTATGCGAAGTTGAGCAAATGTTAGTTCTGGTTGAATAATGTTGGTTTTCTGGGTCATGTGATTTCAGCCGAGGGTATTAACATGGATCCTCAGAAGGTTGAGGCAGCAGAGAACTGGGAGCAGCCCAAGACATTGACCGGGGTCAGAAGCTTCTTGGGTTTAGTTGGTTATTACCGGCGTTTCATTGAGGGATTTTCCATTCTTGCTACTCCGTTGACACGGCAGACTAGGAAAGGAGTCCAATTTGTCTGGGACGAGAGTTGTGAACAGAGTTTTCAAGAGCTGAAAAGGCGGTTGACATCTGCTCCTGTGTTGGCCCTTCCGGATGATAGTGGGGAGTTCGAGGTAAACAGTGGTGCCTCGTTGCAGGGATTGGGATGTGTGTTGATGCAGCATGGGAAGGTGATTGCTTATGCTTCCCGACAGTTGAAACCTTATGAGATGAATTAACCCACTCATGATTTGGAGCTTGCAGCGGTGGTTCATGCATTGAAAATTTGGTGACATTACTTGTATGGTGAGAGGTGCAGGATCTTCACGGACCACCAGAGTTTGAAGTATCTCTTTACTCAGAAGGAGCTGAATCTGAGACAACGCCGATGGTTAAAGTTGATTAAGGATTATGATTGCACCATCGAGTATCATCCGAGGAAGGCTAATGTGGTAGCCGATGCCCTGAGTAGGAAGTCAGCTAGCTCCTTGTCACATTTGAAGATGGTTCAATTACCCTTGTTGGTTGAACTCCGTAAGATTGGAGTGGTTTTGATTGTTGATAGTCAGGGAGCGCTACTAGCGAGTTTCCATGTACGGCCTGTCTTGGTCGATTAGATTATTGATGCTCAGTTTCAGGACCTCGTTTTGGGCATCATTCGGCTTGAGGTTGAAGCTGGGGAGAGACAGGATTTTGGGATTCGTGAGGATGGAGCCTTGGTAAAAGAAGGACGGTTGTGTGTATCGGAGGATGAAGCACTGAAGAAGATGATCCTTGATGAGGCTCACAGTTCAGCCTATGCGATGCATCCTGGAGGGAACAAGATGTATCGTACGCTTTAGGAACATTACAGGTGGTCAGGTATGAAGCGTGAAATTGCTGAGTACGTCAGTAGATGTTTGATTTGTCAACAGGAGAAAGCCGAATGACAGAAACCCTATGGAGCAATGCAACCCCTGCTCCCAGAGTTGAAATGGGATCATCTGACGATGGACTTCGTGTTTAAGCTTCCCAGGACGCCTAAGGGTCATGATGGCGTATGGGTGATTGTGGATAGGCTCACGAAGTCAGCTCATTTCTTTCCAGTGCGAGAGAACTTCAGGATGACGCAGTTTGCGCAGTTGTTTATCGATGAGATTATTCGGTTGCATGGTACTCCAGAATCGATAGTTTCTAACAGGAATCCGAGGTTTACTTCACGGTTTTGGCAGAGTCTGTATGAGGCTTTTGGGACGAAGCTACATTTCAGCACTGACTTTCATCCTCAGACCGACGGGTAGTCAGAGCGGACCATCCAGATTTTGGAGGACATGATGCGAGCCTGTGTTTTACAGTTTCAAGGTACTTGGGAGTCGCATCTAGCCTTGATGGAGTTTTCTTATAACAATAGTTACCAGGAAAGCATTGGGATGACCCCTTATAAAGCTTTGTATGGACGGCAGTGTAGAACCCCTTTGTGTTGGACGGAGGTGGGTGAAAGGAGACTGACGACTTCAGAGTTGGTAGACCTTACTCGGGAAAAGGTTGCACTTATCAGAGATAGACTCAAAGCAGCTCAGGACCGACAGAAGAGCTAGGCCGACCGTAGGATCAGGGATCTGGAGTTTGAGGTAGGAGATTGGATCTTCTTGAAGCTATCTCCTTGGAAGGGTATTGTACGGTTTGGCAGACGAGGGAAGTTAAGTTCCCGCTACATTGTACGGTTTACTATCAGACTTGGCTAAGGTACATAATGTTTTTCATGTGTCTATGCTTCGGAAATACATTCGGGATGACTCTCACATTTTGGAAGCACAACCTGTCGAATTTAGAGAGGATTTGAGTTTTGAGGAGCAGCCTGTGGAGATTCTGGATCGTAAGGATAAGGTGCTACGGAGGAAGACGGTTCCCTTGGTAAAAGAATTATGGAGGAATCATAAAGTAGAAGAAGCAACTTGAGAACCCGAGGCCTTAATGCGTGAACAGTACCCCTATTTATTTCACTGAATTTCGAGGGCGAAATTATTTTAAGGTGGGTAGATTGTAACAACCCGGACCTTGAAAAAGGGCAAAAATTTAAATTTGGAAAAGATTTGTATAAAAATGACGGTTTTACCCTTGTGAATAATGTGGTCAAATGTTGATTTTTTTATTGGTAGGTCGCACGGACGTTGGCCGATGACCGCGACGTAGTTCGTGACATCACGAGTCCGTAGACAGGTGGCCAGTCCGATTTCGACATCCGAGGAAGAAGTTGTGATGTCCGGAAGGTCGAGGGTATTTTCGTAATTTGGTTAAAAAGGGGGAATTTGTTGACTTTTTGTTTGACCGTTAATTTTCACGCAAATTGAGGACCGTTAGATAGGTCTCGACGTCCTGAGTACAACGACAGGCGGCACGCTGTCATCGGACGTCAGACGGTTAAGTTATGGGTCTAGATAGGTGAGGGGTAAAATGGTAATTTGGACTTTCAGGGGCAGTTTGGTCTTTTAACACCTAAGGAAATGTGTCCAACCGGATAAGGACATCTGAGAAGCTTGGATTGGATATTTTTGGGCTGAGTCCATAAGGTGATCGACACCTGGCCATTTCCTAGAGGCTTCCAGCCTACTCTCACCGTTTAAACCAAATTTTAAATTGGTTGTTAATCGTTCAAATGAGAAAACACATAGACAGAGAACAATCGATCCCTTTCCAGTGAGTGTGTGAGAGTCGTGTGATTTCCTTGTGCTTGAGTGAGTGCCAGAGGTTGTGTGATTGTGTTGAGGGAAAATTAAGTGTGGTTGTGTGTGTGAGAGGTGAGAAAATCAGTGAAAACAAAGAGGGAGTCGTGGGTCGTGGTGCAACCTCAATCGATAAAATTGATCTAACTTGGTCTGAGGGACTGTTTAGAAGGCTGAGGAATACTTATTGGACTCAAAGAACCACCGTGGAGCTCACGACGGTGAACAGAGAACAGGTAAGTTGTTTAAGTCCTCTGTTTTCCCTGAGACGGTCTGGATTAAAATCGAAGGTTTTTGCCTATTGTTGAACCACTGTGTGGTTTTTTATCATCTTAGGAGATTACCCAGGTGCCCCAGGACTCGAAACCGTGATCGAAGAGCGTCGAGGTGGTCGGAAACAAAGGCAGGGAGTTCTGAGTTTTGGTTCGAAGTTTGGGAGGTAAGGTTTAGGGATTCATTTCGTGTTTTTATTAAGTGAATAAATCACAAATTCAAGGACGAAATTAATGGTGAACAAAGGACTGGAAATGGATTGAAAATGGGTGAAAATCGACCTCGCTGGCTCGGTTGGACTGGACCGGTCTGAACCGAGTAAGCTGGAGGTTGACGATGACACTGTAGCAGGCGCGTGGCTCCCACGCGCAGCCCCTTTAGGCGATGCGTGGGGGCATGTTTTGGGGAAGTGTCCAACATGGTTTTCACTCTAATCGATGTAACAAACATTTTGGGACAAGTTTCGAGTCGATCGGACACCGTCTCGAGTTAGTTTTGAGTGTTCGAAGGTTTAGGGGTTAATTTAATTACGTTTAAAAATCCCGAAAAATTGGGGAACTTAGTGAGAGCTTAAATGAAGTGTTTGTGACCCGAAATTGTGGTATTTGACAGGTCGGGATATTCCTGAGGCAGTCGAGGAGCGTACGGAGCGCGATTGACGCGTTCGGACCTAGTGAGTGGACTTTTCTTTTCTAATCGAGCATGCATAACTATTTTTATCTACTTGTTCCATGTTTTTAAATATGATTTTATGTTATTGATTATTCTATATCTATTTTACATAATTGCATGATTTTCGAGATGTTTCTTAGATTTATACCTATTTCGGCACGTTTTATAAGATACGATTTGATTATGATTCTGATGCTATGGTTTTGGGATTTAAATATATAACTGGTTTTCAATGATTATAAATGAGTTTTGAAACAATGATTTCGATAATCAAGGTTTTTGGTTTTAGAATTGGATTTCGAAACTGGAGATTTGGTTTTAAAACTTGAAAAAGGGATTTCCGAATTTGGATTCGGAATGACGGTTCTGAACGCCGTCGCGGCTTCAGAATAGTGATTTCGAATTCGAGTTTGGACGTGGATTTAGAAATGATTTAAAAACGGTTTGGATTGGATTTGCTGGATCTGGTTATTGGGTTTAAAAAGACCCGGATATGATATAACGGGGGCGGGCCCGGATTGGGTTTAAAAACCCGAATTGAGTTTAAAGACTCGGGAGTTTAAAGGTTCGGATATTATGATTTTCCCCCATAGGTCTGTTGAGTTTAAAGACTTGGGAGTTTAAAGACTCGGATTATATTGAGGCCTAGATTGAGTTTAACGACTCGGGAGTTTAAAGACTCAGATAGATCCAGCAGTTTCGATTGGATGATGATATTTTGTATTTCATGTTTTTATGATGATGTTTCCATAACGATTATTATACGGTTTATGTAGTTGTTTTCAGATATTTAATTATGCATGCATTTTTTAAAACGGAGGGTAAAATCCTGGTATGTTTATAAAAACTGTTTTTGATACACTTATTTATTTTTAGTCCACTCACAATTTTATGGTTTTAATTACCCTCCAGATCGTGGTGCAAGAGTCGGGGCTAACGTAGAGGTAGAGGCAGAGACATAGAGTTTTCCGTTGTGTGTTTTAGTCAGCTCACAGTAGGACTTTTTCTTATCTTGTACTGTTACTATGCTTTGTACTACTGTTGACTGGTTGTATTATAACTTCTCCCTGGTCTGACAATGTCTGTTTAGTGGTTTTGAGGTTATTTTGGTCTTTTGAGTGTGATTGTCAGACGGGAGCATGGTTTGTCCCGGTATCGGGGTGATAATCGAGGTGGGTTCTGTCATAAAATCTCATTTGAAAACATTAAAATAATCCAGAAATCATCTTTGACTCACCAATTAAGTCAAAATATCCTTTTTTGAAATCTTTTTGACTCCGGCCTAATCCAAAACATCATTTGCACATTCCTCGTAAAACGTGTCCGAAAGACCGATTAAAATCATCATTAAATCACAAATAAACGTGCCAAATCACCATGACATCATTGCAAACCAAATCATGCAATCAATCATGTAAAAAATTTAACTATGCATGCATAATAGTTTATAAAACAAACGTCCACTCACACATCGTCCAAATTGCTCGATTCCGAGCTGCACGCCTTTCTGTAACTTCCAAAAATCCTGATTCCTGTCAAACAACATCATTATGGGTCACTAATGAATCCAATAATAGCATATTAAACTCCCCCAAAGTTTTCGGGAATTAAATACAAATTCAAAACGTAACATAATCCTTCGGACCCTCGAAACACTATCGAGACGGTGTCCGGTCGACTTGAAACCAACGTCAAAATGTTCGTTACATCGATTACATGAAAAAGTATGTTGAACACTTCCCCAGAAGGTCAACCACGCACCCTCACGGGTCAATTGCATGGGATGCGCGTGAACTCACACGCCGATGAACAGTACCACTACTGTTCATCGTCCCAACCCGATCACCTAGTAAACGGGTCTGCAACCCGCGGTGCAACCCGATCAGTTCTCAGTCAATTCGACCTCAATTCCTTCGTTTCTTTCACTAATTTTCATCTATTCAATGTTAATTAGGGATTTGTATGCTCAATTTCATGAAATCACGTCTTAAACAGGTCGATTTCTAAGTCAATTCCCGATCGGCCATGTAAAACCCTTGTCCTGTAGGGAATGGTGAACGATCCCACATTCCTGCGAGGGGAATGGTCTGCGAAGGGGATGGTGGTGTGCCTTAAAGGTGTAGACACACACCTATCTAGCACTAGGCCTTTTGGGAGCTCAAGTGGCTTTGGGGGCGATTGGAACCCCAAAGTTAAGCGAGTTGAGGCTGGTGCAATTCCATGATGGGTGACCCCCTAGGAAGTCGCAGCATGAGCTCCCGAAAACAAAACCGTGAGGGCGAGGCCCAAAGCGGACAATATGGTGCTAGATGAGTCAGGTCCTGACCGAGGAGGGTCGGGTCCTGACAATTTGGTATCAGAGCTAGACCCCAATCGGGAAGTGAGCCAGCGAGGATGATGGGCCCTAAGGGGGAGTGGATTGTAAAACCCGTGTCCTGTAGGGAACGGTGAACGATCCCACATTCCTGCGAGGGGAATGGTCTGGGAAGGGGATGGTGGTGTGCCTTAAAGGTGTAGGCGCACACCTATCTAGCACTAGGCCTTTTGGGAGCTCAAGTGGCTTTGGGGGGGGATTGGAACCCCAAAGTTAAGCGAGTTGAGGCTGGTGCAATTCCATGATGAGTGACCCCCTGTGAAGTTGCACCATGAGCTCCCGAAAACAAAATCGTGAAGGTAAAGCCCAAAGCGGACAATATGGTGCTAGATGAGTCGGGTCCTAACCGAGGAGGGTCGGGTCTTGACAGGCCATAACTCCAATTTCGTCCAATTTCAACCCCTCTTAATTCCAATCAACCAGTAAGTATTCTAAAACTCATATGAACATGATTTCAAGATCAATTTCAATTTTGCTTACCTCTAATTATGTGAACCCAAGCTTGATTTTTGGAAGAGTTTGGAGATTCAATTCTCTGCTAAAACGACATCAATTCTCTTTGTTTTTGAGATGAATTAGCTCGGAATGATCCTAAAAGGATAGATTCAAGGTCAATTCGGGTCCTCAAGGTCCACAACTCCAAATTCACAACCTCACTTTGTTCATCAATCTTGGTTATCCTTTCTATACTTCGTGTTTTCTTTTCTGTCCCAAGCTCCAAAGGCTCTCAATTGCATCCAATTGCATCAGTTTTCTCAATTGGTTGCTGGGAAGATCGATCAAGCAATAATATGTTCTCTATTTTTTTCCCCCTGCTCAACAAACTGTTTAATTTTGTTTAAAAACGATTACTAGGCATGGTGATTCAATTCATGCCACCAATCCTTCAATTGTGGTGACAGATGTCACCAGGTGGCCAATTCTCATCCAAATTAGCGAGGGACAAAAGTCCAAGTACTGCTAATTTCTCCGATGAGTCATCAAACACGTAAAAAGACCAATTTGCCCTTCCTTGCATGATTACCAAAATGCCCCTAGCCTTCGCAGACCCGTAACTTTCACATCCGACCTCCGATTGACGCATGCCGCCTGTCTACGGATTCAGCGTCTCGAGACCTACACAACGGTCCTCGAAAAATGTACAAGTATTCCAAACAAAAAGTCAACTTTTAACTACACCCCTCCAAGGGTAAAAACGTCATTTTACATATTATTTTATACATTCACATTATTTGAATTTCCGGGGCCTTACAGCTATAACAATGGTGAATAAAACAACACTATCGAAAGTGAAAGATGATAATTATCAACACTACGAAAAATGAAATTTGATAATCATTGAATGAAAATTGGGAAGTACAAGTGAGAATGTGAGATGAGTATTGAGGTCATAGGCGCATGCATTGTACTGATTGAGGAATTTCCTGGAAATTTCTCCAGGTCCAATTAATATCTCTATCTAATAATTTGTGTAATAGATGTCATAGCTAAGATCAAGTAATTTCCAAGTCATTTATTAAAATTTGTGATCAAAGCAACGAAATGGGGCCTATATATCAGTGCATGATGATGGCCGATGATAGATCGATGATGTCGACAACATATATATATATATATATATATATATATATACCATTACGTGTGTCGATTAATACCTCTGTATAACCGCATAACTCTACAAGTACATTGCAAAACCAGCAAACTAGCAGGGTTTTCATCTACACCTATATATAAGAAGTAACTCTTCACTGGAGACCTCAAACATGCTTCATACCAATCGTTCAATCATTGAAAATTAGGAAGGTCCAAACTTACATAAATAACCCATCGAATTTACACTTAAAGGAGTCCAAAATGTTCAATGCTATAACGCAACTAGCGTGTGTGAAATTAGATCACAAACCGAGCATGTCACAACTAGAATAGAACTAGATAGTTTCAATCATTGAAAATATAGTCCAAAATATGTTTGAAGCACTAGGAAAAATCCAAGGGGGAACAATTAGTCTGGTATTTATCTCTTAAGATGGAGCATTGAAGGGTATCACGTTCAAGCCCAACTTACAACAGAATGATCAAAATTTCTGCAAGCCTCTCACACAGTTTCCATAATAGGCCACTACACCTAAAACGCCTGATTAATTGACCTGATCGACTACATGAAGAATGAGACTTCTCGCTCTATAGCCATTTAACAATCCGAACTCAATGATTTTCATCTTCTATGTTACTTTCCTCCTTAAGACTATGATTGCGAAAACCCAAATGTTAAATCTCCGATTAATACATTTCCTATCATCAATCACTACCCATAACCCGATAATCTCACCCTCATTTTTTCCTATCATCAATCACTATCCGCAGACAAAAAAAAATCAAAATTTAGACCACTATAAAAAGCAAATTACAGAACAACAAAAACCCATACATTCAAGCTTAAGAATTAGAGTTCATTGCTGGAATTTAATGGACCTGGGATTAGTGGAAGATGGTGAAGCTTCCGACGGTGGAAGGTGAACGGCTGGCTTGGACGGAGAACGGCGGCGGCATACCAAGTCGAACGGTGAACGCCGAAGACGACGAACACCGAAGTGAAGAACGGATGACGTGAAGAACAAAGAAAAAAACCTCCACTCCAGATCTAGGGCCAGTTGCGGGGAGAGGTTTTAGAGAGAAGAGAAAGAAAAGTTAGAAGTGTTGATTGTTGAATTGTTGATTGAGCATTGGAGCTTGGACTTGGAGAAATGAAGAATGGGGAGAGACTCTGAGACTGGAGAGTGTGGCTAGAGAGTGGTGATGGCTGAGTTTAGTCTTTAGGTTATAAATTATATAAAATTTAAGTATTTATATTTAGTCATTTTAAAACCCCTAGAGTAATAAATGGGTTCGCGGATGTACGGGTTAGTAGGTTATCATTTAATAATTCGTTTAATAAACGGGTTAATAGGTTATTAAATGGGTTTGCGGGTTGACCCGAAACTCACCCGTTTAATAAACGGGTTATAGCGGATTGACCCGAAATTGAATCGAGTCGGGTTGATTTGGATTAATTCTGTATAGGTTTTGAGTCTTGTAACGAGTCGTATCAGAAATTGTCACCCTTACAAGCAAGAACCGGAACTACACTTGGGCTTAAAGCGGCCTTCTTCGGCGAGGTAAAAAAATAAAACCTGACTCTGCCCTTGCATCACCCAGCACCGGGACATGAAGATTTTATTGAGAGATAATAATCACTATTGAATGAATAAATATGTTTTCTCAGGACCACCACCTGACCACACCACCATTCAATAATGGTGGGAAAAATGGATATGTGGATTTAGAGAGTAGATATCTTGATGCTTACAGGGTGTGTCATTCTCTTCCTGTCTCGAGATCTCGTTACTATTAGAAAACATTTATTTTTTTTATAATAAATATCAAAATTCTTACCTATATGCGAAAGATGATCTAATATACACTCATGATGCAATTTACTTCTAATTACAAAATATTCTCAACAAATTTTGAACTTTTTTAGAGTAGACACTAAAAAATTTGTCCGACAATTCACCAACTGAGAGAGAGAGAGGATGGCCAGTAAGTTTACAATTAGCATTGAGGATGGTATAATTATATCATTCAAACTTACATCAACTATTTTAACAAGAACTATGTATCTATAAAAGTTAAATGGTGCCCCCAAAACCATAAGACAGAAAGAACAACCATTATTGACATCTGTAAATATCCGATTTTGCTTACCGGGGACTGATTAATACCATAATGAAGTCACCATGTACAAAACAAGAATGGTCAAGTCCTCCATGATCTTGTCAATTACTCAAAAGTTTCCTTCTTCCCGCTATGCGTCGAACCAGTTCAGAATGGCGATATTCCCCAAACATAATCAATCTAGCTAAAACTATGATTTCGATCACGTAAGCAGTGACTCACTGCTCAAATCAGTAGAAACTTTCAAAAGAAAGTTGGATATGTGGAAGATGCCTAGGCTTTGGGCTTGAAGCAGTAGCCAGGCCTTGAAGTAATTTCACAACATCACTGGCATCATCAAGATAGTACTTGGCCTTGCTTGGCTTTCTTCCGACGGTGCACGCAAATATCTCAGGAGGTGAACGCAGTGATGGACTTGAGACTGTGCTTAATATGCTTTCAAACATGTCTTCATATGATCTATCATCCCCGATGCACATCACAAAATCGGGTGGCTTCCCATTGTTGACCAATCTGGAAAGAATCTTCTCAGCAACCAATCCTTTGCTAACACCCTGCATGTAACAAGGTATCAGTGTAAAAAATTCGCACCGCTATTGTGTTTGCACAAGTGTATGCGTGCATGCTGGGGAAAGAGACTCGAGTCTTACCTGAGGTTTAACTTCAACAATGTGCTGGCCCCTCTTAACAACTGCTGGTTCGTTAGAAAGAACATTTTCCAAGTAATCCAATAATTCCTTCGCTTGACAGGATCCAAAGTCAGGGTCTGCGTCTTGATTGTGCCATACCAAAGCACTCTCCTTAGATTCTATGTTTGAGCCATCTTTTGCCTCTGTATACAATCTCATCACAGGCTCCACAATTTCTTTCCAATCTAGGTCAGCCCCAACAGGACTAGTTTCCCACTCAGAACTTTTATTCCACCTAAACAGAAGAAACGAACAAAATAACTTGGTTCAGTTCACGAGGTATATCAAAGGGCTAGCTGATTATTCAAAACATGACATATTAACATACCTTAAGAAGTACCCATGTTCCGCAGCAATTCCCAGCATCTCACATGAGGCAAACCAATCAATCAGAGAAGTCTTTCCTCTCCCACTGATGATGAAAACGGTGTTCTTTGGATCCTTGCACAGGGAATTCATGAGAGAGATGACTTTTGGAGTCGGGGCCTTAGCTTCAAGTATAACAGTACCATCATAGTCTAGGAATATTACCCTTCTATTTGTTCTTTTATATGCTGAGACAATATGGTCAATAGACAACTTCCTAAAGTTCGGGGAAAGGGAAACAACTCTGAACCTCAAGCCCAAGCCAATCCTTCAGCACCGTTTACTATAATGATCACTGCATGCTCTATCCAAGACCTGTGCAAAGCTTCGCGCCCAATAAGCAACGTCATGAGAACTGACATAACGGTAGTGTTTCTCATGGCGTAACTGCTTCTCAGATTTAGACATTGTGATAGCCAAGTTCAAGGCATCAGCCATAGCATCAATGTCCCAAGGGTTAACCCTGATTGCTCCACTTAAAGAAGGTGAGCAACCAATAAATTTAGACACAACAAGCATGCTTGTCTGAGAATCTGTCACGCCTAAAGCTTCGTTCATAAGTGGGGTTCCCTTCCTGCAAACAATATACTTGTAAGGAACTAAGTTCATTCCATCCCTCACAGCATTCACTATACAACATTCTGCAACAGCATAATAGGATGTATTCTCATAACAAGGAACATGCCGATCAATGAGGACCACTGGTTCATAATTAAGTGAACCATAAACCTCATTTATCCTTTTGGCAGTTAAATAGGTCTCACTCTTTGCTTCCTGTACATCTTTCCCAGATCCCCTTGCAGGATTCACAATTTGAACCAGGACTATTTTTCCCTGAAACTCCGAATTCTGCTGTAAGAGTTGTTCTAAAGCTAGAAATTTTAAGCTGATCCCTTTAAATATATCCATGTCATCAATACCAAGAATCAAATTTTTCCCCTTGAACTGCTCTTGAATCTCTTTAATTTTGGCAGTTGTACTTGAAAGATTCATAGCAGATTGCAGACGACCCATATGAACACCTACAGGCAGAATTTTAATGTAGATAGTGCGGCCAAATTATCAAGCCCAAGATGCCCTCACTTTGATTCATAGTCCAGGCCCAGCATTCTACTGCAGCATGAAAGGAAGTGGCGGGCATAATCAAAAGTAAGAAAACCAATTAGATCACAATGAAGCAAGCCCCTCAAAATTTCGTCTCGAACAGGCAGTGTACGATAAATTTCTGACGATGGGAACAGACTGTAAAGAAAGAATCCAAGCTTAACTCTATAGTATCGCTTCCTTAAAAATGTTGGGAGAACCATTAAGTGATAATCATGAACCCAAACACAATCATCCTCGGGATTAATAACTTCCATCACCTTATCTGCAAATATTTTGTTTGCAGATACATAAGCCTGCCAGAGTGAGCAGTCAGAGTGATCGCCATGGTCCGGGCACATGGGCAACATGTAATGTCAGGACCCACCCCGGTTTCACCCCGAAACCCGAGGTAAATCCTGCTCCCGTCTGACACCCCGACCCAAAAACAGTCAGACGCAGGAGATAGTACTCAATAAAGAGTTTTACAGAGCATAGTACAACATACACAGAAAAGAAAAAACGATAATAATTACACGCACGCGGAAAGAAAAATTGAAAACACTCCGGGATCCCTCACGTGCCTTCTATGCCTCAGACACTGCCTCGACGTCAAGACCCCGCGCTAGCTCCACAACCTGGAGGGCAAGTTAAAACAAAGGTGTGAGTGGACCATAATAAAAGAAAAGTTCTAAAACCATTTATCGGAAAACCGAGTTCAACCCTCCGTTTTGAAAACCACATGCATAACCCTATTCCAGAAAACAGTTATAAACCAAATTACCATAAGCCACATCATAAGAAACAAAAACACAATAAAACAGTTAGAAAAACCACAGCATGTGAATCATAAAACCGTATCATAAACCATAAACATCAAATCATCATTTTCCGATCAAACCTGCTGGACCTATCCGAGTCTTTAAACTCCCGAGTCTTTAAACTCAATCCAGACCTTAATAATATCCGAGTCTTTAAGCTCCCGAGTCTTTAAACTCAACAGGCTTACGGGGGAAAATCAATATATCCGAGTCTTTAAACTCCTGAGTCTTTAAACTCAATTTGGGCCCGTCCCCCGTCAATCATAATATCCGGGTCTTTAAACCCAATAACCAGATCCAGCAAATCCAATCAAAACCATTTGAAAACCATTCCCGAATTCACATCCAAACCCGAATCCGAAATCACTGGTCTGATGCCCTTCCGGCATCCCGAACCGTCATTCCGAACCCAAATCCGGAATCCACTTTTCCACTTGAAAACCAATTTCCATTTTCGAAATCCGTTTTCAAAACCGAAAAGCTTTAATCATCGAAAACCCTTTATAATCGTTGAAAACCATTTATTGTTTGAAATCCCAAAACTATAACATTATAATCAGAAATCAACCTTTCCTCGTAAAACGTGCCAAATACCATATTTCCTAAAAAAAAAACGTGCAATAACGTAAACCCAACCAAAACATATTCGATAAACATAGATTTATGATTAACCATAAAAAAATTATAGAAAACAGTTATGCATGCTCGAGTTTAAGGAAAGGGTCCACTCACAGTACCGAGCCCTCAATCGTGTCCCGAACGTCCAGCACGTTCCTCAGCTTCCTCGGGAAGTCCCGATCCTGTTAACAACCACCAAATTACGTCACTAACATGTCTACGAAAGTTCACCTACATGCCCTCAAAATTCCCCGAATCGAAAGCGTAAGAACCCGGGACCCTAAACCTTCACCCTCGCGGAACGAAACTCAAACGATGTCTGCACAACCCGAAACCACTTCCATTGAACTCAACACAATTCCTAGACCAAAAACCATGTTGACCATTTTCCCCATCGCCGCCGCACGCGCCGCCCAAAGTGGCTGCGCGTGGCCCTCACGTGCCAGCTACAGTACCACCATCAACCTCACATCGACCCGGTTCGCACCAGTGCTGCAACCCGGACCGGCGAGACCTGTTCTCTGCCGTCCAGCCACCATTCTCCTCCCTCTCTTCACCAGTCTCCTCGTCCAGGCCTACCCTATCGATTCCCCAACGCCTCTAACCTCGACACTGTCCCTAGCCCGTCAACTGAAGCTCGAAACCAGACAACCCAAAAACCCCTGTTTTCCTTCCCGGCCACCCACGGCTTCCCCCTTCATGGTGGCTACACCAACCTCTTCCTAGGACCCTTCTAAGCCGAACCCGACTCACCTTGACCGTCGATTCTCGCCCAAACGTCACGACTAGCCGTTTGAACATCACGGCAAAACAGAGCACACAGGTACTCCCGTCGTGCTAACCTCCGCCGTGTACTCCTCCGTCACGGCTACACACTCAGTCGACTCTTGGGACCTCCATGAGTCTCACTCTAACCTCCAATTCCCTCGACTCTCGCCCTAGATCCACGACTCAGCTTCTAAACCCAAACGACAAAACAGAGCAAAGAAACGGGGGTGAGGATTTACCTGTCCTCCTGCCGCCATCGCGAGCTCAGCCGTGAGGTAGTAGCTCCTCCTGTCTTCCTCCGTCCTCTGAGTACTTCCCTTGACCTCGAGTGATTGATCACGGCTGCACCACCATCCAACTTCTCTGTTTTCCTCCTTGAGCTTCCCCCTGATTTTCCCGTGGCCCGCAGCTCTCACACACACACCCGCTGCGCCCCTCAACCAACTCACCAGCTTCCCTTCGATCTCCCGTCCCTCACTCACTCACCAGAACTCATCAACAGCCACAATCAGCCTTCAATTTTTCCTCACCGCCTCACTCTGTTTCTGTTTCCTTCTGCGTACAATCAAGAACACGGGCACGGTTGCACCCCAATTATTTGGGTCGTGCATACACAGGATTCACCCAGAATCCTCTAGTCCCTCAACACGTGTCACCATCCAATCCATGCACTCCCACATGGTTCAATTCCAGCCGTCCGTTTCCCTTCTCTGTTGCACAAATCCCAATGTGCAGAAAGACCAAACTGCCCCTCCTTTTATCCCAATTTTACGGTTTTGCCACTAACTTTCTAGACCCGTAACTCACACCTCGTAAGTCCGATGAATACGTGCCGCCTGTCATCGAACTCAGGACGACGAGACCTACGTAATCATCCTAGGTCAACGTACCAAAACTCGTCCATACGAAAAGTCAACGTTTCCCCCTATTTTACCCAAAATTACAATAATACCCTTCACCTTCCGAACATCACAACTTCCTCCTCGGATGTCGGAATCGGGCGTGCCACCTGCCTATGGATTCGTAACGTCCTAAACTACGTCCTGGTCACTGGTCAAAGTCCATTGAACCATCCAAACTAAAAGTCAACTTTTTTCCTAACTAGGGGCAAAATCGTCATTCTAAGCTAATGACCTTACCGATACCGACTAACCACCGATTAGCCTCGCTAATCCCACCTTAATCACTTTACTAATCCCGGCTCTCGGGACGGGTTGTTACATGTAATGAAAAAGGGGCCACAACTGCTGCTTAATATACCCCAAATAGAACTTCTTCTAGAGATCACCAGGCAGAAACGTTGGCACACAATTGAATTCCTCCAGCAGTTTCTGGGCAACTTCATCTTGTTCACTGATATCTATTTCAGCCTTGGAAGACCCCACATAAACAACCTCAGTTTCAGACGAAAACCCATCTTTTAATTGTAAAAAAATGGAATCCTCATCCAAACTGAAGCACCATTTGTTCATCTCTGGATCCCTTCTAGCATGTAATAGGAGCATATTTGCCACTATAATTTTCCGCTCACAACAAACAGATGAACTGGTATCTGAATCCCCGTCATCATTGCTATAACTATCCACATCAGAGATAATCCCAGGAATAGTCATTACCCGTGGAAGGCTCCTTGGAGTACACAGAATATCCAAAAGGCCTCCAGACGCCAAATCAAAAAGGTTTGTACAAGATCTTGACACTGTTGAAGCAGAATTCGTCCTTTAAACTCAAAAGACTCAAGGATCCCTACAACAAGCAAACAGTAAGCTATCGTTCGTTCAATGATCGAGACCCGGGGGGTGTTTGACCAAGAACGCTCCAATGCTTAAGTCAGCTTCGAAAGAGAAAATCTCAAGAGTTTAAGTAGCGTTGAACATAATTACCTTTATTGAGAAATGTGTTCCCTTTATATAGGGGGGTGAGTGAGATGCTCAATTTCCATAGTTCCGATGTGGGACAAATGCTCCTTGATTTGTGCGCTAACACGTGTTACACAGATCGAGGGTGAGATGACACGACCCATCCTAATCCCTCCAGGATTACCATGGAATGTGTCATGCTCCCGTCTGAAAAGAGGTGTCAGACAAGGGATAACCTGTTGCCACTGCCCAACCGGGCTTCCAGAGTGCGTAAGGATCGATGGAGGAGGTGTGCGATGCTCAAGCCTCTGCTGCAGTCGCATCCGGAATCAACCTGAAGGGCATTAAAAACAAAAACTGTGAGTGGACAAAAATAAACAAGTCTATTTAAAACATTTATAAGACATTTATGCCCCTCAGTAAAATCATATGCATGCATCATCCTTTAAAATCATATATCATGTTATATGAACCATAAGGCATGTAATAAAACCATAAACATAATTTTAGCCACTGCACCATACACTCCAATCCGACATCCCTGATGTCTGACGTCCCTGACGTCAATAAGGTCACAATCACAAGGCTACGCGTGCCACTCGGGTCTCAATTTCCGAGTTCAATCCCCGAACCCAGTTCGGGTACAGCATCCCCGATGCTTAGCGTCATAGACGCTGGACGTTCTAGACGTCTGTGACCTCTCCGGGGTACCTCATCCGGAGGAGACAGTATCATATGGAAGGATCTATACAGTGCAGTACCAAATACATTTTATTGATATCCACATGCAAAGCATATATATATACATAGATAAAATCCAAACCAATCTTTAAGTTTCATCAGACGGGTCTCAAGCCCAAATACCGTGAAACGTGCCATAACCATAATTTCTGTATCATCAAACCGTTATTTGTTTTTAGCATGTGAATATATATAAAATGTAAACCAGAAAACATTTATTCAATTCCATTTTAGGGTCCCCGACCCGCAATCACATGTAGAAATCAACTGGGCCCCTGGCCCGATTTCATAAGTTAACTGTGCCCCTGGCCCGATTCACAAGTTAACTGGGCCCCTAGCCCGATTCACAAGTTAACTGGGCCCCTGGCCCGATTCATAAGTTAACTGGGCCCCTGGCTCGATTTTACTTTCTCAAGTCCGTAACCGTTTCATGAAATCATATCCAACCACATTTATGGAAATCGGTGCAAATCCAGAAAACCTCGGTTTACGTGCAAACACGTAAATCACCTCGAAATGCGTGAAATCATTTAAATTCACCGATATCCAAATTAAATCATTTAATCATAATTATAACAATCATGAAACAGTTATGCATGCATCGAATTTATAAAACCAATGTCCACTCACAGACCGTTTAACCGAGCGCCTCGATACGCATGCCATAGGCCTTCCCGGGCCACACCACTATCACCGGGACTCCCAATCCTGTTCAAATCACATTAGAGGATCACTAACCTCATCATTAACATCCTATTCAAGTCCCGTAATTTTCCCGAATTTTTAAGTATTTTTAAACTGGATTTAAAACCTTCGGACATCCCGAACAATGTCGAGACGGTGTCCGATCGACACGAAACCAATCCCAAAATGTTCGTTACATTGCATAGATTAAAAGTCATGTTGACCTCACCTCGAGATTCGTGCCCACGCGCCGTCACGCGCCGCCGTGAGTGGCTGCGCGTGAAAGCCACGCGCCTGCTACAGTGACTGCTACAGCCACCACCTTCACCCGAATGACTGGTAAACGGGTCTGATTACCTGCGATCTGACCCGGTTCAAACTCACCCAATTCGACATCAATTTAATCCAATCTTTCAACTGATCCCTTGTAATCAATCACCATTTATGTTCTGTAAATCGAATTACACAAATTAGGGTATATATCTCCACGACTCACGATCGATCCTCGACGGGTTTTCAATTCGGGTTTCACGATATCGTCCCTGGTTTCCAAATTAATTCATTCAGTTAGCATCGTGAGAGTGTAAGGGACATTTCTACAAGATCAATTTGAGAATTACTTACCTCTAACCCATTGAACCCAAGCTCGATTTTGAGCTGCCATGGAAGCTCAGTTCTTCCTCAATCCGACACCGTTTCTCTTCGTTCTTGCTGCAAAGCTGATCGTTTTGATCCCAAAAGTCGAATTGAATCATCAATTTCGATCCTTACCGCTCATAATTACCATTTCGAAATTCCCTCCCAAAAATCAAATTTCCGAATTCTCTGTCTCCCTCACACAATCAATTGGTCGTGCCTTCCCTCAGCCAATACCTTCCCCAAAACACTTAAATTCCATATGTGCAATCAATTTTGGAAGGAATATTGACAATGGCCAGAATCCAATCCTTACACCTCTGTTTTGCTTGTTCACGGGCGAGGGAGTGAGGACTGATCAGAAATAGAAGGGAGAGATGAGATGGACGGCTGTGATAAAATCTGGGGAGTGAGATGGATGGCTCAGATTTAAGCAGAGATTTAATTCCTAAATAATTCTATAGTGGGAACTTTAGCATATAAATTATGATTAGTGGATCAAGATCCAATCTAGCAGTCGGATGAGTGACACTTGTCACTCATCCAAGTGTCCTCCAACAACCATTTCAGAATAAAATAATCAACACAGTTACCGAGACGTAACTTCCCCGATTTCACGATTCAGACCAAACTTCCGTGACCCATAACTTCGTCGTCGAATCACCGATTTCAGCATGCCACCTGTCATTGGATTCGTATCGACGAGACCTACGTAACGGTCCTTGGCCCTCTGCCATCGGACTCCCTGATCAAAAAGTCAACATTTCCCCTTATTTCGTACAAATTACGAAAACGCCCTTGAACTTTCGTACATCATAACTTTTTCCACGAACATCGGAATCGAACGTGCCACCTGTCTATGAACTCGTGACGTCCCAAACTACGTCATGGTCATTGGTCAAAGTCCATTTGACCATCCAAATTAAAAGTCAACGTTTTGCCCACGCCTAGGGGCAAAACGGTCATTTTGCACAATTCGTCAGAAATCACCCAACTATTCCCAGATTAGTAAATCACAATTAAATATTATTAAATCCCGATATTCGGGACGGGTCGTTACATGAGAGGCTTCCACGTATCATCCCGGTTTGGGCCCAATATTTGGGCTATGTAAGCATTGTGGGCTTGAGCCATGTTTGGTGCTTGGGCTTTAAGTATTATTGCCAGGGGCAATTTGGTCATTTTGGGAATTATGGGCCACGTGGTAGCTCCCCATTCTTCCGGTGATTTTGGGTTCCATAAATGCCCCCACATCGCTTAGGAATTCAAGGAATCCTAAGGGATGTAATTTGTATTGTGGTCCCGATAAATTATATATGGGAGTAGGACTCCGTTTGATCTTCAATTTCATTGTACCTGAGAGTCGTTGATGTCGCAGTAAGCTCCACGCTTGTTCGAGAGACTTTTGAATATTTCTTTAATTGTTGAGCTTTACATTTTTGCACATTCGGAGAGCTGTATACGTCCAATTGTAGCAATTTAAGTGGTGTTAAGCTCTATTTCCAGAGACGGTCATTTCAATATGCATCAAGGCGCACTTCTGGTGAGACCTAGTAGGCTTGCATTGTGGGACCAAGGTGGCTCGCGTAGTCAAAATCTGTTCTGTGGGAAGTATACAGACTTCGAGAACCTGAAGAATTCAAGTCCTGACCGAGGCGAGGCAGGGGAAGAAATTTGAAGTCCAACCGATGGACAAAATTTCATCCTTTGATCAAGGCGAGGCATGGTTCAACTACAAGACGAGACATGCTGCAAGTATGATGCGAGGTATTCTACATCTAAGGCTTGGTGTGCCACAATGCAAGGCAAGGCAAGGTTGGAGCAGGAAGTGATGCGCTGAATGCCATGAGGTGTTCTTCCCAGTGACCATTCACTTGGTGCGTGGTGGACAGAAGAGTTCGACACATGGGCAGTAAGGTGCACCATGACCTGTCTAGGCTTTCATCCACAAGAGGCGAGGTACCCCATGACTTGAAGCTAGACATGTTGCAACGCAAGAGGATACGTTCCAAAGTGCATAGTAAGGCAAGGTATCCCATGACGCTAGGCGAAGTGCAGGTGGTGCCATAAAGTGAATGAAGCGTCTCGAGGAGTTTTTTGGCTGACAGTGGACCTTCTAGTGACCTGGCATTCTAGGTCCTGTTGAGCTCGAAATGGAGTGGCTACAAGGTGGAGCATAAAGACGGATGATCGATCATGCCTCCTGTGAAGCTCCAGATGGTGTACGCCACTACGTAATTGAAGAAAGAAAGCTTGTAGGTGGACCATGCATATGGTACTTTGAACATAGGAGGGCCTGACACACGAGGATCAAGGCACGACATAATGTAAGGCAAGGCCTAGTTGGAGTTCAAAGTGTTGCACTAGGCATACTTCCAATGACCATGCATGTGGTGTCTGACGGATAAAAGAGCTCGGTGTGTTTACGGACTTGTCATCTTCAAGTGCAGGTGAAGCCAACATCGAAGCTTTTAGCAAAAAATACAAGGAGTCTCGTCACCTAGTATGAGGCATGTCATAACCCAACATGAGGCATGTTCTAGCTGTGCAGACGCGTACATGATTCCAAAGAGGAAGTCAAACGGTTGGATGTTGAAATCAAAAACTTGAGCGATGGGTGCTTGCTACCCTCACATGCCCCCACAACTTTGTGTTTTTAAGGAAGATGAAGCGCAAAAGTTGGATATGGAAAGCCGAAGCGGGATCACCACTAAAGAGCTGGAGCTTGAACTAGAGATGGAACCTGAACTGGAGCCTAAGTTATAGGCTAAGAAAACAGATGTTCCTGAAGCCGACGAGTCTCCTGAAGACGTTTCTCTACTTTCAGCAGAAGAATGGGCAGAGTTTTGAAGGACCATGGGCTTTGAAGACTTGCAATTGCATCTACTTCATCTTTGTATGTTGATTATCGCATTTGTATTTTTGTATTGAATAACTGGTTTGAGCGATCGAGATGTGATTAGCCAAACACCCTTCAAATCAATAAATGAAAACGATAGTTATGAGAAACTATGAGCTCCCGTATCTTTGTCTAATTACACTAACTGTCTTGATGTATCCAAACTTGTTTTCTCATCAAATGCCCCCGTTGTAGCCATGGGCGTCCAATTTCGGGTTTCAGCTAACTTAGCGTTTGTTCTAGTGTTGCCTTCAAGGAAGGGCTTTTGCTTCTTATTAGAAGGCTTGAAGTGCTTCCAAGAGGAAGACTTTGAGTGCTTCCTAGTGGAAGGCTTTGAGTGCTTCTTGGTGGAAGGCTTTGAGTGCTTCCTGGTGGAAGGCTTTGAGTGCTTCCTGGTGGAAGGCTTTGAGTGCTTCCGGGTGGAAGGCTTTGAATGCTTCCTGGCGGAAGGTTTTGAGTGCTTCATAGCGGAAGATGTTTGCAAAGCGTAGGTTGAGATGCATTGCATGACATAAGCATGGGTCCTTTGCAGGGAAAAGTCTTGGTCGCTTCGCATGGCAAAGTCTTGGTTGCTTCGTAGGACGAAGGCTTAGGACATTCTCAAGGCGAAGGCCTGGATGCTTCGCAAGGCGAAGGCTTGGATTCTTCGCAAGGCGAAGGCTTAGGTGCTTTGCATTGCGAAGGCTTAGATGCTTCGCACGATGAAGGCTCGGTTTCTTTGCATGGTGAACACTTAGGTGCTTCGCATGGTGAAGGCTTGGATGCTTCGATGATGAAGGCTTAGATGCTTCGCAAGGAGAAGTCTTGGATGCTTCGCATGGCGAAGGCTTGGATGCTTCGCAAAGCCAGATGCTTCGCAAGGTGAAGTCTAAGGTGCTTCGCATGGCGAAGGCTTGGATGCTTCGCAAGGCGAAGGCTTGGATGCTTCGCAAGGTGAAGGCTTTGATGCTTCGCAAGGCGAAGGCTTTGGCGCTTCGCATGGCGAATGCTTTGATGTTTCACAGGGCGTAGGCTTGGATGCTTCGATGAAGAAGGCTTGGATGCTTCACAAGGCGAAGACTTGGATGCTTCGCGGGACGAAGGCTTGAATGCTTCGCAAGATGAAAGCTTAGATGCTTCACAAGGCGAAGACTTGAATGCTTCGCTGGACGAAGGCTTGAATGCTTCACAATACGAAGACTTGAATGCTTCGCAGGGCGAAGACTTTGGATGCTTCACATGGTGAAGGCTTGGGTGACAGGACCCATCCCAACTGGACGTCAAAACCCGTACCCAGTCCTGCTCCCGTCTGACAAGTCAACTGAAAGTCTGAAAGTACCCTTCAGCACCTGCCAGACAAGGGATATTTGCGCCTGTGCCCGCTCATACCTCCACCTCTCGAATAGCCACGATTAACGCGCCACGACCTGAAGGGTTAATAAAACAGAAAAGGTGTGAGTGGACAAAAATGAACTCTTATAAAAACATTTGCCAAAATATAATCTTACCCTCCAGTTTTCACAAACTTGCATGCATATCGTAAAACATGAGTAATAGTATGAAATCATTCAAGTATGAACAGTGGACCGATAAAATCAAAACATATTTTCCCATGGTCCACAAAACTCATGTTCACCAAAACAGTTCATGTTATAAAACATCAAATCCCGGCTCTCAGGCCAAAACATGTGAAAACATAATCACTGGCCACAAAGACCAAAAACCCGTACTCAATACCAGTACGTCATCACAAATAACCTCAATCAGCACTAATCACAAGTGCACAATATCCATTCACTCTCTCGGGAACAGACACCTCTGGGCTCAACCCCCTCGGGCTCAGTCACCTCTGGGCGAACACATCCCCAGGCTCAGACCCATCCGAGTGGTACATCCAGGCTCAGTCTCATCCGAGAAGCTGACTACCATAGGATCAACTTATGATCCTACAATCACATCTGCACTACTCACAAGTGCACAATCACATCATCCATATAACCCGTCACGATATCAATGCAACGCGTGCAACTCGGTGTCTCACTTCTGATTACATCCCCCAGGATCTACGTCGTCTAGGGGGATATCAACTCTAGGATCAACGACGTCTAGAGGATATCATCATAACCCCACGCTCCTGCGAGTGAGCCTCCCTCGGAGCTACTCATCTCCAGGCAGTGGATCGTGACTACCCCAGGATCTATGACGTCTGGAGGAGACTATCAATCACAAAGGATGGTATATGTGGAACAGGTCACCAAATCCAGTAATCTCATTTTTAAAATCATGTATGTCTCAAATCAAGTCAAAAACATTTCAATAGGGCCAATGCCCGAGACATAGCTCTCACAAATCAAGTTCCACAAAATCATCATTAAACAGTGTCCAGGATTCACTTTATAAATCAAAATCATCAATTTAGTCATATTCACATGTGGCTCCAAATCCGAGTCAAAATCACTATTCACTTGGGTCACAAGCCCAAAATACCATTTTCACGCAAATCCGTGAAACCGTAAACCCGAATTGCCACGATCACGTAAATCCATAAAATCAATCACTGACTCATAATCCGAGTCCAAATATCATTTTCAATCCGGGCCTAGCCCAAAAACATCAATTTCATCATTTCTCGAAAATCGTGCCAAGATATAATATAATAATCATAAAACCGAGAAAATCGAGAAATCACCGGATTGAAATACCAATCATGCCACAACATATCAAATCATATAATAAAACATTTAAAATCATATATGCATGCATCACGGTTAGAAAACAAAAGTCCACTCACACACACCGTTCAAAACGGTCCGTTTCCGAGATGCACGTTTTTCCGTAAATTCTGGAAATCGCAACTCCTGTCCAAAATCATTATAGAGGGTTACTAACATCTCAAAATACTTCATATAATTTTCCCCAATTTTTTCGAGATTTAAATACGTATTTTACTCGTAAAACACAACTTCGGATACGCGGAACATTAACAAAACAATATCTGATTTCCTCGAAATCAACGTCAAAATGTTCGTTACACTGAGAGGATCAAAAGTCATGTTGACCTCACCTTGAGACTAGGCCGGACGCGCCCTCACGCGCCGCCGTGAGTGACTGCGCGTGAAATCCACGCGCCAGCTACAGTGTCACCAGTCTAACCCGTATGTCTGGTAAACGGGTCCAATTTGTCCGCGAGATGACCCGGTTCAATGACCATCAATTCGACCCTAATTACTTCAATTGAGCATTCAGTTAGTTTCGTTCTTAGTTCAATTACAGGTCTGTAACATCAATTACACGATCACTTACCTAAAATCCATCGATTCCACGAAGAACACGAAGAACACCCAGGTGCTGTTCATTCATGGAATTCCTTCAATGGCTGCAGGTTTCTTCCAATTGATGCATCCAGAAGCATCACTGGACCATGAGAGACAGTTCCCCTTCATCAATTTCGTCGTTTGATCACTCAATGATCACGACACAAGCTCGATAGCCGTACACTGTGCAACCATGGAGCTTCATCAATCTCCAGCGTTTTCCTTCAATTGATGAACCCAGAAGCATCATGGGATCCTCAGGAACACAATCCCCACATCAATTTCGTCAATCAAAGCCTCAATTTCCTCGACTCAACCTCGAATTTCATCCTCTGTCACCAAGTGTGTTCAGAGCCAAAACAGCACCAATTTCCTTCGTTCTTTCGACGTTTCTGATCGTTGTGATCCCAGGAAGCTAAATGTGAGCTCCAATTTGATCCTCACGACCTTAGGATTTGATTTCAAATTTTCCCTCTCAAACTCCCAAAATTTTGATTGTTGATTTCTAGTTCCCCAATTGTCCCCGTGATTCCCTTGTTCAATCTGTCCCTCAAAGCTCTCGATTTCCCCCTCACAGCTGATTGTGAAAGGGAGCTCAATTCTCCCCAATTTTGATGCCCAAAGTTCACGGTTTAGAAAAACAAAGAAGAGGAAATTAAGGAGAAAATGTAGGAAATGATGAAGGATAAATGATGATGTTGTAATGATGGTGTTGGGAGGGAAACATGGATCAGATTTCAGGGGATGGGTGACACTTGTCACTCATCCGGATGTGCACAGTCACCGGGTACTGTTCATATTAAAATATTATTTTAATCTCGGTTCGTTCGGTTAATCGAGCCCGATTCCGTGACCATAACTTCGTCGTCGAATCTCCGATTTCGGCATGCCGCCTGTCGTTGGATTCGTATCGACGAGACCTACGTAACGGTCTTTGGCTCTCATCCATCGGACCTCCCGGTCAAAAAGTCAACATTTGACCCCAATTAACCAAAATTACCAAAATGCCCCTCAACTTCCGAACGCCATAACTTTCACCTCGAATGTCGGAATCGAACGTGCCACCTGTCTATGAACTCGTGACGTCCCGAACTACGTCACAGTCATCGGTCAAAGTCCGTTTGACCGCCCGAACTAAAAGTCAACATTTTGCCCACGCTAGGGGCAAAACGGTCATTTTGCACAATTCGTCCGATTTCACTCAACTAATCTCCGATTAGCCATTCTAAACCATAATTAATTAATATTCAATCCCGATATTCGGGACTGGTCATTACATTGGGTGCTTCGCAGGGCGAAAGCTTTGATGCTAGAGGGTATAATTTTTGAAAATTGTACAAACATGTTGGTATGAATTCAGAACAATTTTTCAATCTTATTGATAATTCAAATGCACGATACTTGAATTTAGAAGATAACTTGAAAAGAAAAATTGAAAGCTCTATAGACTTCTATGTCTCTCTAATTTTGACATGCAGCTAGTTGATGCGGATTACTTTTGAAGCTGGCTCATTAGGCTCTTTGCTCTCCATGTGATTTGCAGTCTTCTTCTTGATGTAGCCCGTGCAATGCCCCTCCTTCATGGGATTTTGGAGATATCTTTCGAAAGATATACATGTGTTGATATTGTGCCCATAACATTCATGATAGGCGCACCATTTGGTTTTATCAACTTTCTCCTGATCGCCCTTGACGGGTCCTGGTTTTTTGAACCAAGTCTTGTCCTTGATCTCATTGTGAATCTGATGGACTGGCAAAGACATCTGCAAGTTAGGCTTCCCCATAGTTGGTGTTTGGAAGGGCTGTCCCGCCTTGCGCTTGTTGGACTTTCCAGCTGCAAACTTTCCATGGGACTCATCGTTATTGGAGGCTTTTTCACTAGCCCCAACATGGTCATGAGTATGAGTGGCGTTCTTCTCGTCCTCCCAGCTTGCATGTCGCTCTGCTAGCGAAAGCATTTTGGTGAGACTTCGCGCATTGCTCATGACGATGTCCCCGTAAAGCTGGCTGTCCCGAGGGAGTCCTTGTTTAAATGCCATTACCGCAACAAGGTCGCTACAGCCGACAATCCGAGACTTCTCCTCGCAAAATCTCCGTATGTACTGTCGCAGAGTTTCTTTTGCTCTCTTTCGGACAGAGAAAAGATGGTCATCCTTCACCTCGATTGTCCGAAGTTGTGCGTACTCCTTCACAAATGCCAGAGCCAACTCTTCAAAGGATGCAACCGACCTTCGGGGGAGATGATTAAACCAAGTCATAGCTTGGCCTTGAAAATAAGCTTGAAAAACTTTGCACATGAGTGCATCGTTATGCCTGTGGGGGATCATGACTCCTCGGTAGTAATCTTTGTGCTTTACCGGGTCGGAGGCTCCTTTGAATGGAGTGAAGTTTGGCGTTGCAAACCTTTGGGGGAATGGCTCCTCCTCAATTTCCCTCACAAAAGGCGTAGAGAGTTGTATCTGGCGACGTAAATCGTCCTCTAGATCACCATTTCATTGAGCACGAAGGTGCCTGTCCAGCATTCTTTGAACATCATTAGCCCGCAACGCACTTTACTGAGGCGGTGAGTCATTTCGTGCTAATCGTCGAGAACCTCCTTGAGCTTCTCTCCTTGATCTCTGGGATCGTGCTGGAGAGTATGTAACACCCCGGAAATTCGAGGATTTCAATATTGTAATTTATTGTGTGATTTGACGCTTTTACCCTTGTTATGGGTATGGCCAATTGTTGACTTTTTGGTTGATGAATTAAACGGACTTTGACATATGACCGTGACGTAGTTCGGGACGTCACGAGTTCATAGACAGGTGGCACGTCCAATTCGGACGATCAGGGAAAAAGTTATGACTATCGGAAGTTCAGGGGTATTACCGTAATTTGGACTTCCGGGAGGGGAAAATGTTGACTTTTCTTTTGGAAACTAATTTTCAGTTGACTCAAGGACCGTCAGGTAGGCCTCGACATCCTGAGTCCATAGACAGGCGGCACGCCGAAATCGGACTTCGTACGAGGAAGTTATGGTCAGAAACGTGAAATCAGGAGGTTCGTGTCTCGGTTTTCGTGTCGAATATTTTATTCTAAAAATTCTGATTGGAGGACACCTGGTGAGTGACAAGTCTGTCACCCATTGGCTAGATTGGATCAGATCCACTATGGGATTAAATAGCATTAAAATCCACTTTTGATCTCAGCCATTGATTTGAAGTACCCAGATCTAATCTGAACCATTGATCTCATCCTTGAGATCAAATCTGGACCGTCCATTTCCTTTCCCTCCATTCTTTATATTTCCTACCCGATATGCACATTCTGTCCATTTCGAACAAACACCCCAGCTCATCACCCATTCTCTGTGTCTGTGTGTTGCTGGACTCACGGGGAAGGACTGAGGCACGGCGGTGAGCGGCGGTGGATGGCGGCGAGGTGGGAAAACCGGAAAACCCGAAACGGTTTCTAAAACTCAGATTTTGGTAACTCGAATTCCCACGTTTAGTTTTGTTTCCTATTAATCCTAATCGACTCTAGGGACTTATAGGAACCTTCTGAGCTTGAGTTCGCGACCGGAGGTGACCTGAATGGTGGCTAAACAGCGACGGGAACCCGGGTCTGTTCATCGAGGTAAGTCTTCGATTCAGCCCTTGTTTATTGATTTTAATTAGCTAGAACTGTTCCTGGGTATAAGACGAACATCTAGGAACAAACCAGAGTAAAAATGGTTGAGTGTGGAAGAAATGGTGACCGGGTCGTGATCGCGGGTCTGATCGACCCAAGTTGCAGAGATACGGGTCAACCCGTCTGAGGACAGAGGTGATGACGTGGCACCCTGTCAAACTGTCAGGTGACGTGGACCAACTGTGAGCCGACACGTGTCACATGTCAGTGCATAGTCAGCACTGACATGTCAGTGACGTGGCCCAATCAGGGACTGCCACGTGTCACTAACATGTCAGTGACGTGGACCAGTGTCGTGCTGACACGTGGCACATGTCAGATCTGACACGTGGCCTGACAGATCAGTGAGGTGGACCAATCGGATGTTGACACGTGGCACTTGTCAGAGTCTGACATGTCAGAGTCTGACATGTCAGACCTGACAGCTGTCAGATGACGTCAGCATGACGTCATGCTGACGTCAGCAGTAACTTCAGCGATGACGTCAGCAGGGACTGTTCCTGTGTTGACCGACGCGTTGACTGGCGCGTGTGGGTGCGTGTGAACAGTACTTTTGGTGGGACCACCACCATTCTTTAGGTTTCGACGATCCGGATCCAATGGCGGTGGTTTCGGGTCGATCGGAGATCATTAAGTTGGTCAAAATGAGGTTTATTGCATTAGGAAGCGGGTTCGGGCGGCTTTCCCCGGCCGGTTTCGGCCTAGGCTTTCATGGTTGAATGTTGGGGGTTTAAATTGACCTTTACGAATACTTTGGACTTGACAGAGATTGTACATTTGTACCAGGACGAGGGTATACGTTCGGTTTCTAGCAGGATTGTACTGTGAGTGGGCCCGTTTTCATTAAACCCTTGCATGCTTAAATGTTTTCCGATTTACTTATATGTTCACATGCTGGAATCTATAAATGGCTTTGATGATATTGAGATTTCGGTTATGGCACGTTTCACGGTATTTGGGCATGAGACCCGTTTGATGAAACGTAACGATCGGTTCAGATTTTACCTATGTATACATATATGTTGCATGTGGATATCAATAAAATGTATTTGGTACTGCACTGTATAGATCCTTCCATATTATATTGTCTCCTCCGGATGAGGTACCCGGAAGAGGTCACGGACGTCTAGAACGTCCAGCGTCTACGACGCTAAGCATCGGGGATGCTGTAACCGAACAGGGTTCGGGGATTGAACTCGGAATTGAGACCCGAGTGGCACGCGTAGCCTTGTGATTGTGACCTTATTGGACGTCAGGGACGTCAGACATCGGGAATGTCGGGGGTTGGAGTGTATAGTGCAGTAGCTAAAATTATGGTTATGGTTTTATTACATGCCTTATGATTCATATTATATTATTTATGATTTAAAAGGATGCTGCATGCATGTTTGGAAAACGGAGGGGTAAATTATATGTTTTACTTATCAAATGATTTTATAAACTTGAGTTCGGTCCACTCACCCTTAATGTTTTTGGTAACCCCTCCAGGTCGTGATACTGAGGTAGAGGAGGAACCTGAGGCTGAGGCATAGATCTACTTCTGCGTACCTGAACCCCTGCTGGGTGGTTTACCCGCAGGTTTATGTTAGAGTCGTGCTCGCAACTTGTAATTTTGAATTTCATCCCTTGTCTGACATTCGTTTAATTCGGATTTGATGTATGACTTTAATTTGGTTATTTATGCATTTGATGTTTTGAGGTTAAAATTGGTATGAATTATTGGGTGTCAGACGGGAGCAGGGCACGTCCCCTTGTGGTCCCTGTGGGATCGGGGCGGGTCCTGTCAGCTTGGTATCAGAGCACTAGGTTGTGGTCAGTACTAGGGTATGGTCAGCATGCTAGACTAGCGATTAGTACTAGTTACTTTTCGACTTTTAAGAACATCGTTATCTGATATATGGCTCTTGACAGTTGGTTATGCCTCCTAGGAGAATTCCTCATACACGAACTGACGAGGATCTGGAAAGGGAGATGGAATGCGCGAGCATTGAAAGGGCTCAACGGTTGGGAGCCACTCCTTTCTGCGGGGGATCAAACCCCGAGGATGCTCATGATTGGATCACCAAGTGGGAGAGGATCTTCTCGGTGATGCACTGCCCTCCGGGCGAACGGGTAACTCTGGCGGCCTTCTTGCTGGAAGGAGGAGCTTACTAGTGGTGGCACGGACTCGAAATGTCTGGGTGGTCTGTCCATACCACTACTTGGGAAGCTTTCTGTTCCAGATTTCTGGACCAGTACTACCCGCGATCCTTTCGCGCGGCGCGGGAGGCTGAATTCCTGCGGCTGGAGCAGGGTGACATGTCCGTTGCAGACTACGAGCAAACTTTCGGAAAACTATCCCTGTTCGCTGCATCATTCGTGAGCACGGAGGAGGACAAATGCCAAAGGTTTGAGCTTGGACTCCGAGGGGAGATCCGGGCAAGTGTGACTGCTGCTACTCATGCTTCACTGAGAGATTTGGTCGACGCTGCGGTGCGTGTCGAGGCCAGTCTGGAGGCACACCAGACACGACAACCTTCGGGCGAGGGGCGACGTCAGGATCGCCCACATCGTGGGCCATCGGGCCATAAGAACAACAAGGGAGGGGGCTATAGGGGAGCACCCTCATCCTTCAAGGGTCGTGGCTGGTCAGGTCGACGCGGAGGCTCTCAGGGCAGAGGATCGGGATACAACTCTGGGCAACGCTCATCTTGGAGCGGTGCTTCTGGCGGGCATTCGGACAGGCCAAGGCCAGTAACTTGTTTTGCTTGCGGAGAGGAGGGCTACTATGCCTGTGATTGCCCGCAGTTGTCCAAGAACAACGACGCTGGGGGCTCTAGTGTGGTGCAGAGCACGGCTTCCCACACTAATGGAGGTCGCGGTCAGGGAGGTGACCGTGGTGCTGGGCGTGGCGCGCGGGGGCGCGGACGGAACGGAGGGCCGAGGGTCCAAGTGTTTGCAATGACCCAGCAACAGGCGAGGACTGCCCCAGGCGTGGTCACAGGTACACTACATATCTTTAACCTTCTTGTACGTGTATTGATGGATGCGGGGGCTACACATTCTTTTATTTCGAAAAGTTGTGCTGGTATGCTTGATTGTGTGGTATCAGCTTTAGATTGCGAAATGGGTGTTGGCACCCCGATGGGCATCGTGTACCTTGTGAATCAGGTGATTCGGAGGTGCCCGGTAAGAATTGAGGATGTGGATTTACCAGCAGACTTAATTATTCTGGATATCCACGACTTCGATATAATCCTAGGGATGGATTGGCTGTCGGAGCACGGATTGCTCATCGACTGCTGTAGCAAGCAAGTGATTCTGCGGAGCCCGGGTTTGCCGGAAGTTATCTTTCAGGGGGAACGTGACGGTTCGCCTCCTGAAGTGATCTCTTCACTTACTGCTACCAAACTTCTACGGAAGGGATGCCAGGGTTATCTGGCGCATGTCGTGTCGGAGTAGGTTGATACTCCGGGTATCGACGAGATACCGGTGGTATGTGAGTTTCCGGATGTGTTCCCGGAAGACTTACCTGGATTACCGCCATCGCGGGAGATTGAGTTTACTATTGAACTACTCCCGGGTACCCGACCTATATCCCAGGCACCATACCGGATGGCGCCGGCCGAGTTACGAGAACTCAAGACTCAATTGCAGGAGTTGGTGGATTTGGGATATGTCCGACCGAGTACTTCACCGTGGGGAGCACCGGTGTTGTTCGTAAAGAAGAAGGAGGGAAGTCTCCGTTTATGTATTGACTATCGACAACTCAACAAGGTGACGCTGAGGAACCAGTATCCTCTACCCAGGATCGATGACCTTTTTGACCAGTTGCGGGGAGCTCAGTGCTTCTCGAAAATTGATTTGCGGTCTGGGTATCACCAACTGAGGATTTCGGAGGAGGATATTCCGAAAACTGCTTTTCGAACCCGTTATGGACACTACGAGTTCCTGGTTATGCCATTTGGCTTGACAAATGCTCCAGCAGCATTCATGGATCTGATGAACCGGGTCTTCCGACCCTACCTGGATAAGTTCGTGATTGTGTTCATCGATGATATTTTGGTGTACTCGAGGAGTGCCCGTGCACATGAGGAACATCTACGGTTGGTCTTGGAGAGGCTGAGACAAGAAAAATTGTACGCCAAGCTGAGCAAGTGTCAGTTTTGGCTGAGCAGTATTGGTTTTCTGGGACACGTGATATCAACGAATGGGATTTGCGTGGATCCCCAGAAAACAAAAGCGGTAACCAACTGGGCTAGACCGACAACAGTGACCGAGGTGCGGAGTTTCGTCGGATTAGCAGGTTACTACCGGAGATTCGTGGAGGGTTTCTCCAAAATTGCTGCACCATTGACTCGTTTGACTCGGAAGGGAGTGAAGTTTATCTGGGACGAGCAGTGCGATCGGAGCTTTCAAGAGTTGAAGGATCGATTGACCACTGCACCTGTCCTTGCATTACCGGATGACAGTGGAGAGTTTGTGGTTTTCAGTGACGCTTCACTGCAAGGTTTGGGCTGCGTGTTGATGCAAACTGGCAAGGTTATCGCCTATGCATCCCGGCAGCTGAAGACTCATGAGTTGAACTACCCTACCCATGATTTGGAGTTGGCGGCGGTGGTTCATGCTCTAAAGATCTGGAGACATTATCTATTCGGCGCAACGTGTTGGATATACACCGACCACCAGAGTCTTAAATACTTATTCACTCAGAAGGAGCTTAACATGAGACAACGGAGATGGTTGGAGCTGCTGAAGGACTATGACTGTACGATCGAGTACCATCCGGGTAAGGCCAATGTGGTGGCGGATGCACTCAGCAGAAAATCAGCGGGATCAGTTGCACACCTAGGGATGGTGTATCTTCCTTTGCTGGTGGAACTCCGGAAGGCGGGATTTATTTTAGGTACGGATGAACATAGAGCTTTGTTGGCCAGCTTCCATGTACGACCAGTACTAATTGATCGGATTATCGAAGCACAACTTCAGGATCCGATACTCTGTATTTACAGAATTGAGGTCGATGCGGATGGGAGATAGGATTTTACCATCCGGGACGATGGAGCACTTGTGAAGTTGGGCTGTTTGTGTGTACCTGCAGTGGCAGAGTTACGGGCCGAGATTCTTGAGGAGGCCCATAGTTCGGCCTATGCTATGCATCCGGGAGGTACAAAGATGTACCGTACCCTCCGGAACCATTATTGGTGGCCACGAATGAAGAAGGATATTGCTGAATTCGTGAGCAAATGCTTAACCTGTCAGCAGGTTAAGGCGGAACGGCAGAGACCTTATGGGGCTATGCAGCCACTTCCGATTCCCGAGTGGAAGTGGGATCACATCACCATGGACTTCGTCTTTAAGTTACTGAGAACTCAGAGCGGAGTGGACGGAGTATGGGTGATCATGGATCGGTTAACCAAATCAGCCCATTTTCTGCCTGTTCAGGAGACCTATAAACCTAATCGACTGGCTCAATTGTTTGTGAAGGAAATCATACGATTGCATGGTACGCCGGAATCAATCGTGTCCGATCGTGATCCGCGTTTCACTTCTAGGTTCTGGCGGAGTTTAAGCTACTCTGGGAACAACCCTACGTTTCAGTATTGCTTTCCATCCACAGACCGATGGACAGTCTGAAAGAACCATTCAGACCCTGGAGGACATGATGAGGTCATGTGTACTACAGTTTCAGGACTCTTGGGATACTCATTTGCCATTAATGGAATTCGCTTACAACAATAGCTATCAGGCAAGCATTGGGATGGCACCTTATGAGGCACTGTATGGTCGACAGTGCAGGACACCTATCTGCTGGACGGAGGTAGGAGAGCGAACGGCTGTAGGGCCGGAATTGATGGACTTGACCATGGAAACTGTTCGTGTTATCAAGGAGAGATTGAAGACGGCACAGGATCGCCAGAAGAGTTATGCCGATCGACGGATTCGAGACTTGGAATTTGAAGTGGGAGATTTTGTCTTCCTGAAGTTATCACCGTGGAAGGGGATTATCCGATTCGGTCGACGAGGGAAACTGAGTCCGCGTTTTATCGGACCATATGAGATCGTGGAGAGAATCGGCAGAGTTGCTTACAGATTGGCACTACCTCCAGAACTATCTAGAGTTCACGATGTTTTCCACATATCGATGTTGCGGAAGTACGTACGTGATGCTTCTCATGTACTTGGGGAACAACCTGTCGAACCACGGGAGGATTTGAGCTTTGATGAACAACCAGTACAGATCTTGGATCGGAAGGACAAGGTACTACGTCGGAAGACGATCCCTCTCGTGAAGATTCTCTGGAGAAACCAGAATGTGGAAGAAGCCACATGGGAGCCTGAGGCTCAAATGCGAGAAAAATTTCCTCATTTGTTTCTTTGAAATTTCGGGACGAAATTTCTTAAGGGGGGAAGGTTGTAACACCCCGGAAATTCGAGGATTTCAATATTGTAATTTATTGTGTGATTTGACGCTTTTACCCTTGTTATGGGTATGGCCAATTGTTGACTTTTTTATTGATGAATTAAACGGACTTTGACATATGACCGTGACGTAGTTCGGGACGTCACGAGTTCATAGACAGGTGGCACGTCCAATTCGGACGATCAGGGAAAAAGTTATGACTATCGGAAGTTCAGGGGTATTACCGTAATTTGGACTTCCGGGAGGGGAAAATGTTGACTTTTCTTTTGGCAACTAATTTTTAGTTGACTCAAGGACCGTCAGGTAGGCCTCGACGTCCTGAGTCCATAGACAGGCGGCACGCCGAAATCGGACTTCGTACGAGGAAGTTATGGTCAGAAACGTGAAATCGGGAGGTTCGTGTCTCGGTTTTCGTGTCGAATATTTTATTCTAAAAATTCTGATTGGAGGACACCTGGTGAGTGACAAGTCTGTCACCCATTGGCTAGATTGGATCAGATCCACTATGGGATTAAATAGCATTAAAATCCACTTTTGATCTCAGCCATTGATTTGAAGTACCCAGATCTAATCTGAACCATTGATCTCATCCTTGAGACCAAATCTGGACCGTCCATTTCCTTTCCCTCCATTCTTTATATTTCCTACCCGATATGCACATTCTGTCCATTTCGAACAAACACCCCAGCTCATCACCCATTCTCTGTGTCTGTGTGTTGCTGGACTCACGGGGAAGGACTGAGGCACGGCGGTGAGCGGCGGTGGACGGCGGCGAGGTGGGAAAACCGGAAAACCCGAAACGGTTTCTAAAACTCAGATTTTGGTAACTCGAATTCCCATGTTTAGTTTTGTTTCCTATTAATCCTAATCGACTCTAGAGACTTATAGGAACCTTCTGGGCTTGAGTTCGCGACTGGAGGTGACCTGAACGGTGGCTAAACAGCGACGGGAACCCGGGTCTGTTCATCGAGGTAAGTCTTCGATTCAGCCCTTGTTTATTGATTTTAATTAGCTAGAACTGTTCCTGGGTATAAGACGAACATCTAGGAACAAACCAGAGTGAAAATGGTTGAGTGTGGAAGAAATGGTGACCGGGTCGTGATCGCGGGTCTGATCGACCCAAGTTGCAGAGATACGGGTCAACCCGTCTGAGGACAGAGGTGATGACGTGGCACCCTGTCAGACTGTCAGGTGACGTGGACCAACCGTGAGCCGACACGTGTCACATGTCAGTGCACAGTCAGCACTGACATGTCAGTGACGTGGCCCAATCAGGGACTGCCACGTGTCACTGACATGTCAGTGACGTGGACTAGTGTCGTGCTGACACGTGGCACATGTCAGATCTGACACGTGGCCTGACAGATCAGTGAGGTGGACCAATCGGATGTTGACACGTGGCACTTGTCAGAGTCTGACATGTCAGACCTGACAGCTGTCAGATGACGTCAGCATGACGTCATGCTGACGTCAGCAGTGACTTCAGCGATGACGTCAGCAGGGACTGTTCCTACGTTGACCGACGCGTTGACTGGCGCGTGTGGGTGCGTGTGAACAGTACTTTTGGTGGGACCACCACCATTCTTTAGGTTTCGACGATCCGGATCCAATGGCGGTGGTTTCGGGTCGATCGGAGATCATTAAGTTGGTCAAAATGAGGTTTATTGCATTAGGAAGCGGGTTCGGGCGGCTTTCCCCGGCCGGTTTCGGCCTAGGCTTTCATGGTTGAATGTTGGGGGTTTAAATTGACCTTTACGAATACTTTGGACTTGACAGGGATTGTACATTTGTACCAGGACGAGGGTACACGTTCGGTTTCTAGCAGGATTGTACTGTGAGTGGGCCCGTTTTCATTAAACCCTTGCATGCTTAAATGTTTTCCGATTTACTTATATGTTCACATGCTGGAATCTATAAATGGCTTTGATGATATTGAGATTTCGGTTATGGCACGTTTCACGGTATTTGGGCATGAGACCCGTTTGATGAAACGTAACGATCGGTTCAGATTTTACCTATGTATACATATATGTTTGCATGTGGATATCAATAAAATGTATTTGGTACTGCACTGTATAGATCCTTCCATATTATATTGTCTCCTCCGGATGAGGTACCCGGAAGAGGTCACGGACGTCTAGAACGTCCAGCGTCTACGACGCTAAGCATCGGGGATGCTGTAACCGAACAGGGTTCGGGGATTGAACTCGGAGTTGAGACCCGAGTGGCACGCGTAGCCTTGTGATTGTGACCTTATTGGACGTCAGGGACGTCAGACATCGGGGATGTCGGGGTTGGAGTGTATAGTGTAGTAGCTAAAATTATGGTTATGGTTTTATTACATGCCTTATGATTCATATTATATTATTTATGATTTAAAAGGATGCTGCATGCATGTTTGGAAAACAGAGGGGTAAATTATATGTTTTACTTATCAAATGATTTTATAAACTTGAGTTCGGTCCACTCACCCTTAATGTTTTTGGTAACCCCTCCAGGTCGTGATACTGAGGTAGAGGAGGAACCTGAGGCTGAGGCATAGATCTACTTCTGCGTACCTGAACCCCTGCTGGGTGGTTTACCCGCAGGTTTATGTTAGAGTCGTGCTCGCAACTTGTAATTTTGAATTTCATCCCTTGTCTGACATTCGTTTAATTCGGATTTGATGTATGACTTTAATTTGGTTATTTATACATTTGATGTTTTGAGGTTAAAATTGGTATGAATTATTGGGTGTCAGACGGGAGCAGGGCACGTCCCCTTGTGGTCCCTGTGGGATCGGGGCGGGTCCTGTCAGAGTAGGCATCATCTTCCTTCTCACTGCCATGGACAAGTCGCTTGGGTCCTTGTGCAAAGCCTGAGGTTGCCCCTACTCCCATGTGACCGCTGTGAGCGTTCTACCCGTGAAGTTGCCCCAATCCTACTTCCTAGCCGCTCATGTACTGATGGCTCGTGGCGTTGTGGGCTCTTTGCTCCGCGGGCCTGACTTTCTTCACCGGAGTCGCTTAGTGAAGTGTCTCGTGACATTGTTTGGTAGCAGACTGGTTCTTTCCTAGGTCGCCTTGGAGCACTCTCTTGTCTTCCTCGTGACGTGGAATGTCTGTCTGGCTCTTGGACTGGTCTTTCTGCCAGGAGTCGCTGCAAGAGCTCTGACTGAAGTTGAACTTGGCTGCTCAACCTTTCAACTTGTTGCGCCAAGTTGTCCTGGGGAGGTTGGTGGTGACTTCTCCCTGAGACGTCGTGTCACCCATCCAGAAAGTCCCTTAGGTCCATATTTTTTGTGGGCTGATCACGTCGTGATGCACTTCCCATCAACTGCCCACCTGCCTGTTGCAAAGCCGAAGTTCTTTCCCCTAGCGCGGGCACTTGGTTAGCTGGTGAGGAGAATGCACCAAAGCTGAAGGTTGACCTCCCTCCTAGCATCTCCATGGGTGCTTCTATGGACACCCGCCTGGGTCGAATTGGACGCTCCTCTGGTGTCTCTATGCGAGCCTCATTCCTCGTCTGAGTAGTTGAGGCAGAAACACCTTCTCCAGCTGAACGAACAGATCGTAAACCCTAGCCTTGCTTGATCAACGAATCTTGAATGGAAATTTGTCGAACGATGAACACGTTCAAGATCTCCGAATCAACGTTAAGAACGATGATCGAAGTAGGATGAACGATGAACAATCGGGAGAGCTTCTTCTTGAATATCTTCAAGCTCTCAATGAAAGCACCAATTGTTGAAGGAGAATTCGTCCTTTAAACTCAAAAGACTCAAGGATCCCTGCAAACAAGCAAACAGTAAGCTATCGTTCGTTCAATGATCGAGACCCGGGGGGTGTTTGACCAAGAACGCTCCAATGCTTAAGTCAGCTTCGAAAGAGAAAATCTCAAGAGCTTAAGTAGCGTTGAACAAAATTACCTTTATTGAGAAATGTGTTCCCTTTATATAGGGGGTGAGTGAGATGCTCAATTTCCATAGTTCCGATGTGGGACAAATGCTCCTTGATTTGTGCGCTAACACGTGTTACACAGATCGAGGGTGAGAGGCTTCCACGTATCATCCCGGTTTGGGCCCAATATTTGGGCTATGTAAGCATTGTGGGCTTGAGCCATGTTTGGTGCTTGGGCTTTAAGTATTATTGCAGGGGCAATTTGGTCATTTTGGGAATTATGGGCCACGTGGTAGCTCCCCATTCTTCTGGTGATTTTGGGTTCCACAGACACCATGACTGATAGAATCACTTCCTACGTAAATCATACAGAGAAACACAGTACCAGGAAAAATTTTGGATTGTCAAATATGTCTACAAACCTACACAAAAACTGATCGAGCAATCGTATTATTAAATCTGACACTCAATAAGCCCATTTTTCATACCTACAAGAATTGAAGCACTAGAAGTACTAATAATCCAAATCTTATTCCTAGCCAATCTAGTCAAAATAGCAGCACCTACCGGATTTACTTCCATGGTTCCACCAACTAATATTCGCATTTTATGTTAAAATAGCAGCAAAACAAAAAATTTCACTAGAATATATACTGCATTAACTAAATAAACTAACAAGCATGGTAAATGCTATTCCATGGTTGAATATCTTTGCCACCAATGGCGAATTGAATTTGATATTGGTAGACATCACGTTCATTTAAATTGTTTTTCTTAAAAAAAATTATGAACAGCAATGTAAACATGCGCCAACGCACGCACCTTTTTGGCATAAATAAGCTGAAAGAGAGTTCAAACTGATGGCACAGCAACATCCAAACCAAGGATGAAAATATCGATATCGACGGATATATCGGTAGTCAAATTTACGGATATCTCGCCCCAAATATCAATATCGATATCGATATCGTTTACGGTCAACAAAAATGACGGAAATTCGGTCTTAAAGTTGGAAATTTGGAATGAAACTTTGGGAAAAACTTAAGTACCCAATAATGGTTATATTTGACTAATAAAAATGATAAAATAACTTTGCTATAATAAATAAATGATGAATAATATGATACAATAGAGTTCTGCCGATAACTAATAATATAAAATTTTAAACAGAAATATAAATTGAAATGAACTACTATAATTGAATGTTAATATAGTTAAAACATAAAAATAAGCATATAATAATGGAGTTATATTTACATAATAATTTAGAAAATTGGGGAATTTGTATTTACATAATAATTTTAAAAATTGGACATTAATTAGTGAAAATTGAACGTAAAACGAATTCTTATTAATCGTATGCTCATCTCATATTTTTCTAAAATCCATTAATATTCAAATTAACCATTCAAGTAAGTTTCTTCAATTCAACATAATTAACTTGAATTGAATTCAACATAATTTGTTTCAAATTAACCATCTCTACTCTACGAAATCCTACCATTCAATATAATTCGCTTTAAAAATTCATTAATATTTAAATTAGCCTTATATTTATATTCCCAATTTTTTTTATATCAAATACAAATTTAAATATAAAACATGTTATATTAGATATTTAGAAATGTACTCATATGGTATCCAATTAACTTGAAAGTTGTACCAATAAACTCAAAAAAAAATTCAGGTTGGACGGACGGCCATCAGACAACGCACGCGCCACCACATGCTGGTCGAACCCAGTTTAGACCGGTTCGCTGGTTATCCGGTTCGATCGGACCGGCGAGACCGGTTCTCATCCAATTTTACCCCGTTCCACTCCCGTTTTCCTCCATTCCCTTCGTCTAACAATTTCCTATTGATCTATGGGTTCAAAACTGGAAAACCAAGCCTAGAAATTACCTTCCCGACCGATGAACAACCGACCAACTTTCCTCCACCCAGTTCTCGTGATTCCGGTCACCGTTGGTCGTGATTCGAAGTCCAATAGCTTGGTCTCAACCTCCAAAACATGTTCCAATCATCAAAATCGATTAACAACTGTCAGGACCCGTCCCAAATCCCCCGGGATTAACGTGGGACACGTCTGATCCTGTCTGACACGAAATATCAAACTAGGGAAAGTTCCATCTCTAGCCCTAACCGGGCTTCCAGAGTACGCCAGGATCGTAGGAGGAGGAGTGTGATGTCTCGTCTCTGCTACAGCCCGCATCCGCTATCAACCTGAAAGGCATTAAAACACGAAAAATGTGAGTGGACAAAAATAATCATTTCATTAAAAAAAACAGTTTCACAATAAGACATTTATGTCCTTCACTAAAAGTATATGCATGCATTCGAAAACCGTTTATAAAAACGTTCATAAAACCATTTGTCAAACATATTCTCAAAACCTTTCAAGAATTCATGCCCGGTCCCCATAAACCATCATGACCCATAAAAACCTTTCAAGGGTTCATGCCGGTACCCATAAACCGTCATGAACCATAAATCCATTTGGGTCCCCGACCCGAAATCACAAAAACCCGTAAATCTATATATGTGGGAACTCAACCCAAAACCGTTCTCATTGAAATGCCAAAACATACAATACGGGGTCTCCGCCCCAAAATCATTTCCAAAACATCGAATATGGGGTCTCCGCCCCAAATCACTTTCTAAAACATGAACACGGGGTCTTCGCCCCCAAATCACTTTTCGTAAACCACATACGTATCAATATGCGTATAACCCATTCGCGGAACTTCCGAGAAGATGCCAACTCGGGGCACACAACCCGTAGGAAACACATCCCTGATATATGTCACGATATCATCTCTATACTAGAGTGCACACTACTCGGGGTCTCACTCCGAATCTTCCCCTAGGAATTCTTCATCTGGAAGGCTCAATCTTTGGATCTAGTCCGAGTTCTATCTCCGGACCTAGTCCACACATCTCTCCGGAATCTGGTCCGGGACCACATCATAAATCATAACTCCCACTCTTGGAACGGGATCCCTATGGGGATACCCATTCTGGTCTGTGGATAGTGACTCTCTAGGTCGACATCTGGAGGAGACCATATAAATCATATGGAGGGTTTCATACACTTTCAAATACTTTCTTTCTTAAAACATTTCTCAACTAGGTCTCATACCTGATTCATCTCAACAGGATTCCTCGAATTCGATTCAAATCCATTTCACAGGCCTCAGCCTAAATCCTCAGTTCAACAGGGTCTCATGCCCTAATTCTCATTTCACAAACCGAACTGGGACTCAAGCCCGATGTTACAATCAATTGGGCCTCTAGCCAGATATCACGAATAATTGGGCCCTAAGCCCGAAACTAGAAATCAACGAAGCCTCAAGCTCGATTTCACAACCAATAGGGCATCAAGCCCGATACTACAGTCAAATGGGCCTCCATCCCGATATTACAACCAAATGGGCCTCAAGCCCGGATTCATAAACCAACGGGACCCTCGGTCCGATTTCTCGTCAAATCAAATCGGCTCCAAGTACGAGATTTCATAAATCAAATGGGTCTCGTGCCTGATTTTATATTTCCAACTCCAAAACCAATTCATTAAATCCTCATTGAAAACCTAGCACGTATAAGCATCGTATAAGCATCGTATAAATCCAAAAATCTCGAAATACGCGCAAATACGTAAGTCATAGGCTACCACAAACAAATGCACTCATGGCATCACAAAACAAGTATTAAAACAATTATAAAACATTATGCATGTATCGAATTCATAAAACAAGTCCACTCACAGACCGTCCGAAGTCGCGCCTCGATACGCATGCCAAAACGTCTTCCGGGGCCAATCGTCGCCTCTGGGATTCCCGAACCTGTCCAAATCGTAATAGAAGGTTATTAACTACTTAAATAACCCCTCACTAAAGTCCCGTAGTTTTCCGGAATTTCTAAATATTTTTAAACGCGACCTTAAACCTTCGGACAGCTCGAACTATATCGAAACGATGTCCGATTGACACAAAACCAGTCCCAAAATGTTCGTTACATCAAATAGAAGATTTCGTGCGTTGAAAACATCCCCAGAAACCCTTCCACGCGCTGCCACGTACCGCCCAAAGGGCCTTGCGCGTGGGCTCACGCGCCACTGTTCAATCACCATCATCCTTCGGCTGAACCAGGTCTGGCCGGTTAGCTGGTTTTCCTAGACCGACGTGACCGGTTCGGCCTAGTTTCTCACCAAATTTTGGTCCATATTCTTCCAATCTAATCCCAAAATTCCAATTTTCTCATTTCCTATCTATTCCAATCAAGAAAACCTAAAGAAACCCACTAAAACCCCATGGTTCAATTTGAACCCCACGGTCCAAGTTTTCCATTTTCCTCCCACGGCTCCCTAGATGTCAAACCACCATCAAAAACATCTTAGGACCTCTCTAGCAACCTAATAAACCCACTCTAAACATCCAAAATCGTCCATATTGTCAAAATCACAATATTGGATTCAAAAATCAAAACTGAGCCCTTCCTTCTCACAGCCGTGCACGCCGGTCCAGCCGCCTTCTGCCACCGCCCTCAGCATCCTCAGCCTCCTCTCACTCTCCTGGTTCCTCACGCATGGTCATATGGGGTGAAGGTTTGGATTGGGGTTGGGTGTTCGATCGGTTTTGGGTTTGGTTTGGTGAATGATCGAACACAAAGGGAAGGGATGGATATGCATGAATGTAAAGAGATGTCCAATGGATGAGTGACACTTGCCACTCATCCATTGGGCAGCACAGAAATATCTGGGCCCCACTTAGTTCCAAAAAGTATCTGTTTCGTAATTCGTGCAATAGTACCTTCGGACTTCCATAAACCGTAACTTCTCTGTCGAACGTCCGAAATCGACGTGCTGCCTTTCTACGGATTTGTATCGTCCCGATCTACGTAACGGTCCTCGGCTCTCGGCCATTGGACCACCCGGGTCAAAATTCAACGATTTGCTCCTTTTCGACTAAATTACCAAAATGCCCCCGAACTTCGATCGTCTTAACTTCTTCCACGAATGTCGGAATCGAGCATGCCACCTGTCTATGAACTCGTGACGTCCCGAACTACGTCACAATTTTCGACCAAAGTCCATCTGACCACCTGTATGAAAATTCAACAATTTGCCCATTTTAGGGGCAAAATCGTCATTTCTCCATGCTCGTCCGTTAATCCTCGTCTAATCCCCAATTAGTCTCTCTAATCCATCATTAATTCTTAATTAATCTCTCTAATTCGGGACGGGTCGTTACAATCTTCCCCCCTTAAAGAATTTTGTCATCGAAATTCAAATTGACCCGATTTCCACAACCAACTATGGAAATTCAATCGTGTCTCCGCACACGATCACTCTATTATACAAGTACACGTCCGTCACTGCGCCGTACTCGTCGGTACGCACTGTCACCGAAGCTCCCAAGCTCTATCTCAACTCTCACGAAGCCACTCTGACAAGTCAGTTATACTAAGTTGATTTCAGGTCCTTATAGTATAACTTCCTGACACATTCCAATCTACCAGTTACCATCAAATGGACTTTTCAGTATGATGTTTCTTCTCATCTGACAATTGGAACTGATGTCCTAATTAGCATCCAATCGGACAACTATCCTCACTGCTCCCACGGAGCGATACTCAACTTCCGTCACTATCACTAAGTCCACAAGCGTGATCGTGTCTAATCGGTAGCGCTCGGTTCCACTGTTCTCCCGTTGCACACTCTGATCTCGACTCGCTCTCGAGTCCCCGTACCGTATCGTATCTCACGTCACTCAGTGATCTCCGCTGACCTCTAGACTCACCTCAAGTCCCAACCATCATACTATTCATCCAGTCGATTCACAATCGACGTCTCACCCATCCGGGTGTACAGGGAACTCCAATCGAGTACTTGTCTCACCAAAAAAACACAAACAGGCACTAGGGTTCCACCGGCCCACACGGCCCTGAGCTCTCGGCTCACCAACTATCTGAATCCTCTCTGCCAACTCTGCTCAAGCACACAACATTCGACGTCTGGTCACTATACCAATATGTCAGAACACATCTGATCATAGTACTCATCGGTTCGATGTCTAATCGTGTGTCACGAGCCAGCCTAAATCCATAAAAATCTCTATTCTCAAATCTATTTCGAGGCATCGGCTATTCATCTTTTCCTGACCGATATTCATGTATCGTCCTCATCTCACCTTTATTCCCATATCCAATCTCTGTCATCTCACTAAACTCTGTCATCACACCAACTATGCTAAAGGATCCTTAAAAGTTCTCATCTGCTCCTAGCTTAGCATAATCAGTAAGGCAAATCATTCCAATGACGACCAGACCTCGGCCTGAACACCTCACGATCGTCACAATCACTTCCGTCATCTCGATCGTCCTCACGTTACTCGATTTGTCTCGTCTTGGGTACTCACATGTCACGTCACTAGACATGACACCAAGAATCATCTGATCTCCAAGTCAATCCAATTTCACATCACTATCGTCTCCTTCCTCATCAATCCACATGAGGAAAGTTGAAAATGATGACATCAAAGTCCATCTTATGTCATCCCCTGGTACTCAGCACTATCTGCTAAAAAGCAGAAAACGAGAAGTCTCCTTCACCGGCCTCTAAATCGAGATTAGTTGCAACCATGTTGGAAATGAGCATGCTTCCAACTGTTTCTTTTCCTGAGCTAGAAGTCTTTCTACTCCGACTAAGAGGATTCTATGATAATTACTGTAATGCTTAATCCTTCATTCAGGACTAAACACTTCCAGTGATCCTTTTGGCATCTCCCTTTGCCGTTCACGTCGGTAACCTAATTCGCACATCCCAATCCTTATGGGATCCAAATCCAGCACCTAACACTCATGCCATCCGTCCACAACGATCTAAGTTACTTGTCACCTCTCCAGGTAAAGTGTATATCCCGCACCGAGCCACTCAGAATCCTCTCTGTCCCGCTCAGTGCCCATCGAACTCGCGCGACTACTACGCTATGGCACGACTACCAACTCGGTTACATCAACTCACTCGGACATCATCCACATGTTCGCAAACAATCCAATTCGTTTATCCGTTTATGACCGTTTATGTACATCCAAAAGGATGTCAATTCATCCTAATCCGATGTGCCACCCGACTGCAAAGTCACAACAGGCTCCTATTGTGATCTGCAGACAGCTCTCTGTGTACTACCCAATCCTCCGGTCACGAATCCTCGCGACAATCCTTATGTTGTCCATTATTTTTTACCAACGCAAACTATTTTAATGGCCCATTCTATTTCTCACAATCTGATTTATCCTCAAATAAACGTACCCGAATCTCAGGAGGTATGGTCAACCAACTATCCCCGCACAATTACCAAGACAAATCTATATTATTCGACGAATCCTTCTTGTCACGTAGTGGTAGAACTTTACCATAAGCACATCACAACTGAGCTATCCTCAGCTCGTGGCTCGTCGTCTCTTCTCGTTAATGTCATCGCATCACCACCACACGGAGTGCGAATCGACCAAACCTAAAACTTCGCTCCTGCCGAGCAATCCCCACACATCTCTGTTACCTTACTAAGGTAGCGTGGCACACTGGCCAACGCCCGATGCTCATATTCTTCTGTAATCGCACTCGGTCGTGACCGAGCCAACTCCCAAAACTACTGCTCGTACCGTGCGTCACCCACGCACCCTCGTATCCTCATCACGACTGACGAATCCCATTGTCACAATCGTCACGGCAACCTGAGTCTATCCAACTCGATAAGACTCGACTATGTCCACTGATAGTTGTGTCTGCCACAACCTCGTGCAGACCAATCCCAGAAACACTCTGCTATCGAGACACCAAATCTACGCGGTCAACACACCGCTGGTACCAACTGCTCAACACACAACATCCACCGATCGGTCCACCTCGGAAACGGATCGACAAGCACCGCTCTCCAGGTCACTAGTCCAATCAATCACTTACTAGGGTTATCACAAACTCGGCTGCCCGCTGCAGCCCAACCATCCTGACCGATCCTTCGCTCTCGACTCTGAAGAGTCGTCATACTCTGATACTGATGTCCGAACAACCAGTAACCACACTATAAGGATCTCATCTTCTCGTAACTCTACGGCTCTCAGCCGCTGACCTCCACAAGAACTTGGCCATACTCTGTGTCTAACACTGCACAACGGCTAGACGTCACAATCGTATCCTACCGCGTCACACCACAACTACTATGGGCATCTCCTGCCAGTCGACATCCCTCCAGGGAAAGTTCCGTCTCTAGCCCTCACCGGGCTTCCAGAGTACGCCAGGATCGTAGGAGGAGGAGTGTGATGTCTCGTCTCTGCTACAGCCAGCGTCCGCTATCAACCTGAAGGGTATTAAAACACGAAACCTATGAGTGGACAAAAACAATCATTTCATTAAAAAAAACTTTTTCACAATAAGACATTTATGCCCTTCACTAAAAGCATATGCATGCATTCGAAAACCGTTTATAAAAACGTTCATAAAACCATTTGTCAAACATATTCTCAAAACCTTTCAAGGATTCATGCCCGGTCCCCATAAACTTTCATGACCCATCAAAACCTTTCAAGGGTTCATGCCAATCCCCATAAACCGTCATGAACCATAAATCCATTTGGGTCCCCGGCCCGAAATCACAAAAACCCGTAAATCCATATATGTGGGAACTCAGCCCAAAACCGTTCTCAGTGAAATGCCAAAACATACAATACGGGGTCTCCGCCCCAAAACCATTTCCAAAACATCGAATACGGGGTCTCCGCCCCAAATCACTTTCTAAAACATGGAACACGGGGTCTCCGCCCCCAAATCACTTTTTGTAAACTACATACGTATCAATATACGTATAACCCATCCGCGGCACTTCCGAGAAGATACCAACTCGGGGCACACAACCCCTAGGGAACTCATCCCCGATATATGTCACGATATCATCTCTATACTAGTGTGCACACTATTCGGGGTCTCACTCCGAGTCTTCCCCTAGGAATTCTCCATCTAGGAGGCTCAATCTCTGGATCTAATCCGATTTCGGTCCCCTAGGAATTCTCACCCAATTTCGGTCCGTTTGCTTCCAATCCAATCCCAAAATTCCAATTTTCTCATTTCCTATCTATTCCAATCAAGAAAACCTAAAAAAAACCACTAAAACCCCATGGTTCAATTTGAACCGCACGGTCCAAGTTTTCCATTTTCCTCCCACGGCTCCCTAGCCGTCAAAACACCATAAAAAACTTCTTAGGACCTCCCTAGCAACCCAATAAACCCACTCTAAACATCCAAAACCGTCCATAATGTCAAAATCACAATATTGGATTCAAAAATCAAAACTGAGCCCTTACCTTCTCTCAACCGTGCACGGCGGCCTAGCCACCTCCTGCCACCGTCCTCAGCATCCTCAGCCTCATCTCACTCTCCTGGTTCCTCAGGCATAGTGATATGGGGTGAAGGTTTGGATTGGGGTTGGGTGTTCGATCGGTTTTGGATTTGGTTTGGTGAATGATCAAACACAAATGGAAGGGATGGATATGCATGAATGTAAAGTGATGTCTAGTGGATGAGTGACACTTGTCACTCATCCATTGGGCAGCACAGAAATATCTGGGCCTCACTTAATTCCAAAAAGTATCCGTTTCGTAATTCGTGCAATAGTACCTTCGGACTTCCGTGAACCGTAACTTCTCCGTCGAACGTCTGAATTTGACGTACCGGATGTCTACGGATTCTTATAGTCCCGATCTACGTAACAGTCCTTGGCCCTCGGCCATTGGACCTCCCGGGTCAAAAATCAACGATTTGCTCCTTTTCTACTAAATTACCAAAATGCCCCCGAACTTCCGATCGTCCTAACTTCTTCCACGAATATCGAAATCGATTATGCCACCTGTCTATGAACTCGTGACATCCCGAACTACGTCACAGTCATCGACCAAAGTCCATCTAACCACCTATACGAAAAGTCAACGATTTGCCCATTCTAGGGGCAAAATCGTCATTTCGCCATGCTCGTCCGTTAATCCTCGTCTAATCCCCAATTAGTCTCGCTAATCCGTCATTAATTCTTAATTAATCCCGCTAATTCGGGACGGGTCGTTACAACAACTACTAAAATCGAGATTATTATTTTCAAACGAAAACAGGGTCGTGGACACCGTTGGTAGTCTGGACCGTCCAATATCGGGAAATTTCGTCATTATCGCCTGAAATCGACGATATCCGTCGATGATGCCCAAAATCGGCGATATTTGGGGAAGAATTACATTCACTCCCTCGTTAACTTTCGTCAACCGGAATTAACGAAATTTCGGTGATATAGCGATATTTTCATCAGTGGTTTCACGCTATCGTATTCGGGAACCCTTTTGTTTAAGAAGGCGGCTCTTTTTCCTCCTTTATTTCGCTGTCGTGTTGATATTGCATCTTTCTTTCCAAATTTTAGGATCGGTTTACTTTACAGCCATCAGAATAATCACATTTAAATTTACTTACAATTAAATAATTATTATTTATTCGAATAAATAATAATTATTTATTTTGGGGTATTCATATTAACTAGAAGATAAGTATTAAGAATTTCTATTACTTATTTTAATTATTTTATATTTGGCTAGATTTTGAGCCAATTTGATTGTTTAATCTTGTTTGTAATATTGATGTTTCTATTCGCCTTTAATTTTGAAGTTAAATTTTCTGGAAAAAAAAATTAAGTACCCTAGTTTATTGGTGTTAATAAATTGAACTTTTAATTTATAGGTGTTAATAAATTTATACGTACCCTAAATTTTGCATAGCCTAAATTTTGCATACCCTAATTTTCAGAGTTAATAAATAAGAAAATGAGATGTTGAAAAGTAGAGAAAACAAAAGTGTATTTTAGTAATTAATTAGTTTTTATTCCGATCTATAATGATTATTTAGTAAATAATGACAATAACAATCAAACTCATTACTATTTTAATTCTATATAGTTAATAAATAATTCAAAAAAAAATGATTATTCGTTATTTCTACCCAATTTTATAATGTTGGATAATGCAAATATTTTTATAATAAAAAAAGATGATTTTGAGGATTTTACACGTGAAATGTGATTGTAGGCCTCGTCATTGGGCCGGGTCGGGCAAGCCCGGCCCAAAATTTTTGGGCTTGGGCCGGGCCGGGCCGGGCTTATTTCATAATTTAAAAAATACCGGGCCGGGTCGGGCGGGCTTGATCATAAATATGAAAGCCCATGCCCTTTGTCGGGCCGGGTTTAGGCCGGGCTTTTATTGGGCTTTACGGGTCGGGCCTACTAAGCCCACTTGGGCCGGGCCTACTAAGCCCATTTGTACCTACCTAATTGTTAAAAAAAAAAAGTGAGTTGAGCTTAAATATTATTATCGAATATTGAAATAAGCTAAAGAGGGGTACTATTGGATTTGGAGAATTGACTTAACTTTTCGACCATAAAGCCGAGATAGGATAAGGAGGTCGATAAGAGAGTCAGAGACCTAGTGAGTTTTTTTTAATATAGGGTTAGGGTTTGGTTTGGGCATTGGTCTTTTAAATGACACTAGGTTGAGATTTGGTTGGAGTTTTGGATTTTGGCTATGATAGTAGTAACAAGATTAGACTGGGTATTAATTCTTAATTTATAATTATTTTATATTTTCGGGCTTATGGGTCGGGTTTACCTGGGCGGGTCGGCCTAGTCTTACCGGGCTTTATCGGGCTCGGGCCTATCGGGCCTAGCGGGCTTGAATACCCTAAGCCCAAGTCCAGCCCGTCAACATGCGGGCCGGGCCAGCCCACGGCCCATATCGGGCAGGATCGGGCTTTTTGTCATCGGGTCTATCGGGTACCCATAAGCCCGTGGGCTTCTGGGCCAAATGATGAGGGCTATGTGATTGAATGAAACAGTTTTTAATGCTGTATTTGAAGGCTAGAAGCCTCGAAGCTTTTTGCTCACAAGTTCACGACTAACCATCCCATGTTCCCAATCCCATCATCTTTAGTAAAAAAAAAAAAAAAGGAAAAAATAATTAAAATAATCTTCATAATACATTCGTTATATGATGGGCATGTTATTCGACAGATAGATAGTTTATTTTTGGCAGTGTCAATAGCCCCAGTAATATGCCTTCCTTTTCCCTCGACATACTAATTATTCCTATGATGAAGGCAAGGAAATTAGTTGAGGACATTATGACAAAGTTTTTAAAAAGTTTACTCGCATTTCATCATAGTAAAACTCTACTTTGACAAAGTTTTTTCTGGGATATAATTTTGATTTAAGTTCCACAATGAATCTGTTAATAGGTATCAAATAAACACTAAAGCACATAATAAATCAATGACTAGGTATCAAATTGGACACCAATATTTTATATTCTCAGTTTCTCACTATCTATGAAATTGAACATGAGACCTCTTACTTATCAGTCCAGCCATACTGTAGCCCATAAAAATCTACACTATAGATTAGGTTCGGCATTAGGTCGATACTAAAAATAAACCGAAATTTTTTAACCGATTAAGCATGATTTGATATTTTACAAATTTAAAATAAAATCGGATCATACCGATTGTATTCCGTATAATTTTGATTTGGTTCGCTTTTGAACCAAAATTTTAATGATTGGAAAATTACAGCAATATGCTACTGCAGGCCCAAGAATGTGACATAAAATGCTGTTAAAACGCAGACATACTGAACCACACAAGCACATAATTTGCAGTAAACCTCCAAGAGGAGCCACTACGCGGACAACTCAAAGCTGCAAACTTGAAAAGGAGAGAATAATATCGTGGCCTAAATTAATGTAAAAACAAAACTCAGAATGAATGCTCCAACTTAGAATTTACAAGCCAACCTTAGCAGATGACAACTCCAAGCCGAATGCGAAAAAGAAGAAAGATCAACCCAAACTGAGCCACTGAGAGGCACATAGAAGGAATATATGAATGGCACGTAGGGTTGTTTCGGTTTTGGTAAAAGAGGATCAGCTGTCGTTGATCCTATACTTTCTAGTATAGGACTGGATTACCCAATCATCCAATAATAATATATTATTAATTATATGAAAAGAAATACAAAAATATAAATATATAATTACGTAATAATATAGTATTTCAAAACTCATAGCCGAAACTGTACAGAGTCAAATCAACTTAGTAGACTATACTTCCTTTCTCCTTATCAAAAAAAAAAAAAAAACTTCCTTTCAATTTAGTTATTCGGTGTTTTTCTAGATTTAGTTTGATCTGGAATAGTTTGTCTTCCATTTTTCAGTTACTATAGACCAAGCTACAATTTGTTTGCAAGGTTATTACTGGTTGGGCTTATTGCCAACCTTGACAAAGTTTAAATTCTCCATAGGGCCCAACCCAAGAAAAGCCCTAAATATCACCCACATTTTGTTGTATTAAGCATAACAGGCCTTGCCGTTGAAACAAATTTAAGAAGCGGGCAAGAAGAAAGATATTTAGCATATCGACTTGAGCATATGTATTTGATGTTCTCTCCACTCAGTCCCCTAAAAAATGAAAGGGTAAATGAAAAGGTAAAAGGAACCATTCATCCTCTCACAAACCCAAAAAGGAGGATGATGAACAAGCCCTGTACATGAAAATGACTGAATTTCGGGGATATATCTTTTTCAGCCACCATACAATGCCTATTGCTGTGACTCTGGCTTTCTCTATAACTATGGCACAACATTACAAAGGTGTACATTTACATTATAAATCTATATACTCTATAAGATTCAAAATCAAACATTGTAGATCATCCCTACCTCCAGGGTGGATGCCTGCGGTATACTGAGTGCATAGCTGGATGTCCGGCTATTCCGCCTCAAGAACTCATATCCATAGTCAATTGCAAATCTCCTCATCAAGCTAGATCCTTTTTTCGCGTTCATGCATGCGTTCCCAAGAATGTACGCAATTCCTGCTTCCCTAGCTCCCATGAGCTCCTGCAATTCCTCCCTTGCACCTGTGTTGATCTTTGGACTCTCTGGAACAATGAACCTTACCTTCTTCCTTCGTTGGGTGGTCAACGGCGGTGACCTTATTTCTCTTTGTACTGAACCGCTGATTTCAACGCTAGCATCTTCACTCATCTGAATCCCATCTGTGTGAGTTGAACGTGTCCCAACAACTGTCATGTTATCATCTTCCTTCCCCACATCTTCAGTGTTAGCAATGGATTCGGCGCTTCCTGAGCGTATGAACTCTGCTATGCTGCACATGAGATCATTCTCAAATTCCACGTCATCTTTGTGAAAATCACGATATCCATATCTCACAATGCACCTATAGAGACGGTACTCTTTAGGGCCAATTTGTCCCACTAGAAACCGTTCTTCAGGTCTAACATGGGGAACAGGGACGGATTTAATGCAGAGGAATACTAGGACCTGGTGAAAGGCGGGAAGGTTGGTGACAAAATGGGAGAAGATTGCTGGAATCCCAGATACAAGCTCGGTGTGGATGAGGCCAATCCCACGCACACGTACAATGCCAAGGCTGGGACCAAGGCTGAGCAGCCAGTTTATAGAGACCTTGTTTTGGACTTCAAATTCGTACTTTCTAATTGTTCCGTAGTGCCAAACATACATGACAAAGAAAAAGCAGAGAGCAAGAGCGACTGGAACCCATGCTCCTTCATGGAACTTGACAAGGGAAGCTGAAAAGTAAAGAGCTTCAATTGTGCCAAAAAATAACACAAAGCAAATTGCAACAAAGACGCTCTGCTTCCAGCATAGGACAATAACTAGCGACATTAAGCAAGTGGTGACCAGCATGACAGATATAACTGCAAAACCTGTTCCATTTGAAGCTTAGGGTAAATAACTTTCACAGGAAAGCAGCACATATAATAGGCAACCAAATTCTATAATCCAACCAAGAAAATCAGAAGCAGAAGCAAGCACTAAGCATGAAATAGATGATTAATAAAACATGCATAAGGCTGTGACTATTTAGCAAGCTAACAGAGTGAATCCATTCCCTCATTAAAGTAGCAACATTATATATCAACTAATGGATTTTCTAATTTGTATATAATGTGACTAATGTCATACCTGAGGCATTACCCATGCGCTTTGTGTCTCTGAAGCCAATAGTAACAGCCAAACACAATACCATCAAGATCCAATTGATTTCGGGGATATAGATTTGACCATGGATTTTAGATGAGGTATGGACTATTTTGACTTTTGGGAAGCAATCCAGAGAAGAACATTGCTTGATGATTGAGAAAGTTCCGGTGATGATGGCCTGGCTTCCGACTACCGCAGCAAGTACAGCTATTACCAGAACAGGCCATCTCAATTTCTCTGAGATGTAAAGGTGGGGTGCCAGATTAGCTAAGAAATTGCATGTTTTCAAAATCTAGAAAATTCCTGCTAAACAAATCATGGTTTCTACCTGGTACAGATACGTAAAATCCAATATAAGATTTATGTGCCATACTATGATGTGAAGATATATAGGCAGCTTGTCCCATGTATGCTAGAACCAAAGCTGGATAAACCAATGAGGTGAAAGCAATCTGCAAAAGATGTGAATATTCATTTGACCAAGTGATAATTTTGAGAATAGCAACAGGCCTAATAAAAGCAGAATGTGTGCCATAGTCAAAGCTAGACTCTTCATTTGGTGCGAGTTTTCTGGTATATGTAAGTAATTCATTCTTGAACTGATACATGAATTCCTTTCAGTGGTAAAGATGAACCTAACTAAAAGATAGAAAATTTCAGAATAAATAAAACAGATGAAATTGTGCTTAAAATGTTTTGTATCTTGGACGCAGCTTAAAAAACCACTAAAAGTGCATTGACAAACTTCTTGTTTTCCAAGAGAAAAAACAGCAGGCCTAGGTTCTCATCTCGGAAAGTAAAACAAAGCTGCTACATGAAATAGCAAGACGGAACCCCCAATATTAGCTTTGCCATTGAGTAGTCAACATGTGCTGGTTTAAAGGACTTTCCTATGAAAAGATGGTTTGACTACTAAATAAGTCAGAGTACCTACTTGGGGTTAGATCTGCTTTGCACCCAAATATGACTGCAGCAGAACATTTCTATGTGGAATACTTGGAACATGCATTGAACAACTGCAACATGAATTGAGTACTTGTGACGTTTATCTTTTCCCACTTCCCAAAATAAGAAAATAAAAAACAACTGAATTGAGATGAGGGCACAAGATTAATGTCTCAATCATTCAAAGAGTCAAGAACAAGGCTAACCGGAAAAGCAATCATAACTGTCACAGATCAACGGAACCACATTTGTTTTCCTACAACCATATGAACTCCATATATAACAACCCATTCCAGATTGATTAACTACATATAATCAAATCACATTAAAGTTTGAAATTTTTAAGCAATATACCTTGATTGATAATTGTGAAAAGTGTCCAAGATCAGCAAACATGGCTTCTGAACCTGGAAAAGTTAAGATGTGTATTAGAATAACAGGCAGTGCAGTTTGCTTGTGATGGAATATATCTGCAAGTCATTCCTATACATTTTCAAAGTTACCTGTTATGCACAACAAAATTCCACCAAGGGACATCCATCCTCCTTTCTGAGTTTTCTTTAAAAACTTGTACATATAATATGGAGAAAGTGCTTTGTACACGTTGGGATTGAAGTGGAGTATATTATAAAGACCAATTGCACTAATGCACAAAAGCCAAGTCAGAACTATTGGAGCAAACAAGAAACCAACTCGGTGAGTTCCATAATGTTGAAGTGCAAAGAGGCATATAAGGATGAAGCAAGCAACTGGCACTTCTACATCTGCAAATAAATTGTCAAAATTTCAGGAGGAAGTAGATGCAGAGGCAATGTTTTTTTTTTATATGTAAGAAGAGTGAAAGCTAACTGTCCACTTAGATACACAGTGAGATATACTTTTAGAAAAACTTGTCAAGTCGAAGACCAACAATAAGACAACAAGAATAATATTCTAAATCTGCAATCCAAAATTTCAAAGATGTGGTATTGTCAAAGAAGAAAAGAGCGGCGATGATTTGTTAACTATTGTTGAGTACTACTTGTACCTTCAAAATTTTTACTAGCACTGAAATTCAAAACTCAGAAAAAGATCTCAATGACTTATGGAAGATAATTACTTTGGGATTATAATTGGTGCATCTCATGGTGTTCAGATTGAAAAAAAAAAACTGGCAATTTAAGGCACAAAACTCGGTTATTCAATTGAACTCTAAACAAATCCGAAAAAACAACTTGGAACGACTCATGGCTTTCAAAATTACTATATACTTTCTCTGTTAATATCCAAGCCCCAAAAAAGATGGCGAAAGAAAAGTTGGGAAACTTACATTTGTGATGCTTTTCAGCCATGGAAAGCTCAAGCCCTGAAACCGCGGAAAATACTGCACCAATTTAAAGCAAGTTCAAATACGTCTCTAAAAGGCACAAAAAATTCAAACTTTGCATTCAAAGCCCACCATACACAATCTAGAAATTACCAGAAATAGCTGGTGTAAGGACACCATCACCAATCACCATGCAAGTTCCAATCAAAGCAAGAACAAGCAAACACCTCTGCAAAACCCTATGCATCTCCAAAGTAGCCTTCAGCCTCGACCCAAAATTTGACTGCAGGGCCGAGCCAGTGTGATCCTTCTTGTAATCAGAGAGCCCCTCGTCAGCCGACTGGCAATTGGGCAACGCGCTCACTCGCGCGTGTCGACACAACAACGAGTACAAAGCAAACGTCCCTCCTTCGCCATTATCGTCTGCTTTGAGCACAATAAACACGTATTTGAGAAGAGGAACGAGAGTGAGGGTCCAGAGGACGAAGGACAAGACGCCGAAAATCTCTTCATTGGTCTCTGAATGGACAATATCTTCGGCAAATGTGCTCTTGTAAACGTACAGAGGTGAAGTGCTCAAATCCCCATAGACAACGCCAAGGCTCTGATACGCCAGAGTCAGAATTGTTCTCCATGAGTCTTTCTCCTTCTCTTTCTGCGAACACAAACAAAAATTTGATCACAAAAATGCAATGGGTTTTCGAAAATGTGAAAAATAGGTTGAAATTGGAGGAAAAGATTGCACCTTTACTTGGTTTCGATAAACACCTGGTTCCAGATCCATGGCGGGTCGTCTCAGCAGTAAAAAACAGCCATTATTGATTCAGATTGGAGAAAAATAATGAATACCCATTTGAGTTTTACCTCCTCCAGTTTATATTCTGAGAAAAATCAGAGGCATACACGCACTCTTTTTGTGTTTATTTAGTTGGGAAAAGCTGATTAGATTTTTAAGTTACTCAGCGACTATCTAAACCTTTAATGGCTTGCCTCGCAATCTCAAAAAGAACCCACCTTTCTTTATCTCTGAAAAAGAAAAACAGTTGGGCTAAAACGCCTGCCCACGAAAGGTTCTTGAAGAATACTGAATACAAAGAGCGGCGTTACAAACTTACAAGAACTCGAAAAATATACTTACTTTGGATATTTAATAATAGTGAAAAAAATAATAAATTTATAGAGGAAAATGAAGTCGGCAGTTGAACAACAACCAACAATGGAGAACAAAACACGAAATGCCAAAGATGATGGTGGCTCTACCCAGTAGCCAGCTCTGTGAAAAAAGTTAGAATATTTAGCGTAAAGCTTATCAGAGAGAAAGCGAAAGACATAAACTACGAGAGAAAAGGTTTTGTATTATTTGTGGTGGAATTTTATGGGTTCAGGGAGTAATTTAAAGGAGCAAATTGGCTCAGGGAGACCGAATGAGTGGTGAAGAAGTGGCAGCCTTCTCCGTCTTCCAGCCAAAGTCGGAGCTTCATGTCTTCCAAACCTAAAATTCAAATTTAAGTCTTTTTTCTTAATTTTAATTGAATTTTCAGATAGTTTTTTTTTATTGTTTTTAACGTGGAAATAAAATGAGCCTAATTAATGAGGGTCAAATTTTCAGACATTGACTCAGGAATGGTAAGTGACACACTTATTAGCTTAAAGTCCTATTTTTCCATAAATACCATGAGAAGTTATTTTTTTCGATAAAATATCATAAGAAATTCTATTTTTTAATAAATATCACAAAAAATTATATGTTTTGAATTCATTAAATTAATTATATTTTTGAATCAAATCTAAGGTGGCATATTATTTACCACAAAAAATAAATTTAAAGTGATTTAATTTATTAAAATAAAATTATATATTAATTAGTCATTTAAAACCGTTCAAATATCATTTTCCTTTCGCTAAATACCACAAGGCTCTATTTTCATTGCAACCCTAACTATTCATAATTTACTAACATCATGTAACGATTTGATAATCAATTTTTTTTTATATTAAATCTCATTTCGGAACCATAAAAACTAAGGGGGGTGTATTCAATAGGTGGTTTTAAGTTATTTTAATAGAGTTTGAAATTTAGGTGTATTCAATCAAGATTTAAAAAGATTTATTAAAAATCTTGGTGTATTCAATTTGTATTTTAATAGATTGATTTAAAATATGTTCAAATCAGTGTGTATTCAAAACAAATTATTTAAAAATCCTTTAAAATATCCCTGTATTCAAAACCTAATATATTTTAGATGATTTTAACTAATCTTGGATTTGAAAGGGTTTTGTGATGGATAATATAGATATCAAAGCCTAGACACAAATCTAACCTCACCCCCAAAGATTCTGACTTTTCTCTTTTTTTTTTCTTCCCTATTTTTTTCCTCTCTTCCTTCACGGCACTACTAGTGAAGACAAGTCCAAGCACAAACATCCACGAACAAAGATGTTTTCACATTGAACGAATATACCACTGTTAAGTTTTCAGGAAGGAATTGGAGAGAAGCTCGGCCCAATTCAACTTCCTATATTTACTTTCCCCCGTTCACAAATCCCCCATTTCGTGTTTTTCCCTTTGATCCAGAAACTCTTCAGTCATGGTCGAGGTTAGCTTTTTCTCTCTTTTCCACTATAGTGTATTATTTATGGATTTTGTTAATATAATCTCATTTTGACCTTTTCTTTGATACTGGGTGCATTATGTTGTCGTCGTAAAAATATAATCTTTATGGTTATTTCATTTTTATTTCAATTAATTCTTTTGAGAATTGGTCCTAATAAGATTTATGATTGACTATTTTCTATTCATATGTTATTTTCTAGATTCAATTAAATAACTTTTTAATATTTGGAATGATGGATGCAAACGTGCTGTAAATTGTAATTACTGATGAAATTTTCCATTGTTCATTTTCCGAAATTTAAATCCTAATTTCGTGGTAAAAGAACAATGAAGTTTTTGAAATTAAAATTCTTATGTAGAGATGTATAAACCTCATGAGATGTATGTGGATTGTCTACTTTTCCTGAGCAGTATAAGTCAATTGGCTCTACAACTTGTTCTGCTTGTCATAAACAGTAATTCCTTAAAAAAAAAATTGTATGTTTGCTTCATTTTCAGGCTATTTTCATCAGTGCATTTCTCTTTCGTGCTTTTATGGCCTATGTAACGACCCATCCCGGAAGTCCGGATTAGAGTAGAGTTTATTGACGGATTAACGAAGATAATCGGTGATTAGTTGGATACTTTTGGACAGTCGACGTAGAATGACGATTTTGCCCCTAGAATGGGCAAAATGTTGACTTTTAGTTCGGACTGTCAATTGGGCATTGACCGATGACCGTGACGTAGTTCGGGACGTCACGAGTCCGTAGACAAGTGGCAGACCCGATTCCGACATCCGAGGAGGAAGTTATGATGTTCGGAAGGTTGAGGGCACTTTCGTAATTTGGTTAAAAGATGGGCATTTGTTGACTTTTTGCAAGATAAGGTTTCTTCACGCAAACCGAGGACCGTTAGGTAGTTCTCGACGTCCTGAGTACAACGACAGGCGGCACGCCTTCATCGGACATCAGACGAGTGAGATATGGGTCTAGGAAGTCAATGGTAAAATCGTAATTTGAACAATTAGGGGTATTTTGGTCTTTTTGCACCTTGTGAAGCGTGCCAATCAGATAAGGACAGGTGTGCAGTGTGTATTGGATATTTTGGGGCTGGTCCACCAGGTGTTTGACACCTGGCTTGTGTCTAGTGGGTTTTAACCTACACGATTACAATGTTTTAAGTTGGGTTTAAATTATGCACTAAGAACAGAGACTAAGACAGAGAGGAGAGATCGATCGGTTTCAGTGAGTGTGTGCGTTCTTGTGATCAAGTGAGAGTGAGCAGATAGAAGTTGAGAGGCTGGTGAGTGTTCTGGGATGAACTGAAGTAAGTTTGGGTGTGTGTGAGGTGTGCAAAACCCGAAAAACAGAGAAGGTGTCGAGGATCGTGGTGCAACCACAATCGATCATTTTGATCCAATCGGGTTCGAGGGAATGCTAGGAAGGCTGAGGACAGGCTTGTGAACCCAGAGGAACACGACGGCGAGCACGGCGGAGGCCAGATACGGGTGAGTTCTCGATGTCCCCTATTTTTTCTGTTTTTATTCAAAATGAAAGTCGTGGGTTTTGGAGCTTAGTCGAGCTATCCTAATGGTTCTAATAGGTGTAGGAAGTCCCTAGTAGCCTGAGGAGTTGAACCAGTGTGTAACGACCCTTTCTGGTACTTTGCGTGTGTTTGTCAGACGGGAGTAGGGTTCACCTCGGTTATCGGGGTGATAATCGGAGTGGGTCATGTCACAGTGGCTGAGGAGGCGACGGGTGGCTGGAAAACCGTGACTGGAAATTTCAAGGGTCTGGTTCGAGTTTTGGACGGTGAGTTTTCGTGCCTTATTTCATGTTTTGGTTAGGGGAATCGATTGTTTAGAGTGGGACGAAACTAGTAGTGAAGATAGGATTGAAAATCGACTGGATTTGATTGAGAACTGGCCACACCAGCTCGGTTCGACCGGACCGGTCTGAACTGGGTGGACAGAGGTTGAAGACGATAAACAGTGCAGACGCGTGGGGTGACAGAACCCGTCCCAACTGGACGTCAAAAACCGTGCCCGGTCCTGCTCCCGTCTGACAAGTCAGCTAAAGGTCCGAAACTACCCTTCAGTGCTTGCCAGATAAGGGTTGTTTGCGCGGATTTCTGCTGCTGCCACTGCCTCACGATCAGTCCCGAACGTTGTACCACGGCCTGGAGGGTCACAAAACAGAAAAGGTGTAAGTGGACAAAAATGACCTCTTATAAAAACATTTGCCAAAATACATTCTTACCCTCCAGTTTTCACAAACTTGCATGCATATCGTAAAACATGAGTAATAGTATGAAATCATTCAAGTATGAACAGTGGACCGATAAAATCAAAACATATTTTCCCCTAGTCCATAAAACTCATGTTCACCAAATCAGTTCATGTTATAAAACATCAAATCCCGGCTCTCAGGCCAAAGCATGTGAAAACATAATCATCTGGTCACAAGGACCAAAAACCCGTACTCAATACCAGTACGTCATCAAACAACAACAATCAGCACTAATCACAAGTGCACAATAAATATACCAATCCAATCAATCCGCACTACTCACAAGTGCAAAATCAAACCATCAACTGCACTACTCACAAGTGCTGCACTACGCGTAGGCCAATATCCAGTCACACTCTCGGGAACAGACACCTCTGGGCTCAACCCCCTCAGGCTCAGTCACCTCTGGGCGAACACATCCCCAGGCTCAGACCCATCCGAGTGGTACATCCAGGCTCAATCTCATCCGAGAAACTGACTACCATAGGATCAACTCCGGACCCTACAATCACATCCCCAAGCTCCGGTCGTCTGGGTAATCCCCCCCAAGCTCCGACCCTCTGGGAATATCACAATCACAATGAAAACCATCTCGGGAATTACATCCCAAAATATTTCAATCAAATCTTATCTTCATACAAAGTCAAGATCATTTCCGACTGGGTCTCAAGCCCAAAATACCATTTACACGTACTTCTTTAAAATCACCTTTTAAAACAATAAAATAATCCGAAAATCATCATTGATTCACCAACCAAGTCAAAATATCATTTTAGAAATCATTTAAACTCCGGGCCTCGCCCAAAACATCATTTGTACGTTCCTCGTAAAACGTGTCCGAAAGACTGATTAAAATAATCATAAAATCCCAATAAATCATTAATTTCACAATTTCACAAGTGACTCCAAATCCAAGTCAAAATAACTATTCACTTGGGTTCTCACGCCCAACATATCATTTTCACGCAAATCCATGCGTTGCAACCTCCGTTGCCATTTTCACGTAAATCCACGAAATCGACCCTTGACTCATTCCCGAGTCACCACATCATTTTTCATTCCATGACTCAATAATCCGAGTCCAAACATTATTTTCAATCAATTTCAATCCCGGACTCATAAACCAAGTCCAAACATCATTTTTACCAAATTTCGTAATTTCTCGAAAATCGCCCAAAAATAATAATATAATAATCATAAAACCTAGAAATTACCGGATTGAAACATAAATCATGCCCAAGCGTATAAAATCATATAATAAGGCATTTAAATCATATATGCATGCATCACGGTTAGAAAACAAAGTCCACTCACACACACCGTCCAAAACGGTCCGTTTCCGAGCTGCACGTTTTTCCGTAAAATCTGGAAATCACAACTCCTGTCCAAAATCATTATAGAGGGTTACTTACATCTCAAAATACTTCATATAATTTTCCCCAATTTTTTCGGAATTTAAATACGTATTTTTAACGTAAAACAAATCTTCGGATACGCGAAACATTATCGAAACAATATCCGATTTCCTCGAAACCAACGTCAAAATGTTCGTTACAATGAGAGGATCAAAAGTCATGTTGACCTCACCTTGAGACTAGGCCGGACGCGCCCTCACGCGCCGCCGTGAGTGGCTGCGCGTGAAACCCACGCGCCAGCTACAGTGCTGCTACAGTGCTCCTTCTTCACCCGTTTGTCTGGTAAACGGGTTGAAAAACCCGCGATAGAACCCGGCTGAATCTCGCCCAATTCGACCTCAAATCGATCCGTTCTTTCAACTGATCCCTTCAAATCCACCTCCATTTAGGTTCTGTAATTTCAATTACTCGAATCATGGTCAGAATCCTCACGACTCACGATCGATCCTTGACGGGTTTTCAATTCGGGTTTGTCGATTTCGCCCCTAATTTTCAAATTAATTCATCCAGTTAGCATCGTGAGAGTGTAAGGGATGTTTCTACAAAATCAATTTGAGAATTACTTACCACTAACCCATTGAACCCAAGCTCGATTTTAAGCTGCCATGGAAGCTCAGTTCTTCCTCAATTCGACACGGTTTCTCTCCGGTTTTGTTGCAGGAAGGTTCGTTTTGATCTCAGGAGTCGAATTGAATCCTCAATTTCGATCCTCACAGCTCACAATCTCGAATTCAAAAGTCCCCCAAATTTTCTGAATTTTTGAAGTAAAATTCTCCCAGTTCTCTCAACCCCCCCGAGTTCCTCTCTCTCAGTTCACTTCCTCAAACTCCTAATTGTACAATGACGAGAAACAGGTGAGCTAGCACGGTTTAATTGGACAAAATCATGAGTTAAGCCATGATTTAGGGAGAAATTTCAAAAGTGTATATCATTGTGTTTTCCATGAAATCCGGTTTCCGTGTTGTCTGGGGCAAGAATAAGACAAAGGACATGTGTCATTGTCTGATCAAGGTTAAAAGACCATTTTGCCCCTCGTTCGACAATTTACCATTTTGCCCCTAGACATCCGTGACCCGTAACTTGGTCACCCGAACTCCGTTTTCGACGTGCAGCCTGTCGTTGGATTCGCATCGACGAGACCTACGTAACGGTCCTTAGCCCTCATCCATTGGACTTCCCGGGTCAAAAGTCAACATTTGGCCCCTTATTAGCCAAATTACCAAAATACCCCTCAATTTCCGAACGCCATAACTTTCACCTCGAATGTCGGAATCGAACGTGTCACCTGTCTATGAACTCGTGACGTCCCGAACTACGTCACAGTCATCGGTCAAAGTCCATTTGACCGCCCGAACTAAAAGTCAACATTTTGCCCACGCTAGGGGCAAAACAGTCATTTTGCACATTTCGTCTGATTTCACTCAACTAATCCCCGATTAGTCATTCTAAATCATAATTAATTAATATTCAATCCCGATATTTGGGGCGGGTCATTACATGGGGACTGTTCTGGGGAAACGTTCAACACGGTTTTCACTCTAATCGATGTAACGAACATTTTAGGACAAGTTTCGTGTCGATCGGGTACCGTATCGGGTTAGTTTTAAATGTTCGAAGGTTTAGGAGTTCATTTAAATTACGTTTTAAAATCCGGAAAAAAAAATTAGGGAAATTAGGGTAAGCTTAAATAAAGTGTTTGTGACCTGGATTGGTGACTTTTAACAGGTCGGGATATCCCTGAGGCAACCGAGGAACATACGGGACGCGAGTGACGTGCCCGGAACTGTGAGTGGACTTTGTTTTCTAACCCTTGATGCATGCATACATGTTTTACATGTTTTCTATACGTGATTCTATGATTTGTTTTATGATCTTGATGTTTTACGGTTTTGCACGTTTTTCGAGGAAATTACGGAATTTCACGTTTTACGAGATTTGACGGATGTTGTGATTTAAACCTGGTTTTAATGATTTGATCTCGGGATTTGAAATATGATTTAATAACAATGATCTAAAATGGATTTCGGACAAGTGTTTTCGGGCTTGAAGCCTAGTTCAGAAAAGTGGTTTTAAGAAACGTGATTTCGGGTTTTTGAATCAGATTTCCGGATGACGATTCGGGATTCGATTTGGGACTTGAAAGTGGATTCCGGGTTTGGGTTCAGAATGGTTATTCGGGATGCCGGCTTACGGGATTATGGTTCCAAACTCGGATTTGGAAATGGTTATGGATATGAGTTCTGGGTTTGGATTCGGGATCCTGATGAGATTGCGGATTCGGATTTGGAAATGAAAAATGGTTTTCAAATGGTTTTGGATTGGATTTGCTGGATCTGGTTATTGGGTTTAAAGAACAGGATATGATTATAACGGGGGCGGGCTCGGATTGGGTTTAAAGACCCGGATTGAGTTTAAAGACTCGGGAGTTTAAAGACTCGGATATTATGATATTTCCCCCGTAGGCTTATGAGTTTAAAGACTCGGATTATATTGAGGTCTGGATTGAGTTTAAAGACTCGGATAGATCCAGCAGGTTTGATCGGATGATGATATTTGGTATTTTCATGTTTTGATGATAATGTTTCCATATGATTTATATTGTCGTTTTCAGATCCTGGGTTATGCATGCATGTTTTTAAAACGGAGGGCAAAATCCTGGTTTGTTTATTAAACTGTTTTCAAAACTATTATTTATTTTTAGTCCACTCATACTTTTCTGGTTTTTAAATACCCTCCAGGTTGTGGTGCTAGCGTTGAGGCTAACGTTGAGGCAGAGGCAGAGGCATAGAGTTTTCCGGAGTTTTCCGTTGTGAGTTTTCCCGTTGCGCGTGTAGCCATCTTCTTGTAGGATTTATGTCTTACCTTGTACTGTACTATATTCTGTATGACTGTTGACTCGTTGTGACAGGACCCATCCCAATCCCCCCGGGATTACCGTGGAATGTGCCCTGCTCCCGTCCAACAAGGGGTGTCAGACAAGGGATAACCAAGAGCTACTGCCCAAACGGGCCATCCAGAGTGCGCAAGGACCGATGGAGGAGGTGTGCAATGTCCCAGTCTCTGCTACAATCGCATCCGTAATCAACCTGAAGGGCATTAAAACCAAAAGCTGTGAGTGGACAAAAACCAATAAGTTTACCAAATACATTTATAAGACATTTATGCCCTCCAATAAAAACGTATGCATGCCACCAAAAACCAGTAACCAAAACGTTTGCTCAACCGAGCCATTAGGGCCTTAGCCCGAAAACCGTTAACCAAAAACCAAGTGTGGGAACTCAGCCCAAAACCGTGGAATACCACCACCATACATATTAAAACCATGTGGGTCACCACCCACGACCATAGATGAACATCAATTCAAAAATCCAAAACCATTTAGGGTCCCTGACCCGACATACCATTTCATAACCAATAATCCATTTTTACCACATAACACATATCCAACCAATAAGCCATTTTATTCATTAAACCATATTTTACCATTACCATCACCAGCATCCCAGATGCTTAGCGTCCCAGACGCTAGACGTCCCTGACGTCATATCTCACGGTTTCATAAGCTACGCGTGCTGCCCGGGGTCTCTCCGGGTCCATATATCTGACATCCCTGATGTCTGACGTCCCTGACGTCAATCATAGCAATCCTGCTCCTGAGTCATCATACGGTCCGGCTGCTCCGTATAATGACCCCTCGAAGGCAATGCACCGTGACTTCCCCAGTGTCCCAGACATCTGGAGGAGACCATCATATATCCTTGTATCCAGATGGTATATGGAAAACAGTTTTATTAATCCTTTTATCACATTATTACCATTGGGCCCTGCCCGAAATTTCCATAAAAACACACAGTTCCAATTAGGGTCCCTGACCCAAAATCACAATTATTAAATATAGGGTCCCTGACCCGAAATCACATTTATTATCCAACTGGGCCTCATGCCCGATTTTATGAACCACTGGGCCCACGGCCCGATTTGTAAACCAACGGGGCCCGCAGCCCGACTTATAAACCAACTGGGCCTGCAGCCCGATTACGTACTCAAATGGACTCCAAGTCCGAGATTTCCAAAACAAGTGGGCCTCAAGCCCGAATTCATCTTTCCAATATAAAAATCGTTTTATCATATTATTTATTTAACCACAAGCACGCAAAACCACAAATAAACCGTTAATCCCGATATACGTGAAATACAGAAAAACACCTCGAAATACGTGCAACATACCCGAAATCAATGCTCACAAATACCATCATAGAAATCATGTATATAAACCATATAACACATTTAAGCATGCATAGGATTTATAAAGCCAAAGTCCACTCACAGACCGTTTTAACCGTGTGCCTCGATACGCGTGCCACCGGCCCTCCCGGGCCACACCACTATCACCGGGACTCCCAATCCTGTCCAAATCACATTAGAGGGTTACTAACCTCAACATTAACATCCTATCAAAGTCCCGTAATTTTCCCGAATTTTTACTTATTTTTAAACTTAATTTAAAACCTTCGGACATCCCGAACATTATCGAGACGGTGTCCGATCGACACGAAACCAATTCCAAAATGTCCGTTACATCGAATGGATTAAAAGTCATGTTGACCTCACCTCGAGATTCGTGCCCACGCGCCGCCACGCGCCGCCGTGAGTGGCTGCGCGTGAAACTCACGCGCCTGCTACAGTGTCACCATCTAACCCGTATGTCTGGTAAACGGGTCCAGTTTGCCCGCGATACGACCCGGTTCCAATCCTATCAATTCAGCCTTAATTACATCAATTGATCATTCCATTAGCTTCGTTTTAAGTTTAATTTAAGTTCTGTAACATTGATTACACAAATCATTACCTACAATTCCACGATTCGATGATGAACACCAAGAACACCCGTCCATTGTTCATCCTTCGAACCCCATCCATTTCGATCGATATCCTGAAATTGATTCAACCAGAAGCTTCCATGGACTCCGTAAATCATTTCCCCCAACCCAATTGCTTCAATCCAGTGTTCCATCGTCACGACTCAAGCTCGATGGCCGTCACTGTGCAACCATGGAAGTCTGTCGATCACACCCGTTTTCCTTCAATTGATGATCCCAGAAGCATCGTGGGATCATGAGGAGTCATTTCCCCACAACAATTGAGTCCATCACAGCCCCAAACTCCACGACTCAGCCTCGAAGTTCCTCCTCTGTCACCAAGTGTGATCAGAGCCAATTGGTGGCCAAATCCCTTCGTTCCTTCGACAAAACTGATCGTGGCACTCCCAGGAAGCTGAAGGTAATCTCCAATTTGATCCTCACGGCTCAATTCCCAGTATTCGAATTTTCCCCCCAATTTTCCCGAAATCCAAAATCCAAAATTCAACCCACACTCAAACCCTCGTGTTTCCTAGTTAATTCAAACATCTTAGTCTCTCATTTTTCTCTCAGGAACGGCAGAGAGAGAGAGCCAATTCTCCCAATCTGATTCCCCCAATTTTGTGCACGGTTTAGGAACAAAGAAGAGGAAATTAGGGGAAATGGTGAATTAGATGATGATGATGTAGTAATGATGGTGTTGGGAGGGAAACATGGAGCTGGAAACAAGGGATGGGTGACACTTGTCACTCATCCGGATGTGCACAGTCAATGGTTACTATTCATTATTATATTATTATTTTAATCCCGGCCTCGGTTCGTTAGTTCGTTTCCTTGACCATAACGTCGTCGTCGGATCTCCGATTTCGGCATGCCGCCTGTCGTTGGATTCGTATCGACGATACCTACGTAACGGTCCTTGGCCTTCGTCCATCGGACCTCCCGATCAAAAAGTCAACATTTGGCCCCTAACAAGCCAAATTACCAAAATACCCCTCAACTTCCGAACACCATAACTTTCTCTACGAATGTCGGAATCGAACGTGCCACCTGTCTATGAACTCGTGACGTCCCGAACTACATCACGGTCATCGGTCAAAGTCCATTTGACCGCCCGAACAAAAAGTCAACATTTTGCCCACGACTAGGGGCAAAACGGTCATTTTGCACATTTTGTCCGATTCCGCCCTACTAACCACCGTTCAACCTCACTAATCAAGATTAATCACTAAACTAATCCCGGAATTCGGGACGGGTCGTTACACGTTGGATTTTAAGTTCTCCCTGGTCTGGCAATGTAAATTGTGGGTTTTTGTGAGGTTATTTTTGGTACTTTAAGTGTGTTTGTCAGACGGGAGCAGGGTTCATCCCGGTTATCGGGATGGTAACCGGGGTGGGTCTTGTCAGCCTGCATAAGAATGAACCAAATTTTGTCCAGGGTTTGATGATAATTTGTCAAAATTTCAATTGGTCACAACGCCTGCTTGTTGATGACTTTTAAGAAGTATTATAATGTGTTTCTTGCTCATGTGAAATACCAACTTACCAGTGGTTTGTATCTAGTTTGCCTCTTTATCTCATTTGTACAAGCTGTCACTGATTGGAACTAGAAATTAGTTCATAGAGATTGATAGATTGATCATTTTCAAGGATGAAATATCTGAAGCTGCAAGTGTGAGGCTACAATAAACTTGTATTGATCTAGGTCACAGAATGGCACTTTGATGGAGCTAATCTATTTTATGAAGTTGATTTCTTTTGTACCTAAAATGATGCGCACGAGGCTTGTAATTTATGTCAACTATTTGTTACATTTTATGTGTGTGGCATAAGTTTTTTGCTTTTTTTTTTTAATCCCAGATTTATCTGAAAATAGCACCTGCTTGTGAAGACTACATGCAAGATCTTTTATTATTATTATTTATTTCCAGAATCATGCATGTTTTAATTTCTAAGTATATCTGGGTCTTCGACATATATCTTCATCAGTTTGATTTGGGTTCCTATTTATGTTTTTGTTCTTGGTTCTGATGGCTTTGCATGTTTAAATTCGGACCATCCGGTATTTAATTTTTGTGGACTTTTTTCTTATTTGTTTGATATAAAACTGTAAAAAAAAAAAAAAAAAATTGTTGAAACAAGCTGGTGCGATTCAAGAACGGTGGTACCTTTTGTCAATTTTTGTTTCAGATCATCACCTAGCAATTGTCTAAGTACTTGGTCATTTGGTTGTATGATTTGAGTCTTATTTGCTATTCATTTAGGAAAATATTCTAACTAAACCAATCATTTATCTTTGTCTTTTTAATTTATGGATAGATTTTTATCTTCATCATATTGTTATGAATTAGATGTTTTCATTATTTTGGATTATAAGAACATATATGAAATAAATGAATAGATAACTAATAAGTCATTAGTTTGTATTATCTAGTAACATTAAAATGGAAGACGCAAAATAAAAGAAGTTAAAAGCGAAGTATAGCCAATGGAGCATCCAAGAGAGTCGTATGTTGTTAAGATTACTTGTTGATGCCGTCAAGAGTGGTTGGTGTGATGCTAGTGGTGGGATATCTAAGAATACAGTGTGTGATAAGATACTTTCCGTTCTTAATGAGCGTCTTGGATGTGAAAAAACTTACAAGCACTATCAAAACCGGTTGAAAATTCTGAAGGAACGTTATCTAAGTTTGGCTGAGCTTGTGTCTCATAGTTCTGGATTTGGGTGGGACCCTATCACAAAGAAGTTCACGGCTAGTGATGAAGTATGGGACAATTACTTCAAGGTGATATTTTTAATTTCTATTGTTTTAAATATTACGTGGATTGATCACTTTCACATTCATTATAATAAAATAGTTATAAATTTCTAAACTATTATATTTTCTTTACAGTCTCACCCAAACCAAGAGAAACTCCGCACTGAGTCATATGATGACTATGAGGATTTGGAAATTGTATTTAGCAATGGAACAGCTGTTGGAAATCAGTCAATTGTTGTGGGGGATGACGCTGATGATGTGGCATATGTATTTGAAGAAAGAAGACCTAGTAGGGTACATGAAGAAACTAGACCGGACATGGTAGAAGAGTATGGAGTTGATGATAACAATGAGGCTCAGGAAATATCATACCAAAATGTGTTAACACCTACTAATTTATCACCCTTCTATGACACAAGCTTGAATGCTCCTTCTGAAAAGCTCCATCATCGAAAGAAATCGAGAATTGATTATGAAGCAACTAGTAGCTTGGTTAACACCACCACTAGAGCAAGTCTTATAGAGAAAGTTGGTGTTGGCATGGACTCAATTGTAACAATCGCCACTGAAATTCAAGGGATGCGCAACTTATTGGAGAAAAGAGAAAACGAGAGAGAGAAAAAAAAAACAAATGGAGAAAACCACCAACATTTGGGAAGCAATCAAGGAAGCTCCAAACTTGGATAAACTAGCTCGTTTCAAAGCGCTTGATAAGATCCATAAGTTGGGGATGAAAGATGCATTCTTAAAAATGTCACCTGAAGAACGCTCGGAATGGATACAATATACTACTTTGGATTGAACTAACAAGAAATGGTAAATAGTTTTGGTTTAGTGTTTTGCTTAAATTAGGGGTGGTTAATGTTATGACTTTATAAGTATTATGTTTCAAAAATTTCAGGTTAATTTTAAGACATTGATTTGACATTATGTTTAAAGTTTTTGTTTAATGTTAAGACCTTAATTTTGAATTATTGGTTTAATAGTTGTTGTCATCTCATCATATTTTACAGTATATTTTGTTGGAGTATATTTTTGTTTTAATTATTGGTTACATTTATCATTCTCTAGGAAGAAGAATTCGTTGGGCATGGTAAAAGCAACATAGGCTTCATTTTGGTGACATTGGTACCTTGGGAGATACCATGAACAAGAGTTAGAATAAAAAGAAAGATAGTTGATATTTGTAAACTGTAATGTAAAAACATATGACATGAATGACAACAAATCTTTTAAAATCATAACAAATATTTTAAAATCATAACAAATCAATAAACAAATCATTTAAAATTCATATGAAAATACTTTGAAATCAACAAAAAACTTTTCAAATCTGTTGAAACCCATCAGATTTGAAACCTATTAAAATCCAAATTGAATACACCCCTAAGTCTTTGTAATTGTAGAAGGTTGATGAGGTAAAAAATGGACAGAAGTTCTGATTTTCCATTAGTGGGAAGTGCAAAGTGTAGAGTATTTGTTATTTGTTAATGTGTCCTTTGTGTGATTGTGAATGCTAAACTTAATAGTACTTTCTGGGATATAATCTGTCTAGTCTTTAAGTAGCCGCCAAACATGAATCTTGACTTTCTTGAAATTCATTAGCTGAAAAGTTTTGAATTGCTGGCTCCTAATTTTCGGATTAATATCATATTTAAAATGCTAATAAAGTGATGAAATGATCCCAACAATACAAAAAGCAGGCAGCTTTCAGGTTTTGATGGAGAAACTTTCATATGCATGGGAAATATTTGTATATAATGTAATTATTTTATAAATAAATGATATAATTAATATATATAACTTATAATAATTCAAAAATAAATATATATATATAAATAATAAGAGTCAATAATAAAAATAAATATCATTTATGTGAGGTTTTGCAGTTGTATTTCCGTTATTAGTCATTTGATTAGATTAGTGCTTGTGGATGTCAGATGATTGAAGAATATGTTGATGTACATCAATATGGGTTGTGTGTTAATTAGTGCATATGGTTTGGAAAAAAAAAAAACTAGAATTTTACGTTTGATTGTAATTTGAGAATGTGTTTTGTTGATTTGTTTTGAGATGTGCAATATTCTTTTTTCTTAATCCGTTTAAAATGATAAAATTTTAACGAGATCAATTAAGTGCACGAGGCATGCATATTGTGTTGTCTTTATTGTTCAAGAAAATTTAATATATTATCTATAAAAAAAAAGTTAATAATAATATTGTGTGAAAGTATTTATAATAATTATTTTTTCAATTAAAAGCTAGTAATTTTTTTAAAAAAAGGTTGGAGTTTTGACTCAAATAACTCAAGATGTAGTGTTTGATAGGCTATCACTAGTAATAAGCAAAGGCCAAAGCAAAGTGTTTGATAGGGAACTTGAAAGCTAAAAAGAATGAGATTTTTTCTTTCCATTTTTTTTTTGTCTTTGCAGTGGGAATCTTAAAACAGAATTATTCTGCCTCCATTTGAGAAGGTGTCTTTACTTCAATTTTTTTCCACCAAAAAAAAAATGGGAATTAATGATTGAGACATAGAGAGACAATTATGCTGCCACACCAATTGACTAAATGTTCATGAAAATTACAAATTAATGAGTATCTTTATTAGATGTACCAACTTTTTTTTTATGTAGCCCTATAAGACTATGATATTGTTTTCGTATGGGTATTCAAGATTAAATTTTTATGTTCGCAATTTTTACTAGATTAAAACCGACCGAATAAAAAAAATTGGGTGATTAGATAGAACTACTCATTGCAAACACCAATTAGGCAGTTAGTTGTATTTGAAAATTGAAATTAATAATGTGGATGTCCAATATATTCTTTCTTTCGCCCCTAAAGTTCAACTTTTCATGTTTCTTCGGAATAACATCTATAGGACTCTAGGAGCTTCCAGGTATGAAGAGGCAATGCCAATTTTAGGTTTTCATCAACCCAATAGAATTTGTTGGTAGAGAATATTTCCAAAAATTCTAAAGCACCCTATCGTATTAAGTACGTTATGAAATGCAGACCGTTAAATTTTTTTAAATTAAAATCTAACGGTTAAAAAATGAAAGGATATTTTTTTATTGTATCATATTGAAAAAACACGATATAATTAATACGGTGAGATAGTATAACCATTTCGGAACATTTCATCTCCACTTAATATATTTTGCTTTTATTTTTTATTTTTTTTAGGAATGCCAATAGACTACTTTTTCTGCCTTCTTTAATTAAAAGAAACCTGAGATCTACAAACTATAAGACTGAACAAGTCATTGACTATTCAGTAAAAAAAAAAAAGTCTTTTTGAAAAAAAGTCATTGACTTTGTCTTAAAAAATATTAAATTAAATTACCTAACATGAGAAATTTGATGTCCCTTCCAAGTGCGAAGGACAGCATGGTAATGAGTTAAAAAATCAAAATTATTAAACTTGTTTAGTCGTTTTCCTTCGTTATAATTTTTCGTTACAATTGAATTAAAATTTTAACAGTTCTAAGAAATTTAAGTTAAATGAGTTAAAAATGAAAAATTTCAAAGTATTAATTAGGGATTTAATTAATAATTATTGGTACTTCCAATTTCCTAAATTTAAATAATTTAAGTCTAGATTCTTAGAACTTTAAAGTTTCTCATTAAAACATACCCTATAGAATTAGAATTAATGGGGGGAGAAATTTGCACAATAAGAAGATATTTTAGCCCAATTGAAGGGGAAAACGGTAAAAATTAACTAAGATTAACGTATGATGGTATTCCTGGCCGAGTTATAGCGTGAAATTTTAAGTTTCATTTTCAATAATCATAAAAAGAGAAATCGATACGCAATCTGTATATTTTTCTCCCACAATAACTATTCATTTTAGTACTAGTTTTCTTAATAGACCTAAGATTATTTAAAAAGAACTTAACATCGAATGACTTTTTGAACCAAATACAAGTTTGGCCAACATAGAAATGCATGCGATTCGACTTATGCAACCCAGAAGATTCAAAATGACCTAATTAATGCGGACGTGCTTACGTATTACCCACACAAACAACAATAATAGAGCAAATTAGTACGTATGATAATTAATTAAGAGATGATCAGGATGACTAAGTAGCTATAGCTTGCTGAGATTGATCGCTTCTTAATTGGTCAATTAATAAATAATTGAAGGCGTTTACTGCGTATATGGTTTTAGATAATAAATCATTAATAGCATGCATGATTTAAATGGATCATGGATATTAGATTAGTGAAAGAAAGATTAATTGTTCCAGCTAGCTGGCTTCGATTTCAATCAGACACAATGGAATCGTCTAGAATTTAAAAATGGCCTAAGAAAGGAAAATAATTCATGATCATGCACTTTGTTTAATAGTAAGTCAAAAACTACAAACCTCGATCTTGTTTGTTTGATTCTATATTTTTGGTAACGGAACCAAACTCTTTTAAAACAGTCATATTAGTTTTTTTTTTTTTTTTTTGGAATAAAATTTTGCTGGCACAAGGCAAATCTCCAAAGTGGGCCTTAGAAATTTTCCCCTTAAAGCACCATATATTTATATAATACTAAAAAAAGTAATAAATATTTACTTTATAATTAAAGGAATACAAATTAAAATTATATATAATTAATAAAAGCACTTAACTAAGATAATCAAATAGTTACATTAGGAGTCAAGTAGATCTAACTCAGTTAATTATAGTGTGGATAAACAAGTAGACAGTTGTGGTGAGAAAGATGCACAACCAATCTCAATGATCAATTTTTTTTTCCATCTTTAAAATAAATTGAATAAAAAAAATAAACATAATTAAAGCGGAACCAAATAAAGATAAGAGAACACCAAAATTTAATGAGGTTTGGCAATGCATCTATATCTTTGGACATCAGCTCTAAAATTCTTTCACTATAAATGAGACTACAAATACAAACTTTCACTCAATGATGGATAAACAACTCTCTCTTTGATTCACTCAATTTTTTTTAAAATCTCACAAAAGATGCTATCTCTATATTTCTCACACAAAGGTGAACTCTCTTCTCACTCTCACTTTGATGGATCATGTTTGTTGCTTTAGAGATGATTTGAGAGTCCTCATTCCATCTCTTTATATAGGGAAGTATAGAGAAAAACCATCAACGTATAGTCATGCTTAAGAGTTGGCTACAATTAATCTTATGGTGATTCTCATAAGCATAGTATTCTCCATAAGCAAGCATGTTCCCTTGTTTTCAAGCACATGGAAGAATCTAGCTAATATTTCATCTACGCACCAGCCATCACATGTGCCTTGAGATATCAAAGTCTATTCATTTTATAGGAATACCAAGATTAGAGTAACTATCCTCCACTCCCCTTAATGGAAGGAAGCAGTGCAGTGGATTCTAAGATATCTTAAAGGTACTTCTAAAATGAGTTTGTGTTTTGGAAGTACGACTTGAAATTTAGAGTATTGTGAATAATTCAATATGTATTATTCTTCTCACTAAGAGGCTTTATATAAGGTTACAATCCTAATTACAAGTAATCACATAGATTTCTTCTAGGGTAAGGAGACCTAACTTTTAGGAGAAAGAAATCTACTTTGACTAATTACATAAAAAGTGCATAATTACATAAATCTTGCAACACTCCCCCTCAAGTTGGTGCATAGATGTCGCACATGCCCAATTTGTCTAAAAACTTTGAAAACAATGTTTTTGAAACAGCCTTGGTAAGAATATCAGCCAATTGATCTTCTGATCGAATTCCAGGTACTTCCACAAGTTTTTCATCTAACTTCTCTTTAATAAAGAACCTATCCACTTCGACATGTTTAGTTCTGTCATGCTGAACTGGATTTTCTGCAATATCACGTGCAGACTTATTATCACAATATAGCTTCATAGACTCCTTTGGTGGATAACCCAAGCCTTGTAACAAGAGTTTCAACCACAATATTTCTTGGATCCCAAGTGTCATTCCTCTATATTCAGCTTCTGCACTAGACCGTGCAACAACATTCTGTTTCTTACTTCTCCATGTAACAAGATTGCCTCCTACAAATGTAAAATAACCTGAGGTAGATCTTCGATCATCTAGTGCTCCTTCCCAATCTGCATCAATGTATGTTTCAACCTTCAAATAATCTTCATTCTTAGTGAATAGAATTCCTTTACCATGAGAAGCTTTCAAATAGCTCAGAATATGCATAACAACATTCATATGTTTTTTTCTTCTGGATTATGCATGAATTGACTCACTACACTTAGAGCATATGCAATGTCTGGGCGTGTGTGAGCCAAATACATCAATCTTCCCACTAGTCTCTGATATCTACCTTTGTTAGTAGGCACTTGACAGGCTGACAGGAAGACATGCCAGTTTCATGCAACAAATCTAAGGCATACTTTCTTTGGGAAAGAAAGATTCTTTTCCCTGATCATGATACTTCAATTCCAAGAAAGTACTTCAAAGGACCGAGGTCTTTCATCTCAAATTCTTGAGATAAATAATTCTTTAGTGCTTATCTTTCCTTAGGATCATTCCCTGTGACAACCATATCATCAACATATACAATAAGTGTTGTGATGTTACCACCTGTTTTCTTTAGAAATAAAGTGTGATCCAAATTGCTCTGTCTGTAGCCAAAATTTTTCATAGACTTTGTGAATCTTCCAAACCACGCTCTTGGGGACTGTTTGTAACGACCCGTCCCTGATTTTAGGATTAATTAAGACTTAATTACGGATTAGTGGGGCTAATCGGGGATTAGCCGAGGATTATCAGACGTTCAAGGTGAAATTATGATTTTGCCTCTGAACGAGGGCGAAAAGTTAACTTTTGACCCGGGAGGTCCGATGGCTGAGGGCCGAGGATCGTTACGTAGATCAGGCCGATAAAAATCCATAGACAGGTGGCACGTCGAAATCGAACATTCGACGGAAAATTTACGGTTCAAGAAAATTTCAAGGTACTATTCATAGCAGTACGCTTTACGAGGAAAAAGTGGAATTTTGTCCTCAAGTGAAATGGCCCAATGGATGACTGACAAGTGTCACCCATCCATTGCCCATCATTTCCCATACATGCATTCCCCTTGCTTGTGTCGTCCAAACCAAACCCGAACCCCTCGAACAACCACTCCGATAACCCCAAACATCAACCCTTTTCCATTTTTAAATATGAGGCCATGAGAGGAGTTGAGGGTGAGTGATGGACCAAGAGAGGCAGTGGCAGGCTGCTGGACCGCCGTAGGCGGCGGTGGAATGCACGACAAAGGTAAACCCGAACCCCCATTTATATTTCGAATTTGGATTTTTGGATTGGGGCGTTTAGGAGGTTAGATGTTGATTAGGATGTGTTTAGGGGATTGGTAGGATGGTTATGGGAAGATTTTGGGGGCTGAGGACAGCTGAGTAAGCTTGGAACAGCGGCTGGGGAATTTTTGGTGGCTACCCACCAAAATTTAATTCCGGCCAAGATAACCCAAATCGAACTCCTAGCATGTTTTTAGGGATCCTAGGAACTTATTGGAACCCTTAGGACGAAGGTTTGACCCCTAGAAGTGCCCAGAACCTAGGAAGACAGTTTTGGTTCAAAATGGTTTTCAGAACCATTGGGTTTTAGGCTTGGTTTCTTAGATTTAAGGAAATGGTTAGGTAGGAAATGAAGAAAGGAAGCCATAGGAATTGGATTGGGTGAAAACAGATGAAAAATGGCTGAGATATGGGGTCGGACCGGTCACGCCGGTCCAAGCGGACCAGATTGCAGACTTGAACCGGACCAGCTGGTTGGCCGAAGGTCAAGGATGACCCTATAGCTAAGCGCATGGCTCCCACACGCAGGAAATGTTTCTGGAGCATGGCCTACTTTTTGGGGATGGTTCCAACATGTGAAATCATCTATTCAATGTAACTAACATTTTGGAACTGGTTTCGAGTCGATCGGACATCGTCTCGATATAGTTCGGGATGTCCGAAGGTTTAGGATCGGATTTAAAAACAGTTAAAAATTCCGGAAAAGTACGAGGCTTTAATGAGAGGTTAATAAGGTAGTTAGTAACCCTCTAAAGTGATTTGGATAGGTTCGGGAGTCCTAGTGATGGTGATTGGCCCGAAAAAGCGTATTACCGTGCGTATCGAGGCGGCAGCTTGGACGGTCTGTGAGTGGACCTTGTTTTCTAATTCAATGCATGCATAAATGTTTTATATGTGTTTATAAACATTTTTTGTGATGCCATGAGTGCATTTGTGTGTATTTACGTATTTGCACGTATTTTGAGGTTTTGGTTTTATACAGTGCTTATACGTGTTTGTTGTTTCGGTTTAATGAAATGGTTTTGGATTTGAAAAGGTAAACTCGGGCATGAGACCCATTTGGTTTTTTCTCGGGCATATGGCCCTATTGATGACCTACGGGTCTGAGTCGTGGTCGCGGCGAGTGCTATGTGCACGGCGACGGACGATACGACGTTCGCATCTGCACTGGGATGTGTTCCTTCCGGAGAGTTCACGATGCACGTCCCCTTGTCGAGCAGCCATTGGAGGCTCAACTTCAGAGTGCTGACGGTTTAAGAGATCGATCGGTGATGTGTGCACCATGATCTAGAGGTGGTCGCGGTAGTTGATTTGTTCACGGTGACATACCAGGATTTAGAGCGGTCCTGGACGGATGGTTGCACACATCACTACGATTAGGAACCATGACTGACCTTGAGATATTGGGCTCGATGCCCAGTTGAGTCCTGATTTCAGGCTTGAGGCCCAGTTGGTTTATATTTGTGATTTTGAGTCAGGGACCCTAAATGAATTTCTGGGTTCATGACGGTTTATGGGGACCGGGCATCAATCCTTTAAAAGGTTTTAAGGATATTTTCGAAATGGAATTTCATATACCATCCTTATTTATGGATTGTCTCCTCCGGGGAGGGTCGTTGGCCTGGTTGGACCCCGGAGTAATCACAGAGCACTAACTGAGTGGAGTCGCTCCCGTTGGGTACCTTACTTTCAGGAAGGCTTATGGATTATAACCCTTAGAGAGGGTCATTAATCTGCGGAAATTGACCTAGGTGGACCCTGGGGAGACTTGGGATTTGAGACCCCGGGTAGCACGCGCGTAGCTTTGGAAACCGTGACAGGATTGGTGATATGTTATATTATATGATATATATACTGGTTTTGGACTGAGTCCCACATGGATTTGGGCAGTGGCCCGTATGATTGGTTTCATTTCGATTTTGGGCCAAGGTCCTAATGGTTTGATAACTGGTTTTCGAATGTGTTGAAGCGTTAAATGTTCCAACTGTCGAGTACTCGTTGGCCAATCACCAAATGACGCGTGTCCCTCTTGTGACCTGTCAACTTAAGTGGATCGCGGGTCTCCGTTAGTACGGGCACCGGTGTGGTGCCGGCCTAAGGCTCTCCGACGATCAAGTCAGTTACTTTATTCGTAAGAGGAACAGTAAATGGTAAGTTCGGTAGAGTAATTGTAATAGTAAAACTTAGTTACCTCTATTGGGAAATGTGTACCATTTATGTATAGGTAGGTGGGATGTTCAATTCCCAAAGTTCTGATGTGGGACGAATGCTTCTCGATTTACGTGCGGACACGTGTTACGTAAATCGAGAGTGGATATGCTTCCACGTGGCATCCCGCATTGGGCCTGGTGTTAGGGCTGTCGCAAGTATGGTGTTCTTGGGCCTTGAGCGTTGTCAGGGCTTTAAGTATATGGCCCAGTGGGTCTGGTCAGATATGGTGTTAACAGAAGTCCCCCAAGTCGTTGACTGAGGTGGAATTTCTCGGTCGGGGACTTGTTTCATTCTCCCAGACCCTGGTGGGAAGTATACCTGTAGTCCCCCAAGTCCCTTGGTGGGATAGTCCGCCGAGACAGTCTCGGTCATGGAGAGGAAGGAGCTAGTAGGCGGCCGGTGATAAAGAGCACTAGGCGGAAAAGTGGCTCAGTCGGTCGCGGTTGTGCGCAGTCGGTCGGTGGCGGTGTCATGGTCGGTGATAGGAGCCAGATGACGCGTTGGAGCTGCGGAGACCGAGCGGTGTACACGGGTCGGTGGGGGAGGACCAGCGTCCATACGGGGGTGAGAACACCGAGCGGTGTATACGAGTCGGTGAATAGAGCCAACACCCGCCCACGGATGAGAGCACCGAGCGGTGTACATGGGTCGGTGGGAGGACCAGTGTCTGTTAAGCAGTCCCAGACACCGAGCGGTGTACGGAAGTCGGTGTCGACCTGTAGGAAGACGGTTGGGCTTCCTCGGACAGATGGTTGACACGTGTCCGGTCAGAATGTTTGGTTGCAACATGTGTCTGTCACTGAGGGGAGTGACGCTTCGTAGTCTGTGCATCAATTGCTATAAATATGGGGAGCTCTTCACCGATTTCCTCACTTGTGTTTTTGAGAGAATTGGGGAAATTCTGTCCAACCAAAGAGGCGATTTCCGACGAGCTTTTGACGGCGGTGCGTACGGTGTTTTCCGATTTCCGACCTACGGTCCTCCGTGAAAAACAAGGTAAGCACTTGTCCAAGTTCAGTTTTGTCGATTAAAAGTGGGAGGGTGTGAAGAACTGGCCATGAACGTGGTGAAGGTTGTGGTCAGATCTTCATAGGAACGAGTCGGCCGGCTGAGTTCTGTTTTTCTGTTTTTGTTTTTTTTCTTTTGTAGATGTCGGTCGAAAGTGACTCGGTAGCTGAGGGTAAATGCTACGACTCACAGGGTGGTGAGTCGTCAGATAGTAGTGTGGAGGTGCTCACTCCCATCTCAGGGAGTGAGGACGAGGCCTCCTTGGCGGAGGTACAAAAAAGGGTAGAGTCGGTGTACAGTACATCCGAGTCGTCCGGTAGGACCACGAACACGGGTTCTGGGGCTGGGCCGACGGGTAGGTCGGGTAGCGGCAATCTGCTGGCAGATGCTGAAACGATAGTAAAGGTGGGGGTGCACCGAGCGTTGAAGCTGACCCACGGCCGTGATAAGGGCACGGTTCGGCTGAACAAAGTGAAAACGGCCGGGGACGAGTCGGTCCCGGAAGCCGTGCCGATTGAGAGGGCGGCCTTCACCATGGACGAAATGGTGAACAAGGAGACCGAGAAGGGCCTGATGAAAATGAGGATTGAGTTTGGCGTTCCCGACTCGGTGACGACAAGGTTACCGACTAGAGAGGAAAGACCGAGCAACCCCCCAGCCGGTATGGCATTGTTCTATACCGAGCTGATGCACCACGGGGTAAGGCTGCCCCTTCACCCCTGGCTGCGGAGGATGGTGAAGAAGATGGGGGTGGCACTCGGTCAGCTCAATCCAAACGTGTGGATTGTGCTATGCTCACTCTACACGGCCTTCAGATGGGCCGAGCAGCCAGAGCCGACCTATGCCCAACTGATGTACCTGTACGAGTTCGGGTTCTAGCAGCAGAGTACCGGGTGGGTCTTCGTCCGTCACCGTAAGAAGAGCAAACGGGGGGAGTTCATTCTGGACATACCAACCTCCCAAAAATCGTACAAGACGAAGTTTTGCCTGGTCGGTGGGAACTGGGAGGGGAACACCGAGGGACCCCCGATACCGTCCAAATTCCAGACCCAAGGTTGATAGTTGTAGCATAGGCCGCCCCTTCATGTGAATGTTGATATGTTGTATGCTAAGTAATAGTGTTGTAGCTGATCATTTCTCGGTGTGCAGGTTTGTTCCCAGAAGAAGAAATATCACCAGAAAAGAAAGCGGTCGTTCACCGAGTAAGGGAGATCTTGGACGAGTTGAATCGGAACCGACGAATACTTCGGCTACCTGGGTTTCAGTACAAGGCCGGCCTCATCGACACCGACGAGGGTAAGTCTGTTTTTGTTGTTGGTTTGCTATTTGTTTTCTTATATCTGACCTGTGTCTCGGTGTTGTAGTCCCCTACCACCTCGGCAGCCGGATTTACAAGGATTGTGAGCAACTGAGAATGAAGGCAGACAAAGGCTCCGGAGAATCTGCTTCCCTATCCAAGGCGGCCGAGCGCTTGGAGCTGCTGCTAAAGAAGAAAAAGGAGCGAGCCGAGAAGAAGCAGCCTGGGAATTCCAGCCGAGCACAGCAGGGCCAATCCTCAAAACCGAGGCCCCCCAGCCCTCGACCCAAGTCGCCAAAGCGGAAGCGGAGCACAGTCGAAGGAGACCGAGTACTCTCCCCCGACCCAAGGCGGACGAAGGTGAGAAAAGAGGCCGAGACGATCCTGTTGGCACAGGAAGCAATTGGCGGCAAGAGGTCGATGCCGGTACCCGAGTTCAATCCTCCACCGTCCCCCCCTCGGTTGGATGCGAGGATCCTGGAGATGCTCCAGAGGAGAGGAGATGTGAATCTCGGTGTGTTCACCAACGGGGAGGCGATCGGCGAGGGATCCAGTGCCGAGACAACCCTCTGCTGCCCGAGGAAAATGGTGCCGTTGCTGAATGGGGTCTGTCAGGGGGCTTCGACGCCCTTGGAAGAGCTGGCCGAGGTGCAATGACGGTCGTCTGGTCAGAGGATGGAGAAGGCCCTGCTGCTACTGAGCAATGTAAGTTTTTCGTATGTTTCAAGTGTGGTATGTTAGGCCGAGTGAGTTGCTAACGGTTGTCATGTGCAGGCTCTCGGTGAGGTGTACCTCCAGTTTGGGAACAGCCAGAGGAGGGTGGCGTCTGCTCGGCGGGAGAAGGAGCGGCTGAAGCACTTCAGGAAGCCGAGCGGGCGATGAAAGAGGCGGCCGACCTTACTCGAAAGTTGGAAACCGAGAGGTGGAAGACTCAGGAGGCCCTGGCTTCTAGAGATCAGTTGAAGATCGAGGTGGAGGCCAAGGAGAAGGACAGGCTAAAGCACTGGAAGGAGCTCTGTCGGGTGAAGACAGCGAGAGAGGCCGACCTGGAAGAGGTGGGGAAAAATGCGGTGGCGGAGTTCAAGGCTTCGGAGGAGTTTGACCAGCTGAAGAACGAGTATGCCGCCGAGTGCGAGCAGAGTTCTTCCGCAACCTCTTCCTGCATAATCCTGGACTGACCGTGAAGACCCCCTGGCTCGGTCAGGACATTACTGCCGACATGTTTGAGGATGAGTCGGGGGAGGAGGATGAGGAGGGTGCCCAGCCGAGTGACCAGCCGGAAGCCGACCAGGTGGAGCCGCAAAAGGAGCCTGAGCCAGAGGTGGAGGGAGCTCAGCAAGCCGAGCAGCCAGGTGGAAGAGCTAGTGTAGGATGCTTGTGTTTCTCCCCCTCTTTGTTTTTGTTTGTGTTTTTTTTTGTTAATAGTGGGGACGACCGAGAGGTCGAGTTTTGTAAAGCTCTTGCAGGCCGAGCATAATAGGTCTGCACATTCTGAATGAAAATAGACTCTTCTGGATCAAAAATTGTAGACCGAGTTATCCTTCGATTTCCGTTTTTCTGAGTGTTGGTGTAGGCCGAGTGAGGCTGTACATCGACTCTAATGTTCGAGTCTAGAAATGGCAAGTGTTGGGGTGTAGGCCGAGTAAGATCGAACCCCGACTCGCATGTTTGAGTCGTAATGGTGGTGCAAGCCGAGTAGGGTTGTACACCGACTCGATAGTTTGAGTCAAGATAGCAAGTGTTGGGGTGTAGGCCGGGTAAGACCGAACCCCGACTCGTATGTTTGAGTCGTAATGGTAGTGCAAACCGAGTAGGGCTGTACACCGACTCTAATGTTTGAGTCAAGATAGCAAGTGTTGGGGTGTAGGCCGAGTAAGACCGAACCCCGACTCGTATGTTTGAGTCGTAATGGTAGTGCAAGCCGAGTAGGGCTGTACACCAACTCTAATGTTTGAGTCAAAATAGCAAGTGTTGGGGTGTAGGCCGAGTAAGACCGAACCCCGACTCGTATGTTTGAGTCGTAATGGTAGTGCAAACCGAGTAGGGCTGTACACCGACTCTAATGTTTGAGTCAAGATAGCAAGTGTTGGGGTGTAGGCCGAGTAAGACCGAACCCTGACTCTTATGTTTGAGTCGTAATGGTAGTGCAAGCCGAGTAGGGCTGTACACCGACTCTAATGTTTGAGTCAAAATAGCAAGTGTTGGGGTGTAAGCCGAGTAAGGCCGAACCCCGACTCGTATGTTTGAGTCGTAATGGTATGTTACAAAGGCTAGAGAAATGGAAGAGTTTATAAATAACTGGTGCAAAAACGGGTAAAGTACAGCAAGTCATAAGAATGAAAAAATACAGCCTTAAATGTAGTATTTCTTCAAATGATCGGCATTCCATGGGTGGCCCAGTCTTCGCCCATCTGGGTCTTCCAGTTCGTAAGTTCCGGGCCGGCAGATTCTGGTAACCCGATATGGACCCTCCCAATTGGGGCCGAGAGTCCCTGCTGAGCTATCCTTGGTGGCAAGGCTGACTTTTCGAAGGACCCAGTCGCCTTCCTGAAAACCCCGATGTTTGACTCTGGCGTTATGGTAGTTGCAAAGCCGCTGCTTGCAGGCGATGTTTCTGAGGTTGGCCTGCTCCCTGTGTTCCTCGATGAGGTCTAGACTGAGTGCGATCTGACGGTTGTTTTGTTCAGGCTCATAGGACGACACTCGGTAAGAAGTTTCGCTTAGTTCAGCGGGAATGACTGCTTTCGTTCCAAAAGTTAGCGAGAAGGGGGTTTCATTCGTAGATGTGTGGTAGGATGTCCGATATGACCAGAGTGCGTTTGGGAGAATTTCAGACCACTTGCCCTTGGCCTCGTCCAGCTGCGTTTTCAGTGTATGCTTGATGATCTTGTTTATGGCCTCAACTTGGCCGTTGGACTGAGGGTGAGCTGGTGAGGCGAAGCAAAGGCGGATGTTGTGTCTGTCACAAAAGGCACGGAAGCGTGCGTTGTCGAATTGCTTCCCATTATCCGTGACGATTGTGTGGGGGAGACTGAAACGGCAGATAATGTTCTGGAAGACGAACGTTTCGATCTGGGCCGTGGTGATAGAAGCCAAAGCTTTCGCCTCAACCCACTTTGTGAAGTAATCCATCGCTACCACCGCATACTCTGTCTTGCCCTTTCCTGCCGGCATTTTCCCAATCAAATCAAGTCCCCACTGCGAGAAGGGCCAGGGGCTGACCATTGGTGTGAGGTTTTCTAGAGGTAGGTGGAAGAGAGGGGCGAACCGTTGACATTTATCGCACCGCTTGGTCAGCTCGGCCGCGTCTCCGTGCATGGTTGGCCAATAGAAACCTTGCCGGAAAGCCTTGTGGGCCAATGACCGTGGTCCAGAATGATTCCCGCAAATACCGGCGTGGATTTCCTCGAGAACGGCTCTGCCTGCCTCCGGGACGAGACACTTCAAGAGGGGCAAAGTGAAACCCCGTTTGTAGAGTTGGTCGTTGATGAGTGTATAGCGGGCTGCCCATCTCCGGACCTTTTTGGCCTCGATCTTGTCAGAAGGAAGAGTTCCATCTGCGAGGAATCTAATCAGTGGGGCCATCCACGTGCCATTAGTGTTGACGGCGTAGACCGTCGAGCATTGTGTACTGGGTTGATCCAGAATTTTGATCAGCACACTTCGACTCTACTTCTCATCGAGGGAGGATGCGAGCCGGGCCAGAGCGTCAGCATGGCTGTTTTCGGAGCGTGGAATCCGAGTGATAGCATAGCTACGGAAACTACATAGAAGGGTCTTTGCCAGTGCTCTGTATGCTGCCATGGAAGAGTCTTTCGCCTCATAGGCGTTGTTGATCTGGTTGACGATGAGCTGTGAATCGCTGAAGATCTTGAGCTGTTCTGCCTCCATGGTTTTAGCGAGGCGGAGCCCTGCAAGGAGGGCCTCATACTGGCGGCATTGTTGGAGGCCTTGAATTGGAAACGAAGGGCATACTCCATCCGGACCTTGTCCGGTGTGGTAAGGACAAGTCCGGCTCCCGACCCATTGTGGCAAGCCGACCCGTCGACATAAAGGAGCCAGGTTGGCCGAGTGGGGTCGAGTGGGGGGTTCTCTTCGTCCAAGGTATGTGTTATGGACAGAGGGGAAGATGGTGGGACCTCAGTTGCGGCCGCTGCCGGGACGTAGGAGAACTCAGAGATAAAGTCCGCCATGGCCTGTCCTTTCTCGGCAGTGCGGGGAATGAAAGTGATGTCGAACTCGCTGAGTTCTATTGCCCATTTCAGTAAGCGGCCCGAAGTTTCGGGCTTCTGAAGTACTTGCCGGAGTGGTCTTTCGTTTAAGACGATGATAGAATGAGCCTGGAAGTATGGCCTGAGCTTCCGGGCGGACATGATGAGGGCGAAAGCGAGCTTCTCTAAGTCAGAGTATCTTGTCTCGGCGTCCTGCAGAGCCTTGCTGACGTAATACACCGGATGTTCGGCGCCGTCCCTACGCTTGACCAAAACTGAACTTGTGGCAGAAGCGGAGACAGATAGATACATGTAAAGGGTTTCCCCGGTGTCTGGTCTTGCTAGCAGCGGCGCTTTTCCCATGTATTCCTTAAGTTCAGTGAAGGCCTTGGTGCATTCCTCGGTCCAGGTGATGTGTTTGGACCTGCCCTTTAGGGCCTTGAAGAAAGGCACACACCTGTCCGTGGCCTTGGAGATGATGCGTGTAAGGGCTGCGACTCGGCCCGTTAAGCTTTGCACTTCTTTCTGGGTTTGTGGGGGCTCCATATCGACCAGGGCCTTGATTTTTTCCGGGTTGGCCTCGATGCCCCTCTGGCTAATCATGAAACCCAGAAATTTCCCAGAGCTGACTCCGAACACGCACTTCGCCGGATTTAACCTCATTCGATACCGTTTGAGGCCGTCGAACATTCGCGAGAGATTGGGGATGTGGAGGTTAGCCGATTTACTCTTGACGAGCATGTCGTCGATGTAAACCTCCATGGTTTTCCCAATCTGGTCGGCGAACATGAAGTTCACTAGGCGCTGGTAAGTGGCCCCGGCGTTTTTGAGTCCGAAAGGCATGACATTGTAACAGTATAACCCCTGATCCGTCCGGAAGGTTGTGTGGATCTGATCTGCCGGATGCATAAAGATTTGGTTGTAGCCCGAGTACGCATCCATAAAACTCAGGAGCCAATGTCCTGCCGTGGCGTCGACCAGTTGGTCAATCTTGGGCAAAGGAAAACTGTCCTTGGGGCAGGCCTTGTTAAGGTCAGTAAAATCAATGCACATTCGCCACGCTCCCGAGGGTTTTTTGACGAGTACAACATTGGCAACCCGGACAGCATAGACGGCCTTCCGGACAAAGTGGATGGTGCTGAGCTTGATGATCTCTGCCTTCATAGCCTCGGTCCTCTCAGCATCGTAGAGGCGGCGTTTCTGTTCGACAGGTTTGTAGGTAGGATCGATACTGAGCCGGTGGCAGATCACGTCGGTGGAGATGCCGGGCATGTCGGCGTACGACCAGGCAAAGACCTCAGAGTTGTCCCTCAAAAACCGGATCAGTTGTGAGCGCAGGTCGGGCGAAAGAGTTGTCCCAATCTTTACCTTCCGGTCCGCAAAGTCGTGGGAGAGTACTATCTCTTCGACATCCTCAATGGGTTGTGGATGGGGTGTTGCGGAATGGTCCCGAGGATCTTCGATTGGTTCGGCCCGGATTTTCTGTGCGTCCTGAGGGCTCACGGGGTCGGCCTCGAACGCGGACTCTGATACTGCCATGGTTTCTTTCGGAGGTTGGATGAGGGTGGCAGAATTGCAGGCCCTTGCAGCCATTTGGTCTCCTTTGACTTGACCGATCCCCATAGGGGTTGGGAACTTTACCAGTAGTAGGTGGGTGGAGACGACTGCCCTTATCTGGTTGAGTATTCCCCGCCCGAGAATGGCGTTGTAGGCCGCGGGGCAGTCTACCACCAAGAAAGGTGCCAGTACGGTTTCCCTCCGTGGGTGTGTTCCGAGGGAGAGGGGGAGAGTGACCGTTCCATGCGGGACAATGGAGTCCCCCGTGAAGCCAAAGAGCGGCGTGGGTGAGCGGTCCAGACTTGCTTCTGGGATGCCCAATTGCTTGAAAGCTCGCATGAAAAGGATGTTCACCGAGCTCCCAGTGTCGACCATTACCCGTTGTACGTCGAAGTTAGATATCTCCGCCATAACGAAAATGGGGTCGTCGTGAGGGTAGATGATCCCGCGCTCCTCCTCCTCGGAGAATGTGATCGGCTCCCAACCGAGTCGATTTGTTTTCTTGGCTCTTCCCTCCTCTATGCTGAAGAGCTGCTGATTCTGTTTGGTGGCCCGTAGAAAGTTCTTCTTTGCCTGGTTGGAAGTGAGCGGGTAAGAGATTGACGGTCCTCCGGAGATCGTGTTGATCTGTGGGTTGCGAGGTGGAGGTGGAGCGTGTTGAAGAAATTGGTTGATCTTCCCATCTCGGGCCAGAGCCTCCACCAGATCCCGGAATGCAACGCATTGGTCAATGCTATGGCCATTGTATTTGTGGTATTGGCAATAAATTCCCGTGTCTTTGCCAAGCTTGCCCTTCGCTGGTACCCAAGTAGACTTCGGGATCATATGTTCCACATTGAGGAGGACATTCTCGTAGGGGGTATTAAGAATGGTGTAAGTCTCGTACTTGGAGCGAGGGACCCGTTTTTCCCCGTTGTTTGACCGCTCCCCCTGCTGTCTTTCCTGGTGACTCGGGTTCTTACCCTTCTTCCCAGGGCTGTACAGATTGTTGCTGTGGGGGTAGTCTTTCCGTTTTCCCCCATAGCTCTGTTGCCCCTGCTCCTGCGGACGCTGTGCCGGGCCCTGCTGTTCCGGGACGCTCGGTGGGTATGTTTTCACCGAGTCGGCCCGTGGGGGTTGGTAGGCATTGGCAGCGTTGGACTTTTGGGTTAGTGCCTCAGCCTTGGCGTGGATCGCCGCCTGTTTCATTATTTCGTTATAAGTTTTCCAACCTTGGGTGTGAGCTGCGTACCTGAATGGGGAGTCTCGGAGGCCGCCCTTGAAGGCCGTAAAAGCTGCTCGATCGTCCGTTTCCGCGCACCGAGAGTATTCATGACTGAATCTCGCTGCATATCGCTGCAGCGACTCATTTTCACCTTGTTTGAGCTGGAAGAGGTCCTCGGCCCAGGACAGGCGGTCGGTTTGTATCATGAACTGGTTCATGAAGGTGGAGGTGAGCTGCTCGAAAGAGTCGATGGACCAAGATTCCAACTTGTAGAACCAATTGATCGCTGCCTCGGTTAGCGTGGAACTGAAGATGAGGCACTGTTCCTCATCGGCGAGGTTCTTGAGGGCGATGGCCGAGTAGAAGTTGTTCAGATGATTCCACGGGTCGTCCTTTCCGTTGTAAAGGTGAATTTTCAGGGGTTTAATCTCGTGGTTGATCCTGAACTGGTTGATTCTTTCTGTGAAGGGGGCCGGGCTGGTTTTTGACCAGGCTGGTCTCGCTTCCTGGGCTGTCCCGGCCTCAAGCGTCCGGACTCGGTCCATGAGGTGCTGGACGAGTGAGTCGGTCTTGGATTGGTGTTTATCCCTGGATGCTTGGTCGCGGTCGGCCCTATAAGGCCGGTCGGTGCCACCTCCGCTTGGCGGGCTCTGTGATTCACTCCTTCTATGACCAACCTGCCGTGACCGCTCGGTGTACCCCTGTTTGGGTATGCTCCGGCATATACTTGCATTTTCACCGAACGGCCTAGACCGCTCGGTGTCCCGCAGGCGGGATCGTTCCTGAGGCTTGTCGTTCTGCCGCCCAGCCTGCCCTAACCGCTCGGTGCTCCTTCGGCAGGTTGGTTCAGGGCGAGGAGGGAGCGGGAGGCCGAGGTGGGTTGACCGCTCGGTGTCGCTGCGAGGGGACCTCGACGTTTGCCTCCCCTCGTCCGAGCGGTTGGTCCTGGTGCCAAGATGCCGAGCGGACTTGGCCGTGCTCTCGGCTTCCATGGACGAGTCGGTGATGGGGATAGGATCCCCGGTCACGAAGGTCCTGTGGCTGACATTTGGGCGGGACCACCGAGCGGTTACGTTTCCTCGGTGGTGGTCTCCCCTTCCCACCTCCGACCGAGGGCCAGGTCGGCGTGAAGGTTGTTCGTTGACCGATCGGTTCCGCCCTCCCTCGCTGAGGGCGTCTCGAGCGTCCCGGTAGATCCTAGTGTCACCGGGTTGGTTGCCGGGGATGACCAACATCTGATCCGGTTTCTTGCTCGGCTCGGTGTCCCCATGCCTTCCCTTCCGCGGCTCGGCGACTGCATGTTCCTTTCCTTTTTCCGCCAGTCGGCGATTCTTCTCGGCACGCTCCGCGCATTCGGCCACTACCTTGTCGGCCTCAGCGCTACCGACGCGTGCTCGGTGGGAAGCGAGTTCTACCTGTGCGACCCGTAGCTGTTCGGCCACCTCAGTGTATCGATCGTCGAGCACCTGACACCTCGACTCGGCCTGGGCGCCCCTAGCTTTTACCTCGGCCATGTCGCTCTGGAGTTTCTCGATTATCTGCAAGAAGTTGGGAGAGGGTTCTCCCCTCGTTCTGGGGCCTTGCCCGGGTGTGATTTCACCGAGGTCGTGTTCGCCTTGCATGTTCGGTGACGAAGAGCTGTTTCTCGGTGTAACTTGTGGATGAGTCGTAACTCGGTCTGGTTGAGCGTGGGCAACCTTAGTCAGGTTTCCAACTGTCGAGTACTCGTTGCCCAATCACCAAATGACGCGTGTCCCTCTTGTGACCTGTAAACTTAAGTGGAACGCGGGTCTCCGTTAGTATGGGCACCGGTGTGGTGCCGGCCTAAGGCTCTCCGACGATCAAGTTAGTTACTTTGTTCGTAAGAGGAAACAGTAAATTGTAAGTTCGGTAGAGTAATTGTAATAGTAAAACTTAGTTACCTCTATTGGGAAATGTGTACCATTTATGTATAGGTAGGTGGGATGTTCAATTCCCAAAGTTCCGATGTGGGACGAATGCTTCTCGATTTACGTGCGGACACGTGTTAAGTAAATCGAGAGTGGATATGCTTCCACGTGGCATCCCGCATTGGGCCCGGTGTTAGGTGACACGACCCATCCCAATCCCCCCGGGATTACCGTGGAATGTGACGTGCTCCCGTCTGACAAGAGGCTTCAGACAAGGGATAATCGATTGCCATTGCCCAAACGGGCTTCCAGAGTGCGTAAGGATCGATGGAGGAGGTGTGCGATGCTCAAGTCTCTGCTGCAGTCGTATCCGGAATCAACCTGAAGGGCATTGAAAACAAAAGCTGTGAGTGGACGAAAATAAACAAGTCTGCTTAAAACATTTATATTTATGCCCCTCAGTAAAATCATATGCATGCACCAAAACCAATAATCCCATATTTATTTAGAAATAACCATTAGGGCCTTAACCCGGAAACCAAAGCATAGTTTCAATTTCCAAAAGTAAATCCAAGAGTTATTTCATAAATCCAGTAATATGAACCATAAGGCATATAATATAAACCATAACCATTATTTTAGCCACTGCACTATACACTCCAATCCGACATCCCTGATGTCTGACGTCCCTGACGTCAATAAGGTCACAATCACAAGGCTACGCGTGCCACTCGGGTCTCAATTTCCGAGTTCAATCCCCGAACCCCGTTCGGGTACAGCATCCCCGATGCTTAGCGTCATAGACGCTGGACGTACTAGATGTCCGTGACCTCTCCGGGGTACCTCATCCGGAGGAGACAATATAATATGGAAGGATTTATACAGTGCAGTACTAAATACATTTTATTGATATCCACATGCAAAACATATAGGTATACATAGGTAAAATCCGAACCGATCGGTACGTTTCATCAAACGGGTCTCATGCCCAATTACCGTGAAACGTGCCATAACCGAAATATCATCAAAACCATTTATTGATTCCAGCATGTGAACATATATAAAATGTAAACCAGAAAACATTTATTCAATTCCATTTTAGGGTCCCCGACCCGCAATCACATGTAGAAATCAACTAGGCCCCTGGCCCGATTTCATAGTTCAACTGGGCTCCTGGCCCGATTTTACTTTATTCAAGTTCGTAACCGTTTCATGAACTCATATTCAACCATATTTATGGAAATCGGTGAAAATCCAGAAAATCTCGGTTTACGTGTAAATACGTAATTCACCTCGAAATACGTGAAATCACTTTAAATTCACCGATATCCAAAGTAAATCATTTAATCATAATTATAACAATCATAAAACAGTTATGCATGCATCGAATTTATGAAACCAATGTCCACTCACAGACCGTTTAACCGAGCGCCTCGATATACGTGCCATAGGCCTTCCCGGGCCACACCACTATCACCGGAACTCCCAATCCTGTCCAAATCACATTAGAGGATTACTAACCTCATCATTAACATCCTATTCAAGTCCCGTAATTTTCCCGAATTTTTAAGTATTTTTAAACTGGATTTAAAACCTTCGGACATCCCGAACAATATTGAAACGGGATCCGATCGACACGAAACCAACGCTAAAATGTTCGTTACATTGTATAGGATAAAAGTCATGTTGACCTCACCTCGAGATTCGTGCCCAGGCGCCGTCACGCGCCGCCGTGAGTGGCTGCGCGTGAAAGCCACGCGCCTGCTACAGTGCTCCCTCCTCACCCGAATGACTGGTAAACGGGTCTGATTACCCGCGATAGGATCCGGTTCAATCACCCTCAATTCGATATCAATTCAATCCGTTCTTGATCCTACAACAATCATCAATCCACTAATTTCAGTTCTGTGTCCATGATTAGCATCAACCATCGATCAATCGTGTCAACAACCCGTGATCACCCAAAACGGGTCAACCACCAAAACTCCTTCAATCCTCAACCATTATCAAATTAACTTCACAGGAAGTTAATAAGGACTAATACGAACTAATTAGCATGATTAATTGAACTCGACAATACCTCAATCACCACAACTCAAGCTTGAGTTTTCCGGCCGTCCACCATGTCCGTTCACGGCCTTAGGAGCTCCCAAGCTTGCCCCATTTGATCTGGTTCGACACGTTGAAGTTCCAGAAAGCTTAATCCATCATCAATTAGGCTTGGGCTGGCCTAAAACTGGAAGTTCGAATTTGAATTTCCCAGAAAACCAGTTTCGGGTTTTTGAGCATTCCACCACCATTTCCACTCCAATTTTCCCTCTCTCAATTTCAGTGAACTGCCCACGACTCACTCTTCATTCTTTTAATTCAATTTAGCCATTAAAGGCATCCAAAAGTATCCAATTCCCACTGTGTAATGTTCCCCTGCACTGTCCCAAAACAATAGAAAAACCCAGTGCCATGTCGTGCAATCGATGCCAGCACAATCCCCATGTGCAATTCCACCTCAAACCGTCCCAATCCAGCCATTTAATTGATAAACAATCAAGGGATCGATCGCACAAAGTATCCACTACACGGCCAGTGCAATGAAACAGTACCCCCCCGTGTGAAATTACAATTCTGCCCTTGTGCAGAAAATTACCAAAATGCCCCCCACGCATCCTGACCCGTAACTCGGTCATACGGACTCCGATTGATGCGTGCCGCCTGTCATTGGATTCGTATCGACGATACCTACGTAACGGTCCTTGGCCCTCGGCCATCGGACATCCCGGTCGAAAAGTCAACATTCACCCTTATATCGTCCAAATTACGAAAATGCCCCTGGACTTCCGTACATCGTAACTTTCACCACGAACATCGGAATCGAACGTGCCACCTGTCTATGAACTCGTGACGTCCCGAACTACGTCACGGTCATCGGTCAAAGTCCATTTGACCATCCGAATTAAAAGTCAACGTTTTGCCCACACCTAGGGGCAAAACGGTCATTTTGCACAATTCGTCCGAAATCGCTCAACTAATCCCAGATTAGTAAATCACAATTAAATATTATTAAATCCCGATATTCGGGACGGGTCGTTACATTAGGGCTGTTGCAAGTATGGTGTTCTTGGGCCTTGAGCCTTGTTAGGGCTTTAAGTATACGGCCCAGTGGGTCTGGTCAAATATGGCGTTAACAGAATGCATGCATAATTTTTAGTGAAGGGTATAAATATGGTCTTTTTGTGAAACTGTTTTTATAAACTCTTTGTTTTGTTTACTCACAACTTTTAATGTTTTGAATGTCCTTAAGGTTCATCGTGGATGCGGGTTATAGCAGAGACCGAGACATCACACTCCTCCTCCGAATCCTGGGGCTCTCTGAATCCCCGAGTGGGCTAAAGTCGAAATTTTCCATTGTTTGATACTCCGTGTCAGATGGGATCAGGAGCGTTCCGCGTTAATCCCGGGGGGATATGGGACGGGTCCTGACACTGTTTCAATCCATACAATGATTTCCTCAATCTACACACCTTATTTTTATGTTTAGATGGTACTTCACACCCAAGAGGAAGATCCATATAAACATCTTTTGTCAAGTCACCATGTCAGGACCCGTCCCAAATATCACCTCGATACCCGGGACGAACCCTGCTCCCGTCTGACAATTACACGTAAGGTACCAAAATAACTACAATACCACTATAAGCATAACTATCAGACGAAGGAGTAAATATAATACAACTGTCAGTCAGAGCATAGTTCGACAAGATGGGCACAAAATCCTACTATGCTAGTGTGGCAACGGAAGAACGTCAGAAGCTCTATGCCTCGATATCTGCCTCAACGTTCACCCCAGCGCTATCACCACGACCTGGAGGGAAAATTCAAAACCAAAAGATGTGAGTGGACTAAAAGAAAATGAAAGTTTGAAAACCGTTTATTATCAAATCAAAGCTAAGAAACTAGAACACTTTGTTCCCTCCGTTTTGAAATCACATGCCTAACTCAGTGATTAAAATAATTCTAAACCAAGAAACATCATAAGAAACAGAAAGACTATAACAACACCATTTTCTGATCAAACATGCTGGGTCTATCCGAGTCTTTAAACTCAATCAGGCCTTAAATGTAATCCGAGTCTTTAAACTCCCGAGTCTTTAAACTCAATAGGCCTATGGGGGTAATATCATAAATATCCGAGTTTTTAAACTCAATCCGGGCCCGTCCCCCGTCAATCAATATCCGGGTCTTTAAACCCATATCCAGATCCAGCAAATCCAACCACAATTATCCATAGCCAAACTCGAATTCGAAATCCCCGGTTCGAAGCCCATCCGGCGTTCAGAACCGACGTTTCGAACCCAAATCCAGAAATCCAGTATTATACCAAAAACCACAAAAAATCACAAATCATCTTTTATAACCCATTTATCATCATTAGTACACATTTATAGGTTAGAATCACAAATCTGGCATCAAAATCCGAAAATCAGCTTTTCTCGTAAAACGTATAAACTCCCGGAAATATCCCGTAAAAAGTGCAAACACATCAACCATATATAATCATCATTAAGAAGCATAAAAACACGTTTAGTATCATAAAACATCAATAAAAACAGTTAGGCATGCTCAAAAGAAAAGAAGGAGTCCACTCACAGATCGAAACGAGTCAATTGCGCTCCGTGCGCTCCTCGACTGTCTCGGGTGTCTCCCGTCCTGTCAATAGACACCAAATAGGGTCACAATTACATCAAGGATACTCACCCTATTTCTCCAATTTTTTGGGAATATAAATAATATTTTATTCATAAACCCTAAACCGTCCGGATTCCCGAACCATTCCGTAACTTCGTCCGATTAACCCGAAAATTATATCATTGGATTCCTTAGAACATTTAGAACTAAAACCATGTTGGAAGCTTGGCCGGATTCCTCCCCACGCGCCTCCATGCGCCGCCCAAAGTGGCTGCGCGTGGGCCTCACGCGCCTGCTACAGTGCCACCGTCTTCCTCGATCGAACCCGGTTCGCACCAGGCTGCAACCTGGACCGGCGATGACCATTCTCCGCCGTCCGGTCACCGTTTCCCCTCCTTTCTTCACCTAAAGCTTCGTCCAATCTCAAAGAACTCATCCCCCTCACTCTCTTGGTTCGACTCGACCCACAACTTCACGACTGAAGCTCGAAAGAAAATCCATACAAAACTCTGTTTTCCTTCCCGGCCACCCAGTTCTTCTCCCTTCACGGTGGTCATTCTAAAATCCTCCCACGACTTCACTAAATCACACACAACTCACAGGAACCCTCGACTCACTCTCTAAGTCCACGATTTCCCGTTTGAAATTCACGGCCAAACAGGGTAACAGAGTACCCGCCGTCGCACCACTCCCACCGTGAACTCCCCCGTCACGGCAACCGTCATAAACTACTCCTAGGACCTCCCTAAACCGCACTTCACTCACCAATCCCCTCGACGCTAGCTCCAGGTCCACGATTTTCAATTTGAAACTCACGGGAAAAAACAGGGGAATAGAACTCACCTTTCGATTCCGTCTCCGCCGTGCGCACCGCCGCGTGCCACGGTGTTCGTTGGGTCCCCTGCAACCTCCTAAGCCTCCCACTGCCTGAGTTTGAGCCACCTCACGACGTAGCCACCGCCACAGTCCGCCTTCTCTCTGTTTTCCCAGAAACTGCAACCGTCCTCCGCCGTGTCTCCGTGCACGATTTCCGTCCAACAGCACGACCACCAGCTCACTCTTATCTCCCTGTCACTCTCTCAATTCACCAAAACCTCACACCCTCACAGAATCGATCACCGTCCTCCAATTTCTTTCTCTCTGTTTTTCTGCGTTCAAACCCAATTGCACGATTTGATTTTGTGCAAAGTGTGGCCGTGCACACTTAGACTCCTCCAGAAGCCTCTGGCTTCTCCCCCAAGTGTCCACAATCCCTTGGTACAAAACAAATATCCCACTCCACCTGCTGCCACTTGCCCTTATCTGATTGGCTAAGGGAAAAAGACCATTTTGCCCCTCGTTTAATTAATTACCGTTTTGCCCTCAAACGTTCTAGACCCGTAACTTTTCCATCCGACGTCCGATGACAGCGTGCCGCCTGTCGTTATACTCAGTACGTCGAGACCTATCTAACGGTCCTCGGTCTACGTGAAAATCACCAGTCCTCCAAAAAGTCAACATTTTCCTCATTTAGTCAAATTTACGGTAACGCCCTCAATCTTCCGAACGTCATAACTTTTTCTACGATTGTCCGAATCGAACCTGCCACTTGTCAACGGACTCGTGACATCCTAAACTACGTCACGGTCAATAGCCAACACTCATCCAACTGGTAAATTGAAAAGTCAACTTTTGGCCTACTAATCACAAGGGCAAAATCGTCCTTTTCTACAAAACTTTTACAAAATTACATTTTTACCCTTCCCGAAGGTACGGGTTGTTACACACCATGTAGGAAAACATTTTTTACATCAAATTGTTGTAAGGGCCAATCCAAGTTCACTGCTAGTGACAATAGCACGCGAACCGTATTGATCTTTGCTACATGTGCAAATGTCTCCATATAATCAATCTCATATGTTTGGGTGTATCGTTTTGCAACTAGTCGAGCCTTAAAATGCTCAATTATACCATCTGCTTTATATTTTATATTATAAACCCATCGACATCCAATAGGTTTCTTCCCTGTGGGAAGGTCCACAAGCTCCCACGTTGCATTTTGCTGTAAGGACTTCATCTCTTCATTCATAGCTGTTTTCCACCTTGAATCAGCGAAGGCTTCCTGTACACTGTTAGGAATAAATACAGTAGATAATTGATTCACAAATGACTTATTTGATTCAGACAAACGATGGTTAGAAACATAATGACTCATAGGGTATTTCACTTTGCTGGAGAAGTCAGGCTCGTACCTAGCCTTCGGAACACCTCTTATGACACGATGAGGTAATTGCCATCGTTGGGGCTCAGGCACATCCTCAACTAACGATTGGTTATATGTAGCAGGTATTGCAGGCTCAAGGGACTCATGTGACGCTATCTCTTCCATTACAATATCATCGGGTATTGTTGGTGACTGGTCATGCTCTAATTGTGACTAGTCGTGACTTGTTTCTGATATAACCTTCCACAACATCAAATCATTGTCATAGTCCAAAGACTGAACTTCATTCTGGTAATCCCCCTGAAGTTCAGCCGCATGAGGAAAAAACATATCATCTTCATGAAATACAACATCAAGTGTAATATACATCAGTTTTGAAGGGGGGGGGGGGGGTGATAACAACAATATCCTTTCTCAGTAGAGACGTAACCAAGAAAAACACATCGTCAAGCACGCGGTGTTAATTTAGGGCTTCTCCCCAATAATTTAACGGCATGTGTGCTTCAATCAATGACGTACGAACAACTTCCAACAAATTATGATTTTTTCTCTCTGCGACCCCGTTTTGTTGGGGTGTTTAGGGACAAGTAGTTTGATGAACAATTCCATGGGTCGCCAAATATTTTTGGAAATCTAGACTCATATATTCCCCTCCATTATCAGAACGAAGAACTTGAATTTGGGATTTGTATTGAGTACCAACATGACCCACCTAGGGTAGCAATCTTAGATGGACCCCAAACATCAGAATGAATTATCATAAAAGGAGTTGAACTTTTATTCAAACTATCAGAAAAAGAAGCACGATGGCTTTTTGAAAGTTCACAACCAGATATCAGACTTCCTTTTCTCGCCCTAATGACTAGTCACTGTCATCGCCTAAGTTAATTTTGCTGAACTGTCAAACACTAGATTCAAGTAATAGAGTTTCCCTCGCCTAACACCATAACCAATCGTTTTTCGAGTTCGGATGTCCTTAAAAACACAACAATGAGGCCAAAAAATCACAATACAGTGTAGAGCAATAGTTACTTGGGAAACTGACAGAAGATTATAATCCAAAGATGATACGACTAAAACAAAATCCAAATTCAAGGTATCAGTGAGGGAAATTTTTCCCTCTCTAACCATTAGCAGTAGAAACAAGATTTTTGGTGGATGGTTTGAGGGAAAAAACATGTCTAGAATCAAAAGTCATATGTTATGTAGCACCAGAATCAATTATCCACATACTATTAGAAACAGTTGCAGATATTTTTAAAGGTTTAGCATGAGTACCTGTAGTGGCAGCTAACGCCGAAGCATGTTCGACCCCATCATTCTCCCCATTAGGTTTAGTTTTAACCATAGCAACAGTCGAACTCTTTTTAGAATTTCTCTTCCTTGGGTCATGATTATGATCCCACCAGTCAGGGTAGCCAAAAATTTCATAGCACATCATCACGTCATGACCAGATTGGTTGCAATGCGTATAAAAAAGATCTGAGGAGGGACAAGAATTACCCCTCGAACCATTATACTGTGAGGATGACAGGTCACGGGGTTGGTACGATGATGACTGGTCACGTGAACGATTCTGGTTGGAACGATTATTTCGAGTCACCATTGCTGAGGCATCCACTGTTTCTACTTCAGAGTTCATGGATTCTTGACGTATAGATTCACGCCGAACAAGTGCATATGCCTCTCCCAATTCTGGTACAGGTTCTTTTCACAATATTTCACCACGAATTTGTTCATATTCAGCGTCTAAGCCTACAAGGAAGATATGGACCCTTTGTCGGTTGATAGACTTCCTGTAGCCTTTAACATCATCTTCATATTGCATGACCACCTTTTCACGATGATCCAATTCACTAAATATCTCAGTCAATTCTCCATAATATATGCAGAGAGATTTTCCACTTTGTTTGGCGGAAAAAGCTTTTTGGTTTAATGAAAAAACCTGCAATTCATTTGTTCTTTCATAGAAGGCCTTAGTGAGGGCACTCCACACATCCCTCGCGGTAGGTAGGCGCAGATAGTGTAATGACCCGTCCCGAATATCGGGATTGAATATTAATTAATTATGAATTAGAATGACTAATCGGGGATTAGTTGAGTGAAATCGGACGAAACGTGCAAAATGACCATTTTGCCCCTGGTCGTGGGCAAAATGTTGACTTTTAGTTCGGGAGGTCAAACGGACTTTGACCGATGACTGTGACGTAGTTCGGGACGTCACGAGTTTATAGACAGGTGGCACGTTCGATTCCGACATTCGTAGAGAAAGTTATGATGTTCGGAAGTTGAGGGGTATTTTGGTAATTTGGCATGTTAGGGGCCAAATGTTGACTTTTTGATCGGGAGGTCCGATGGACGAGGGCCAAGGACCGTTACGTAGGTCTCGTCGATACGAATCCAACGACAGGCGGCATGCCGAAATCGGAGATTCGACGACGAAGTTATGGTCACGGAATCGGGCTCGATTAACCGAACGAACCGGGATTAAAATAATATTTTAATATGAACAGTACCCGGTGACTGTGCACATCCGGATGAGTGACAAGTGTCACCCATCCCCTGAAATCTGATCCATGTTTCCCTCTCAACACCATCATTACAACATCATCATTTCTCCTTCATCATTTCTTCCATTTTCTCCTTCATTTTCTCTTCTTTGTTTCTTACCCGTGAACATTGAGCAGCAGAAATTGGGAGAATTGAGCTCCCTTTCACAACCAGTTTCGAGGGGAATTTGAGAGCTTTGAGAGATGGATTCAACTGGGTAAACACGAGAGATTGACAGTGAGGAGGAGACTGGAATTTCGGATTTTGAGTTTTGGGAGGGAAAATCGAATTGGATGAATTGAGCCTTGTTGATCGAAATTGGGTTCAGTTTCAGTCTTCTGGGATTGCTACGATCAATTTTGTAGAAGGAACGAAGTGGAATTGAGGTCGATTTGAGGAAGAACAGAAGGAAGGAGGTCTCTGAAATTTCGAGGTTGAGTCGAGGAATTTGAGGCTTCGGTTGATGAAATTGAGCTGGGGATTATGTTCCTGAGGATCCCACGATGCTTCTGGGTTCATCAATTGGAAGAAAACGGTTGAGATTGACGGAACTCCATGGTTGCACAGTGACGGCTATTCTTCGAAGAATCGAGTTTGAGTCGTGGAGTTTGAGCAATGAATTGATTCAATTGAGTTGGGGAAAAGGTTTACCTGAGTTCATTGAAGCTTACTGGTGGATCAATTGAACGAAATCAAGAAGGTTTGATGGTTTTCGAAGGATGAACAGTGGCCGGATGTTCTTCGTATGATCATCTGTGATCGTGAGGTTAGAGGTAATGTTTCTTGTAATTAAGTCCACAGAACTCTAATTAAACTTGAATCGAAACTAACTGAATGATCAATTGGAAGATTTAAGGTTGAATTGATGGACATTGAACCGGGTCGTCTCGCTGGCTAATTGGACCCGTTTATCAGACAAACGGGTTAGGCTGGTGACACTGTAGCTGGCGCGTGGATTTCACGCGCAGCCACTCACGACGGCGAGTGGGGGCACGTCCGGCCTAGTCTCAAGGTAAGGCCAACATGACTTTTGATCCTCTCAGTGTAACGAACATTTTAACGTTGGTTTCGAGGAAATCGGATATCGTTTCGTTAATGTCCCGCGTATCCGAAGTTTTGTTTTACGTTTAAAATACGTATTTAAATTCTGGAAAATTGGGGAAAATTATATGATGTATTTTGAGATGTTAGTAACCCTTTATAATGATTTTGGATAGGAGTTGTGATTTCCAGAATTTACGGAAAAACGTGCAGCCCGGAAACGAACCGTTTTGAACGGTGTGTGTGAGTGGGCTTTGTTTTCTAACCGTGATGCATGCATATATTATTTAAATGCCTTATTATATGATTTTATATGCTTGGGCATGATTTATGTTTCAATCCGGTAATTTCTCGGTTTTATGATTATTATATTATTATTTTTGGGCGATTTTCGAGAAATTACGAAATTTGGTAAAAATAATGTTTGGACTTGGTTTATGAGTCCGGGATTAAAATTAATTGAAAATGATGTTGTCACTCGGGAATGAGTCAAGGATTTCGTGGATTTACGTGAAAATGGCAACGGAGGTTGCAACGCATGGATTTGCGTGATAATGTTATTTTGGGCATGAGAACTGTAACAACCCGTCCCGGAAGCCGGGATTAGTAGACTAATTAAGGTGTGATTAGTGAGGTTAATCGGTGCCCCTAGTTTGGGCAAAAACGTTGACTTTTAGTTCAGGTGGTCAACTGGGTGTTGACCAGTGACCAGGGCATAGTTTAGGACGTCACGGATCTATAGGCAGGTGGCACGTCCGATTTCGACATCCGAGGAGGAAGTTGTGATGTTCGGAAGGTTGAGGGCTTAACCGTAATTTGGGTAAATTAGGGGGAATAGTTGACTTTTTGTACGAATGAGTTTTGGTAGGTTGACCTAGCATGGTTAGATAGCTTTCGTCGTCCTGAGTTCGATGACAGGCGGCACGTATTCATCGGACTTACGAGGCAAGAGATATGGATCTAGGAAGTTAGTGGCAAAACCGTAAAAAGGAATTAAAAGAAGGGTAATTTGGTCTTTCTGCACATTGGGATTTGTGCAGAAAGAAAGAAATGGACGGCTGGGATGGAGCCAGTTGGTGAGAGAGAGTGGGGGATGGTGACATGTGGCAAGTGTGTAGTGGGTTCTGGGGGGTTCTCTGGTGTGTACGCGGTTCCATTATTTGGGGTGCAACCGTGTGTGCTCGTGTGTGTTCCTCGACACAGAGAGAAACAGAGGGAAGGAATTGAGAGGTTTGAAAGGTTGATCACGGGTGCTGGTGAGTTGTGAGTGTGTGTGAGTGTCCAGAGAGTGGAAGAGAGACGGTGAGAAGTTTAGGGGGGTGAGGAAGTCGTGTGGTTGTGCGGTTGGGAGCCATGGGGAATTCAGAGAAAACAGAGAAGGCTGAGGGCTTGCGGTGGTGCGGTGGCCGTGTACGGTGCAAGTGAACTCGAGAGGAGGCTGAGGTAGCTCTGGGGACTCCAAGGAACGCGGCGGCGAGTACGGCGGTGACCAATTGCAGGTAATTCCTAAGTCCTGTGTTCGATACTCTGTTTTCCCGTCGAAGTTCAAAGTGAGAGTCGTGAGTCTAGAGGTCGAATCGATGAGTCTAGGGTGGTCTAGGTGACTCACGGGAGACTTGGGTATCTCCTGGTGGTGATGCCGTGACGAGTGGTGCACAGTGGCGGCCGGCACGACGGAGTGCGCTTATGTGCTCTGTTTTAGCCGTGAGGTTCGAACGGCGAGTCGTGAAGCTGGGGAGTGAGTCGACGGTTCTGGTTAGCTGGGTTAGGCTTAGAGAGGTCCAGGGAAGAGTTTGGTGTAGCCACCGTGAAGGGAGGTGAACTGGGTGGCCGGGAAGGAAAACAGGGGGAGTAGGCCGTCTGATTTCGAGCTTCAGTCGACGGTGTAGAGGCCGTGTCGAGGTGAACGGAGTACGGGAAGAGATAGGGCAGGTCTAGACGCAGCTGTGGGAGAAAAGAGAGGTTGAATTGATGGCCGGACGGCGGAGATCAGTTCTCGCCGGTTCAGCCTGCAGCGGCCGGTTCAACACAGTGAGTCGAGGTTGATGATGCTACTGTAGCTGGCGCGTGAGGGCCACGCGCAGCCACTTTGGGCGGCGTGTGGGGACGTGTACGGCGGCGATGGGGAAAACGGTCAACATGGTTTTTGGTCTAGGAGTTCTGGTGAGTTCAATGGAAGTGGTTTCGGGTTGTGCGGATGTCGTTTGAGTTTAGTTCCGCGAGGGTGAAGGTTTAGGGTCCCGGGTTATTACGTTTAGGATTCGGGGAATTTTGAGGGAATTTAGGTGAACTTTCGTGAACATGTTAGTGACGTACTTTGATGATTTTGAACAGGATCGGGATTTCCCGAGGAAGCCGAGGAACGTGCTGGACGTTCGGGACGCGAGTAGGGCTCAGTACTGTGAGTGGACCCCTTCTTTCAACTCGAGCATGCATAACTGTTTTCTATAATTGTTTTATGATTTTGATTATGATTCTATGTTTATTGAATATGTTTTGGTTGGTTTTACATTGTTGCACGTTTTTCGAGAAAATACGGTATTTGGCACGTTTTACGAGAAATGTCGATTTCTGAGTAAAATGCCAGGGTTTTGGGATTTTTAAAGGATAACTAGTTTGATTGCTTACAAAGGGATTTTGAAACATGATTTGGTAATTAAATGAATTGGATTTTAAAGTTGGAAAGTGGATTCCGGATTTGGGTTCGGAATGACGGTTCTGGATGCCGGAAGGGCATCAGACCAGTGGTTTCGGATTCGGGTTTGGATATGGATTGGTTTTCAAATGATTTTGGGATTGGATTTTCTGGATCTGGATATTGGGTTTAAAGACCCGGATATATGTGACGGGGGACCGGCCGGATTGGGTTTAAAGACCCGGATTGAGTTTAAAGACTCGGGAGTTTAAAGACTCGGATATATTGATTTCCCCCGTAGGCCTTGAGTTTAAAGACTCGGGAGTTTAAAGACTCGGATATGATTAAGGCCTGGATTGAGTTTAAAGACTCGGGAGTTTAAAGACTCGGATAGGTCCAGCAGGTTTGATCGGAAAAGAATGAGTTGATGTTTATGGGTTCTGATACAGTTTTGTGATATGCAGTGGTTTTTCTAACGATTTTATAGTATTTATATTTCTTATGATGTTTTATGAGAATTGATTTATAACTGTGTTTATAACTGTTGGTTATGCATGTGGTTTTCAAAACGGAGGGTTAAACTCGGTTTTTGATAAATGGTTTTAGAAACTTTTCTGTTATTATGGTCCACTCACATCTTTTGTTTTAAATTGCCCTCCAGGTTGTGGAGCGAGTGCGGGGTCTTGACGTTGAGGCAGTGACCGAGGCATAGAAGTCACGCGAGAGGTCCCGGAGTGGTTAAAGTCTTCCGTGGGCGTGTATTTTTTTAGTTCCTTGTAATCTCGTACTATGCTCTGTAAACGATAACTTCGGGATATTTTGGTTAATTACTCCTGCGTCTGACTGGGTTTGAGTGAGTTTTACTTGGGTGTTGTGTCGGGGAGTCAGACGGGAGCGGGATTTACCTCGGGTTTCGGGGTGAAACCGGGGTGGGTCCTGACAAGAACCCAAGTGAATAGTGATTTTGACTCGGATTTGGAGTCACTTGTGAAATTGTGAAATTAATGATTTATTGGGATTTTATGATTATTTTAATCAGTCTTTCGGGCACGTTTTACGAGGAACGTGCAAATGATGTTTTGGGCTAGGCCCGAAGTTTAAATGATTTCTAAAATGATATTTTGACTTGGTTGGTGAGTCAATGATGATTTCCAGATTATTTTATTGATTTAAAATGTGATTTTAACGGTTTATGTGTAAAAGGTATTTTGGGCTTTGAGACCCAGTCGGGAATGATCTTGACTTTGTATGAAGACAAGATTTGATTGAAATGTTTTTGGGATGTGATTCCCGAGATGGTTTTCATTGTGATTATGATATTCCCAGACGGTCGGAGCTTGGGGGGATTACCCAGACGACCGGAGCTTGGGGGATGTGATTGTAGGATCCGGAGTTGATCCTATGGTAGTCAGCTTCTCGGATGAGACTGAGCCTGGATGTACCACTCGGAGGTGTCTGAGCCTGGGGATGTGTTCGCCCAGAGGTGACTGAGCCCGAGGGGGTTGAGCCCAAAGGTGTCTGTTCCCGAGAGAGTGACTGGATATTGGCCTACGCGTAGTGCAGCACTTGTGAGTAGTGCAGTTTGATTGATTGTGCACTTGTGAGTAGTGCAGCACTTGTGAGTAGTGCAGTTTGATTGATTGTGCACTTGTGAGTAGTGCAGATGTGATTTGTGATATTTTATGCACTTGTGAGTAGTGCGGATTGATTGGATTGATATATCTCTTGTGCACTGGTGATTAGTGCTGATTGATGTTGTTGTGATGACGTACTGGTATTGAGTACGGGTTTTTGGTCTTTGTGGCCAGGTAATTATGTTTTCACATGTATTGGCCTGAGAGCCGGGATTTGATGTTTTATAACATGAACTGATTTGATGAACATGAGTTTTGTGGACCATGGGAAAACGTATTTTGATTTTATCGGTCCACTGTTCATACTTGAATGATTTCATACTATTACTCATGTTTTACGATATGCATGCAAGTTTGTGAAAACTGGAGGGTAAGATTATATTTTGGCAAATGTTTTTATATGAGGTCATTTTTGTCCACTCACACCTTTTCTGTTTTATTAACCCTTCAGGTCGTGGCGCATTGATCGAGGCTATTCGAGAGGTGGAGGTATGAGCAGGCACAGTCGCAAATATCCCTTGTCTGGCAGGTGCTGAAGGGTAGTTTCGGACTTTCAGCTGACTTGTCAGACGGGAGCAGGACCGGGCACGGTTAACTTTTTCCTTCGGGGACGTGTCCTGTCAGATAGCGCTTCATGATGTCTGGATTCATAGACATCAATAACCATCGTTTTACCTTCTAGTTGTCAGCATACTAGTGTTCGTGATTATCATCATCTTCTGTGGGTGGTTTATCTTTCCCACGAATGAACTTGAATTTTCCTTTTTCAGCGATGAACATCTCTACTAGTTGAGACCATACATCATAGTTGGATTCGATGAGGATAATCCCCAGATTGAATGCAGATCCATCAGATTGAATGACAATTGGAGTGACGGATTTGGTGCCAGAAACTCCAGCGTCATCTTTTGGAGGTGGAGATATTTCTGTCATTGCCGTGACTATCACATGTATTTAGTGTTTCAGGGTTTCAAGCGGGTTCAGGGGTACGGTGAGGTTTTAGGGTTTTAGGGTTTCAAACAATTTAAGGGTACAATTTTGATACCAACTTGAAATTCAGAGTATTGAGAATAATTCAACTTGTATTATTCTTCTCACTAAGATGCTTTATATAATGTTACAATCCTAATTACCAGTAATCACATAGATTTCTTCTAGGGTAAGGAGACCTAACTTTTAGGAGAAGTAAACCTACTTTGACTAAGTACATAAAAAGTGCGTAATTACATAAATCTTGCAACAGTACGAGGCAAACCCCAATTGGTTGGGTACACAAATGCAGACCATGCTGGAGAACTTGACTGTAGAAAGTTTACTTCAAGTTATTTGATTATTTTTTCAAAGAAGCTGTTTCTAATCTAAGTTACAGAAGTGTGTTATCCTATCAAGCTATCAACTACAGACACAAAGTTTATTGCTACTATAGAAACCTACAATATGTATGAGTGATTATGAACATGTAGGTAATTTTCGATTTGTTGATTGACCGATCTCCACCTATATAGTGTAAATTTTAGAATAATATTCCATTTAAATTTCCCTTTAAAAAAATGTTTAGATACAAGATTAATGGCATAGTACGTGGATGAAATATAAGGTTCACAAACTAACATTATTAGGTAAATCAACTGATTTTAATATTCAATAAGAAATTATTCTAAAGAAAAATTTCATGAAGCAAATAGAAAATAACCTTCAAATTCAAGAGCGTATTTCAACAGTTTAGGGTACATAATTTTATTATTTTTTATCTATTTTTATTTCTTATAGTTCAATAATAATGGTGACTAGAGAATTTTGACTAAATCGAAATCTAAATGCTAACCTATGTCAGTTATATATATGTAGCCGTTTTTGAATATTAATTAAGTCATTTTATTTTGTAATTCATCCTATTTTAAATTTATGAATCTGCCTGTAATTATTGATCGATGAGTTACGTACACATATTTAAAAAAAAAATACGTACACATAAATCGTAGCAATATTGAGGTTTCAACCGCAATCATTTAAGGAAAAAAGCAAAGAAAATTGTAGATGCATGAATAATATGGATGTCGTGTCTGCTGTGGGAACGTACGTAGCATGATGATTCATGCATGCATGGCTCACGGTTTTCGGTTGCTTGGTTCAATGAATTAACGGGAGGGGCAGTGAAAACAACAGAAACTCACGAACGTACATTTGGAAGTACATGCACGTGTTGAATTGTTGATCGATCCATAAGCCTAGTTTTATATCACACACAACACACAATCAATCCAATTATAAATTCATGATAGGCATATGAAATTTGATATACAAAATTTCCTGACGGGCAGCTGGTGCATCTCGAAAAAATTTGACAAGTTTCATACATATACTATAAAAAGAATAACATAAAAATAGCATGTAAGGGTATTTTATAAATCACTAGACGATCGAGATGGATCCAATTATATATGAATTTAGGATAGACACATATAATTTTGTATTCCATTCTGATGGTATCTCTTCATATTACCTTTTCGATTTATCAAATTGTTTATATATATATATATATATATATTATAATTAAAAATGTTCATTCTCTAAATCATCATATCAAGAATCTACGTAAAAAATCAACAAAATTGGAAGTTGTTTAGTTATTTATATATATATATATAAATTAAATAGGCAGTTCGCCATGAAGATTTTAATTTTTACAAAAACTATTAATTTATTTGATACATATGAATGACTAAATAATCTCTAATTTTATTGATTTTTTTTACGGAGATGATCTTAACATGATGATTTAGAGGATGAATGATTCCGATGATAATTTATATAAAGACAATTTGATAAATTAAAAATGTGGTATAAAAAGATACCACCAAGGTGAGATGTATATATATTTTCTATTTATGATGGAGAGATGTTCATTTGTCTCGTTTCCTTATTGGTGCACCTCGACAAATTTTGGTGAGGGCGGCACAGGGTGCTGCCTGCATTGAGCCCTTCATGAACATGATAATCAAAATTAAAGTTTGAAAGCAATCAATTTTTCCTTTTACTGATTTAAAGTAGTGCGACATTTCTGATTTTAATTTGTTAATTTGTTGACTTGGAATAGTCTTCGATTTTCCTTCTCTTTTTGGGTGAGCTGTTGACAAATTGAATATATATATATATATATATAGTGCTCGATCAAACTTGCACGTATCACGTATCACATTGATATGGAGACACAGCATAATATATTGTATATATAGTACCATGAAATTCATGATCGACCAATTCCACGCATCCACTATTCTTTTGCACTTCTATTTTTCATATGTTACTATTTTTTTTTTGTTAATAATAGAGGGAAAAAATAAGAGAATGAAAATATTTAGAGGTATTTAGAATATTTATCACGTATAGTTTATATTTTACGTGTTACAATATAAGCGAATTGACATATGAATATATAGTATATTTTTAAAATATAATATTTAAATTTGAATATACATTTTATAATATGAACGAGTCGGCATATGAACATGTTACATTATGAATATATCAGGTAATTGAGACCAAAACAGAAATGAATAAAAGTAGACGAAGGGTTGTGAAAAGTATGTTAAATGAAATTTAAAAACTTAAAAGTATAGTTAGGGTAAAACTTAAAAATATTTTATAACTAATAATTTGAGGATAATACTTGCATTGCATTTTGGTGGTATCTCATCGATCAGTAACACGTTTTCGATTTATCTTTATACATATATCATAATTAAAACATTTCATTCTCTAAATCAATATGTCAAAATCATCTCTATAAAAAACCAATAAGATTGAAGTAATGATTGGCTTATTTGGTACATACGAATAATTAAACAACCTTCAATTTTGTTGATTTATTTGTCGGAGGTGATATTGACGTAATGATTTAAAAAATGAACGGTTCCGATCGTGATATATAATACAAATATAATTTAATAAATTAAAAGAATGGCACGAAAAGATACCATCAAAATAAAATGCAAATATTATTCATAACTTGCAAGAATTAACGTACTATTGCCAAGTAATAATTACGTTCAAAATTTCTTTAAATAAAGTAATATACAATAATGCACTTCGTCTGATTATTTGCAATCCTTCCATCTGATGTCTTGCGGTGGAATTCTTCTAACAACTTTATTCTCTAAATCTTTTGATATTTAAAAAAAAAATCATTTAGACATATACTAACGAACACCAGTATATTTATTCTAGAAAACTTGATTATCCATCCAACAATAAAGTGTAAAGTATAAATAGGGAGGGTGGGGCTGGGGTCGTGTCGAATCCCAGGCTTTGAGTGGGAGAGAGATAATATAAGAAAGAGTCGGTATCGAAACCAGAACTCATACCAGCAATCCAATTTATAAAACAGATTTATAAATGAACATGCGCGATTAGGTACGTTAATTTAACCTGCATACTCTAGAAAGAATATTTATTAACAAATTATAATAACAATTAAATAGGTTAGGTCATTAAGCATCCGATCATTAGACTATTATTATTATTATTATTATTATTAGCAGCTTGTCTAATTCAATATTAATAATTAATACGCAGCTCGAATAAACCGTAGGGCACTGTAATGTTGCTGTTGATTCATCGATGATCAATAGGCGATAACATCCAAATTCCAACATGTTAATTGATACGTGTAGGTTTTTAATGGATAATACTTATATAACATATTTTGATCGGTATCTTTTTCTGCCCAAAAGGTTTTTCCTACTTGAAGCGAGTGGGTCCGAGGCCACCCTCGTCTGGTCTCCGTGTGGAATCAGGTCTGCGGAGCAAGGAAGCGGATTTTTCGCATGGGTCTATTCGTTGTGAGGTGATGTGGATGATGATGGATGGGTTGAGAATGCGATAGACCTTCCAGCCACGATCTATCCTTAGATGGGCTGATCAGAAAGCAAATATACATTAACTCAATGTAAGCGTGTCATTAGTATATGCTACTGCTAGACAATCTAGATGTGTTCCCTTCGCAGCCCAAGAACCTTTGTTCTAATAAAATGATTGTGAGGAAAGCGGACAAGATAGTTTGCACTGTTCTTTTCTATGCCTTCTTCTTAATGTATCCAAGAATTTTAATAATTTTCTTTCCAATGTAGTCCAAGTTCATGCGCTCTCCATGATATTCATGTTGGTGACATTGTTAATTCAGTAGTCATGATGGTTAGGGGTCCTAGGTTCCTTTGAGTCGGGATTGAGGTATCGAACGAATGCTCAAAAATGGTATCCCAACTTGAGCAATCATTAACCACACTTGGATGATGTATCCTGAGTGCCAATCTCTACGTAAGAAAATCTGATTTGTATTGAAATGAAAATGAATGTACGTACTAGAAAGTAAAAGTACTGGAATTGAAGTGCGAAACTGAAATTACAAGTGCATAAAAGTAAATGATTTACTTTGCATTCGAGCCTTGATCGAGCAGAAACTTCTAGAAATCATCAACTGAAATGAATATCATTCTGAATCATACCATACATTGACAGAGCATTCAAAGGTGATAATAAGACGTCAAAAGAAAAGTTTGAACACCTTAGCGACAAGTCATAGATTGGCAATCAGGATGACTAGCCATAGATTGGTAGTCGGGATGACTATCCATAGATTGGCAGTGTGGATGGCTATCCATAGATTAACAGTTAAATAAAATTAACTCCTATGACAATATTTAGTCAGAAAGAAGGTTAATCTTTGTAAGTCTTAGTGGTCATCCATAGATTGTTAGCTAGAATGCAGTTAACTCTTTTGATAATACTTAATCAGAAAGAAGATTAATGCAGAAGGTCTTCATTGCTAGCTTAGGGTGCAAGTCGTGTAACGACTCGTCCTGAAATTTTGTGATTATCGAGATTTAATTAAGGATGAATTGAGACTAATCGAGATTAGTCAAGGTGAAATGACAATTTTGCCCCTAGAAAGGAAAAATATTGAATTTTTACCAGTGAGGTCAATTACACGTGGATCGAGGTCCAATACGTAGATCGAGAGATTACGATTACTTAGACAAGCGACACATCGAATTTGGACGTCGTACGAGAAGTTACAGGTCTAGAACAGTTCGATCGAATTTTACGATGCACGATTTTTGAAATGAGTGATTTGTTGTTTGTTGGCTAGTGAGGCCCAAAATATCCCATTTGGGCCAATGGATGAATGACAAGTGTCACTCATCCCATTGACCCATCACCCCACATTCATGCATCTTCTTCCTTTTCCTTTGATTTCAAACCTACCCGAAAACCCACCCCACCTCATTTCCATCCTCTTCTTCTTCATCTGGTACCGCCTGAGAGAGACAGAGAGTGAGAGTATGTGAGAGAGACATGAGAGGCGAACGAGGACGACGGAGCCGCGGTGGTGGGTTGGGAACTCAAAAAATAGGTAAATCGTAAACTTCAAATTTGTGTTTTTAGTTTTTGGTCGTTGGAATGAGAAACTGAAACCAAGGTTTTATTCCTCGAGCTTGTACGAGGTTGTAGGGACCAAATTGGACGGTTTTGGATGTAGGAATGAGTTTTGCGAGAGGTTCGAAGCTTGGCCGTGAAGTTCGAACTTGGCTCAAGGTTTTCAGGTTTGTTTTCTCACTTTTAGCATCGTAGGATTGTTTCTGGGTTGAGGACGAGTCGATTAGTGAAAGAATGGTGTTTTTTGGTCGAGTTTTGGGTGAGTTCTGACCTGATCAAGGTCGCGGGTCAAACGACCCGTTACAGTGAGTTAGATTGACCCGTCGAGAGATTGACAACGATGACATGGCAAGCCACGTCATCTTGTCAGGCCGCGTGACCAACCAGGTGGTGACACATGGCAAAGTGTCAAGACCCGTCAACATCGACGTGGCAAGTCCACGTCAGCACTGCCCGACCACGTGGACCAACCAGGTCGTGCCACGTGGTAAAGTGTCAGAGAGTTTTCAGATTGTCAGGTGACGTGGCAGTACACGTGGTAGTGATGACGTCAGCATGATGTCATCATGTGACACATGGCACGTGTCAGAGGGTGACAAGTGGCACCAATCAGGGGTGCCACATGGTAGATTGTTAGGAGCTGTCAGATTGTAGAATGTCAGGATGACGTCAGCGTTGATTTTTGTTGACCAAACTTTTACCAGCGCGTGAGGGCACGTGGGCATGAATTTCGAGGTTAAACCAATCTTGTTCGAAAGGTTTTGACGTTCTGAATCCAATGGTGCTGGTTTCAGGTCAATCAGAGATTATTTGGTTAGTGTTTTGGAGGCTTTTCTCCTCAAGAAGCGTGTTCAGGTCATGTTTACTGTACCGGGGTTTAGAGGCTTCAAAAAACTATGTAATTATCTGTATAAATTTAAATTCAATGGACCCCTACCCTAACTTAAGATGGCTCTTTATATAGATAAATGCTTATGACTTTTTTTGATTGAAAGAAATCTATGGTTTGATTTGAATCAAGAAGTTAAGGTTACATATACATAGACAATATATGACAGAAAACCAACAAATTATTAATATAATATCAACACCAATGCCCATACCAATGGTTGAGAAAATTTTATGAGCATATATGTTATCATTTTTCCAAAAGTGATTATGGTAATAATTTATTTTGAGTGCTCAAAAGAATGTAAAATAAATATTTATACGATTAGATTTTCAATACTTATTAATATAGAATTAGAAAGAAATAAGAAATAGAAAAAAATAAAGTTTTAATTTTTTTAATAATATTAGTGTAATTTTCATATACATATACAAATAAAAAAGACAGTGAAAAAATTACAAGAAGGGCCTACGGCCCCTCTAGCAATATTTTTTGTTACTATTTTTATTTATATATTTATATGTGAGTTACATCATTATTACTAAAAAATTTCGAAATTTATTTATTTTCTTTTGCTTATTGCTTTCTATTTTTCATTACCATGCCAACATGACTTATACTTAAAAGTATTGAAATTTGAGTTTGTCTGCATTTGTTTTGCATATACTAATGACTACTCAAGATAGAGATATCACAATTGATTACTGTCAAATGAATAACATTAGCATATACTAGAAAAGGTGCTGCACGCTGCTGCGAGTTTTGTAGGATGATTTAAATACAATTTTAGTATTGAATTAAAACAAAAAGGAAAACAAAGTAAATTCAAAAATTGAATTAAAACAATCATCAAACACCAACTTATAAACGGTAAGAGAAAAAAATGAAATTCAAGTAATTCCTATAAACCCTACATTAATGAAACTTCAAAAAAAAAAAATCAGATTTGCAAAAGACCTACAAAAATTTACATAACATCAAACATAAAACTTTACCTAATAAATTGCTGACGCCCACCAACAACTTCTCCTTCTTCCCGAATCCTTGAAAAAACAAACATGCATCACAATCAAACCACAAAACCCATAACAAAAACCTAATTGAAGCATGAAGTAAGTAAATCCCAAACCCTTACCTACAAATTTATCTAAACTTTTCAAACATCGAACAACCTCTTCCCTAATCTTTCGAAAAAGCGAACATACAAAACAATCAATTAATCGAAAAAATTCATCTTAAAAAACTAACTGAATTAATCATGAACTAACAAAAACCCAACTCGCTTGGCGAATTTCTTCGTATCTTGCTTCCTTCTTCTACCAAAAGGGAAGAAAAACAAAAGAAAACCGAAGAGAATCAAAGAGAATAAAGCGGGGAAGACAAACGGAAAAAAAAAGAACACAGAAGCAGACAGGGGCATCAAATAGAAAATAGAAAGAACAAATGCTGAATAGAAGTGGACATCGAACTTAGAAGAGTAAAAATCAAAACTTCGGCAACACAAGGTAGACATAGTAGCAAAGAAAAGCAAAATTGAGGGCAAGTTTGTAAATGTGCTCTACTAAAGGTAAATTTTAAAAAGCATTGTTCATATACTGTTTATTGAACAGTGATAAAGGGATAGGAGTTTTAGTATATGTATAATGTGGTGTACATAACTCTCCCACTCATTTTCATGCATCTATATTTCTTGTTCTTTTTTGCTGGTATTATTATTATCAAAGATCTTGGAAATTTAATTTATTTCGGAATAGAGTCATATTAAGAGACTGATTTTTTGAAGTATTTCGACTCAAAAGTATACTTATCATTATTTATATGAGGGGTCACTTGTGACGTAACTTTCTGACTACGCCACTGATTGTCAATACTGTCGATTTGTTTAATATATATGAATATTAATAACTGAACAACTTTTAATTTTATTAATTTTTTGCCAAAATTTATTTTGAAATAAAATTTAGAGAATAAACGATTTTGATTATAATACATATATAATAATAATTCAATAAATCAGAAGAAAAAAAATCTCCAACATATAATGCAAGCTACACAGAAAATATATAGAATTATGGCAACACCAATAAAAATTGTGTGATTTAATATGCCCGAAAGTATTCAATGATCATTCTCTAACATACGAGTCACTTGTATTATGAAAGTGTCTTAATTGTGACCTTATGACCTAACTTTTGACTGTTGATTAGTTTAAAGAAGTTGTTTTCAATTTCAAATTAAAGAACTTCTAATGAAAATATAGTTTTTTTTTTTTTTTTTTGTGTGGATGTGAAAATAAGAACCTGTGGAACCCAAAAATCACCCGAAAATTGTGGAGCTGCCATGTGGCCCATAATTCCTGAAATGACCAAATTGCCCTTGGCAATCAAACAAGTGGCTTATAGACACCCACACATTAAATAATCTATTTACCAGTTAAATACGTTATTTAATCAGGTTAAAAGTCTCCGTAATATTAATATTCTCCCCGAGAGTTAATTGTCATTATTCTTAATAACGGACAATTAAATATTAATATTAAATCACAATAATTATCATTATTATCATAATGAGCAATTATTATAATTATTAAATAATATATTTAATTAATAATATATTATTTATTAATTACAAATTCAACCGACCAATCAGAACGCTCCGAGGCTCCCAAGGTTTTCCTATAAATAGCGGAGCTCATTTCACTTTCCAGGTAATTCTGTTCAATGCTATTTAAGCTCTTGAGATTTCTCTTTCGAAGCTGACTTAAGCATTGGAGCGTTCTTGGTCGAACACCCCTCGGGTCTCGATCATTGAACGAACGATAGCTTACTGTTTGCTTGTTTGCAGGGATCCTTGAGTCTTTTGAGTTTAAAGGACGAATTCTGCTTCAACAATTGGTGCTTTCATTGAGAGCTTGAAGATATTCAAGAAGAGGCTCTCACGATTGTTCATCGTTCATCCTACTTCGTTCATCGTTCTTAACGTTGATTCGAAGATCTTAAACGTGTTCATCGTTTGACAAATTTCCATTCAAGAATCGCATATCAAGCATGGCCAGGGTTCGACGATCCGTTCGTTCGGCTGGAGAAGGTGTTTCTGCCTCAACGACTCAGACGAGGAATGAGGCACGCGTAGAGACTCCAGATGAACGCCCAACTCGACCCCGTCGAGTGTCCATAGAAGCTCCCATGGAGACGGAAGGAAGGATGCCGACCTTCAGCTTCGGTGCATTCTCCTCTCCAGCAAACCAAGTGCCCGCGCTAGGGGAAGGAACTTCGGCTTTACAACAAGCAAGCGGGCGAATGATGGGAAGTGCATCAAGGCATGATTAGCCCACGACAAACATGGACCTAAGGGACTTTCTGGATGGGCGTCACGACGTCTCAGGGAGAAGTCACTATCAACCTCCCCAGGACAGCTTGGCGCAGCAAGTTGAAAGGTTGAGCAGCCAAGTTCAGCTCCAGTCGGAACTCTTGCAGCGACTTCTGGCGGAAAGACCGGTCCAAGAGCCAGACAGACATTCCACATCACGTGGGAGACAAGAGAATGCTCCAAGGCGTCCTGGGAAAGAAACAGTCCGCTGCCGAACGATGTCACGAGACACATCACTAAGTGACTCTGGTGAAGAAAGTCACGCTCGTCGAGCAAAAAGCCCACAACTCCTAAGGCCAACAGTACATGAGCGGCTAGGAAGTAGGATTGGGGCTACTTCACAAGTGGAGCGCTCACTGTAACGACCCGTCCCGAATTCTGGGATTAGATTAGTCACTAATCTTGATTAGTGAGTTTGAACGGTGGTTAGTAGGGCGGAATCGGACAAAATGTGCAAAATGACCGTTTTGCCCCTGGTCGTGGACAAAATGTTGACTTTTTGATCGGGCGGTCAAACGGACTTTGACCGATGACCGTGACGTAGTTCGGGACGTCACGAGTTCATAGACAGGTGGCACGTTCGATTCCGACATTCGTAGAGAAAGTTATGGTGTTCGGAAGTTGAGGGGTATTTTGGTAATTTGGCTTATTAGGGGCCAAATGTTGACTTTCTGACCGGGAGGTCCGATGGGCGAGGGCCAAGGACCGTTACGTAGGTATCGTCGATACGAATCCAACGACAGGCGGCATGCCGAAATCGGAGTTACGACGACGAAGTTATGGTCACGGATGTAATCGCGATTAACCGAGACTCGGAATAAAATAATAATATTTAAAATAGGTGAACAGTAATTGACGAATCTGGACCCTTGGATGTAGGCCACGTGTCATCATCCCCTTCAATCCCTAAAATCTGGATCCTTGTTGGCCATTGGATTATTTAATCCATTTTCTCCCCTTAAATCCTCACCATCCATTCAAACCTCAGATTAAATCTGGGCCCTTGATCTCATCTCTTTCTTCCCTTCATCTACTGATCACACTCATCCCTCTCACTCTGTTCTTTCTCCCACCCGAAACACATACGCACACAACCTACATGAACCACCTCACCAATCTCTTCTGTGTTGGTGTGTGAGTGAGATGAGCTGCACGGTGAGGCTTGAGAGACGGAGGGGGGACGACGGAGACGGCGGAGACGACGGCGGCAAAACAAAAACAGAGGAGCAAAAATGCAGAAATTGGAAGATCGTTATGGATTGGCTTTTGATCGCTTTAGAGGGATGTATGATGTTCCTGGAGTCGAGCAAGGCATGCTGGTAGCCACGGCGGTAGCCACGGCGGCGAGGTAAGCCTCGAACCCGTGAGTTTGTTTTCGGGTACAAAATGGTAGGATGGGTTTTAACGTGTTTCGATCGATCTGGTGATTAGGATGATGATCTAGAAGGTGAGACGAGCTTCTGGGGATCGTTTTCGAAAGGAATGGTGGCCGGGATCGTGCAGGCACGACGGTTGCAGGTGGCCGGTCTGCACACCTCCACGAACAGGTAGTCAAACGTATTGGTTTCTCAGTTTTTAAAGCATGGATCAACTGGAATTGATGAGACGATCTTGTAGGAACAAACGGAATTGAAAATGATCGAGTAATGGCTGAGAACCAGTCGGGTTGGGCCGCGGGTCACGGTGACCCGTTTATCAGACAACCGGGTCAGAACGGTGACACTGTTCACGGCGCGTGAGTTTCACGCGCAGCCACTCACGGCGGCGCGTGGCGGTGCGTGGGCACGAATCTCGAGGTGAGGTCAACATGACTTTTAATCCATTCGATGTAACAGACATTTTGGAATTGGTTTCGTGTCGATCGGACACCGTCTCGATAGTGTTCGGGATGTCCGAAGGTTTTAAATTAAGTTTAAAAATAAGTAAAAATTCGGGAAAATTACGGGACTTTGATAGGATGTTAATAATGAGGTTAGTGACCCTCTAATGTGATTTGGACAGGATTGGGAGTCCCGGTGATAGTGGTGTGGCCCGGGAGGGCCGGTGGCACGCGTATCGAGGCACACGGTTAAAACGGTCTGTGAGTGGACTTTGGTTTTATAAATTCTATGCATGCTTAAATGTTTTACATGGATTATGATTGTGATTGTATGATGTTGGTTTGGTTGTTGGTAAATTGTACGGTTTCACGTATTTCGAGGCGATTTACGTGCTTGCACGTAAATCGAGGTTTTCCGGTTTTACATGGATTTTCCATATTTATGACTTGGATATAATGTGATGAAATGGTTTTGAAATTGGAAATATGAACTCGGGCTTGAGGCCCAATTATGTTGGAAATTTCGGACTTGGAGTCCATTTGAGAATCGGGCCGGGGGGCCCAGTTGGTTAATGAAATCGGGCCAGGGGCCCAGTTGGTATAAAATCGGGCTGAGACCCATTTGAGTTATGTTATCGGGCCAGGGGCCCAGTTGATTGTGAATTCGGGTCGTGGGCCCAGTTGGTTTATAAGTCGGGCTGCGGGCCCAGTTGGTTTACAAATCGGGCTGTGGGCCCAGTGGTTTATAAAATCGGGCATGAGGCCCAGTTGGATAATAAATGTGATTTCGGGTCAGGGACCCTATATTTTATAATGGTGATTTTGGGTCAAGGACCCTAAATGGAATTATGTGGTTTTATGGAAATTTCGGGCAGGGCCCAATGGTAATGATGTGATAAAAGGATTTAATAAAACTGTTTTTCCATATACCATCTGGATACAAGGATATATGATGGTCTCCTCCAGATGTCTGGGACACTGGGGAAGTCACGGTGCATTGCCTGCGAGGGGTCATTATACGGAGCAGCCGGACCGTATGATGACTCAGGAGCAGGATTGCTATGATTGACGTCAGGGACGTCAGACATCAGGGATGTCAGATATATGGACCCGGAGAGACCCCGGGCAACACGCGTAGCTTATGAAACCGTGAGATATGACGTCAGGGAAGTCTAGCGTCTGGGACGCTAAGCATCTGGGATGCTGGTGATGGTAATGGTAAAATATGGTTTAATGAATAAAATGGCTTATTGGTTGGATATGTGTTATGCGGTAAAAATGGATTATTGGTTATGATATGGTATGTAGGGTCGGGGACCCTAAATGGTTTTGGATTTTTGAATTGATGTTCATCTATGGCCGTGGGTGGTGACCCACATGGTTTTAATATGTATGGTGGTGGTATTCCACGGTTTTGGGCTGAGTTCCCACACTTGGTTTTTGGTTAACGGTTTTCGGGCTAAGGCCCTAATGGCTCGGTTGAGCAAACGTTTTGGTTACTGGTTTTTGGTGGCATGCATACGTTTTTATTGGAGGGCATAAATGTCTTATAAATGTATTTGGTAAACTTATTGGTTTTTGTCCACTCACAGCTTTTGGTTTTAATGCCCTTCAGGTTGATCACGGATGCGATTGCAGCAGGGACTGGGACATTGCACACCTCCTTCATCGATCCTTGCGCACTCTGGATGCCCCGTTTGGGCAGTGGCTCTTGGTCATCCCTTGTCTGACACCCCTGGTTGGACGGGAGCAGGGCACATTCCATGGTAATCCCGGGGGGATTGGGATGGGTCCTGTCACTCACAACGCTCACATGGGAGTAGGGGGCAACCTCAGGCTCTACGCAAAGACCCAAAACGATCTGCCCATGGCAGTGAGAGGGAAGATGAAGTCTACTCTCCTGCACGGTCCTAGAGATCAAGGGGAGAAGCTCAAGGAGGTTTTCGGCGATTAGCACGGAATGACTCACTCCCTCAGCAAGGTGCGTTGCGGGCTAATGATGTTCAAAAAATGTTGGACAGACACCTTCGTGCTCAACGAGATGGCGATCTAGAGGACGATTTACGTCGCCAGATACAGCTCTTCACTCCTTTCGTAAGGGATATTGAGGAAGAGCCATTCCCCCAAAGGTTTGCGACGCCAAACTTCACTCCGTTCAAAGGAGCCTCCGACCCGGTGAAGCACATAGATTATTACCGGGGAGTCATGGTCCCCCACAGGCATAACGATGCGCTCATGTGCAAAGTTTTTCAAGCTTCTCTTCAAGGCCAAGCCATGACTTGGTTCAATCATCTCCCCCGAAGGTCGATTGCATCCTTTGAAGAGTTGGCTCTAGCATTTGTGAAGGAGTACGCACAACTTCGGACAATCGAGGTGAAGGATGACCATCTTTTCTCTGTCCGAAAGAGAGCAAAAGAAACTCTGCGTCAATACATACGAAGGTTTTGTGAAGAGAAGTCTCGGATTGTCGGCTGTAGCGACCTTGTTGCGGCAATGGCACAGCCAGCTTTACAGGGACATCGTCATGAGTAATGTGCGAAGTCTCACCAAAATGCTTTCGCTGGCTGTGCGACATGCAAGCTGGGAGGACGAGAAGAACGCCACCCATACTCAAGACCATGCTGGGGCTAGCGAAAAAGCCTCCAATAAAGATGAGTCTCATGGAAAGTTTGCGACTGGAAAGTCTAACAAGCGCAAGGCGGGACAACCCTCTCAAACACCGGCTATGGGGAAGCCTAACTTGCAGCTATCTTTGCCGGTCCATCAGATCCACAATGAAATTAAGGAGAAGCCATGGTTTAAGAAGCCGGAGCCAGTCAAAGGTGATCAAGAGAAGGCTGATAAAACAAAGTGGTGTGCCTTTCACGAGTGCTATGGGCACAACATCAAAAAATGCATATCGTTCGAGAGATATCTCAGGAATCTCATCAAAGAAGGAAATTGCACTGAGTACGTCAAAGGGAAGGCTGTGGATCGACCCGCAGACAAAGGACCGAAGGAACCTGCAACAAAGATGATTCGCATCAATACCATTATAGCTGAATCGGAGTTGCTAGGAACCACCTCCAAGAAAAAGAAAAGAAAGATCCGAGATGTATTGGCTGTCTCTCAGGTCTCTCATGTTTCCACCCCCGGGGTGGCCAACGACCTTGTCGTTGGTTTCTCTTTGAAGGACAAGGTAGGACTTGACTGGCCGCATGACGATGCTTTAGTCGTGTCCATCCAGATCGCTCATGCTCAAGTTGATCGGATTCACGTTGATGAAGGGAGTGCAGCAAATATCCTCAGCCTGGATGCAGTGGGCAAGATGGGGTTAGAAAGCCTCACAACAAAAAGGGCTGTCCCGCTCCGAGGTTTCAATGGATCGACCAGCATGACCGTAGGCACTCTCCAGCTGGATGTACATTCTGAACCTGTAGTCACGTCCCAGACTTTCTACATCATGGATGAATACTCTCCATACAATGGAATTTTGGGAAGGCCATGGCTTCACAAGATCCTCGCAACCACGTCAAGCCTTTACCAGAAAATTTGGTTCCCTATTCCCGGTGGTGGAATCGGGGAGATTAAAGGCGATCAGGCGATCAGGCGATGGCTCGGCGGTGCCTTACTGAAGGGCTAAAGGAGGTCAAGGAGGCAGAGTTTGTTCCCCAGACAGGATCATCCACTGGGGGCAAGCTTTCTTCTTCGTCTCCCAAATAGAAACTAATCACGGGTCAAGATCCAGACATTCATGAGGAACCACCAACTCCGGAAGGATGGCAGCCGGAGGATGACGTCACCCTCATCCAACTTGACCCTCAATATCCTGAGCGAGAGGCTCGCATTGGTGCTCGGTTGAGTGACACAGAAAAAGAAGAACTCATAGCTTTCCTGCGTGAGGAGAAAGCAGTTTTTGCTTGGTCTCCGTCTGACATGCCGGGGATTGATCCCACCATCGCTTGCCACAAGCTGCACGTCAATCCCAACCACAAGCCGGTCAAGCAGAAAAGACGTAATTTTTCCCTCGAGAAAATTGCTATCATTCAGGAGGAGATTGACAAGTTACTCATTACTGGATCCATTGAAGAAGTTCCGCACTCTGAATGGCTAGCAAACGTCGTACTTGTCAAGAAAAAGGAGGCAGAACGATGGAGAGTTTGTGTTGATTACACCGATCTCAATCTTGCGTGCCCAAAGGATAACTATCCTCTACCCAGGATCGATCTCTTAGTGGACTCAACTGCAGGAAATGAGCTCCTAAGCTTCCTGGATGCATACTCGGGCTATAATCAAATTTCCATGTATGAAAAAGACAAGGACAAAACTGCCTTCGTCTTCGATCGAGGTGTGTACTGCTACAAGGTCATGCCATTTGGCCTCAAAAATGCGGGTGCAACGTACCAGAGACTCGTTAATCGGATGTTCAAAAATCTCATTGGCAAAACCATGGAGGTCTACGTGGATGACATCATGGTCAAAGGAGAAAGACGAGGGGATCATATCACCAACTTGCGAGGGACCTTCAACTTGCTGAAGAAGTACAAAATGAGGCTCAACCCTCTAAAGTGTACATTCGGGGTATCAGCAGGGAGTTCTTGGGATACCTTGTGACTCAACGTGGGATCGAAGAAAATCCAAAGCAAATCAAGGCAATTCTCGAGATGAAGTCCCCATCAAGTCTAAAAGAGATTCAAAGTCTCACTGGACGAGCAGCAGCATTGAACAGGTTCCTGTCCAAGTCAACCGACCAGTGTCGACCTTTCTTCCAAGCGGTAAAGAAAGCATCCAGAGATAAATGGGATGAAGGTTGTGAGAAAGCATTTCAAGATCTCAAGGCCTACTTGACGTCTCCACCGCTGCTATCAAAACCCAAAGATAACGAGGACCTGTTCCTGTATCTGGGGGTCTCTAATGTTGCTGTAAGCTCTGCACTTATCCGAGAAGAGAATGGGATTCAACTGCCTGTGTTCTACATTTCCAAAGCCCTACTTGATGCGGAGACACGATATCCAAAATTTGAAAAACTGATTCTCGCATTACTGGTTACCACAAAGAAGTTGAGGCCTTACTTTCAAGCTCATCGGGTAATCGTCATGACAGAATATCCACTCCGTTCATTACTTCATGCACCTGATGCATCGACACGGGTAATGAAATGGGCTATAGAGTTGAGTCAGCATGATCTGCTCTATCGTCCCCGAACAGCTGTCAAAGGCCAAGCCTTAGCGGATTTTGTTGTGGAGTTCACACCAGCATCATTGGAAGGAAGCAATGACAATAAGTTCGGCAGTGCCCCTAGGGCCGTCGACACTTCCTTGTCACGAGCTCATGGTGACAGTTCCTCTTTTCTGCAACCCTTAACTTCCAATCATCTATGGAAGCTCTTTGTTGATGGTTCCTCGAACCAGAAGGGGACAGGAGCGGGGATTGTCCTTATCACTCCAGATGGCTCAATAATGGAACAAGCAGTACAGTTTGGATTCAAAGCCTCTAACAATGAAGCGGAGTATGAAGCTTTAATTTGTGGGCTCACACTTGCCAAGGAGTTGGGAGTCAAAAAACTTGCTATTCATTCAGATTCGCAGCTGATCACTAACCAATCGATCGGTGAATATGCTGCGCGTGATGCACGGATGCTCAGATATAATAACAAGGTCCAGGAGATGCTTGCTTTTTTCTCGGTTTTCACTTTTCATCAACTTCCATGAGCCGAAAATACACAAGCAGATGCGTTGGCCAATCTAGCGTCATCCCTTGACTTTCGTTTCAAGCGCTCAATTCCGATTGAGTATCTCGAGCAGAGGAGTATTGATGTGAAGGAGATTGAAGTAAGACAAATTGATTCATCTCCAAGCTGGCAAGATCCTTTTATCAACTATCTAGAGCATGGAATATTGCCTGATGAGCGATTAGAAGCCCACAAAGTCCAAATGAAGGTTGCACGATACTATGTCGACAAGGGCCGACTCTTTCGAAAGAGCTTCACAGGGCCAAACTTGTTATGCTTGAAGCATCCTGAAACATTGAAAGTCTTGGCTGAAATTCATGAAGGACATTGTGGAAATCATTCCGGTGGAAGATCGCTTGCCCAAAAGACGCTTAGTGCGGGATTTTACTGGCCTACTCTACGCCAGGAAGCTCTGCAGTATGCCCAGAAATGAGACAAATGTCAAAGGTTCAAGCCTAACCAATTGGCGCCACCGGAAGAGTTGCATGCACAAACGAGCCCTTGACCATTCATGCAATGGGGAATTGACATCGTTGGACCACTCCCAAGCACTCTAGTTCCAAGTAAGAAATATTTGATTGTTGCCACTGACTACTTCACCAAATGGGTAGAGGCAAAAGCCTTGGCTACCATAACTCAGGTTGATGTTCAAAAATTCATCTGGAGCCAGATCATATGCCGATTTGGACTTCCCAAAGTCATTCTAACTAATAATGGAACTCAGTTTACTGGTGCCATAATCAACGAGTTCTTTGAGTCTTGGAAGATCAAGCATTTCACTTCAACTTCATATTACCCCCAGGGTAATGGTCAGGCAGAAGCTTCAAACAAGACGATCCTTGACTGTATCAAGAAGCGACTCAATGATAAGAAAGGCTTGTGGGAGGAGGAGTTGGATGGCACGCTCTGGGCTTACCGTACCACACCGCGTCGTGCAACAGGAGAGTCTCCATTCACCCTTACATATGGCACTGACGCAGTCATTCCTCCACATGTTGTTGTTCCAGCGCCCTTTACCGAGCTCGATGATCTAATAGTCAACTCCATCGCTCTAAGAACTTCACTTGATCTCAGCGAGGATAAAGGGAGCAAGTGGTGCAGCGCATCTCCAGCTACCAGCAGCAGGTGAGAAGTTCCTACAACAAGAAGGCCCGACTCCGGCACTTTCTCCCAGGTGATCTTGTTCTCAAGAAAAAGTTTGCAACACCCAATCGTCCAGGATCTCAAAAACTCAAGTCTCCATGGGAAGGACCTTACCGAGTCTACCAAGTAGGCGGAAAGGGAAGCTACACCTTAGAGACAATGGACGGAAAGTTAGTGAGTGGTTCCATGAATGCTCATCACCTCCGAAGATATTATGTATAATGCAAACTAGAGCTCAAAGCTAAGCTAGTCATTGTTTTGTGCAAAATATAGACTTTATTTTCAAGAATGATGTATTTAAACTTATCAATAAAGCTATCAAGTAATTCCTAGTTCACCTATGTGCTATTGTACGTTCGGCAAAGTTCTCAAAGCCTTCCTCCGGGAAGCATCCAAAGCCTTCTCCCAAGAAGCACTCAAGCCTTCTTCCGAGAAGCATCCAAAGCCTTCTTTCGAGAAGCACTCAAGCCTTCCTCTTGGAAGCACACAAAGCCTTCCTCTCGGAAGCACCTGAAGCCTTCCTTCAGGAAGCATCTCAAGCCTTCCTCTCAGGAAGCACCCAAAGCCTTCCTCTTGGAAGCACCCTAAGTCTTCCTCATAGAAGCACTTCAAGTCTTCTCTTAAGAAGCACAAGCCCTTCCTTGAAGGCAACACCAATGCAAATGCTAACAAAGTTAGCTAAACCCCAACATTGAACGCCCATGGCTACAACGGGGGGCATTTGATGAAAAAATAAGTTTGGGATACATCAAATAGTTCAAAAAAATTGACAAAGAGCCGGGAGGACAAAATAAAGTCATAAGTATTGTTTTCATTTATTTATTCGAAGAATGGCTGGCTAATCACATCACGATTGCTCAAACCAGTTATTCAATACAAAAATGAAAATGCAATAGTCAATATACATATGTAAAGAAACTATGGATGAAAGTCTTCACAGCCCATGGTTCTTTGAAACTCTACCCACTCTTCTGCGGAAAGTAGGGAAATGTCATCAAAAAGTGACTCATCGGTTTCAGGAACATTAACTTTCCTAGCCTCGTCTTCAGGCCCAGGTCTAGCCTCGGGCTCTACTTCTACTTCAAGCCCTTGCTCTTTGGTAGTGATCCCGCTCCGGCTCTCCAAACCCAACTTTTGCGCTTCACTCTCCTTGAAGTACAAAGTTGTGGGGGCATGTGGTGGTAACGAGCAATCAGCTTTCAGATTTGATATTTCAGCTTCCAGGAGTTTGACTTTCTCTTCCGACTCATGCAAACGCCCGCGCAGTAAAGCAGATTCATTAAGGGCAGTGTCGCGTTCACTTTCTACCAACAGCTTTTCTGCATGACTTGTCTCTAGATCGATCATTTTGTTCTCTAATGATCGAATTTTCCCCACCAAGGCATTGTTGTTCCGTCTGGAATGGTCGCGACCTTCTCGAAGGCGGATGCACTCCGATTTCATTCGTTTGTTCTCTTCTTCCAGCCCCGCTTGTCCACGAAGTATGTCAACCAGCTTGTGGGCCCCCGCCTTTGCGATCCTGAGGTCTCTAACAACTTTATCATACGTAGCCTGTGGTACACCCTTCGTCATTTCTGCAATCTCACGGGAAGCCTCTGTATCCACGACCCTAGAAGTTGGTTGTGCTCTTTCCACTAGACGTTCTGAACCATCATCCCGAAGAGCTTCAATCATTTCAGGGGAAGTAGAGGCAACTTTCAGCTTCTTGGAAGGGTCTGCCGCTTGCTCTGAGGGACCACCTGAGGCTCTACGTTTGCTGGATGATCCTGTAGGACTAGCTGGGCGAGGTGTGGAGTTCGGGACAGCTTGTGAATGCATTTCAGGACCTGATTTCCCATTTGGGGGTGCACCAAGTCCTTCTCTATGGTTCTTCTTCTGGATGACAGCCCTCTTCAGACGGAGCGGAGCACTTAACCACTCTTTGACTATGCTAGCAGGAGGTCTTCCGTCATCAGCATCTCTGGATGGACAAAGCAGCCAGCTCATCTCGCGAAACTCAGGAGGAATCTTCAGAGCTCTGTCAATCTTCGTAAGGTCAGGATGGCTCTCGAAATCTGAATACAGTTCATCGCGAGTACGGAAGCGAGATGCAATCCTCACATTTCCACTGCAGTTGTGATCCCATGTGCCACCCACCTCAAAGCAACTCTGCCTATATGCCCCGTCGGTGAATACAGTCTTCACGAACAACTCAACTTTGGGGACGACCTGCGTAAGACTTCCACCAGAGAGCCCATCGTGCGCTATGGTATAGCAGTGCCAGAATTCCTCGTCAGTAAGCTCCAGTTTGAAAAACTCGTTCACCTTCTCAAAACACATGACGTGTCTGTAAGAGTCAACGTCCAGCTGAGCAGGCGAGCAACCCATCTGGCTGAGAATCCCGGAGAAAAACTTTGAAAACGGGAATTTGAATCCCCAGCTGACGATCAAAGGGTGGAACTTGGTCCATCTGTTGGACTTCAGATTTCTTCCTCTGCTATTCTTGGGAGCTTTCTAGGAGGAACATCTGTCGCAAAGCTCTGCAAGTACCCCTTCTGGAAACGCATGTTTGTAGCGGATCTTCCACGCCTGGAAATCTTCGGGTCCTTCAAAGTCCTTGTCCTTCCCCCGGAATGGAATTTGACTACGCGAGCCACCCTACTCCCACAAAGCGAGCCTGCTAGGTCTCTCCGGTAGCACACCTTGACGCATCTTGAAACTATCACCACAAACAAATCAAAAGCTCACCGCTTGAATCGTAGTCAACGGATATCCCGAATCCTCGAAATGCGCGAAAGTGTTCACCTACATTAAAGGGACCAAAAATTATTTTGTTCCTAAAATATATATTCCAAATATATACATACTAGAATATATACACATATGGAAATTCAAAAAATACATATGTTATCATCAAAATACATACTAATAGCATTAATATATTAAATGCACATTTTAATATATTAATATACTACGTATATGTTTAAAAATATATTAATATATATAAGTATACCTGCACAAAATGTCAAAAGCATTTATACGTATTAAGTATGAGTAATAAGCAATATTTAATATATATATATATATAAGTATATATATGGTATGCATGAAAAAATCAAGCGAGGGACACCGTCTGAGTGTCCATGAGGAGCTGCTTTCAGCTCGCCACGCGGAGGCCAGATAGTGGGCGGTTTCAAAAAGCAAGGCATCCTGTTTCCTCACTCGCCGGTTATCTTTTCAAATGACAGCCCAGTCGACGCGCACCACTTGTCTACGGCCCGTCACAGACAATCCTAACCTCACCCATCAGTCACGCAAGAGGAGAGACTGCCCAGTAGTCGCGCCCCACGTGGCACATCACCATCGAAGCAACTTTGACACTCCCGACAAAGGTTGTTTGCGCCAGCCGTTGCACGCCACGCGGACACTCCGGGTCTGCAGCGATCAGTCGTCTGACGAGGCGGAATTCACCTCGTGCGAGCTTGTGGCGTCTGCGTCGCACGCGCCTACTTCACCAACAGTTGCACTCCACGGGGTGCCAGATAAATAGAAGCGCCTGCAACGAGCGGGGCCCGCGCGTCTGCTCCACTACCTACACCTCGACACCTGTCCGTTTTTGCACAATCTGCCTGGCCCAGTTGCTGAACAACCTATCTTCGCCCTCAACAAACGTGAATTTTCCATTTCTCTCATTTCCCACTTCCCACTTCACCAGTTTCGTCACCAGAAGTCAAACACAAAAACCATAAAAATCTACAAGCTAAAAGGAAGTAAAAATTGAATATTTACCTCTCCTTTGAACTTGATGAATAGCTTTTTCTTCTCTTCACCCAAACGCAGTGCAGGGATAGGGATTAACCTCTTCCTTTTGTTTATCCCTCTCAGCTGCATAGGTCCCTATAAATAAGACAAAAAACAAGCAAAACTCCCAAAACGTTGCAAAAGGAATTAATTTCATTTTTTTAATGGGATTAATTGTCATAATTGGCTGGTTTAAGTCTTTGAATTCAAAGAAAAGAAACAGACCAATGCATTCTATGGAATGTCTTCTGAGACAAGTAAATGCCAAACCCGATTGGAGGCCCAACTTCCCTCAAGCTAAAAGGCTAATTCGTTCCAAGCAGCAAGCCCAATGAAATTTCCCGGAAATAAATCAAAACTCGTACATCCCTTAGGATTCCCTGAATTCCTAAGCGATGTGGGGGCATTTGTGGAACCCAAAAATCACCCGAAAATTGTGGAGCTGCCATGTGGCCCATAATTCCTGAAATGACCAAATTGCCCTTGGCAATCAAACAAGTGGCTTATAGACACCCACACATTAAATAATCTATTTACCAGTTAAATACGTTATTTAATCGGGTTAAAAGTCTCCGTAATATTAATATTCTCCCCGAGAGTTAATTGTCATTATTCTTAATAACGGACAATTAAATATTAATATTAAATCACAATAATTATCATTATTATCATAATGAGCAATTATTATAATTATTAAATAATATATTTAATTAATAATATATTATTTATTAATTACAAATTCAACCGACCAATCAGAACGCTCCGAGGCTCCCAAGGTTTTCCTATAAATAGCGGAGCTCATTTCACTTTCCAGGTAATTCTGTTCAACGCTACTTAAGCTCTTGAGATTTCTCTTTCGAAGCTGACTTAAGCATTGGAGCGTTCTTGGTCGAACACCCCTCGGGTCTCGATCATTGAACGAACGATAGCTTACTGTTTGCTTGTTTGCAGGGATCCTTGAGTTTTTTGAGTTTAAAGGACGAATTCTGCTTCAACAGAACCAAAATTAGAAAGTGAAGCATCTAACAACTACTAATAAGATCAAAGCACCATTTAGACTCAAATAGAAGAATTTAGCGGATGCACTACGCCTCATTATTTGTTAATGAATCAATAATAAAATTTGTTTTACGGAAGATAACCTTGAAAAATATATGCTGAAATCTTCTAATAAAAATCTTTACATTAAGTACAATCGGTCTTCATTCTCCAAAAATAATTTGTTGATATATTGTTAATCAAAATCTTAGAGTATCCTTCAACTTCAATAACTTAAATACCCTTATTAAAATTTACACGCCATTTAGAGCTCATCTAAGAGAGCAATTCCTTCAGCAATATGAGTAGTAGTATCCCCTCTCTTTTTTCCTTCTTGATAATATATATATATATATTCATCCTTTTATTATTGTTATTATTTCTTTGATAAATAAAAATAGTAAATTGACAATTCTTTGAGTGAACGTAACGAAAGTTTCACGGCACGTGGTGCGAGTTGAGTTGATTGGGCCCACCGACTCTGCTGGTCGAGTGGTCCCCAACCCAATTGATGATGCAAATTGCAAAGTGCAAACCCTACTAAGCAGTCAGCACTCATCTATTCGATTGTTTACTCTTCACACTATTGAGTCAATTTTTCAAGTTGAATGGAAGCACGGCAAGCTCACTTAATTTTAATTGAGCCCACCATATTAACTTCACTTCCTTTCTTCAATTAATAGTATACCCCCAAAAAGAGGAAAGAAAAAAAAAACCTAAGCCCATTACGAAGCTGAGATTTCCTTAAATTTTTTCTTGTTTTAAATCACATCAATTTCATTAATGTAAATAAAAAATAAAAAATGACATTAGATATTAATTTGCTTTTTACGACTTTTTTTTTTTTTTACGAATTTTGCAGACTCGAAACTTTCGATTTCACTCGTTATAGTGACAACTTGAAAGTTGTAGAGGTAGCTACTTTTGCCTCATCATCAGACCAGATCACCTTACAAATTGCCCCGCCAACAAGTGGCTTCTTCTGCAGCACAACTTTCAGACTTTCAGCATGGATCACTAGCACTTGAGGAGAATGACCTCCAATGAAGCTAGGAGACATTGAAAGAAATTCACTCAGCTACATAATCTGAGGTGATTTGTGCCATTCGTGGCCGTGTAGCTAAACGAATAAAAACAAGGTAAAATCTGTCATGCAACCACGAATGAGCATAAATTAATCTTTACAAGGTTAATTATGCTATACGCACACAAATCACCTTTTCCTCAAAAAGTTGGCGTATCATTCGTGGTCGAATGGCAAACAGACTTCTAAAACAAAGAGCTGCTAATACCAGCAAACGAAAATGGCAATGTGCAGCCAATTATGGCGTAATAATTCACTTACATAGAGGTCGCTTGATAGGCAAGAAAATAATGATGTCAATAAAATGCGACGATTTGTGTAAGCAATAATAGTAAGTGGAATATCAAACCATGTAAGTCATTCCCACTTGCACGATGTTCATATGAGGTACACTCATATTTGCAGCGCCAGCCCTGCACTTCTTTTTTGCCCTCACATCTCCGTGTGCAAGCAAGTACGTAAATCCTGAATCAATTGCTTCTCGAAGAGCTGAGAGCTCATACTCCAGACTCGGGTCCTCATCTGATGACATAATGCTAGATGGCAATGCTGCACCACCAACAGTTTCTTCTAAGGTAGAAGTTCCTGCCTCCTGTGATCTTCCCGTATGCATCAGTGGAACCTTGAGTTCTTCAATCTCACTGCCACCAACGGGGACTTCAGAATCCTTTGACCTGGGTGAATAACTGTCAGTGTCTGAATCATTTAAATTGCTCTCCAAGGCAAGATCTTGAGCCTCCCTCCTCAGAAACTTCTCCAGGCTTTCAACAAGGAGCTGCTCAAATGAATGGTGATCTTCCTTCCGAATGTCTTTGTAACCATAGCGGGCTATGCAGCGGAACATGTGGTAGTCTTTAGGGCAAACTCTTCTGAACAGAAACCTTTCTTCCTGAGGGACCACTGGAACAGGAACATACTTGATGCAAACAAATATTATAGTAGAGTGGATAGCCGGTAGGTCAAGAAGGAATTGCACGAAAATGGATGGGATGCCTTGGACAAGCTCACTATACATTAATCCAATTCCCGGGACTCTCACTGTCCCTAGAGTGGATCCAAGATCGTTCATGAAATCCATACCAATCTTCGCCCTGACCTCACTTCGGTACTTTAACACACTCCCATAGTTCCAAGTATACATCACGCAGAGGAAGCAAGAGGCAAAAGCAAGAGGCAGCCAACCGCCCTCTTTGATTTTTGATAAAACAGCACACAAGTAAATGAACTCAACTGTTCCAAATACAAGTGGGAAGCACAAAGCCAAGAACAAGTTAGTTTGCCAGATAAGAACCATCACTAGTGTCACCAAGGTTGTGCTCACCATCATGACACCAACTTCAGCTATGCCTGCATGAATAATATAATTGCATTAGAAAATTTACCACAGTAGGATTAGATTTGAATTGTAAGAATATTGTTTGAAGTTCGACAAAAACTTATAGCAGAGAGGAAAAAGATAGTAAACCGTATGCATTGGCAATATCTGTGGTACTCCGAAAGATGGAAACTACAACTATGCACATGATCATCAAAAACCAATTGATAACAGGGATGTAAATTTGGCCCATTCGTCTTTTTGAGGTATGAACAATCTTTAGCCTTGGGAAGCATCCAAGAGCCATAGATTGCTTAACACATGAAAATGTGGCCGATATCATCGCTTGGCTGGCAATCATCGCAGCAAGGGTGGCTACCACAAAGACTGGCCAGAATAAAGGACCTGTTTGTTTAGAAGATTTAGGAACTGGAAGTGTCAAAATGACGGTCCAAATACATAGAGATGCCCGTTTATGAAACAGTTAGAATGGAACCGGAAAATAATGGGTGAGCATGATGTTGGCAAGTGTCACCTGGTACAGAATTGTAGAATACTCTAGCCGACGAATCAGGGTGTTTCATCAGATAAGCAGCTTGGCCCATGTAAGCTAAGAGAAGACAGGGGAACACCACAAAACTGAAGGCAATCTGTGCAAGATGTGTAGATTAGGAGGCTTTCATTAAAACAAAATCTACGAATCTATTCTCCAACAAACATTAAACGTTATGCATTTGCCAACCTGTATGGCTGGTACAGTGAAATGTCCTAGATCAGCAAACATAGCTTCAGCTCCTGCAATCGCATAACCAGTGATGTATTTGAACAGGTTTTTTTTTTTAATTACTATAAATAAATAAAAAATAAATTACTATCTCATCAAAACAACTTATATCTGTTTTAGTTAGATAATCTATCTCATATGCTAAAGATATTCAGAAATTATTTTCAGTGTACTCTACATTTCTCAAGGGTTTAAAGGTGAGATATACCTGTAATGCACAGAACACAACCGCCAAGAGCAAACCATGCTTCTTTACTGTGTTTCTTGAAGAAAAAATAAATATAAGCAGGATTGAATGCCCTTACGACAGTGATATCATACTTCACCATATTGTAAATACCAATAGATCCCAGACTTAAAAACCACACAGCAAGTATAGGAGAAAACATGACACCCATTTTCCCAGTCCCATACCGTTGTATGCTGAACAATACCCCGAGAATTATGACCGAAACAATAACCACAGCATCTGTAATAGGAATCAATCAGATTATACGCCATATTGTCCCAAATGCAATTATTGGCTACCATGTGGTGCGGCACATGCTACAGGGAAAACAAAAGTTCTAAGTATAAAAATTAAATTTTTGCAGTCCTAGTAGGTTCAAGATGTAAAACTATCTCTGATCGATCCAAATCCAGTTGCTCATGTAAAGCATTCTGCTCTCAGGAAATGAATGGCTCACCAAAAGCAACTTCAGTCTGATATCAACAGTCTAAATATGGATGATCATAAATGAAATAAAAAGAAAGGAACTTGGAAACTTGCAACAGCTGGTCACCCCAACTCTTAAGTCACCACTACTATTTCCAAAATTTCAATTCTATCCCCTGGAAAAAAAATTCAGTAAACGAATAAACCACAGATTTGCAAAAGGAAGAAGAAAAACTATCCACCTGTACCAAACCCTGGCACTTGACCCTGCAGGCCACTCTCAGCAGACATCACTACAACAAAGGAAAAAAAAAAGAAGAATATATATATCAGTATACTTTTTCACACATAAATTGGAAATGATTTCCTATTATATATATATATATATATATATGAGAAGATTGTGTACAGTATTGCAGTTTCAGGCAGGACCAACGAAAATTTCTACTCCAAAGGAATACGATTGATGATTATAGCCAATGATCAACTCAATCAGGTCAAGGGTTTTCTCAACTATGAAAAGATGCCTAACTAGGGCCTGCCTAGAGGAGGTCAAAGAAGAGGCCAGAATAACCCATGTTGGATAAGAGTAATGTCGTCTATATATATATATGACAACATTAATTACACTGTGCTACGAAAATATATCATTAGTTACAGCTTGAACATATATATATATATATATATATATGTTGTTGGTTGAGTAATATGAGTAAATCATAAACTTTCTAGCTTCTGGAGCATGACGAATCATCCAAGTACCTGATATTGCTGGGGTTAGAATGCCATCTCCTATAATCATTGAAGTTCCCATCAAAACAAACAACAAGAGGATAGTTTTCAAGGATGATCTCTTTTCTAAAGCCTCTTTTATACGCAAAGCCCTTTTCAACTCTGTCGTGGGTAATTTGAGCCTAAAACTTGAGATCTGTTCATCAGCTGGCTGACGATTTGGTAGCATATTAACGTTTGCATACCTGCATATCAGTGAGTACAATGCGAATGTTCCTCCTAGAATTACAAACATGAACTGTGTATGGTTAACATGTAGGCATAGCACCAGATTATAGCAACTAAAGGGGAAATAAGAGCGTGGAAAAAGAAATGGCCACCTTCTCCATTATCATTGGCTTTGAGAACTACAAAAACATATTTCGCTAAAGGTATAAGCGCAATTGTGTACATCACCAGTGATAAAGCTCCTATGACATCAACATCCGATTCAATGTGCACCCTGCTGAACACACCAGTAAAGACATATAAAGGGCTTGTGCCCATGTCACCATAGACCACACCGAGAGTTTGGAATGCTAAAGCAAGAATGCTCCAAACAGAAGGATCCTGATTTAGTAAATAAATGTTAGTAAAGACATGGATATTAGCATTATTTTCTCCTTTTGGGTGAAAAGTGAATAGGTGTAGTACACGCAATGTAACTGCCTATATTATAGAACCAAGACAAGCTAATTTTTTCCGCAAAAATGAAGAGTTAACTTGCTCTTAATTTCGGATTCTTCGGATTCACAACTTGCAGCCTTCTGAAAATTTACTAACATATTTTTTGGCTGGTCAGAAAATTACTTAATTGTGAAGGAGTGTTAGTCAATGGACTCCACAACCAAAACTGGGTGAGCCGAGCCAGATTAATTGTTCTTAGCTCTACTTCCAAGGCTAATTCACTTCCCAAGAAACTCTTAGATCCCCAAACATGTAATTTATAGTAAAGAATTGAAGTAGACAAAAGGTATCATTGCTTCCAAAGAAATGTAATACCATAGGAAATGGAGACACAATCAATGTGAACCTAATCCAAATGAGATCATTGTCAGATCAAAAAACACAAATGAGATCATTGTCAGAACAAAAAATCACAAATGAGATCATTGGGGTCACTAAAATATCCAATGAAAGACATCATACACAACCAATCAACAGCACCACTATATTTTACTGTTTCTTTCACAAACATAAACTGATAGAAAAGAAGTGCCTAAAGCTTATTAAACTGACATAACAATACTGGCTAACAAATTACGCAGTAAGGCTTAGAAACTGCTAAAGAAATGGGCAGGCTGGTGTCAGTTCAATAAGTCCATTTTTATTTTTCGATAAACCTTGTAGGCAACAATACCAATTTTCCAACATCCCTTTTTGTTCAAATGTCAAAAAATCCAATACAAAACTACAAGAAAAACAGAAGGTTAAGTCTTGGCTCTAAGAGAATTCTGTTTAAAGACTACTAATTTCGCAATCGAATATCCAGATCAACTTGGTTGCTCTAAGCATGAAATCTTACACCCTTCTAGTGAATATTTTAGGAACATAAACACCAATATAGCAGTTGTATTCCAAGAACCAACACACATAAAACGGAAAGCACTAAAATTCAGAAAATTTGAAGAAATTGAAAGCAATTGAATCATCATTACCTTGGAGTGGTGGCTACCAACAGCACCAGAAATCTCCATGGCTTCCACATCAAAAGAATCAACTCTCTTGGGTTTCTTGACAAGCCTTCTCCTAAGAGATCCATAGCCTTCTCTGCCTCCATTTTCAGAAAGCAGTGACCGTGGCGGTGACTCTGAGTCCACTTCGCTTCCATCAACCCATCTCGAGTCACTGCCAACACTCCCACTTCTCCCCACCAGTCTCTCGCTTCTCTCCACATTCCCATCTTCTTCTGCCATGTTTCCACAGACCCTTCACAACCCACATGAAAACAAAAATCCAATCTTTGTACTCAGCAGGGTCTGCAGCTCCAATAATTGGCCATGAATGAAATTAATGCTCTGCAGTTTATCAGTGAGGATGGCTCATAATCTCAATGAGTGAGGTGAGGAGAACAACGACAAGAGTTTCGAGCAATGAAATCAACGTTAATTGTTACAACAAATCATGTTTGTCGTTACCGCTCGATGTAGCATGGATTTGGTCTTTCGGTCCAGAATCTTTAAAACTTTTAAGGCTTATATATTAAATAAATAAAATCTTATTTCAAATTTTTTTATTCAAAGGTCTGTAAATAATAAATTTCATATTTATTTTTTTATATTTCAATAAATATGATAATTAATTATTGAGAATTTTTTAAATAATTAAAAATATTTTTTTTTGTCCTCTTTGCCTCATGTGTCCCTTAGTGTTTGATTTATTTGGCCTCTTGTGCCCTTTATTATATTATGCATATAATAAATATTATATATGTATACTATATATATTATATATAGTTACAATTGAATTTTTTCTATAAAACAAAAAATAAAGTTCGTATTATCTGGGGTTCAACAGTAGAGTATAGTTTTTTTTTTTTTTTTTGGGGGGGGGGGGGGGGGGAGGGGAGGGAGATGTTGGTGGAAAATCGTACGATGTAGGATTTAATTCTTGAATTTTGGCACAAAATTCAAAAATTAAACCCTAAACTATAAGAAATTAACCAAATTATTTAATATCGGAAGATAAAAAAAATTTAAATTTTAAATTAAAAATATTTTTGAAGAATTATTGTTTTTAATTATCTTACTTTAAATTAGATTAGATACTCATATTACTTTTAACATGAGCAAGTAAAAACAAAATTATAAATATGAGTAATGTTTTTATAATTCTCAATATAATCTTATAATAAAAAATAAAAATAAAAAGTAATGTTGAAATCATGATAGATTTTGGTAAGTACTTTTTAGATGGTGGACTAGTTTACAATTGAATGACATTAGTTGTAATTTATATAAAAACTATAGTATATTTTAAATTGTATAGTCATTTGACTAATCAGAGGACCTATGAGTTTAATTTTTCTATATGCAAGTTTTTGAATAAACTTATATGTTAATAAGGACCTATGATTTAATTGCCCTATGTTTTAAGTGTTTATCGCATTTTTTTTACTGTTACACCCTTTTTGGTTTTGTTTATTTTAGATATCCATTTTTTGGGTCAAAATTTTAGGTTATCCTTTTTGATAAATAGATTCGTTGGATATTTTATTTCATTCAGTTTCGTAATTGGTGGATGGTTTAAAAGAAGAATCATAGGAAATTACTCGTAGCATTCATGTTTGATTATGAGTGGGTACGAATCTGTTAAAAATCGATAATCGATCCACTTCAAATCGTTGTTTTATATTTAACTGGATAAAAGTCAAACGGTTTGAGAATTCAAACCGCTTCGTTAATAACGGTTTGTATTTGGATTTTCACTTTGGAAATCCGTTAAATCCGTGAAAATCCAAATTCAAATCGGACTCTTAAGAAATATATTAAATTTTAAATTTAATTAGATGTAGGTATTCATCATTTGATGCTTTACTGTTAAGAAATATATTAATTTTATTAATTTTTAAATTTAATTAGACTTAATATATAAAGCTGAAACACATTCCGCTTGCTACTGCCATTCCTTTACTAAATAAGTCAGGTGTTTGGGCTTTAAGTAGTTTGATTCCAAGGATGTACAACCAATACATTAGGGATGGTCAAATGGGTTTTTTTGAGGGTGTGGGTAAACCCTTACCCTACATGGGTACAAATGGATTTTATACCCATTCAGACCCATCCTCAATTTTTGAGGGTTTACCCAAACCCTACCCATTGGGTAATGGGTACCCATGACATTTTATATTTATTTTCTCCTTTCAATTTTTTTTCCTTGTGTTTTATTTTGTTTTAACTTCTAATTTTTTATACCTTTCAATTTATTTTGCTTTTCATTTTTCTTTTTACTTTTCATATTTTTTTTACTTTTTTTAATTTTTTTTTTTACTTTCATTTGTCTTCAACTTTTTATTTTTAACTTCTAATATTTTTTCCTTTCAATTTTGTTTGCTTTTTTTTTTCATTTTTTCCAAATCCTCTCAATTTCTAGTAGAGTTTCTATTATAATCCGTCTTGAAATTTAAAGTGAGAATTAGTAAATGACCAATTTACCCTTCTATTCGTAATTATCAAAATTTGTCGAGTTGACCAAGACTAGTGAATGAGTTATTTGAGAATTTTACTCCGAAAACTTTCCAATAAATGAAGAATGAGTAGTAAATGTCGAAATGGAATTCAAAACTTGAAAAAAAAAACTCATTAAAAATTTTATTATAAACAATTTTTAAGAATTTATAAAACTCCCTTTAAATTATTTCATGGTTGTGAAATCTTAAAAAATTTATAGTTTACTTTGATTTTTGTTAAATCATTTAAAATAAATTATTTAAGTTCTTAAAAAAATTGATGTTAATATAAATTCGAAACATTTTTGTGTATAATTTTTTTGATGAAAGATGAAATAACTGATCTTTAATTGAAATAAAGTAATTTTAAATAATAATACCTAATAAATAATAATAATAGTAAGAATAGAAAGAAAAAAAATTAGTAAAGGGAAGAAAGTGTTAAAAATTCATTGATAATATAAAGAATAGATAAAGAATATACTTTGTATTTAATGGGTATTAAATACCCTCAATACCCATGGGTAAACCCTTACCCTACCCATTAGATGATGGGCAAATTTTTACCCATCTAATTTTTACCCATTTCAACAATACCCATAGGTACTCATGCCCATGAATAATTATGCCTACAATACGTACACCTTGTCCTTCTTTCCATTGTAATTTCTACTTGCATGCATCGTATATCTCTTTCCCTATTATGTGTAAGCAACTTTTACCGCAAAGAACTCATAAATATATGTTTTGGATAGGTAGGTTGTCTACGTAGCAATTATTTTATAATGCCCATAAATTTATTTAGTAATAAGTTTGTGGGTAAATGCTTTTTAACAACTAAAACTATGTATTAACATCTAGGATGCCAAAGTAACAATGCTTGGTGTAATCCCGAGTATTGTTCGAACATGGAAAATTACAATTATATTTTTTGCTACAATTGGTCTGCATTCAGTATGTTTTTGTCGTCTTTGATGGTATATACAATATTTTTCTGGAAATTTGGATTATGCGATAATTGTGTTGGATCTTTGTAAGATATGTTTTACGTTATATTAATTATTTCAACCCATCACTCTAGCCTCCCCCTAATATTTTGTAGTTACTTTGGATCCACCGGTGAAGCATCAAATAGATGAATACCTACGGCTAACAGGAAGGGCTCATTACAAGCAAGCCGGCCTATTGTTTTTATTAATTAAAATCAGACGTCTATAATTTTTTTATGCCTAAACGATTTTAAAAATTTTTAAATCCAGTTTTATTTCTAATAATTTCAATTTTTATGCCTATCATTTTTATTAATTAAAATTAGACGTCTCTAATAATTTCAATTTTTTTATGCCGAACAATTAGTAATGGTTTGGATCAAAACTGTTTTATTTCTAATTTTAGAAAATCCAACCGTACTAAATAGTTAAAATTTTAATAGTTTGGATTTTAATAATGTCAATATTGGATACCATGCCCACTCTATATTTGACCATCGCAAATTTAAATTTTAAATTACTCTTCATATGTTAATGTTTTTTTTTTTCCAAAAAATTGAAATTATTTATTTCAAAACTATATATGACTATTTATAGATACGTTGATAAATACTATGAGGTATTCCTATCTCGCTCGGGGGTCCGATTTGTCTCGGACCTCCAAAGAGCTCCTAGTGAGCTTGTGTGGGTATCTTGTCCTTATCGATAAAGTGTTCACATTTAGATACAAGAGCAATTTGACAATTACACCGTGACTGAAAATAATTTTCTTCTGTTACATAAGAAAATCCACTAACTTGATTAATCTCCAATAGTGCCATAAGGTCGAGTTTGGACGACTAAGAGTTCATTAACTCTTGCATGGCTCAGATCCAGTCAAAGTCGAGCTTAATCGGCTCGAAAATGAAGTCAGAGGTGCGAATGCAGCCCGATCCATTGTTTTTTCTTGAGATTTGAACTGCTTTTTCTCGATTTGAAGTGTTGCTTCTGCGTTTTGACTGTCGTTTTTGTGTGAGTTTTGCAGCTTCTCCGATTTGACTGTTGCTTCATCCTTCTTCATACAGACCCATCCTTCATTTCAAGATGTTTTCGAGAGTCTTCATTGATCCCATTGTTAAATTATAACACACTTAAGTTTAATAATGATCAAGATCACAGTCAAACTGAAACAATTAATTAAGAACAATTAAATTAAGCTAGTCGGTATGAGAATTCATACAAATGGTCGAAGACATGATTGAAATCTGAAGGATACGTCTTCTACTCTCACAAGACTGAATACTCTGCTTTCAATAGGACCTCGCACTTATTGAGCATGTTCTTGGAGAGCAGAAACTATGCTTATATATTGGTGCCCTGAGTCTATCAACTATACCTATTAGAGTTATAATAGAACACTTCGGCTTTCTGCAAACCAATCCTAATTAAACTCTGTTTCTAATGACAGTTATCTAACGTGATAATGAGTACAATATTAATTTTTATCTTAAAGGACTCCATTAACTAAATCATGTAACAGTCCGAATTAAATAGTGATTACATTAATACTCAACTCTTACATTCTCCCACTTGAGTATAAGGTAATCACAATTATGTAGTTCTGCACAATCTTTAAGCAACAGTGATCACTGAGTCTTTCAAAATAAAAATTACCTCCTTTAATTACAACGGTCAAGCATGTTTGATTATAGAATTAAGGAAAATTAGATGCAAGTTAACTACATCGTTACTCCATAATTACTAACAATCAAAATTACCATACAATGTCGCAAACAACCGAGAGTAATATATGGAAGCTAAACTAAATGCTCCCACATTCTGGTCCAAACATGAAATACATCAATAGGTTTCCAATGAGTTTTGCAGAGTCATAAAACCAAACAATCAATAATGGCATTACTGAACCAATCCATTACAAAATGATTGATAGTTATAACTATTGCCAAACGAATAGGTACTTAGCAATTAATATGATCATGACAAAGTCTGTAGCACTAACATCCTTATTCAATAAATTAAAAGAAAACAAAAAATCTTGAAATAATTAAGGACTAACCTTAATCACTCCCACTGATAAAGCAGATCAAAAGTCTCTGCCAAACCCATTTCTAATACCAACAATGTAACACCCCGAAAATTCGAGGATTCCCATATTGTAATTTAATGTGTGATTTGACGATTTTACCCTTGTGAATGGTATGGTCAATTGATGACTTTTTGATTGATGAACTAAATGAACTTTGACCTATGACCGTGACGTAATTCGGGACGTCACGAGTTCATAGACAGGTGACACGTCCAATTCGGACGATCAGGGTAAAAGTTATGACTATCGGAAGTTCAGGGGCATTACCGTAATTTGGACTCTCGGGGGAAAATGTTGACTTTTCTTTTGACAACTAATTTTCAGTTGACTCAAGGACCGTTGGGTAGGCCTCGACGTCCTGAGTCCGTAGACAGGCGGCACGCCGAAATCGGACTTCGTACGAGGAAGTTATGGTCAGAAACGTGAATTCGGGAAGTTCGTGTCTCGGTTTTTGTGTCGAATATTATATTCAGGAAATCTGATTGGAGGACACCTGGTGAGTGACAAGTGTCACTCACCCATTGGCTAGATTGGATCAGATCCACTATTGGATAAAATAGCAATTAATTCAGCTTTAAATTCCAGCCCTTGGATTGAAAACCCCTGATCTAATCTGAGCCATTGATCTAATCATAGAGATCAAATCTGGACCGTCCGTTTCCTTCCCTCCATTTCTTTATATTTCATACCCGCAGAGCACATTCTGCCCATTTCGATCAAACATCCCAGCAAATCATCCACTCTCTGTGTCTGCATATTGGGGACTCACTGGCGAGGCTGAGCGACGGCAGTGACCACGGCGGAGGACGGCGGCGAGGAAGGAATCAGGGAACCCGTGGCGGTTTTCAAACCCAGATTTTGGTAAATCCATTTCCCACGTTTAGTTTTGTTTTTGATGGATCCTAATCGACTCTAGGGACTGCCAGGAACCTTCTGCGATTGAACTCGTGACCGGAGGAGCTCAGGGCGGTGACTAAACGGCGACGGAAACCGGTTCTGTTCTTCGAGGTAGGCCCTCGATCCTATCGGTTTTTCTCCATTCTATTTACACTGAACCAATCTAGGGACTCAGACGAGTAGTTAGGAATTGAAAGGAACGAAAATGATCCAGAAATGAAGTTATGGCAACCGGGTCATGATCGCGGGTCTGATCGACCCGAGTTGCAGGTATTCGGGTCAACCCGTCTGAGGACAACGGTGATGACGTGGCACCCTGTCAGTCTGTCAGATGACGTGGACCAACCGTGAGCCGACACGTGTCACATGTCAGTGCACAGTCAGCACTGACATGTCAGTGACGTGGACCAGTCAGGGACTGCCACGTGTCACTGACATGTCAGTGACGTGGACCAGTGCCGTGCTGACACGTGGCACATGTCAGATCTGACACGTGGTCTGACAGATCAGTGAGGTGGACCAATCGGATGTTGACACGTGGCACCTGTCAGAGTCTGACACGTCAGACCTGACAGCTGTCAGATGACGTCAGCATGACGTCATGCTGACGTCAGCAGTGACGTCAGCGATGACGTCAGCAGGAACTGTTCCTGCGTTGACCGACGCGTTGACCGGCGCGTGGGGGCGCGTGTGAACAGTGTTTCTGGTGGGACCACCACCATTCTTTAGGTTTCGACGATCCGGATCCAACGGCGGTGGTTTCGGGTCGATCGGAGATCATTAAGTTGGTCAAATTAAGGTTTATTACCTTGGGAAGCGCATTCGGGCGGCTTTCCCGGGCCGGTTTCGGCCTAGGCTTTCATGGTTGAATGTTAGGGGTTTGTATTGACCTTTACGAATACTTTGGACTTGACAGGGATTGTACATTTGTACCAGGACGAGGGTATACGTTCGGTTTCTAGCAGGATTGTACTGTGAGTGGACCATTTTCTTAAACCCTTGCGTGCATAAATGTTTTCTGGTTTATTATACTTATTCACATGCTAAAACAATAATGGTTTTGATGATATGGAAAATATGGTTATGGCACGTTTCACGGTATTTGGGCTTGAGACCCGTCCGATGAAACTGAATGATTGGTTCGGATTCTATCTATGTATATATATGTTTGCATGAGGATATCGATAAAATGTATTTGGTACTGCACTGTATAGATCCTTCCATATTATATTGTCTCCTCCGGATGAGGTACCCCGGAAAGGTCACGGACGTCTAGAACGTCCAGCGTCTATGACGCTAAGCATCGGGGATGCTGTACCCGAACGGGGTTCGGGGATTGAACTCGGAAATTGAGACCCGAGTGGCACGCGTAGCCCTGTGATTGTGACCTTATTGACGTTAGGGACGTCAGACATCAGGGATGTCGGGATTGGAGTGTATAGTGCAGTGGCTAAAATTATGGTTATGGTTTTATTATATGCCTTATGGTTCATATTATATGGTTTATGAATTTGAATTATGTTGCACGCATGTTTGGAAAACGGAGGGGTAAATTATATGTTTTACTTATCAAACGATTTCATAAACTTGAGTTTCGGTCCACTCACCCTTAATGTTTGATAACCCCTCCAGGTCGGGAAACTGAGGTAGAGGAGGAACCAGAGGCTGAGGCATAGATCTACTTCTGCGTACCTGAACCCCTGCTGGGCGGTGTACCCGCAGGTTTACTTTAGAGTCGTGCTCGCAAATTTGTAATTTTGGATTTCATCCCTTGTCTGACATTCGTTTAATTCGGATTTGATGTATGACTTTAATTTGGTTATTTATGCTTTTAAATGTTTTGAGGTTAAAATTGGTATGAATTATTGGGTGTCAGACGGGAGCAGGGCACGTCCCCTTGTGGTCCCTGTGGGATCGGGGCGGGTCCTGTCAGCTTGGTATCAGAGCACTAGGTTGTGGTCAGTACTAGGGTATTGGTCAGCATGCTAGACTAGCGATTAGTACTAGTTACTTTTCGACTTTTAAGAATATTGTTTTCTGATCTATGCCTCTTAACAGTTGGTTATGCCTCCTAGGAGAATTCCTCATACTCGAACGGACGAGGATCTAGAAAGAGAGATGGAATGCGCGAGCATCGAAAGGGCTCAACGGTTGGGAGCCACTCCTTTCTGCGGGGGATCAAACCCCGAGGATGCTCACGACTGGATCACCAAGTGGGATAGGATCTTCTCGGTGATGCACTGCCCTCCGGGCGAACGAGTGACTCTGGCGGCCTTCTTGCTGGAAGGAGGAGCCTACCAGTGGTGGCACGGACTCGAAATGTCTGGGTGGTCTGTCCATACCACTACCTGGGAAGCTTTCCGTTCCAGATTTCTGGACCAGTACTACCCGCGATCCTTTCGCGCGGCGCGGGAGGCGGAATTCCTGCGGCTGGAGCAGGGTGACGCTGAGGAATCAGTATCCTCTACCCAGGATCGATGACCTTTTCGACCAGTTGCGGGGAGCTCAGTGCTTCTCGAAAATTGATTTACGGTCTGGGTATCACCAACTGAGGATTTCGGAGGAGGATATTCCGAAAACTGCTTTTCGAACCCGTTACGGGCACTACGAGTTCCTTGTTATGCCATTTGGTTTGACGAATGCTCCAGAAGCATTCATGGATCTGATGAACCGGGTCTTCCGACCCTACCTGGATAAGTTCGTGATTGTGTTCATCGATGATATTTTGGTATACTCGAGGAGTGCCCGTGCACATGAAGAACATCTACGGTTGGTCTTGGAGAGACTGAGACAAGAACAATTGTACGCCAAGCTGAGCAAGTGTCAGTTTTGGCTGAGCAGTATTGGTTTTCTGGGACACGTGATATCGACGGATGGGATTTGCGTGGATCCCCAGAAAACAGAAGCGGTGACCAACTGGGCTAGACCGACAACGGTGACCGAGGTGCGGAGTTTCGTCGGATTAGCGGGTTACTACCGGAGATTCGTGGAGGGTTTCTCCAAAATTGCTGCACCATTGACTCGTTTGACTCGGAAGGGAGTAAAGTTTATCTGGGACGAGCAGTGCGATCGGAGCTTTCAAGAGTTGAAGGATCGATTGACCACTGCACCTGTCCTTGCATTGCCGGATGACAGTGGGGAGTTTGTGGTCTTCAGTGATGCATCGCTGCAAGGTCTGGGCTGCGTGTTGATGCAAACTGGCAAGGTTATCGCCTATGCATCCCGGCAGCTGAAGACCCATGAGTTGAACTATCCAACCCATGATTTGGAGTTGGCGGCGGTGGTTCATGCTCTCAAAATCTGGAGACATTATCTATTCGGCGAAACGTGTCGGATATACACCGACCACCAGAGTCTTAAATACTTATTCACTCAGAAGGAGCTTAACATGAGACAACGGAGATGGTTGGAGCTGCTGAAGGACTATGACTGTACGATCGAGTACCATCCGGGTAAGGCCAATGTGGTGGCGGATGCACTCAGCAGGAAGTCAGCAGGATCCGTTGCACACCTAGGGATGGTGTATCTTCCCTTGCTAGTGGAACTCCGGAAGGCGGGAGTTATTTTGGGTACGGATGCGCATGGAGCTTTGTTGGCCAGCTTCCATGTACGACCAGTACTGATTGATCGGATCATCGAGGCACAACTTCAGGATCCGATACTCTGTATTTACAGAATTGAGGTCGATGCGGATGGGAGACAGGATTTTACCATCCGGGATGATGGAGCACTTGTGAAATTGGGCCGTCTGTGTGTACCTGCAGTGGCAGAGTTACGAGCCGAGATTCTTGAGGAGGCCCATAGTTCGGCCTATGCAATGCATCCGGGAGGTACAAAGATGTACCGTACCCTCCGGAACCATTATTGGTGGCCAGGAATGAAGAAGGATATTGCTGAGTTCGTGAGCAAATGCTTAACCTGTCAGCAGGTTAAGGCGGAACGGCAGAGACCGTATGGGGCTATGCAGCCACTTCCGATTCCTGAGTGGAAGTGGGATCACATCACCATGGACTTCGTCTTTAAATTACCGAGGACTCATAGTGGAGTGGACGGAGTATGGGTGATCGTGGATCGGTTAACCAAATCAGCCCATTTTCTGCCAGTTCAGGAAACCTATAAACCTAACCGACTGGCTCAGTTGTTTGTGAAGGAAATCATTCGACTTCATGGTACGCCGGAATCGATCGTGTCCGATCGTGATCCGCGTTTCACTTCCAGGTTCTGGCGGAGTTTGCAAGTTACCTTGGGAACAACCTTACGTTTCAGTACTGCTTTCCATCCACAGACCGATGGACAGTCTGAAAGAACCATTCAAACCCTGGAGGACATGATGAGGTCATGTGTACTGCAGTTTCAAGACTCTTGGGATACTCATTTGCCATTGATGGAATTCGCTTACAACAACAGCTATCAGGCAAGCATCGGGATGGCACCTTATGAGGCACTGTATGGCCGACAGTGCAGGACACCTATCTGCTGGTCGGAGATAGGAGAGCGAGCGGCTTTAGGGCCGGAGATGATGGACTTAACCATGGAAACTGTTCGCGTGATCAAGGAGAGATTGAAGGTGGCACAGGATCGCCAGAAGAGTTATGCCGACCGACGGATTCGAGACTTGGAGTTTGAAGTGGGAGATTTTGTCTTCCTGAAGTTGTCTCCGTGAAAAGGGATTATCCGTTTTGGCCGACGGGGGAAACTGAGTCAGCGTTTTATCGGACCTTATGAAATCGTGGAGAGAATTGGCAGAGTTGCATACAGATTGGCACTACCTCCAGAACTATCGAGAGTTCACGATGTTTTCCACGTATCGATGTTGCGGATGTACGTACGTGATGCTTCTCATGTACTTGGAGAACAACCTGTTGAACTACGGGAGGATTTGAGCTTTGAAGAACAACCAGTACAGATCTTGGATCGGAAGGACAAGGTACTACGACGAAAGACGATCCCTCTCGTGAAGATTCTCTGGAGAAACCAGAATGTGGAAGAAGCCACATGGGAGCCTGAGGCTCAGATGCGAGAACAATTTCCTCATTTGTTTCTTTGAAATTTCGGGACGAAATTTCTTAAGGGGGGAAGGTTGTAACACCCCGGAAATTCGAGGATTCCCATATTGTAATTTAATGTGTGATTTGACGATTTTACCCTTGTGAATGGTATGGTCAATTGATGACTTTTTGATTGATGAACTAAAAGAACTTTGACCTATGACCGTGACGTAGTTCGGGACGTCACGAGTTCATAGACAGGTGGCACGTCCAATTCGGACGATCAGGGTAAAAGTTATGACTATCGGAAGTTCAGGGGCATTACCGTAATTTGGACTCTCGGGGGAAAATGTTGACTTTTCTTTTGACAACTAATTTTCAGTTGACTCAACCCGTGGCGGTTTTCAAACCCAGATTTTGGTAAATCCATTTCCCACGTTTAGTTTTGTTTTCGATGGATCCTAATCGACTCTAGGGACTGCCAGGAACCTTCTGCGATTGAACTCGTGACCGGAGGAGCTCAGGGCGGTGACTAAACGGCGACGGAAACCGGTTCTGTTCTTCGAGGTAGGCCCTCGATCCTATCGGTTTTTCTCCATTCTATTTACACTGAACCAATCTAGGGACTCAGACGAGTAGTTAGGAATTGAAAGGAACGAAAATGATCCAGAAATGAAGTTATGGCAACCGGGTCATGATCGCAGGTCTGATCGACCCGAGTTGCAGGTATTCGGGTCAACCCGTCTGAGGACAACGGTGATGACGTGGCACCCTGTCAGTCTGTCAGATGACGTGGACCAACCGTGAGCCGACACGTGTCACATGTCAGTGCACAGTCAGCACTGACATGTCAGTGACGTGGACCAGTCAGGGACTGCCACGTGTCACTGACATGTCAGTGATGTGGACCAGTGCCGTGCTAACACGTGGCACATGTCAGATCTGACACGTGGTCTGACAGATCAGTGAGGTGGACCAATCGGATGTTGACACGTGGCACCTGTCAGAGTCTGACACGTCAGACCTGACAGCTGTCAGATGACGTCAGCATGACGTCATGCTGACGTCAGCAGTGACGTCAGCGATGACGTCAGCATGAACTGTTCCTGCGTTGACCGACGCGTTGACCGGCGCGTGGGGGCGCCTGTGAACAGTGTTTCTGGTGGGACCACCACCATTCTTTAGGTTTCGACGATCCGGATCCAACGGCGGTGGTTTCGGGTCGATCGGAGATCATTAAGTTGGTCAAATTAAGGTTTATTACCTTGGGAAGCGCGTTCGGGCGGCTTTCCCGGGCCGGTTTCGGCCTAGGCTTTCATGGTTGAATGTTAGGGGTTTGTATTGACCTTTACGAATACTTTGGACTTGACAGGGATTGTACATTTGTACCAGGACGAGGGTATACGTTCGGTTTCTAGCAGGATTGTACTGTGAGTGGACCATTTTCTTAAACCCTTGCGTGCATAAATGTTTTCTGGTTTATTATACTTATTCACATGCTAAAACAATAATGGTTTTGATGATATGGAAAATATGGTTATGGCACGTTTCACGGTATTTGGGCTTGAGACCCGTCCGATGAAACTGAATGATTGGTTCGGATTCTATCTATGTATATATATGTTTGCATGAGGATATCGATAAAATGTATTTGGTACTGCACTGTATAGATCCTTCCATATTATATTGTCTCCTCCGGATGAGGTACTCCGGAAAGGTCACGGACGTCTAGAACGTCCAGCGTCTATGACGCTAAGCATCGGGGATGCTGTACCCGAACGGGGTTCGGGGATTGAACTCGGAAATTGAGACCCGAGTGGCACGCGTAGCCCTGTGATTGTGACCTTATTGACGTTAGGGACGTCAGACATCAAGGATGTCGGGATTGGAGTGTATAGTGCAGTGGCTAAAATTATGGTTATGGTTTTATTATATGCCTTATGGTTCATATTATATGGTTTATGAATTTGAATTATGTTGCACGCATGTTTGGAAAACGGAGGGGTAAATTATATGTTTTACTTATCAAACGATTTCATAAACTTGAGTTTCGGTCCACTCACCCTTAATGTTTGATAACCCCTCCAGGTCGGGAAACTGAGGTAGAGGAGGAACCAGAGGCTGAGGCATAGATCTACTTCTGCGTACCTGAACCCCTGCTGGGCGGTGTACCCGCAGGTTTACTTTAGAGTCGTGCTCGCAAATTTGTAATTTTGGATTTCATCCCTTGTCTGACATTCGTTTAATTCGGATTTGATGTATGACTTTAATTTGGTTATTTATGCTTTTAAATGTTTTGAGGTTAAAATTGGTATGAATTATTGGGTGTCAGACGGGAGCAGGGCACGTCCCCTTATGGTCCCTGTGGGATCGGGGCGGGTCCTGTCAAACAATTTATATACTCTCACAGCACAAGGCTTGGTCATCGGATTTGCAACCATCAAATGTGTACTGATGTGCTCAATATCCACAATGTTTTCTCTAACCTTTTTCTCTAACTAAGAGATACTTAACATCCATTAATCTTGAAGCTGCAGTTCTCTTGTTGTTCTTAGAGAGAAAAACGGCTGAACTATTATCACAATAGATCTTTAAAGGTTTTTCAACTGCATTTATAACCTGTATTTGAGTCATAAGGTTCTTCAACCAAATGCCTTGTCTAGTAGCCTCATAACATCCAATGAACTTAGCTTCCATAGTTGAAGTTGACAGAGAAGTTTGCTTAGCACTCTTCCATGAAACTGCACCCCCGACCAGCATAAAAACATACCCAGAAGTTGGCTTCCTATCATCTGTACAACCAGCATGATCTGAGTCAGTATAAGCAACCAAATTCAAATCTCTTTCTTGACCATAAACTAACATGTAAGGTCTAGTCTTCTTCAGGTATCTCAGCACCTTTTTTCCCAGCATTCCAATGAGAAACACCAGGATTTGATTGAAACCTCCCAAGCACACTGAGTACAAAAGCCAAATCAGGCCGGGTGCAAACCTGAGCATACATCACACTTCCTACTAGAGAAACATAAGGCTTATCCTTCATCTTTTCTTTATCTAACTTAGTCATAGGACACTGATCGTGAGTTAACTTGTCTCCTTTGCTTATAGGCTGCTCACCGCCAGAACATCCTTCCATGTTAAACCTCTTCAAAACCCTGTCTATGTAGTTTCTCTGTGACAGTCCCCAAGAGTTTCCTTGATCTGTCTCGGATGATTTCAATGCCCAGAACATAGCTGGCTTCTCCTAGATCCTTCATCTCAAAAAATTTCAATAACATATTTTTAGTGTCCTGTAGCAGATCCACATGAGTACTTGCCAAGAGAATATCATCTACGTATAGGACTAAGAATATAAACTTAGAACCTTTAATTTTGAGGTAAATGCAATCATCCAATTTATTCTCCTCGAAGCCAAAACCAGTTACTACCTGATCAAACTTAATATACCACTGTCTTGAAGCTTGTTTAAGTCCATATATAAATTTACTAAGTTTGCACACCTGAGATTCTTTCCCCCTTTCAACAAATCCTGGAGGTTGTTGCATGTATATGTCTTCATTAAGTTCTCCATTAAGGAAGGCGGTCTTAACGTCCATTTGATGCAACTCTAGATCAAAATAAGTCGTGAGAGCCATGATTACGCGCATGGAATCCTTTGAGGATACTGGGGAAAAAGTATCTGTATAATCCACTCCCTCTCTTTGTGTAAATCCCTTTGCTACAAGACGTGCTTTATGTCTTTCAACTCTGCCCTGTGAGTCACTTTTGGTTTTAAAAACCCATTTGCACCCTATAGGCTTCTTACTAATTGCAACATCGACTAGAGTCCATACACTGTTCTTTTCCATATACTTTAATTCTTCTTTCATAGCATTTTCCCATAGAACAGCCCTTGTACTTTGCATGGCCTGATTATACGTAAGTGGATCATCCTCATCGCCGATATCATAGTCCACTTCTTGCAGATATATAACATAATCTGCAGAAATAGCTGGCCTTTTAGTTCTCTAAGATCTGCGCACTGCAATTTCAGCCTCATTATCATGCATAATCTCGTTTTCAACTTGATGCTCCTCACACTACACCAAAACAGGCTTTTAGGGCGCGCAATGCATGCCTTAAAATGGTTTTTAGGGCGCGCAGATGCTCGCCTTAAAAGGCCATGCCGTAAAAAACGCGTATTATTTGAGGCACACATTTTGCATCGTAAATGTTGAAGTTTAAGGCACACTGTGCATGCCCTAAATACTTTTTTAAGGCGCGCATTACACGCCCTAAATACTCTTTTAAGACGCGCATTGCACGCCTTAAATACTTTTTTAAGGCGCGCAATGCACGCCATAAATACTATATTAAAGGCGCACAATGTACACCCTAAATACTCAAATTTAAGGCATGCATCGCACGCCCCAAATACTTTATTCAAGGCATGCTTTGTACGCCCTCATTGTATTTTTTTTTTAACATTCAATCAGTAAATGATTTTAAATTTTTATTTGCAAACTCAATACCTATTACATATATTGTGAAGTAAATTAAATAAGAAAGAAAGAACCAACCAATTTACATATGAGTATTCAATAAAAAAAATATATACCAAAACTCGAAGAGAATAATTCATAGATAGGAATTTGGCAAAGAAAATCAATATAAATTATACTTATCATACCATCTCAACGTACACTTATCCAAGTTTCCAAAACCCACAAAAATCCATAACAAAAACTATTCTAATAAACATTGGAGATGGTATAAGAGAATATACAGTTCTTCCATAAACCTAGGTAGGGAGAGCCATTCAACTTCACAAGCTTGACATCCTCCTACAAGTTCCTATAAATGCAGAAAGGGAACAACCTCCTTTCTCTTTGAGGCGCTGCACAAAACCAGCCAATGGCTTGGAAGTTTGCATGTTAAAGGGAACATCATGAACTTCACTGTTGATATACTGTAAAACCTCAACTTGAAGTATCTCCCAACTAGTCTGAATCACAATTTTCAGCATTAATAATTAGAATCAAGCTATGGAACCACAAGTAATATCTACTTTCCCAATGAAATTCACCGCTAACAATTAGATTGATAAAAGTTCATAGTACAATCAAAGTGGACCACATGTCCACAAACTAAAAACCTATCCTCAGCCAGCCAAAATATGACACATATACACTAAAATACAAGTGCAAGTATCCCTCGGCCAAGGAAACCTGAAACCAACAGCCAAATAATCTAGATTCAAAATTTAGAAAACAACTTCATGAAAAATCAGTGGAATTCATTTTCTCAATCCAGAAGAATTGCACTAGGGGGAATTTGAGTGTTCGGACAAATAACCCCACACTGAAATTAAAAGTCTTATTTGAACCTAAATGTTTTGCTTTGTTTCTAGAATACACCTATTTAGAAGCAACACACCCTATAATTTCATGATAGCATCACGTAGCCATTTCTAGGATACACCCACATCAACTTGGAGACCTTAGCTACCAATTTCCTAATTGCACGAAGGGGAATACCTTTGAGCGTTTGAACAAAGAAGCCCACATTGAAGCTAAAAGTCTAATTCAATCCCAAAATGAGTTAAAATACTCCTCATTTCCATCAACGATTATCTTGTTCCTTTTTCTAGTCAAAGGACTACAACAAAACCAAGGAAAAAAAATTCCAAAGAGAAAAAACTTTCAGCGAATAGCAAACCAACCCAAATCTTTTTTGGCACCCTTTCTATTAGAGTGACTCCTGCCTGCATTATTTGGATCGATAAAGGTGTGTTTACTAAGTTTGAACTAAAGAGACAAGAGTAGAATGTAATTTGATCAAGCATGCAGAAAAAGAATGCAGAAAAACACGAATGTGAATCAACTCTCAGGAAAAATATAGATATTTGTCTGCATATAACATCATATAGGAGACTAGAATTTCAGACTCCTAGCTAGGAAAGAGTATGTGAATCAGCTCTTAGGAAATTTAAGATATTTGTCTACACAAAACATCATATAGGAGACCAGAGTTTCACACTCCTACCTAGGAAGGAGTCGATATCAAGCATGCAAAATTTCATGTACAAATGTTGTGTAGATAATGAGACTAAACTACTTATGACCTTTGAACTAGTTGTCATTAAAACACACAATACGACTAGCATTAAAATATTCAACATTAAACAAATATCCTGTCTGATTCATACCAAAAACTTTACTGCAAAACTTGCTCCTAATAAATCCTGTCGAAGAGAAGCATTTGCTTGAATAATTCTTTTTAACCTCTCAGTAATGCTCATGTAATCAGCTCTTGGTGAGAAAAAGAAATCAGAGCAATAAGATACAACGATTAGCAAGTCCTTTTTCTATAAATGAAACCACTAGTTAAAATTTGACATGAAACAAATAAGGTGCTAAGAACAATTTAAACAGAAAGCTATTTAGTCTGAAACCTTTACCTTTATTTAGCAAAGGCCCAACTATTTCCGAATTCCCAATGCTCACGGCAGAATGAAGCGGCGCACATCCAACTTCATCCATACTATTAACTAGGATGAAACTTCCCAATTTCATCCTTCCTTGCATTATCTTTATCTTCATAGATCTCAATCTAAAATCAAACACAAATTACCAACCAAATGATAGTCGATAGCATGAACTCTAGGGTTTCTGCAAGACAAAGCATACACAACTAGAATCCACAATCCTCGCGAAGGAGATGAGGAGAATATACTTACAAGTTTCTCGGTGGTGGTGGTGATGTTATTAATCATGTGGCGAACACGGTGGCCCTGGTATAAGCAGTCCTTGCTGGAAGCTAAGAGAAACTGAGAGAGAGAGAGAGAGAGAGAGAGAGAGAGAGAGATAGAGAGAGCGATAGAGCAAGATGTACTTCCAATCCCAGATAGCATAGTCTATTAGTTTGGAAAAGCTTCGGTTGATGGGTTGAAGTGAGGGAGAGGATATGCTTGCTTCTTGTCTCCCTTAGACTAACTCTTTCCCTATCTCCCTTCTGCCGCCGTTACTCTCCTCTTGCTATTGATTTGTTTATTGTTCTATGTGTTTTTAGATTAAGAGATTTAGGAATTGAGGAGAGGAAAATATAGGATAATTTGGGTGCCTTAAGACCGAAAAGAATTTAGATTGGTCGGTATTTTTTAAATGTTTGATTGCATCTTGTTGGGCGGCATAAAAAATTGGGTGGGAGGGAACTTGAAGATTTTAGGTTTGGGAAATGAAAATTTTCTTTTGTTTTTAGGGCACGCTAAGAACGCCTTAAAAATTTTTTTTTTGAGGGCATGCTAGGTGCGCCTTAAAATTCAATTTCTAGGGCGTGTGGACGCGCGCCTTAAAAACTCAATTTTAAGGCACACAATGTGCGCCTTAAAAACCTCCTTTTTACGACACACGTTCAAAGTACGCCTTAATTAGTTAAAAAAGAAGGCACGCAGAAAAAGCGCGCCCTAAATAATATAAAAATACAGTTTTTTAAGGCGTACCCTTTTAGGGCGCGCATTTTTGCACGCCCTAATTTGCGCGCCTTAAAAAGCCTCCTTTGGTGTAGTGTCATTTGGCATTGGATCAGGCACCATAGTTTGTGCAGGTGATTCTATGCGTTGTTGAGGAGCTAATGTTGATGGCTGAATTAGAGGAATTTCGAGGATGTTGTAATGAGTGTTGGGAACTTCGTCTATATGCTGTAATTCTTCAAACAAAAACTGCTTATTTTGATGTAATATATCACTGCCTTCTTCGATGAATTTTGCATTATGAGTCTCCATGATCCTAGAGTGAGCATGAGGGCAATAAAACTTGAAACCTTTTGACTTCTCAGCGTAACCGACGAAAAAACAACTTGTTGTTCGTGAGTCAAGCTTCTTCTCATTTGGATCATAAAACCTTGCTTCAGCTTTGCATCCCCAAACATGAAAATGATTGAAACTAGGTTTTCTTCCAGTCCAAGTCTCAAATGGAACCTTAATCACAGACTGACTTGGAACTCTGTTAAGGATATAATTTGCTGTCTTCAAAGCTTCCCCCCACATGCTCGAGAAAACATACTTCTGACCATTCCTATAAATGTCCTATTCTTTCTCTCAGCTACACCATTCTATTGTGGTGTCCCAGGTGTGGTGTACTGTGCAACAATGCCCTCCTGTTCCAGAAACAAGGCGAATGGCCCTTTCTGCTGACCGGCTTCAGTGTACTTGCCAAAAAACTCACCACCTCTATCTGATCTCACTACCTTAATGTGTTTTTGAAGCTGTTTTTCCACTTCTAGTTTAAATTTTTTAAAACAACTCAAGGCTTGTGATTTTTCAACAATTAAATAGACATAAGTGAACCTAGAGAAATCATCCATAAAACTAATAAAATAGTTGTTTCTGCATATAGTTTTGTTGGGGAAAGGTCCACAAATAGTTTTGTTGGGGAAAGGTCCGCAAATATCTGTGTGAATTATTTCCAAAAGATATGTACTTCTAGTAGAACCCATTTTTTAGGATTAGTTAGCTTCCCTTTAAAACAGTCCACACAGTCTAATAATTATCAAAATTTAGTGTTAGTAACAAGTTTTGTTTTGATAATTTTAAAATCCTTTCTTGTGAAATGTGTCCGAGTCTTTTATGCCATGGATTATAGGAGCCATTATCTATTAGCATTCTTTTAGACGGGGTACAAAGAGTGTTGAACAATCAAAATTGTCACCAACATATTGCATTTTCCATAAACCATCAGAAATATAGGCAACACCCAGAATAACATCTATTTTATTTTTGTGAAAAAACTTAATACAATCATTATCCCCAAGAAAAGAAAAACCTGAATCAACTAGTTTTGTAGTAGAAATTAAATTCCTTCTCATGGAAGGTACATAAAGAACATCCTTAAGTTCTAAAGTAAAATCTAAAGTAAAATCATGTAACATTCCGAATTAAATAGTGATTACATTAATACTCAACTCTTACACCCATCGTTTTCGTAGTCTCAACTCAAGCTCACCTCGTCGGTCAAGTTTTGGGAGAAGAAAGCTAGCTGGGTTTTCTCTACTTTTTCCCAATTTTATATGGGTCTGTAATTTTGTCGCAGTGATCAATTTGAGTTTCGTTGCATAGGGTTCTTAAGACTTGGAATTTGGATGTTGAAATTTTTAATATTAGGGTTTTAGCTTTGATGCATGTCTCTGATTTTCTCTTATCTGGGTTTTGTTTGCATTAATGAGTACGTTGGATTTAGGGTTTCACCTGAGAGCGTCCTTCTAAGGAAAAAAAAAAAAAAAAAACCTTCGAGGAAAGTCGTCGAAGCCAACAAAGTGCTGTTTCTGCCCCAATTTCAATTTACCACTTTTTTTTTTTTTTTTTTTTATGCTTTCAATTTTCGTAGTTACTTTTTCTTGTTTTTATTTCATTAATTTATGTGATTCAATTTCTCCTGGGATTTTAGCTTGCTATTTTGTTTAGGTTAGCTTAGAATTTTTTTTGGCTTTGTTTTTATTAGATTATGCCTATAACTATGATGGTGTTAAATTTACTTTGAAAAGTAAATTGTATGAAACAAATCTATTCTGAGGCATGAGCTTTAAAAATTACTCGCTTGATTTCATTTTTTCCCCTCGAATTTTTGAAATTTTATTGGCGGATTTTTTATTGAAATTTATGGTCTTCACTTTGTTATGCTTGCAAGTAGGCACGAATCTAATATTAAAAATAAAGGTGGGCTGAATTCATAATTAAAAATAAAAAATGGCTGATTTATAACCAATTAATTTAATAAAATAGCATTTACAAGAAATTTAGTAAAAAAATTATTTAATTTTTTCATATTTTTTCACATTTGAGGTGGACTGGAACCCAGTCCAAAACTATCTGGTTCCGTACCTGCTTGCAATTTTGGATTCTTACTGTGAAATTTTTTTTGAAATTGAGTATGAAGGGTTTATGAGATTGCAATTGGTGACAAAACGGACATGAACATAAGCACTCAATTGTGGGTGGGAAAATGTGGGTCTCGCTGGAATTATACCAAAATTATCTTTGGTTTTATGCAGTAAAAAATCATGAGCTTCTTATGGTAAAATTGTGTTCCTTGATTTGTATTCTTGGTAATTCTCTATATTTTTTTTTTTGGCATTTGATGGAACTCATGCCATGAAAACAATTCTCATTCCGAATGCTTAGTAGTTCAAGTAAGTCAAGGAGATCTGAATTTCATGACTGTTCACTCATCCTAATCTGCTTCTACGTCTTGATCCACGCGAAGTAAATCTCTGAAGTATCCGCTTTTTATGATGTATTACTATGTTTTCTTTAATATTTCAATTAAATATGTTCATGCTTATAGAAATAAAGAAGTGTAAGAGCTCATTGGATGTGTGTGGGTTTGTAGCTAGGGTTTCTGAGGGTGTCGGAGTAATGACAAAGATGAGTCCCCATGTTCTCCCTCCTTTTTTTTTTCTCCTGATAAATTTTTTGTGGGGCTACTCTATTGCGATTGATTATGGTGTTTTATTTATTTAATGACTATCGCTTTTTAAAATTTTGTAGGTCTACTCTATTGCGATGGTATTTATTTCATGACTATTGCTTTTTAAAATTTAGGCTTATTAGTTTAAATGCATATTAAACTTGCACATTAGTTACATTTTGCATCTTGAACTAGTTATTCGTTCACTTAATAGTATGAAACGGCCGAGTTGAGCCATTCAGTTCTATTTCCATTATAGATGTTAAATAACCTTGAAAAATAAGGACAAAAATGAGATTTTCGACACACTGACACACTTGAGTCATGTAAAACTCTACGTGGAAGGGATCGAGACCCATACCTATGAGATAATCATATATGAAACACTCAAACTTCCACTTCGCATAATATCAATCTTTCTCTCTGTGCGCATGAAGCCATGAAGGTCCCTCTGCACCAATTCCACCATTTTTCTCTACACCAATTCCACCATTGTTTCTCATTCCCTCTTCCCCTTGTACGAATACCTAGTAATTCAAACATACACGGTAATAAAACAATATAAGGTCCACAACAAATGTAATTCTAAATTTCTTATACAATATAATATTTTTGTATATATAAGATGATAGATGAAAATGGAAAGTAGAAATGTACAGGAATTCCAACAAACACTAATCATCACTAAGTTCATCTTCATCTTATTTTATAATCCTCATTTTGAAGACGTAACTGGTCAAATCGACAACCCTTTTGGATTCAAATTCTCTAATTCCCTGGATCCATACACTGTCACTGCACACCCTCAAGTTCACTAATTCCTTGGACTCAGACACCATCATCGCACACCCCCAAATTCTCTAATTCCATGGACCCATTGAATTTCTCTATCAAGCATGCCTCACGTTGTCACACTCTGTCCTATTACAAACCTTATCACAATCCCTTTCTCCTTCTCCAACTTCTTTAGCTTCTTCCCTACACGCATAATTAACTATTAATATTAATGTTGATTATCATTTTGATTACTAATTATAATTGAGGTTGACGACCTTGAGGCATCCAGGTTTGTCGGACTGTTTGTTGTCGTTTTTTGATGCTAAAAGTTGTGTTGATTCCTACGATCACAAAAGCTTTCTACTTTGGATGATGAGATGATCTGCCGACAGCTGATGGCGAGGAGTCGATGGGTTGTAAAGGGCATGTGGGTGTCGATAGTGGATTGGAGAAATCGATGGAGCTGATGGAGTCGATGGTGGCCTTGAGTTCAGAGAGCATGATGTGAATCTGGCCAGAGAGATCTGATTCTGAGTGGGTGGCTTGATGTGCTTCACGGTGTTGAAGGAAGCTGTGAACCAAGTCTTGATGTTCGAGGAAGCTGTGAACCACCATGTCGAAGCTGTGGGATAGAGCGGTCTTCACTTTGAGATGCAAAGTCTTAAGTGCCATGTGTGAATGAATATGGACAAAATTAAACAAAACACATTTAGGGTTTTGAAATCAAAATTGGACGAAAATCTGAAGAGAATTAATTGACGATTGTGAGAAGAAAAATGGATAACCATTTTGGCTATCGATTATGGTGGCGATGTGGTACTTTGGAGAAGGTGTTGTCTATTAGAAATTGAGGAATAAGATGTGATGGGTTGGAATAAGAAGAAAATGGTAGAAGTTCTACAATTGTGAAGTTCCATAATTACTCTCAATTAATTAATTATATTTTAATCCATGTAGGTGTTACATTAATATTTTCACGCCAAAGGGAACGGTTGTGATGGAAATGGGACTGAGTGACTCAATTCGACCGTTTGATGCTGTTAAGTGAAACAATAACGAATTCAGAATGCAAAATGTGACTAATGTGCAAGTTCATGGTCCATTTAAGCTAATAAGCCCAAAATGTATATTCACCCAAAAACTTAACAGTAGTACTGTTGTAACATATCTTGAAATTAAGAGGTATATATCACTATCTGTATGGGCTTTTATTTTATCAATTGTTTTTTGTGATAGGTTTTGGACTTAATTATTTGTCCCAACAAGTTTTATTTTTACTGAGGCAAATTGTACTAAAAGCTATCATCCTTAACAAATGTAACTTCTTTTCTTGAAAGAATATTTAATGATTTTGTTATATCTTGTCAATTGATTAAGAAAATTATAGTTGTTTGCATAAGCTATATAATATATGTATAAATGAACATTTTTAGTTTAAATGATTTAATTATTGTGGAACCATAAATCACCGAAAAATTATGCAGCCGCCATGTGGCTCGTAACTCATATAACGCCGATATTACCCCTGGTAAATACGATGATGACATCCCACGATCTTCGCATTAAATTAATATGTTTATCGATTAAATATATTAATTAATCAGATCAATGCCAATAATAAATAATCTCTTCACGAGTTATTTATTATTATTTATATAGTTAATAGTAGTGATTTCTTTCGGTAGAATCACTTATTAAACACTATCTCCTTCAACCAATCAGACGCTCCGCTGACTCTCAACGCTTCACTATAAATATAAAGCTTCATTCACCTCTAAAGGTAATTCAAAACTCATACCGAAACTCTGCCGGTTTATTTCTCTCGATTAAACTGACTTAAGCATCAGAGTGTTCATGGTTGAACCACCCCTCGGGCTTCAATCTTAACCCCAATTATTTCTTGTTATTGTGTGTAGGGATCAATAAGAAATTCTATAAGTCTGAACGATTTCTGCATCAACAACTGGTGCTTTCATTGAGAGCCGAATTAAGAAATACTCAATGCATGCTCTCTGATTTTTTCAAGAAAAACTTATCATTGTTCATTGTTCTTCATTCATGACAAGAACTTGAAGAATGAAACGATTTGACAAGCTCTACCGCCTTCTTCACAAAGACTTATGATAAGAACAACCTGTTCAACGGAATCCCAGAGGTTCAACTGAATCATCCCTAATGAGAACTACGACCTGTTATACAATCAGAATTTTCCATGATGCAAGAAAGGGTGCCAGCCCATGGATACGTTGTCCATGCCATGTCAAAGCTGCTTGGTACCGGCGTATTCCTCGACATCAATCCACTTCTCTCATTTCGCGTGACGATAGCCTTCCCACTTGCGGATGGGTGACTAGCTAGAAAGGCGACACAATAAGCCCCAAATTGGCTCTATATTGACATCTGAACTTCAGAGGCTTATGAACAACCTACATCATGCATGAGGACACACTCAAGCTGACAGGACCCATCCCAATCCCCCAGGGATTAGTGCGGGATGACCCTGCTCCCGTCTGACACGAAGTGTCAGACAAGGGATATTTTCGTCCTTTGCCCTCCCGGGCTATCAGAGTACGCCAGGATCCGGAGGAGGTATGTGATATCTCGGTCTCTGCTACAGTCCACATCCGATGTCAACCTGAAGGGCAGTCAAAACATTAAAAACTGTGAGTGGACAAAACAAAAAGTTTATAAAAACATTTAATAAGGAAGACATTTGTACCCTCCACTAAAAAGCATGCATGCATTCGAAAACCATTTATCCAAAACAACCATATGTGGGACTAAGCCCAAAGCAGATATAAACTAAGGTCGAAAGGACCACAATAAAAACGACCATACGGGCCACTGCCCAAATCCTGTGCACACCTGTACACACCACATATCATATATCATATATCCATCACATACATATATATAAGTCACACAACCAATCCTGTCACGGTATCCAAAGCCACGCGCGCGCTACCCGGGTCTCAATCCGAGTCTTCTCAAAGTCAAGATCAATGTCCGTAGACCACTGACCCTACCCGAGGTAATAGTAATCATAGCCTTCCTGAGAGTAAGGAACCCAACTGGGGGGTGACTCCACTCAGTCGGTGCTCCGTGACTACTCCGGGGTCCACCCAGGCCAACGACCCTCCCCGGAGGAGATAATAGAAGTAAAGGAAGGTAGACGAACATATATATACATAACATAAACATTCATGACCGGTTCCCCTGAACCGTCATGAATCCATAATATCCACAATCAGGTAACATGCCGGTTCCCATAAACCGTCATGTACCGTAATAACATAACCGAGGTAACATGCCGGTTCCCATAAACCGTCATGTACCGTAATAACCAACAAGGGTTCATGCCGGTTCCCATAAACCGTCATGAACCATGATACCATATTAAGAGTTCATGCCGGTTCCCGTAAACCGTCATGAACCGGGAAATCCATTTAAGGTTCCCTGACCTGAAATCAAAACCGTAAAGTGACTGGGTCTCGTACCCGAACATAGGATACCAACTGGGCACCGTGCCCGGAATCTGAGGTCATATGCCCGAGACAAAACCAAATGGGTCTCATACCCGAATTTCTCATTTTGAAATCCAAATTCAGTTCATTTAAATCAATAAAGAAATACAGACCCGTATAAGCACCGTATAAGGCCGAAACCTCGAAATACGTGCTTATACGTAACCACATACAAATGCACCCATGACATCATCAAACAAGTAATAAAACATATAATAAACATTTATGCATGCACCAATTTAGAAAACAAGGTCCACTCACAGACCGTCCGAGCTGCCGCCTCGATTTGCGTGCCATACGGCTCCCCGAGCCGATCACCATCACCGGGACTCCCAAACCTGTCCAAATTTTAATAGAAGGTTACTAACTACTTAATTAACCTCCTACCAAAGCCCCGTAATTTTCCCGAACTTTTAACTATTTTTAAACCGACCCTAAACCTTCCGACACCCCGAAAACTATCGAAACGATGTCCGATTGACGTGAGACCAGTCCCAAAATCTTCGTTACGTCGAATAGAAGATTTCCCGTGTTGGACACTTTCCCAAATTACTGTTCACGCGCCCTCACGCGCCCCAAGAAGGTCGAAAATACTGTTCATCGGCTCCAACCTCCAGCAGACCGGTTTTACTGTTCATGGCCGGTTCACCTGGTTTGGCCGGTCCAACTGGACCGGCGTGACCGGTTCACAGACCTAGACACCCCATTTGTCATCCTAGTTCTTCCTTTTCGATTCCTTTCTTCCTATTTTGATGTTTTCCATCCATTTCAATCCCTAAAACTACCTAAAAACACCTAAATCCTAAGGTTTGATTTTGAACCAAATGGTTCAAAATTCTCAAAATGCAGCCATGGCTTCACAGCAGTCCCTAGCTTCCTAAAACCTTCCTAACATGTCCCTAGCAACTCAATGGACTCATTAAAATCATTAGAAATGAACCATAACATCAAAAATGTAAAAATGGATCAAAAGGGCCTCACCGTGAACCTCACGGGTTCTTGTCCCTCTCGCCGCCGTGGATGGCGGTTCTGGCCGCCCAGCCACCTCCTCAGTCCCCTCTTCCATCCCTGGTTGCTTGAATGAAGGATGGATGGGTTTTGGGTTGCACAGATGGAAGGATGGTGGATGTGAGATCGGGTAGTTTTGTGTGTGTGTGTTTGAAATGAGGAAGAATGGAATGCACGGTGCATGAAGGAAAAGAGAGGGCATGTGGATGGGTGACACTTGTCACTCATCCATAGGGCAGGTATTAAATATCTGGGCCCCCACTAAGTCCAAAAGTTAACTCGTTTCGTAATTCGTGCAATAGTGCACTTGAACTTCCGTGAACCGTAACTTTGCCGTCGAACGTCCGAATTCGACGTGCCGCCTGTCTATGGATTCGTATCGTCCTTATCTACGTAACGGTCCTCGGCCCTCGGCCATTGGACATCCTGGTCAAAAAGTCAACTTTTGACCCCATTTAACCAAAATTACCAAAATGCCCCTAAACTTCCGAACGTCATAACTTCCTCCACGAACGTCGGAATTGAACGTACCACCTGTCTATGAACTCGTGACGTCACGAACTACGTCACGGTCATCGGTCAAAGTCCATTTGACCGCCCGATTGAAAAGTCAACATTTTGCCACCACTAGGGGCAAAACGGTCATTTCGCATCGTTCGTCCGATTTAGCCTAACTAATCACCGATTAACCTCACTAATCGTGATTAGTCACTAATCTAATCTAGGAATTTGGGACGGGTCGTTACACAAGCCCATGAAAGACATAATGTGACACCTTGCCATTAAAGCTCGAGACATAAGTCTCAATGCTCCGCATGACATGCATTGCACTCGGACGCACTCGGACCCATGATGAACGCGACGTGACACTACCACTAGAGCTCGAGGACAAAACATTTAATGCTTCATACGCCATGCACGAGGATGTGCTCAAGTCCATGAAATACAAGGAGTGACATCTTGTCACAAGAGTTCAAGACGTGGGTCCTAACGCTCTGCACACCAAGCACGAGGATGCACCCGAGCTCACGTAGATCGAGACGTGACAACTAACCACCAGAGCTCGAGGCATAAGACCTGACACCTTACATGACATGCGCAGGTGCTACAACATTTGTACCCATAACACGACTCATCACAACAAGTCGAACAGCTAAACAACCAAGATCAAGTCCAATCAGAGCTCCCATAATGACTTCAACGAGGCCTTGGAATGTCTCAAGCTTCTAAGAGACGCAATACACCTCGCGAAAGGCAATGGAACATCCTAAAATGCACTAGCAAGGAGCACGTCGATCGCCGGACAATGTCCCGAGACGTATCGTTAATCAATTTTGGAGAAGCAAGACACACCCACCGAGTAAGGAGTCAACGACATGACGTGACCTCCCAGATTGTAAACGCCTGCTCAAGTGGACAATTCAATGAAGGTTCAAGACGTTTTGGCCACCATAGAGATGAGGATGGGACATACTCACTGGCATGCTTACACACTTCGACAATGGAGATTCCGGGAAGTCGACACTACCCCACTCGACGCTACTTTCGTCCTCATCGAGGCATACTACATGTTGGAGACGTAAAAAAAATGCTAGATCAATGCCTCCAAGGAATCCAATGCGACGGCGGTCTAAGAGATGACTTTCGGCACCAGATTCTACCATACATCATCAATTTCAAGTGTTGGACCATGTCCCATGACACACCTACAAGAAACTCCGAAAAAGAAAGCTGTATACGTGGAGTACAAGTGCAGCTTAGACACGAAGTGCCTTCGCCACCCGAAGTACTTGAAGCCTTCGCCACGCGAAGCACTCGAGGCATTTTCCACGCGAACCACTCGATGAATTCGCCACACGAAGCATTCGATGCCTTTTCCATGCGAAGCACTCGATGTCTTCGCCATGCAAAGCACTCAATGCCTTCACGTCGATGCCTTCACCACGCGAAGCACTCGATGCCTTCGCCACGCGAAGCACTCGAGATGTGAAGCGCTCCAAGCCTTTTCCCTACGAAGCACACAAAGCCTTTGCCATTCAAAGCACTTCATGCCTTCGCCACGCGAAGCATTTGATGCCTTCGCCACGCGAAACACTTGATGTCTTTGCCACGCGAAGCACTCGATGCATTCGCGTCAATGCCTTCGCCACACGAAACACTTGATGCATTTGCCACGCGAAGCACTTGATGCCTTCGCCACGCGAAGCACTTGATGCCTTCGCCACACGAAGCACTTGATGCCTTCGCCACGCGAAGCACTCAAGACGCGAAGAGCTCGAAACCTTCGCCCTGCAAAGCACACAAAACCTTTGCCACGTGAAGCACTCGAAGTCTTTGCCGCACGAAGCACTCAAATCCTTCGTCGTGCAAAGCACTCGAAGCCTTCGTCGTGCGTAGCACTTGAAGCCTTCGTCGTGCAAAGCACCAAAGACTTCGCCACATGAAGCACTCTAAGCTTTTTTCATGCGAAGCACTCTAAGCCTTTGCCACGTAAAGCACCCGAGTCTTCTCCATGCGAAGCACTCGAAGCCTTCGCCATGTGAAGCACTCGAAGCCTTCGCCACGCGAAGCACTTTAAGCCTTCGTCACGCGAACCACTCTAAGCCTTCGCCACACAAAGCACCCGAGTCTTCGCCATGCAAAGCACTCCAAGCCTTCGCTCCGCGGAGCACTCTAAGCCTTCGCCATGCGAAGCACTTTAAGCCTTTGCCATGCGAAGCACTCTAAGTCTTTGCCACACAAAGCACTCGAGTCTTCACCATACGAAGCACTCCAAGCCTTTGCCACGCGAAGCATTCCAAGCTTTCGAGCACTCTAAGCCTTCGCCCCGCGAAGCACTCCAAGCCTTTGCCATGAGAAGCACTCTAAGCTTTCACCATGCAAAGCACTCCAAGCCTTCGCCCCACGAAGCATTCCAAGCTTTCGCCCCTCGAAGAATTTCAAGCCTCCTCCACGACGTATCAAGGAAATCGCCCCACGGTGCATTAAGGCAATCTCCCCGCGACGCATTAAGATAATCGCCCCACGACGTATCAAGGCCATAATGCCTTCAGCTCGCAACCCATCAGCATTTACGCCTTGTGAAGCACCAAAAACGTCCACTGGCGAAACACTCAAAGACTTCACCTTTGAAGAACTCGAAGCTCCTCTCTAAAGGGAAAAGTACAGCGTTCACCTCAAAGAGCTAAATCACCACCTCAAGCAACTTAACGACTAAGTTCAATGCAATTGACCAACAATGAGGTACATACTACTCAAGCATATTCTCAAGGATCTTTCACTCATACCCAACAAACGGGCTTGCCAGAATTGGAAAATCTACTAAATATCGCTTCCCAACCTCACCAAGGGGAGCAACAACCGGGTTATGTCATGACAAATCTTGGGCAAATGTCTTAGTGTGTGCGACTACAAATTCCAGCACACAAATTCGAGATTGATTCGTACGTACCAAGCTCAAATTTTACTTCCTTGAAGAGATTTTGATCGCGCCAAAAAGGTACGGAAGTCATCTTTCCAACGCCACCAACGACACTCAATTCAGAGCTAAAACGAAGTCAGAAGACCAAATTTACTACACAAAGGTCAAATCTTCCGAAAATCACAAAACACTCAAAAAAGAATGGAAGGCTTCTATTAATGAAAATTAAAGAAGTTGGCAATTCACAAGTTGAATGCTCAAACATGTATTCAATGCTAAGATCAAGCTACGAGCCAAGAAGAATCATAAAGCTCATCACTAGGAACGGCACGACCTCAGAGTCTCTCCGTCAACCCATGAGCAAGCCTTGGAGGACTTCGATCATGCCATCGTGGACTTCCAATGACACATCGTCCATGACATTCTTTAAACAATGGGGGGAAACCTCCTCAACATGGCCTACTTGGCATATTTGGCTTCACAAAAGCAACTTCACCACTGCTTGACTCGACGAGGGCTACAAAACAGATTGACTTTCAACTCCAAGATGAAACAATGGTTTGGTGTCATGTGTCTTCACTCCACTTGGCTTCAGCATCTAGATGATGGCATCTTCAAGCTCTCTTCTGATAGGTCGTCAATTAAGAATTATTTTATATTATTTTATACCCTTTATAGTTAAATTTTAATATTAAAATAATAAATAATTAGAAAAAATAATATATTTTGTGATTTTTTTGTTTAAATAAATAAAGCTTATAATTTGGAGCGTTGTGGCGAAAGAATCGTCCCGATCGGAATTATAAAAAATAAATTATGGACGAGTTTAGATGAAATTATATAATTTAATTTGTAATTGATTTGCAGGCCCAAAACATATTTTATAAAACATCAAGCCCAGCTGCAGCCCAAGTCCAATTGGAAATCCAATTCCGTTCCAGCCCAGTAGCCCAGACGCCAGGCCCATCCCAAATTAATCTTAGCCCACTGCGCAGGCCCAAGAAACCAGTCCAAAAGTCTCCTGCCAGCCCTGCTAATGTGGTCGGGACGCGCTGGCTGAATAACTTTTGCACCTTCGGCACGCTTGCGTCGAACCAGCCATCCTCTGTCATCAAGCGTGCGCCGATCTACTGCCTCCTGTCAGCGCATCAGACGCCGGGTCACCTGCTCCCATTCAGCTTTCCTCCACCGAAATCACTGTCCCTTTTTTCTGCAGCTTCTCACCAAATCCTCAACTGCTCCCTTTGCAGTTTTTCCAGCATGACTTTTGCAGATTTTCTTGCAATTATCAGCCACTTTTCAGCTCCAAACCATGCCTAATATCATCATTAATCATCATTGTTTATCATTTCATTATTTTATTTTTTTTTTTTGTATTTTTTTAGTTGAATTTTGGCACTCTCTTTATAAATAGGGAGATCATTTCATGTAACAAAGGTCCCCATTTTGGTTCTCTTTTTAGTAGTTTAAGTTCTAATTTTTTCTCTCTTTTTCACTCTTCATTTAAGTTCATTTTCTTTCTTTTTGTTCTTTATTTTTGGAGACCATTTTAACTTCTTATAGATTTTTTATTAATTAGCTTTATTTTAATTCTTGTTCTTAATTTATGTTATTTTTATGTTAGTTCTTAATTTCATTTCTTCTTTATTTTGTTCTTATGATTTTTTTTTGAGATCTCTTGAACACATTTTTATGCTTTCCTTAAGAAATACCTAGACCGAGTATTTCCGAAATAATTTTAGAATTTAAGTCCAAATTCTTATGTTTTATCCTCCATCTTCATAAGGTTCCTTCTGCTGTTCAGAGAATTTTATGAATAACATTCCATTGTTTCCATCCACTTTCGGAATCACAAGTTGTTCTTGGGTTCCGAAAGTGTAACTTTATTCTCTTTACTTAAATTCTTGTTATTGTTATTAGTTTTACTTATAATTCAATATATGTGTTGATATTTTCTTTCTAACATTTGTAAGTAAGAATGCAATCTTCATGTGTTTCGCTTTTTGAATTTCTTTTACTTCATATGTTTTAGTGTTTAAATTTCGATTTGAAACTAAATGTTGATTCGCTGTTTGGGGCATTTAGAATAGAGTTGAAGAGATCTAATGTTTGACCGCTGTTCGGCGCATTAAATCACAAACTTAAGGTGAATCGTATTGCAGATAATAATCCGCTGTTCGGTGCATTTATAATATGAAAAATGTATGCATGTATTTGAGATGATTAATGTAGAATTTCGTGATTGGTTCAATATGAGCATGATGTTAGAGTGTTGGTAAAAATGTGTTTGAAGAAAGTTCTCTTGTTCATTAATTCATTAATTCTTTTATTCTTTTATTCTTTAATTCATTTATTCTTTAATTTTTTGTTATTTAATTATTTAATTATTTAATTCATAATTATTTTATTAATTATCTTTCTTACTAACATATTATTAATGTTCCCTAATTTCCCCGGTTAAGAACGATCCTTATTTACCTATACTACAACTACACAAAAGGGTTTAAATTGTATAATACTCAAATTAGGTATTTAATTTAATGCGTAGTTTGGGCGTTATCAATTTTTGGCGCCGTTGCATGGGAAATTAAAAATCATTCTTAATGTGTTAGTATGTATAAAATTGTTTATATGTGAAATGTTCATATTTGTGTATAAAGTGTACATATTCTTAACTTTTGTTTATTTATTTATTTATGTGTACACTTGATGCCATACTACTTGTTCATATTTGTACACACGTGTTCATATTTTATTTGTTTATTTTCATAGTATTACATGTATATTACTTGTTCACAATTACTTTATTTTATTCTTATTTATTTGTTTATTTATTGTTTTGTTAAACTCAAAAAAAAATTCGATAAATAAATAAATATATATTAATAATAATAATAATAAATAATAAAATTCGGAATATAAAAAAAACAGAAAAGCACATATGTATATATATATATATATATTAGGCTTGATTTAATTTGTTTATAATGGTGCATACTTGATTTGATTTGATATGATAAGGTGCATACTTGATTTAATAATATGTGAGTGTATATATTAAATGTTCATATTTACTATGTGTTCATACAATATCGGTTCAGACCGAATATGAAGCCCATATAACTACAGGCCCAGCCCATTACCAAAACAGTACCAATCCGGACCAATCTTGGAGGCCCAGCCCTCTACCCGGCTCGACATGTCGGCCCAGACCGACCTAGAGGCCCAGCCCTATTCTGACACCATGCCACTAGCCGACTCTAGAGGCCTAGCCCTCTGCCCGGCTCGGCATGTCGGCCCAGATCGACCTAGAGGCCCAGCCCTCCTCTAACACCATGCCACTGGCCGACTCTGGAGGCCTAGCCCCTGTCGATCGGTGAATTGGCTCAGACCGACCGATCGGCCCAACACTGTCGCTTAGAACAAGCCCAAGGGGTCCAGGCCCACTCATGCAAACAAACCCTAGTCGGGTCTGGATGACACCTCCACGTGTCAGTCCCACATCAATTGACATTTGTCCCACATCGGGAAAATACAAATATTATATTCACCACACCCGTACAAAGGGGGTCCATTTTTCGTACACAGGAAACTAAGCAATTACTGTTCACTACTACTTTTACAGTATACTTTCCACCACCCACTCTACACCTTAGATCGACCACTAACTTGGGCGTCAAAGTACTTTTAGGCCGGTGCCACAACGATACCTATACTCTGACCGATCGACCAGTTTCCTTCTTTTTCAGGTCTACACAGGGCACGTGGTAGAGCAGCATTCGCTACCCTAAGTTGGCACATTTTGTGCATCAACAGTTTGGCGTCGTTTGTGGGAAACTAACTAAGTTTTCCCTCAACTTTACCGAGCCTAAAATGTAACGACCCGTCCCAAATATCGGGATTTAATAATATTTAATTGTGATTCACTAATCTGGGATTAGTTGGGCGATTTCGGACGAATTGTGCAAAATGACTGTTTTGCCCCTGAGCGTGGGCAAAACGTTGAATTTTATTTCGGATGGTCAAATGGACTTTGACCGATGACCGTGACGTAGTTCGGGACGTCACGAGTTCATAGACAGGTGGCACGTTCGATTCCGACGTTCGTGGTGAAAGTTATGATGTACGGAAGTTCAAGGGCATTTTCGTAATTTGGACGAAATAGGGGAAATGTTGACTTTTTGACCGGGATGTCCGATGGCCGAGGGCCAAGGACCGTTACGGAGGTTTCGTCGATACGAATCCAACGACAGGCGGCACGCCGAAATCGGACTTCGTACGAGGAAGTTATGGTCTGAAACGTGAAATCGGGGAAGTTACGTCTCGGTAACTGTGTTGATTATTTTATTCTGAAATGGTGGTTGGAGGACACTTGGATGAGTGACAAGTGTCACTCATCCGACGGCTATATTGGATCTTGATCCACTAATCATAAACTATATACTAAAGTTTCCACTATATAATAATTTAGGATTAAATCCCTGCTTTTGATCTGAGCCATCCATTCCACCCCCAGATTGCATCACAGCCGTCCATCTCATCCCTCCCTTCTATTTCTGATCATTCCTCCCTCACCCGTGAACAAGCAAAAATGAGAGTTGGGTTCTGGCCATTGCCAATCTCTCTTCCACAATTGATTGCACAAATGGATAATTGGTGATTTGGGGAAGGTTCTGGCTGAGGGAGAGCACGGGGGACTGAGTGGGGTGGTGTAATTCGGGAATCAAATTTCGGGGAATTGGAGGGAATTTCGAATTGGAACATTTGGGCCGTGACGATCAAAATGGAGTTTACTTTGGGTCTTCTGGGATCAAAACGATCAGCTTTGCTTCAAGAACGAAGAGAAACCATGGCGGATTGAGGAAGAACTGAACTTTCATGGCAGCTCAAAGTCGAGCTTGTGTTCAGTGGGTTTGAGGTATGTATTTCTCAAATTGACCTTGTAGAAATGTCCCTTACACTCTCACGATGCTAACTGAATGAATTAATTTGGAAATCAGGGACGGAATCGGTGAACCCGAATTGGAAACCCGTCAAGGATCGATCGAGAGTCGTGAGGATTTGGACCCTAAATTGTGTAATTCGATTTACAGAACTTAAATGGTGATTGATTACAAGGGATCAGTTGAAAGAACGGATTGAATTGATGTCGAATTGGGCATGATTGAACCGGATCCTATCGCGGGTAATCAGACCCGTTTACCAGTCATTCGGGTGAGGAAGGAACACTGTAGCAGTCACTGTAGCAGGCGCGTGGCTTTCACGCGCAGCCACTCACGGCGGCGCGTGACGGCGCGTGGGCACGAATCTCGAGGTGAGGTCAACATGACTTTTATCCTATACAATGTAATGAACATTTTAGCGTTGGTTTCGTGTCGATCGGATCCCGTTTTCAATATTGTTCGGGATGTCCGAAGGTTTTAAATCGAGTTTAAAAATACTTAAAAATTCGGGAAAATTACGGGACTTGAATAGGATGTTAATGATGAGGTTAGTGATCCTCTAATGTGATTTGAACAGGATTGGGAGTCCCGGTGATAGTGTTGTGGCCCGGGAAGGCCTATGGCACGAGTATCGAGGCGCTCGGTTAAACGGTCTGTGAGTGGACATTGGTTTCATAAATTCGATGCATGCATAACTGTTTTTATGATTGTTATAATTATGATTAAATGATTTACTTTGGATATCGGTGAATTTAAAATGATTTCACGTATTTCGAGGCAAATTACGTATTTGCACGTAAATCGAGGTTTTCTGGATTTGCACCGATTTCCATAAATATGGTTGGATATGATTTCATGAAACGGTTACGAACTTGAATAATGTAAAATCGAGCGAGGGGCCCAGTTAATATGTGGATCGGGCCAGGGGCCCAGTTAACTTGTGAAATCGGGCCAGGGGCCCAGTTGATTTCTACACGTGATTGCGGGTCGGGGACCCTAAAATGGAATTGAATAAATGTTTCCTGGTTTACATTTTATATATGTTCACATGCTGGAATCTATAAATGGTTTTGATGATATTTCGGTTATGGCACGTTTCACGGTATTTGGGCATGATACCCGTTTGATGAAACGTAACGATTGGTTCGGATTTTATCTATGTATACCTATATGTTTTGCATGTGGATATCAATAAAATGTATTTGGTACTGCACTGTATGAATCCTTCCATATTATATTGTCTCCTCCGGATGAGGTACCCCGGAGAGGTCACGGACGCCTAGTACGTCCAGCGTCTATGACGCTAAGCATCGGGGATGTTGTACCCGAACGGGGTTCGGGGATTGAACTCGGAAATTGAGACCCGAGTGGCACGCGTAGCCTTGTGATTGTGACCTTATTGACGTCAGGGACGTCAGACATCAGGGATGTCGGATTGGAGTGTATAGTGCAGTGGCTAAAATAATGGTTATGGTTTATATTATATGCCTTATGGTTCATATTACTGGATTTATGAAATAACTCTTGGATTTACTTTTGGAAATTGAAACTAGGCTTTGGTTTCCGGGATAAGGCCCTAATGGTTATTTCTAAATAAATATGGGATTATTGGTTTTGGTGCATGCATATGATTTTACTGAGGGGCATAAATGTCTTATAAATGTTTTAAGCAGACTTGTTTATTTTCGTCCACTCACAGCTTTTGTTTTCAATGCCCTTCAGGTTGATTCCGGATACGACTGCAACAGAGACTTGAGCATCGCACACCTCCTCCATCGATCCTTACGCACTCTGGAAGCCCGTCTGGGCAATGGCAATCAGTTATCCCTTGTCTGACGCCTCTTGTCAGACGGGAGCATGATACATTCCATGGTAATCCCGGGGGGATTGGGATGGGTCGTGTCAAGTGGTATCAGAGCAGGTTTTGCTCTTTTGTGCGCGAAGGACAAGGGTGTGATGTCTCTTTGGGCTGCAGTTCCGTTGTCAACCTGATAGATAGTTTTGGGTTTGTATGGTGGATTGGGTGTGTTTGGCCCGATACGCCGTGCCTTGATGCGATTCAACCCAAGTGGGGTTGTATACGATTAACTGGTAATGTGGGACCGTCGGTTCGGTCATGTGATTGTGGATTGTTGTGCCACTGGGCACAGCCGGGTTCGGGGAACCCCATTGGAATAATGTTATGGAAATACGAAACTCAATTGAGTAATGGTCTAAATTATGGACCCTGGTAGTGTTGGCTAGTGTACGGGGTGTTAGTGCATCAGAGTTAGCCGATGACCTTCGTGGTGGAACCCACGATGGAACCCACGTTGAGTTGACGATTGGATTGGATTGGACGTCTATACGATGTCAGGACCGCGGGGTCGGTCAGGTTGTGGATTTTACTGCAGAAGGCAGTTGGGTTCGGTGGAACCCTAGGGTGTGATTTTGGAACCATAAGTTATAATTGATGGAATGGAAAGTGAACTTTAATTGGGAACTTGTGCTGCGACGAGCGGCTGAGGTCATGGATGACCATGTGGATGACTCTAGTGAGTCTTATGGGTTTCGATCTACGGATACGGTTATGAGAAAATATGGAATCCCGTGTCGGATCGAATACTAGTGTGATGTGTGGATACGGATCTTGACAACGATGACTGTTGGTCGACAGTTGTGTCGAGATGACTGGCTATCGAGGGTATTTAGTGTGGCTTTCACACTTGAGGATCAGGGGATGTTCAGGGAACGTCCATTATCCTGATGTGCCAGTGGTCAAATTGGAGGTACCCATAGTCGTAGGGTACGAGTGGTGTTACGGGATCATCGTTCAGAATGAACGGAGATCCAGGGTAACAACCTTGCACACAAGTGTGCTATGTATGGATGTTGGTACGTTGATACCTTTATGCCAATACTAGTATGGATGCCTGTGTGCTGATACTAGTGTTGATGATGGTGCGTTGGTGCTGGTACTAGCGCTGGTGATGGTGTCAGTAATTGTGTCGACGATGAGCCACCATTTGGGGTGTGACTCTGTCATGATGGACATATGATCGGTATCTGCGACTCAGTGGTGGTTGAGTCTTGGATTGGATGGGATCCAGTGGAGGTTGTGTCGTGTTGGGATAAGTCCTAACAGATTTATGATGACAAGTGATGAATGGATAAAAAGGTATGTTTGAGACTTGAGGAATCTAGGGACGATGTTCCCTACATCATGAGAATCAGTGGATTTGGGGAGTTGTTGTCAACTCCGAGATTGGTAAGATTGTTTACCTCTAATATCCTCAGAGGGTGCAAGGAAATTGTTGAGATGGGAAAAGTCGGGGAAAACCATTCGTGGTATTGATGTGTGATGTTGTGATTGTCAATCACTTGGAACCTGAGGATTGAACCTGTAAAGGTTGAGATGAGAGACGAAGGCAGTATGGTATGCACATCCAGGCAGAGTTGAGGAAATTTCCGTTCGGAATCGGGATGTGTGCATACATGAGTATTGGCGGACGTGAGGTCCGAGTAATGAATTGATTCTGGACACGTGGTGGTCCAAGTGAGGTATGGACGTGGGCAGTCCAGTGGTTGGACTTGACATCTCATTGGGAGCATGTCTGTTTCCAACATGGTTGGAACTCCCGTTTCGGGGAGAGTTGTGATTGGGAGACGAGAGGAGTGCTCGTTTCCACACCGGTGATTGGTATTCCGAAGTCATTGGGGTTGACTTCATATTTCCTGCCGTGGCAGATGATGATTGTTGCTACCAGTACATTGAGCGTGTATGGGTAGGTGGACCCATGCTTGGCTTGGGGTCATTGGACACAAGAAGTTGTGTATGATTTTGGATTTGGTGGGAAATGCGAGGTCATCTTTCCACCAAGGGAAATTTGGCGAAGGATTCAATTGAGGGTGTAAGACCCTACGATCAGCTTTCAGATGGATTGTTAGCTATGTGAGCATGTGTGGATCCTAGGTGGATCTGATTTGCGATGTTGTTGACTTTGGTCGATATGACGATCTAGGATCGTGATATTACTTGTCGGGTGACGTAGCGATGGATATGGATTGTGATCTTGATGATCCAGATGGGTGGAGAGTTTATCACTCTTACCTTGGTATGTGAGTCGTAGATGACGGGACTGAACTTCTTTTCGGAGTAAAGTCCATATGGTTTGTGACTTGGTTGAGTAGGTTTCCGATGTAGTCGGATTTTGTCAACCTTTGACGTGTGGATATTGGGATTGGCTTCCCTATGAAGTCAATCGAGTGTTTTGGAGAGGCAACCGATAGATTCGGTTACGTTACGTCTTGATGGACGTAAACGAGGTTTGGGTTTTGGAACCGAATTTCTGGGTGACGATTCAGGATTCGATTGCGAAGCTCGAAAATGGATTACCGGATTTGGGTGCGGAATGATTATTCCAATGCTAGCTTACGGAATAATGATTTCCCGGTTCAGCCTGGAATACTCCCGGTGCACCGTGTCCGACGACCGGACGGTTTTCACGGCGTTCAAGGGCAGCCTGCTCAAGTCCCAATTCAGGTACGATGTACATACTCAAGGTTGGACTACTTATAATGAGTTAATGAAATAGGCAGCCATTCACGCCAAGGTCGAGCTGTTGCCCAGCAAAGGCGGTGCAACAACGGTCCACACAAACCGACCTAGCAATGGGAACTCGGTCGACACATACAGACCGATTCATACCCCACAGCAGCTGGCCCCCCAGCAGACCGCGTCAGGTCAGACCCAGCACCACAACTCCCCGAGCGGAAAGAGGAAAGACTACACTCCCTCCTACAGCTCGGGAAAGAAGGGCAGAAACAAAAACCACCAGGGTCCCTACTAGGGACAGGGTTAGCAAGAGAACTGACCCAAAGAAAAATGCACCGAGCGCCCTCCTTCTCAGTCCAAATTCGAAACCTACAAGATCCTTAACACGTCGTATGAGAACGTGCTGATGAACTTGGAAGGTATGATCCCCAAGCCGACCTGGACTCCCACCACAGTCCGACTAGCCCATAACTCTAGCGTCTACTGCTAGTACCACAAGTATAACAGCCACAACATTGATCAGTGTGTGGCTTTCCGAGACCTGGTCGAAGCCTTGGTCCGAGACGGCAAGATCAATCAGTTCTTGCAAAACGCTCCGCAGCAGCCCCAGAACCCCCAGATCAACACCATAATCGGCGGCACCTCCATCTCTTCACCTATGGCATCTAACCGAGCCAGAAAAGACTTCCTCCGCACCTTGAAGAACAACCAACAGGTCTTCCAGGTGGCGGATGGCCAAGTGCGGAAGATGGATCGAACTGGTTGGGAGACCATCTCTTTCTCAGAGGAGGAGAAGCAAGGGGTGATCTACCAGCATGACGATCCACTCGTCATCCGTGCCATTATCAGCAACTTCGATGTTGATTGGATTATGGTTGACACCGGCAGCTCGGTCAATTTCATCTTTATGGAGGCCTTTCAAACAGCTTTAACTCAAGGAGGCCGAGCTAGACCAATCTTTTTTCCCACTGTTCAATTTTACCGGGGACTCCATCGTCCCGACCAGCACTGTCAACCTGCCTATCACGGTCGGCGAGAACTCAAAGCGCGCAACCGTTCTGGCTCTTTTACTTGTGGTTGATTGGCCGAATGCGTACAACGTCATCCTGGGCCGCGGAATTATCAACCATCTCGGAGCCGTTGTCTCCACCCATCTCCTCCTTATGAAGTTCCCGAGCTCCATGGGCATCGAACAAGTCAGTGGAGACTAAATGGCAGCTCAGACCTATAACTCCACCACTCTCACTGGAAAGGCTATCACCCAACTTGCAGAAACTTTAGCCATTACCGAGTCCGCCTTTGAGGCCGACCCAGTTGATCCTCAAGTTGCCCAACATCTACGTGATGGGTCGATCGAGGACCCTCGCGACCACTCTACCGCGCCGCACCCTCAGTCGATCGAGGAGGTCATCCTCTCGCACTACTTCGCCGACAGGATGGTCAAAATTGGCACTACACTTAGCCCAGCTCTACGCGCCGACCTGATCAAGTTCCTGTGCTGGGAGTTCAGGTCGGCTTGGGGATCATACCTTCCACGTTCATCAACACGTTCTCATACGTTGTGTTCAGGATCTTGTAGGTTTTGAATTTTGACCGAGGAGGAGGGCGCTCGGTGCGTTGTTCATTGGGTCAGTTCTCTCCTGGTTGGGCCCCTGGTGGTTTTGGTTTCTGCCCTTCTTTCCAGAGCTGTAGGAGGGAGTGTAGTTTTTCCTCTTTCCACTCGGGGAGTTGTGGTGTTGGGTCTGACCTGACGCAGTCTGCTGGGGGGCCGGCTGCTGTGGGGTGTGACTCGATCTGTATGTGTCGACCGAGTTCCCAGGGTTAGGTCTGTATGTGTTGACCGTTGTTGCACCGCCTTTTCTGGGAAACAGCTCGGCCTTGGCGTGAATGGTTGCTTGTTTCATTAACTCATTATAAGTAGTCCAACCTTGAGTATATGCAGTGTACCTTAATTGGGACTCGCGCAGGCCACCTTTGAACGTCGTGAAAGCCGTCCGGTCGTCGTACTCGGTACACCGGGAGTATTCCAAGCTGAATCGAGCAGCGTACGCACGTATAGTCTTCGTTTCTCCTTGTCTCAGGAGGAAGAGATCCTCGGCAGAGAAGAGCCTGTCCGTCTGCATCATGAACTGATTCAGAAAAACCTTGGTGAGCTGTGTAAAGGAGTCGACAGAGCCGGGCTCCAGGCGGTAGAACCAGTTGATTGCAGCATCGGTGAGGGTAAACTGAAAACCAAACAGCGGGCCTCGTCAGTCAGAACCGAGAAGGAGACGATCGACCGAAAGTAGTTGAGGTGGTTGGTTGGGTCGGTCTTACCGGTATAGAGGGAAATCTTCAGTTGCTTGATTGTGTTGCCATGCTAGAAGAAATTGATCCGATCTGTGAACGGTCCCAAGCTAGGTCTGCCCCAAGTGTGTGTCTGGGGTGTCCCTTTCTCGGCCTCGAGGCACCGCACGCGATCAAGGAGCTATTGTACCATTGGGTTGGCGCTGGGATCCTTGCTCGGGCATGGGTAGTTGGTCCCCTACTGAGGCAATGGCGTGTTCCGCCGTGACGAGTTTCCTCGGTTTCGCTGGGACCTTGTGCTGCGTGGGGGGCGCTCGGGCCTGCGGGCACTCAGGATTTCCTGGGAAGAATCCGCTCCCTCGGTCACTGAGATGGGGTGTTCCCGCCACGGGAATGTTGGAGCGGGCCTGCCTCAGGTCTTGTCCGACCGGTTTGTTCCTTTTCCCGTAGGTCTTTGTCCGCGGGGAACTTGAGGCGGATCGGGCTGAGTTACCTGCGCTCCAGTCAGGAGGTGCCACTCAAGGATTCGCGAGTATCGCGGTAGATCCTGCTACCTTGTGCGCCTTTTTCAGGATTGACCAAGAATTTTTGGCCCTTCTCGGTTGGCGCAGCTGTGGTTGCAGCCTTGCCCTTGTCAATAGCCCGTTGGATCCTTTCAACGCATTCTACGCATTCGGCCACTACGAGGTCGGCCTGACGGATTTCATCCTGAGCACGGCGGGCATTTAGCTCGACCTAAACGGCCTGTAGCTGGGCCACGACCTCGGTGTACTGTCTGCTGAGCTCGGTATAGCGTGTCTCGGCTTGAGAACCATTGGCCCTGATCTCGGCCATGTCGCGCTGTAGCTTTTCCAACGCTCGGAGCACCTCGGGGGAGGTGTCCCTTGGCCCTCGGCCATGCGCGGGTGTGACTTCGCCATCGACGTTGTCCTGCATGCTGGAAGATGGGAGGGTAACAGCGTTTTAGGCTCGGTAGAGTGAAAGGCAAACTTAGTCAGTTTCCCACAGACGGAGCCAAACTGTTGATGCACAAAATATGCCAATTTAGGGAGCAAATGCTGCTCTGCCATGTGCCCTGTGTAAACCTGAAAAAGAAGGAAACTAGTTGGTCAGTCAGAGTATAGGCACCGGTGTGGTACCAGCCCAAAGGTATTCCGACACCCAAGTTAGTGGTCGATCTAAGGTGTAGAATGGGTGGTGGAATGTATACTGTAAAAGTAGTAGTGAATAGTAATTTCTTAGTTACCTTTGTAAGACAAATGGACCCCCTTTGTACGGGTGTGGTGAATATAATATTTGTATTTTCTCGATGTGGGACAAATGTCAATTGCTGCGGGACTGACACGTGGAGGTGTCATCCAGACCCGACTAGGGTTTGTTCGCATGAGTGGGCCTAGATCCCTTAGGCTTGTGCTAGGCGGCAGTGTTGGGCCGATCGGTCGGTCTGAGCCGACTCGCCGACCGACAAGGGCTAGGCCTCCAGAGTCGGCCAGTGGCATGGTGTTAGAGGAGGGCTGGGCCTCTAGGTCGGTCTGGGCCGACATGCCGAGCCGGGCAGAGGGTTGGGCCTCCAGAGTCGGCCAGTGGCATGGTGTCAGAAGAGGGCTAGGCCTCTAGATCGGTCCGGGCCGACATGCCGAGTCGGGTAGAGGGCTGGACCTCCAAGATTGGTCCGGATTGGTACTGTTTTGGTAATGGGTTGGGTCTGTAGTCAATATGGGCTTCATGCTCGGTTTGGGCCGATATGGTATGAACATTTATAATTCTTTTACTTGTCATATTATTCTTGTTTATACTTGTACATAATAGTCATTCTTTTTACTTGTTCATAAATGGATATTGTACATGTTCATTTTTCTTTATTTTTTCTTTTATTTATTTTGATTTGTTTTTGTAATTTAAAAAAACGTAAAATTCGAAAGAAAAAAAATTCATTTTCTTCATTTATTTATTTATTAAATTCCGAAAAAAGTAATTAATAATAATAATAAAAAAATTAATAAGGAAAACCTTTTCATTACCTATAAAAAATTATATTATATATTTACTTTCCAACTTTCTTTAGTTTTAGCTTCATGTTAGTGTTAATTCATTCTTGTGAATAAATATTGTATATATGTTACTTGTTATTCTTCATACTTGTTCATAATTATTATACTTGTTCTTAATTTTCATTTATATGCTTATTCATAATTTTTATTTTTTTTATATATTTGTTTATGTAAATTCAAACTCTTATTATACTTATTAATACTTAATTTATAATTGTACATATTTGTTCATACTTATTTCTTTATACTAGTTCGTAAGTTATATATTACTTGTTTGCATTTATTTTATTTGTGTATGTATTTATTTAAGTTTGTCTTTTTCTTCACAAAAAAAAAATTCTTATCTTAACTTTGTGTTAGTGTAAATATAAATTTATAAATAAATCTTGTACATATATTAGTTTTTTAATGTTAATTTTTTTTGTAAATATCATTACTTGTGAATAAAACCACACTTGTGAATAAATTGTTCATACTTGTATAAATTGTTCATATATAAATTGTCATGTTATATTTGTAAATTGTGCATAAAAACATACTTGTAAATAGTTCTTGCATTCATGCATTAGTCTCGGTTATATGTAGATCACTTGTACTTCGAAGTTTAGATTTTGATCTTTAATGGAATAGGTGAAGACTCTTTTGTTAACTCTCACATACGGTGATTGTTAACACTTGAGTTATCTTAATTCCTCTGGAGTAAGAAATTTTTGAGGGTGATGTCTAGGATATGAGCCGGTACTCATAATGGGTTTTGAGTCTAAGAAAGGGACATCAATGGAGTTTAAGCCTCGGGATGTCTTGAAATTAGCCCTACCTCTTATGTTATTCTTTCTAACCTGGTCACTTTTGAACTTGCCCAAACAGTTGAATTAATCCAAGATATTTACTTGGGGCCGCACGGACGTATAAGTCTCCATCTAAACTTTGAAGATGTGTGAACCATATATATCTTTGACTTCCCCCGACATGTAAATATTGGTTATATCTTTTTACTTTTCTTTATATCTTAACTTACATTACTTGTCATGCCAACTTTAACTTGTTTCTTTCATTCTAACTTGCATTGCATCTTTAATTTAAACTTGCAATTTCTAACTTACATCTTTAACTTGCATTTTTCACTAAACTTGCATCTTTAGTTTAATTTACATTGCATCTTTAATCTAATTTGCATCTCTAACTTACATTCTTGACAAACATGCATCTTTGACTAACTAACTTGCATCTCTGTCTAGGCTGGAGGGACATTAAACTTCAAGCGCTTATTGGGAGGCAACCCAATGTATTCCCGGGATATGAAGGAGTCATCAACGCAGATTTGCTATCTTTCAACCATTCACTCTCTTTATTTTGTTTACTTAATTTTTTTTATTTTATTTTCATAAATCATTTTCCTTACTTCAATTCTATGTTCAATTACTTCTTATTTTCCTACATTGAGGACAATGTAGAATTTAAGTGTGGGGGAGTGGTTTACAATTTTAATTGTGCAATAAAATTGTTTTAAAAAAATTATAAAAAAAATTCAAAATAAAAAAATCAAATAATAATAAAAAATTAATTATTAAATTTTTTTTTATTTCTTTCTTAAATCTTTTTTTGTTTTAACTTAGTGTTACGAGTATTAAGTTGCCATTTAACTTGTCAATGATATAAATGAATGAAAATGAATATGTTATGACTATAAAGATGATCACTACAACTTGGATTCGTTTGTTAATACTTTGTGATTATGTGTTATAACTTGTAGATAATGCATGTAAATTGGTACGTATATGAGCATGTTAAGATAAGTATGAATCATTTGAACCTTATGTGAGCTTTAAAACCTTATTTACATCTTTGATGAGTGATTCATAAGTTCTTTGTTTAAATTGATATACATACGGCTCATATCTGCTTGCCATAGTTTTTAATGAATTCTAGAGTACTAGAACTTATTTCATGTGATTTTCAAAGCTTTTAAGTCAATAAACTCTCCGATTTTGGATATGATTAAGGTATTAGGGTTAATACCACAAATTCAAACATCCATGTTCCCTATTTTGTGCGCACAAGTTGCGACCCCCTTAGGTTTAACCTCTTTGAGCCTACATTAAGCCTTTCTTTTATCACCATGATTATCTAAACACTTGAGCTTAGTATAGACATCTTTCATCCTTGTTCCAAAGACTCGGTTGAAGACATGAAATTGGTGTGAAGAGAAATTGATGATGTTTTGAAGACTTTTATGTATATGGATTTACTTACTCAAATTTTGTTGTATTATTGACACATGTTATTTGTCAATATCAGTCCCAATCCCTCCGGGATTAACGAGGGACGCTCCTGACCCTGTTTGACATGGAGTGTCAAACCAAGGAAAATTTGAACCTTTAGCTCGAAGGCTTCTAGAGTACGCCAAGATCCGGAGGAGATATGTGATGTCTCAATCTCTGCTACAATCTGCACCGTATTCAACCTGAAGGGCATTGAAAACAGAAAGACTGTGAGTGGACAAAAAGTAATAAGTTTCGTAAAACACATTTCATAAAAGACCTTTATGCCTTCACTAAAAAGCATGCATGCATAGTAAAACCATTTATCCAATCACATATGTTTAAACAACCCCATCCATATGGGCCCTTGCCCAAAACCATTTACAGAAAACCATAACATAGTAAACATATGTGAGATCTCAGCCCAAATCCATTTATCATCATAAAACACAATTTCGCAAAACCAAGAAATCATGTTTATCCATATATCATATAACTAATCTTGTCACGGTATCTAGAGCTACACGCGTGCTACCCGGGGTCTCAAAGCCCAAGTCTCCCTAGGGTCCACCTAGGTCAATGTCCGTAGATCAATGACCCTCCCTGGGGGTTATAATCCATAGCCTTTCTGAGAGTAAGGAACCCAACGGGGGCTACTCCACTTAGTTAGTGCTCCATGACTACTCCAGGGTCCACCCAAGCCAATGACCTTCCCTGGAGGAGACAATTCATATAATAAGGATGGTATACGGAAAACCATTTGAAATCATTCTTAAAACCTTTCGAGAGTTCATGCCTGGTCCCTATAAACCGTCATGAACCATAAAACCTTTTTAAGGGTTCATGCCGGTCCCCATAAACCGTCATGAACCAGAAATCCATTTATGAGTCTCCGACCCGAGATCATAATCTTAAAAACATAACTGGGCCCTAAGCCCGAATCCACATACAAATTGTGCCTCCAGCCCGAATCGTAAACCAACTGGGCCTCGTGCCCAATACGTAAGTCAACTGGGCCTCGAGCCCGATACGCAAACCAACTGGGCTTCAAGCCCGATACGTAAACCAACTGAGCCTCCGGCCCAATGTCTTGTTAAATCAAATGGGCATTAAGTCTGAGAGTTCGTAAATCAAATGGGTCTCTTGCCCAGTCCATATTTCCAAATCCAAAATTGATTCAAGAACCAATTGGGCCTCTAGCTCGAAAACGTAACTAAATGGACTTCGAGTTCGAGGGATTCCAAAACAAATGGGTCTCAAACCCGAGTTTACCTTTTCAAATTCAATACCATTTCATGAAATCATTTCCAAAACTTGAAGCACGGAAAATCAGTGCAAAATTGTAAACCTCGATTTACGTGCAAGCACGTAAATCGCCTCGAATTGTGTGAAACCATGTAATTCACCAATATCAAAACCAACATCATAGAATCATATTTTTAAACCATATAAAACATTTTATGCATGCATCACAGTTTAGAAGAGGAAACCATCGTAAGCCTTACCGGGCTAATCGTCGTCACCGGGACTCCCAAACCTGTCCAAATCAATCTAGAGGGTTACTAACTACCTTATTAATGTAACAACCTATCCCAGAAACTTGGATTAGATTAGTGGTTAATGACGGATTAGTGAGGTTAATCGGTGATTAGTTGGATGATTTCGGACAGACGGTGCAAAATGACGATTTTGCCCTTAGAATTGGGCGAACGGTTGACTTTTGGTTTGAACGGTCAACCAGACTTTGACCAATGACTGTGACGTAGTTCGGGACGTCACGAGTTCATAGACAGGTGGCACGTCCGATTCTGACATCCGAAGAGGAAGTTATGATGTTCGGAAGTTCAAGGGTAATTTGGTAATTTAGTTAAAAAGGGGCAATTTGTTGACTTTTCAAACGACATGGACTTTTCACGTAATTCGAGGATCGTTAGGTAGGTCTAGATTCCCTGAGTGCTACGACAGGAGGCACATTATCATCGGATACAAGATGGTTCGGGTTTTGGTCAAAATATGGTAAGGGCAAAATGGTAATTGGTCATAAAAAGAGCATTGTGGTAATTGTTGCCTTGGGATTTGTGTCGAGTGACACTTGGCTGTAATGGGCAGGTTGCCTAATTAGATGGGGACACTTGGCTGAGCTCTAGAGACTTGTGGAAACCTCCTCAGCCGCCTCACATCCAAATATACTTGGTTGCACGGGCATTGGACAAACATAGTGTGAAAAACAGAGTGGCCGTGTGTCTAAGTGGAATCCAACCCTCTAAACATCCTCATTTGCCTGTTGTTTGTGAACAAAAGTGAGAAAGGAAGTTGGCTGAACATGGTGGCGACCACGGCGGCCCACGATGGCTTATGGAGGTAAGGAAGTCGTGAAAAACCCGTGAGTCCCCTAGTTGCATTTCAAAATCAGGAAGTTTGATTTAGGGGGTTGAGGTTCGAATTGATTAATTGGGTAATGTTTCTGAGGTGGTTAGGAAGCTATGAAGCTTGGAACTGAGGCCTGCCGTGGACGGTGGCCGTGAAACCCGTGAAAGGTGAGTTTTAGTTTGAAAATGGCAATTTGTATTTTGATGGTTGTTAAGCAACTTGATTGATCAAGGCAGGTTTTGGATGGTGTTAGGAGTCTATTAAGCTTGAAAGGAAGGCTTGTGGTGGACGGCGTCGTGAGAACACGACGGTGGGAATTGGCCGTATGTTCGTCGATCAAAGAGGTAAGAAATAGACCTGGTTTCTATGTTTTTCTCACATAGATCAATAGGAAGTAGTTGGATGAAGTTAATGGAAGAAAAAAGGTTGAAATTAGATTGAATTGGATGATTTAGGACGTTGAACCGCTCTCGCCACTTCGGTTGGACTGGGCCGGTTCAAACCGGTCTGAACCAGGTCTGCGAGAGGTAGAGGGTGATGAACAGTGCAGGCGTGTGGCTCCCACGCGCAGCCCCTTTGGGTGGTGCGTGAGGGCTCGTGGTGCCTCTGATGGGGAATTTTTCAACTTTTGAAATGAAGTAATCGATGTAACGAACATTTTGACACTGGTCTCGAGTCGATCAAACATCGTTTCGATAGGTTTTTGGATGTCCGAAGGTTTAAAGGCTCATTTAAAAATAGTTTAAAATTCGTGAAAATTACGGGGATTTAGTAGGAGCATTATGAAGTAGTTAATGACCTTATTATGGGATTTGGACAGGTTCGGGATAGCCGGTGATAGTGAATTAGCCGGGAAAGCGTAAATGCATGCGTATCGAGGTGGCGACGCTAATGGTCTGTGAGTGGACTTTGCTTTCTAACTTATGATGCATGCATATATGTTTTTATATGTTTTCTATACGTGATTTCTATATTTGTGAATTGATATTGATGACTTACGATTTTGCACGTATTTCGAGATATTTACCAAATTACACGTTTTACGAGATATAGTTTTCTGCTATGGTTTGATGATGGTTTTGATGATTTGATTTTGGGATTTGAATTATGATTTGATTTCAATGATTTCTAATGGATTTTGGAAATTGATTTCGGGCTTGAAGCCCAGTTCATAAAAGTGGTTTTGATGAACGTGATTTCGGATTTTGGAATCGGATTTCAGGATGACGATTCAGGATTCGATTTTGGAACTTGAAAGTGGATTTCTGGATTTGGATTGGAATGGTTATTCCAGATGATAGCTTACGGAATGATGGTTTCAGATTCGAATTTGGAAATGGATTATGGATATGATTCTGGATTTGGATTTGCGATGATAATTTCGGATTCAGCTTGGAATTCGAAATGGTGATTTTGAATTCGGATTTGGACATGGATTTGGAAATGGTTTTAAAATGGTTTTGGATTGGATTTGCTGGATCTGGTTATTAGGTTTAAAGACCCGGATATGATTGTGACGGGGATGGGCCTGGATTGGGTTTAAAGACCCGGATTGAGTTTAAAGACTCAGGAGTTTAAAGACTCGGATATTGTGATTTCCCCCGTAGGCCTATTGAGTTCAAAGAATCAGGAGTTTAAAGACTCGGATTATATTGAGGCCTGGATTGAGTTTAAAGACTCGGGAGTTTAAAGACTCGGATAGATCCAGCAGGTTCGATTGGTTGAAATGAATTTCAGATGTTTTTTGGATTTCGAGGATAACTTGATGATTTTTAATAATGATGGTTTTCACTAATGGTTTTCCGATGGTTTTGGGCTATGCCCCGGATGATATGGATTTCGATGGTTTGGGCTGAGGCCCGGGATTTGAAAAGGTGCAATGACTTCTGGCTTTTGGTTTTATGACATGGATTTTATATGCATGCATTGGTTTTTGAATGGAGGGTATAAATGTCTTTTCTAATAAATGGTTTTTCTAAACTTATTATTTTTTTTTGTCCACTCACAGTCTTTTGTGTTTTCGATACCCTCCAGGTTGTTGCGGTGCAGGCTATTGGTAGAGAGAGACGGAGACATCACACACGCGATCCACAGTAGAATCTGCGCGCTCTGGGAAGTCCGATACTTGTGGACGGTTAATTTTGGGAATCCCTTGTCTGGCTTACGTATTACATGGATGTTGGACGTCGGTTTAGCCTTCGTGTCACGCGTAAGTTAGACGGGAGTATGACCTAGCCCTTAATCCCGGGGGATTAGGGGTGGGTCGTGTCAAATTGGTATCAGAGTAGGTTTTGTGCGCTCTGCGTGAAGTTTGGCTTCCAGAGCAGGTGGTTTGTCGATTAGCATGATGTGACGCTACTCTGGATGTGATGTCTCGACGCGGAACAGCCCGTCATCAACCTGGATACACGGGTAATAGCTAGTGGCTTAGTGGCGAGAGTACGAGCGACTGGGTGATGCGTTGCCCGATACGCGATTGGGGGTTTTACTTGTCGGCATAGGGCCGGAGTAGTTAGCATGTTTGACGCTGGATTTGCTCGATAGTTGGTTGGACCATAGGATCGGATGTATGCCAGCATGATTAACCTGAATGGTAACCAGTGAACTATGCTTGATGGTCGACTGAGGGTCGACTAGTCGGTATGTAGAGCCAAATGACAGCCTGTTGAGCTGGTGGTACACGTGGGCCGAGGAGGCCAGCTGACGGTGGCTTGTTAGGCCAGATGACCTTTTGGTCAGTTAGGTTGAGATTGGATTTGTACGGCTATGAGCCGCTGGATGCCTTGAGTTGCTGGGGTAAATGAACCTACTTTTAGGACTTGATGGATTCCCCTAGCGATGGTTACCGGTTGTTGATTATGTAGACCTTTTGTGAAGAGATGTTCTTCATCGGGTGTGACGACCCGAGTATTGATGGTGTTGTGAGCTAGTGGATGTCGCGAGCTTTTGATAACCCGTATGACAAGGATGATTTGAGGAACTTCGTGGGATGACTGGTTTGGACTGTGCGTACCCGAGTGAGGAACCTCAGAGTAAGTGCTTCATCTGGAAAATCGTGAGTTTGGGGTTTGTGGTTAGATAGTTGATGCAATTGGGCCGATTTACGACCAGATTGGAGATGGTGCTGCTAGGTGCAGCCGAGGTAGTGGATAGTTGGGGGACGACTCTGGACGAGTCCAGTGAGACTGCAGCATTGGTTGAGCATTGAGTTGCTCAGAGTTGTGGATTACGAGGGATGTTAATTCCCCCGACTCGAGCGTAGATAGAGGGTTTTGGTTCGGTATGAGCGGAGGTTCGGGACTGGTGTGCTATGAGCACGAGATAGAGGATGATGTGCCACGAGTAGGGAGGCTTGTAATGGTACGATGGGCACATCGTGAGTTGAGGTTGTGATCAGGCGTGAGATGCTGGTGTCTGGACCGAACTATGAACAGAGCTGGGAGATGGGATGACCAGGGGCAGGCCATGTTCAGTACGAATGGTCAGGATTCCGTTGGTTTGAGCAGAGTAGCGCAGTGGAAGCACAGTGGACCTATGCTTCAGGTTGGAATAAATATCTAGGCCCACTAGGATATAAAAGTAATTCGTCTCGTAAATCGTGCAATAGTGCAATCAGACTTCTGTGACCCATAACTTTCCTGATCGAAGTTCGATTTCAATGTGCCGTCTGTCTATAGATTCGTATCGACCCGATCTACGTAACGGTCCTCGACCCTCGGCCATCAGACCTCCCAAGGCAAAAGTCAACTATTTGCCCTTTTGACCAAATTACCAAAATACCCATGAACTTTCGAACGTCATAACTTCTTCCTCAAATGTCGGAATTGGACGTGCCACCTGTCTATGAACTCGTGACGTCCCGAACTATGTCACAGTCATCGGCCAAAGTCCATTTGACCGCCAGAATGATAAGTAAACGTTTTGCCCACGATTAGGGGCAAAACGGTCATTTTGCATTGTTCGTCCGATTTCGCTCAACTAATCACCGATTAACCTCACTAATCCTGATTAGTCACTAATCTAATCCCGTAATTCGAGACGGGTCATTACATTATTACCTTGATATATATAAAAAAATGAAAAAAAAAGTGTTTTGAGTCTCTATCAAGGTAATAAAGTTTGATTATGTCATGTTTGAGTTAAGTCCTTTATATTTGTAAATCTAACACAAAAAATGAATTCGAGGCCCAACACGATGAAATAAGCCTATGTTCGAAGGGATGAATTCATGATATCATTGCACTAAGGTTGGGAAGTTATGATACGTTTTGGGAGTCTATTGAGTCTTGGAACGAATTTGAGCACCACTTATCCTATACATTCCTTGCCTCTAAACTTAGCCCCATTACAACCTTCATAAAGACCTTATGATCCTTAAGATGGTAAATTTTGATTAGTTGAGTTAATTACTTGAGTAAGCTTATGGTTTTGGTTCATTTGTGAAAGTATGTTTAATTTTTATCATGAGGTGTTTGTTTGAAATTTTGAGTGCAAATACAAACCCTTATAAATTGAGTGAATTTATGAGTGCATATCCTTATGAGTTGATTCATACTTGTTTTATTCATGTTGAAATCCATTTCACCGTATTTACTCATTATCTTACTTGTTGAAACATTTTGTTACAATGTATTAACTCTTGAATTCCATATGCTTAAATACTTTAAGTGAAAATCTTTGATGTCATGATAATAATGCAATTTTGAGACAAATGGTTAAGGGTGTACTTGTTTTGACTTCGTAGTTTAGTTTTAGTATTTGCTAGGAACTATCAAAGTTTAAGTGTGGGGGTATTTGATAGGTCGTCAATTAAGCATTATTTTATACCCTTTATACTTAACTTTTAATATTAAAATAATAAATAATTAGATAAAATAATATTTTTTGTGATATTTTTGTTTAAATAAATAAAGCTTGTAATTTGGAGCGTTTTGGCGAAAGAATTGTCCCGATCGGAATTATAACGAATAAATTATGGACGAGTTTAGATGAAATTATATAATTTAATTTGTAATTGATTTGCTGGCCCAAAACATATTTTATAAACATCAAGCCTAGCTACAGCCCAAGTCCAATTGGAAATCCAATTCCGTTCCAGCCCAACAGCCCAGACGCTAGGCCCATCCCAAATACTGCGCAGGCCCAAGAAACCGGCCCAAAAGTCTTTTGCCAGCCCTGCTAATGTGGTCAGGACGCGCTGACCGAATATCTTTTGCACGTTCGGCATGCGTGCGTCGAACTAGCCATCCTTTGTCATCACGCGTGCGCCGAGCTGCTGCCCTCTGTCAGCACATCAGACGCCGGGTCACCTGCTCCCATTCAGCTTTCCTCCACCGAAATCACTGTCCCTTTTTCTACAGCTTTTCACCTAATCCTCAACTGCTCCCTTTGCAGTTTTTCCAGCATGACTTTTGTAGATTTTCTTGCAATTATCAGCCATTTTTCAGCTCCAAACCTTGCCTAATATCATCATTAATCATCATTGTTCATCATTTCATTATTTTATTTTATTATTTTATTTTTTAGTTGAATTTTGGCACTCCCTCTATAAATAAGGAGGCCATTTCATGTAACAAAGGTCCCCATTTTGATTCTCTTTTTAGTAGTTTAGGTTCTAATTGTTTCTCTCTTTTTCACTCTTCATTTAAGTTCATCTTCTTTCTTTTTGTTCTTTATTTTTGGGGACCATTTTAACTTCTTGTAGATTTTTTTATTAATTAGTTTTATTTTAATTCTTGTTCTTAATTTATGTTATTTTTATGTTAGTTCTTAATTTCATTTCTTCTTTACTTTGTTCTTGTGATTTTTCTTTGAGATCTCTTAAACAGATTTTTATGCTTTCCTTAAGAAATACTTAAGCCGAGTATTTCCGAAATAATTCTATAATTTAAGTCCGAATTCTTATGTTTTATCCTCTATCTTCATAAGGTTCTTTCTGCTGTTCAGAGAATTTTATGAATAACATTCCATTGTTTCCATCCACTTTCAGAATCACAAGCTGTTCTTGAGTTCCGAAAGTGTAACTTTATTCCCTTTACTTAAATTCTTGTTATTGTTATTGGTTTTACTTATAATTCAATATATGTGTTGATATTTTCTTTCCAACATTTGTAAGTAAGAATGCAATCTCCATGTGTTTTAATTTTTGAATTTCTTTTACTTTATATGTTTTAGTGTTTAAATTTCGATTTGAAACTAAATGTTGATCCGCTGTTTGGGGCATTTAGAATAGAGTTGAAGAGATTTAATGTTTGACCGCTGTTCGGCGCATTAAATCACAAACTTAAGGTGAATCGTATTGTAGATAATAATCCATTGTTCGGTGCATTTATAATATGAAAAATGTATGCATGTATTTGAGATGATTAAGGTAAGATTTTGTGATTGGTTCAATATGAGCATGATGTTAAAGTGTTAGTAAAAATATGTGTTTAAAGAAAGTTCACTTGTACAGAAGTTAAAGTAGAAGTAGAATTAACTTCTTAATTATTTTTACTTGTTTTCTTTATTTTATGATTACAATCTTTTCAAACCCACCATTTAATTCTTTATTCTTTTATTCTTTTATTCTTTATTTCATTATTTCATTAATTCTCTTATTCATTAATTGTTTTATTAATTCATTTATTCTTTAATTCTTTGTTATTTAATTATTTAATTCATAATTTTTTAATTTATTATTTTTTCTCACTAACATATTATTAATGTTCCCTAATTTCCCCGATTAAGAACGATCTCTATTTACCAATACTACCACTACACAAAAAGGCTTTAAATTGCATAATACTAAAATTACGTGTTTAATTTAATGCGGAGTTTGGGCGTTATCATCTTCCTTCAATTTGGCGATGATGGGAAGCCTTAGAAGACTTCATGGCACCACATGCACTTCGAATCACGTCATGGGAAGCCTTGCTTTGAAGATAAACATCTAGCCTTGTAGCTGAAACACACCTTGCCTTGCAGTTGGAACAAACCTCATACTGGGTTGTGAGACGTCGCACTCCAAGTGATGTGACTCATCGCCTCGCACTTGTAGCATGTCTCACCTTGCATTCTGATGTACCTCGCCTAGCACTCTGTTGTACCTCATCTTGCACTCTGCAGGGTTGTGACACGTCGAATTCCAAGTGATGGTACTTCTCGCCTTGTACTTGTAGCAAGCCTCGCCTTGTAGTTGCACTATGCATCGCCTGGCACTCTACTGCAGCTCGCCTTACACTTTGCCGCACCTCGTCTTGCACCCTGCTTGTCAGGACTCGTCCCAAATACCACCTCGATACCCGGGACAAACCCTGCTCCCGTCTGACAATCACACTTAAAGTACCAAAATAACCTCAACACAACCATAAGCATAACTATCAGACAAGGGAGAAATATAATACAACTGTAATTTAGAGCATAGTAATTACAAAACAGGCACAAAATCCTACTTAGACGATGCACTGTAGCAGGCGCGTGAGGCCCACGCGCAGCCACTTTGGGCGGTGCGTGGGGGCTCGTGAGGAGGATTCTGAACAAACTTCCAACATGGTTTTTGTTCTAAATGTTCTAAGGAATCCATTGGTGTAATTTTCGGGTTAATCGGACGATGTTACAGGAAAGTTCGAGGATTCGGACGGTTTAGGGTTTAAGTTTAAATTATGTATAAATTCTCGGAAATTTGGGGAAATTAGGGTTAGCATATTTGACGTATTTGTGACCCTATTTGGTGCTTATTGACAGGGCGGGAGACGCCTGAGACGGTTGAAGAGCGCACAGAGCGCGATTGATACTTTCGGATTCGTGAGTGGACTCTTTCTTTTTCTTACGAGCATGCCTAGCTGTTTTTATTTATGTTTTATGATTTTAAGTATGTTTTATGCTTGTTGATGATGAGTATATGTGATTGATATGTTTGCACGTTTTTCGAGACATTTTTGGGTTTTCGCACGTTTTTCGAGAAAAAGCTGGATTTCTGATTTGATGTTAAGCTTCCATGTTTTCAATCTATAATTGTTTTCTGATGGTTATAAGTGGATTATGAAATATGATTTTGGTAATCAAGGTTTTGGTTTTGAAATCGAATTTCGAGAAACGAAATTTGGTTTTAAAGTTGGAAAAGTGGAATTTCGGATTGGGGTTCGGAATGACGGTTCTGAATGATGGAAGGGCACAGACCAGTGATATCGGATTCGGGTTTGGATAAGGATTTAGAATTGATGTTAGAATTGGTTTTGGATTGGATTTGCTGGATCTGGATATTGGGTTTAAAGACCCGGATTAGATTTGACGGGGGACGGGCCCGGATTGAGTTTAAAGACTCGGGAGTTTAAAGACTCAGATTTTTATGATATTACCCCTGTAGGCCTATTGAGTTGAAAGACTCGGATTACATTTGAGGCCTGGTTTGAGTTTAAAGACTCGGATAGACCCAGCAGGTTTGATCAGACTTGGATATTGGTGGATTTGGTTTTATGATATGATCTTGTTATACTGTTTTATGTTGTGGTTTTCCTAGTACATAGTTAGGCATGCATATTTTAAACGGAGGGAAAAATCTTATTGTTTTCCTTAAGCTGTTTTATTCTTAACTTGCGTTTTAAACATTTTATTTCTTTTAGTCCACTAACACTTTTGGTTTTAATTTACCTTCCAGGTCGTGGTGATAGCGTTGGGGTGAACGTTGAGGCAGGGACCGAGGCATAGAGCTTACGACGTTCTTCCGTTGCGAGATTAGCCTCGAGTCACCCGGTTCAACTGTGTTGAACCGGCATGACCGGTTCTCCTCCATTCTTCCATCATTTCCGTCCAATCCAATCCCAGAAGCTTTGTCCAGTTCCCTGCAACCAAACCCAGTCCTAAAACTTGGAAATCGAAGCCTAAAACCCATCGTCTTCATCCCTGAAACAAACTGCCTGTTTGCCCTGTTTTGGCCTCCGGCCACCCAGGTCATCCCCCGTCACGGCAACAACCTCAGACGACTCCTGGGACCTTCAGGAGTCTCACCCTAACCTCCAAAACCCTCGACTCTAGCGCAAAGTCCAAGACTTTTGAAAACAATCAAATGGGAAAAACAGGGGATTGGGGTCTCACCTGCGATTCTTCCTCCGCCGTCTGCACCACCATGTGCCACGGTGCTCACTGAGTCCCCTGCGGTCGTCCTAACTCCTCCTCAACTTGGATTGAACCAGGAAACGGCACAACCACCACCTAGTTCCACAGCCCTCTCTGTTTCCCTGAAAACTCAGCCTCACCACCGCCGTGTTTCTTTCACGATCTCACTCCCAAAACTCAGTCACCAACTTCCTCTCTTCTCTTTGTCACTCTCAAAAAGCACAAAAACCTCACACACTCACTGAAACGATCAAGAACTCTCACAATTCCTCTCCCTGTTTTCTGTGTAAAATGCCCAAAATACACGGTTTAAACTTGAACGTTTTGTAGCCGTGCACACACAAATTTTCCTAGAAACCTCTAGGCCTCTCCCACGTGTCCATCATCCTATGGACAACAACATAAATATCCAATCCCACTAATCCAACTGGTCTTATTTGATTGGCCCTAAGGAGAAAAGACCAAAATGCCCCTAGGTGTACAAATTACCATTTTGCCCTCAAATTTTCCAGACCCATAACTATTTCGTCCGACGTCCGATGACAGCGTGCCGCCTGTCGTTGTACTCAGGACGTCGAGACCTATCCAACGGTCCTCGGTCTACGTGCAAATCACAAGTCCTCTAAAAATTCAACATTTTCCTCTAATTAATCAAAATTACGGTAACGCCCTCAAACTTCCGAACGTCATAACTTTTTCTCTGATTGTCCAAACCAGACATGCCACCTGTCTACTGACTCGTGACGTCCTAAACTACGTCACGGTCAATGGTCAACACTCATCCAACCTGTAAATCAAAAAGTCAACTTTTGACACACTATTCACAAGGGCAAAATTGTCCTTTTATACAAACTTTTACAAAATTACATTTATACTCTTCCTAAAGGTACGAGTTGTTACAATCTACCCCCTAAAAAGAATTTTGTCCCCGAAATTCAGTGAAACAAATAAGGGTACTGTTCGCGCATTAAGGCCTCGGGTTCCCACGTACCTTCTTCCACCTGATGATTCCTCCACAATACCTTAACTAAGGGAACCGTCTTCCTTCGTAAGACTTTATCCTTCCGATCCAAAATCGCTATAGGCTGTTCTTCAAAGCTCAAATCTTCCCTAAGCTCAATAGGCTGTGCTTCCAAAACATGTGAATCATCCCGTATATACTTCCGAAGCATAGATACGTGAAAGACATTGTGTACCTTTGCCAAGTCTGCTGGTAAAGCCAAGCGATAAGCAACAAGACCAATCCACTCCAAGATCTAATAAAGTCCAATGTAACGAGGACTCAACTTTCCTCGCCTGCCAAACCGTACAATTCCCTTCCAAGGAGATAACTTCAAGCAAAACCCAGTCTCCTACTGCAAACTCCAAATCCCTGATCCTACGGTCGGCGTAACTCTTCTATCGGTTCTGTGCCGCCTTCAATCGATCTCTGATCAGTGCCACTTTTTCCTGAGTAAGATCTACCAGCTCGGAAGTAGTCACTCCTTTCACCAACCTTGGTTCAACACAATGGAGTCCGACACTGTCGCCCGTACAAAGCCTCATAATGAGCCATCCCAATACTCTCCTGATAACTGTTATTGTAGGCGAACTCCATCAAAGGTAAATGTGACTCCCAAGTACCTTGAAACTGTAAGACACACGCTCTCATCATATCCTCGAGAATCTAGATGGTCTGCTCAGACTGTCCATCGGTCTGAGGATGAAAGGCAGTACTGAAATGCAGCTTTGTCCCAAAAGCTTCCTGTAAGCTCTGACAAAACCGGGAAGTAAACCTCGGATCTCTGTCAGATACTATCGACTCTGGAGTACCATGCAGCCGAATAATCTCATCAATAAACAACTGTGCAAACTGCTTCAACCTGAAGTTCTCCCGTACTGGCAAGAAATGAGCAGATTTCGTAAGTCTATCCACGATCACCCATACGCCATCGTGTCCCTTCGATGTCCTGGGAAGCTTGAATACAAAATCCATCGTCACGTGATCCCATTTCCACTCGGGGATCGGCAAAGGTTGCATGGCTCCATAGGGTCTCTGCCGCTCAGCTTTCATCTGTTGACAGATCAAGCATCTACTGACATACTCCGCAATCTCACGTTTCATACCTAACCACCAGTAATGCTCTCGAAGTGTACGATACATCTTGGTCCCACCAGGATGCATCGCATAAGCTGAACAGTGAGCCTCATCCAATATCGTCTTCTTCAATGTTTCGTCCTCAGGTACACACAACCTTCCATCCTTAACCAAGGCTCCATCCTCGCGAATCTCAAAGTCCCGTCTCTCTCCAGCCTCGACCTCAATCCGTATGATGCCCAAAATGGGGTCCTCAAACTAAGCATCAATAACCTAATCAATCAAAATAGGTCGCACGTGGAAACTCGCTAGGAGTACTCCCTGACCATCCACAGTCAACTCTACCCCAAGTCTGCGGAGCTCAACCAACAAAGGCAACCGGACGGTCTTCAAATGCGACAAAGAACTAGCTGACTTCCTGCTCAAAGCATCGGCTACCATATTAGCCTTTCCTGGATGATACTCGATAGTACAATCATAGTCCTTAAGCAGCTCTAACCATCGACGCTGTCTTAGATTCAATTCCTTCTGAGTAAACAGATACTTTAAGCTCTTGTGATCCGTGAAAATCTTGCACCTCTAACCGTACAAGTAATGTCGCCAAATCTTCAGTGCATGGACTACTGCTGCAAGCTCCAAGTCATGAGTAGGGTAGTTCATCTCATGGGGTTTCAACTGCCGGGAAGCATAAGCGATCACTTTCCCGTGCTGCATCAACACACAGCCCAAACCTTGTAAAGAAGCGTCACTATAAACCTCGAACTCCCCACTGTCATCTGGAAGGGCCAACACAGGAGCAGATGTCAACCGCCTCTTAAGCTCCTAGAAACTCTGCTTACAGTTCTCATCCCAATCAAACCGAACTCCCTTTCGAGTCAATCGTGTTAATGGAGCAGCAAGAATAGAAAAACCCTCAATAAAGCGCCGATAATAACCTGCTAAACCCAGAAAACTCCTGATCTCTGTCACCGTCTTAGGCTGTTCCCAATTTGCTACCGCCTCAACCTTCTGAGGATCCACTCTGATGCCTTCGGCTGAAATCACATGTCCTAGAAATCCAACACTGGTCAACCAAAACTGGCACTTGCTCAATTTTGCATACAACTGGTGCTCTCTCAGGGTCTTAAGCACTATTCTCAGATGCTTCTCGTGCGTCTTCGCACTCTTCGAATACACCAAGATGTCATCAATGAAAACAATCACAAAGCGATCCAAGTACGACCGGAACACTCGGTTCATGAGATCCATAAAAGCTGCTGGGGCATTAGTCAATCCAAAAGGCATCACAACAAACTCATAGTGACCGTACCTAGTCCGAAAGGCTGTTTTCGGTACATCCTCCTCTTTAACCCGTAGCTGATGATATCCGGAGCGAAGATCAATCTTCGAAAAGTACTGTGCTCCCTTCAACTGGTCGAACAAGTCATCAATCCGGGGTAGGGGATACTTATTCCTAATGGTTACCTTATTCAGTTGTCTGTAGTTAACACACAATCTCAAACCTCCGTCATTTTTCTTGACAAACAGTACATGCGCTCCCCAAGGTGACACACTCGGTCGAATGAATCCCATATCGACCAACGCTTGTAACTGTGCCTTTAGTTCCCTCAATTATGCAGGTGCCATGCGATAAGGAGTCTGTGAAATAGGATGTGTACCTGGAAGAAGATCAATCGTGAACTCGATATCTCGGTGAGGTGGTAATCCTGGCAACTCCTCGGGAAAGACATCGGGAAACTCCCGCACCACTGGTATATCCTTCGCCCTCACTGGCGTAGCACGTGTATCCACCACGTGAGCTATGTAACCCTGGCATCCCTTCCGTAACAGCTTTCTAGCCTCAAGTGCCGAAATAACTCCTGTAGGAAGTGCACGTTGATCCCCCTGAAACGTGGTCTCTGGTAACCCTGGACTCCGAAAGGTAACTCTCCTATCGAAACACTCGATAGAAGCATGATGTCTAGTTAACCAGTCCATACCCAATATAACATCGAAGTCTCGTAGATCCAGCAGTAATAAGTCCGCCACTAGCTCAACCTCACCTACCATCACCGGACACTCCCTCAGAACCTGAGTCACTACCAACACCTCCCCAGTAGGTGTACTCACCCCTAAAGCACAATCCAAAGTAGACACCTTCCTCTCCTTCACCAAACTACAACTCCGGGCTATAAACGAGTGAGTAGCCCCGGGATCTATCAAAGCAAAAATAGTGTGACCAAGTATGGTGAGTGTACCTGTCACCACTCCCAGTGCTGATCTGGCCTCCTGCTGGGTCATAGCGAAAACTCGCGCCTGAGGTCCTGATGACCTACATCGCCCTCTAGAACTGCTTGTGGCACCACTGCCACCTCTAGGGCCTGCCGCCCCTGACACAGATGCAGTACTTCGCCCAGGTTCTGCTGTACCTCGGCCTGCTCCACCCTCCTGGGCTAATAACGGGAACTCTTTCCGAAAGTGGCCAGGCTCTCCACAATAATAGCAGACATCTCTACCGGGTCCACCAGTCTGTCTCCCAGTAGAACCAACAGAAGTCGCACTCGCCGGAGGAGTCGGTTGCGCTCTAGCTCCCCGAAATCCAGAGGCCTGAAAACTGCCTGGTCTGCCAAACCGGGCACCACCAGCCGATGAAGTACCACCATAGTTGCCCCTCTTCGGGGTCCTCTGACTCAACACTCTAGGAAAAGAATGCTCACGGCGTCGCACACTGCCCGAGTACTGTGGCCGAATAGGTAAACTGGCCTTCACTCGCACAGCAGCGTCTGAAAACTCCCTGAAAGTAGAAAAGGATCCGGCTGTCACAATGGCTCTAATCTCTCCTCGAAGACCCAACTCAAACCGACGACACTTCTCAGCCTTGGTAGCTACAAATACAGGAGCGAATCGGGACAATATCTGGAACCTCTGCTCATACTTGACCACTGTCATGCTCCCCTGTTTCAACTGAAGGAACTCCGCCTCTTTGGCATCCCGAAAAGAGCGACGATAATACTGGTCCAAGAACCGCTCCCGGAAAGTCTCCCAAGTCACGGTATGTGCGTCCCAACCTGACAACTCCAGTGTATACCACCACTCATACGCTACGCTGTCTAGCAGAAAAGTAGCCAACAACACACGGTCTCATGGAGGACAGTGCATCACCCCGAAAATCCGCTCAAGCCGGGTGATCCATCAGTGGGCTTCCTCTGGGTCTACCCTACCACTGAACGTAGTAGCCCCGAGCCGTTGGGCTCACTCAATTGACGCACTCTCTGCTTTTTCAGGTCGTGGAGGGGGTTCACATCTCGGAGGCATGGTCGATCGTACGCTGAACCGGGTGACTCGAGGCTAATCTCGCAACGGAAGAACGTCGTAAGCTCTATGCCTCGGTCCCTGCCTCAACGTTCACCCCAGCGCTATCACCACGACCTGGAGGGTAAATTAAAACCAAAAGTGTGAGTGGACTAAAAGAAATAAAAGGTTTAAAACGCAAGTTAAGAATAAAACAGCTTAAGGAAAACAATAAGATTTTTCCCTCCGTTTAAAATATGCATGCCTAACTAAGTACCAGGAAAACCACAACATAAAACAGTATAACAAGATCATATCATAAAACCAAATCCACTAATATCCAAGTCTGATCAAACCTGATGGGTCTATCTGAGTCTTTAAACTCAAATCAGGCCTCAAATGTAATCCGAGTCTTTAAACTCCTGAGTCTTTAAACTCAATAGGCCTACGGGGGTAATATCATAAATATCCGAGTCTTTAAACTCCCGAGTCTTTAAACTCAATCCGGGCCCGTCCCCCGTCAAATCTGATCCGGGCCTGTAAACCCAATATCCAGATCCAGAAAATCCAATCCAAAACCAATTCTAACATCAATTCTAAATCCTTATCCAAACCCGAATCCGAAATCACTGGTCTGATGCCCTTCCGGCATTCAGAACCGTCATTCCGAACCCAAATCCGGAATTCCACTTTTTCGACTTTAAAACCAAATTTCGTTTCTCGAAATCCGATTTCAAAACCAAAACCTTGATTACCAAAATCATATTTCATAATCCACTTATAACCATCAGAAAACAATTATAGATTGAAAACATGGAAGCTTAACATCAAATCAGAAATCCAGTTTTTTCTCGAAAAACGTGCGAAAATCCGAAAAGTCTCGAAAAACGTGCAAACATATCAATCACATATACTCATCATCAACAAGCATAAAACATAGTTAAAATCATAAAACATAAATAAAAACAGCTAGGCATGCTCGTAAGAAAAAGAAAGAGTCCACTCACGAATCCGAAAGTATCAATCGTGCTCTGCGCGCTCTTCAACCGTCTCAGGCGTCTCCTGTCCTATCAATAAGCACCAAATAGGGTCACAAATACGTCAAATATGCTAACCCTAATTTCCCCAAATTTTCGGGAATTTATACATAATTTAAACTTAACCCCTAAACCATCAGAATCCTCGAACTATCCCGTAACATCGTCCGATTAACCCGAAAATTACACCAATGGATTCCTTAGAACATTTAGAACAAAAACCATGTTGGAAGTTTTTTCAGAATCCTCCTCACGAGCCCCCATGAGCCGCCCAAAGTGACTGCGCGTGGGTCTCACGCGCCTGCTACAGTGCATCGTCTACCTCGAGTCAACCGGTTCAACTGTGTTGAACCGGCGTGACCGGTTCTCCTCTATTCTTTCACCATTTCCGTCCAATCCAATCCCAGAAGCTTCATCCAGTTCCCTGCAACCAAACCCAATCCTAAAACTTGGAAATCGAAGCCTAAAACCCATCGTCTTCATCCCTGAAACAAACTGCCCGTTTGCCCTGTTTTGGCCTCCGGCCACCCAGGTCATCCCCCGTAACGGCACCAACCTCAGAAAACTCCTGGGACCTTCAGGAGTCTCACCCTAACCTCCAAAACCCTCGACTCTAGCCCAAAGTCCACGACTTTTGAAAACAATCAAACGGGAAAAACAGGGAAATGGGGTCTCACCTGCAATTCTTTCTCCGCCGTCTGCACCACCGTGTGCCACGGTGCTCACTGAGTCCCCTGCGGTCGTCCTAACTCCTCCTCAACTTGGATTGAACCAGGACATGGCACAACCACCACCTAGTTCCACTGCCCTCTTTGTTTCCCTGAAAACTCAGCCTCACCACTGCCGTGTTTCTTGCACGATCTCACTCCCAAAACTCAGTCACCAACTTCCTCTATTCTCTTTGTCACTCTCACAAAGCATAAAAACCTCACACACTCACTGAAATGATCAAGAACTCTCACAATTCCTCTCCCTGTTTTCTGTGTAAAATGCCCAAAATACACTGTTTAAACTTGAACGTTTTGTAGCCGTGCAAACACAAATTTTCCTAGAAACCTCTAGGCCTCTCCCACGTGTCCATCATCCTATGGACAGCAACATAAATATCCAATCCCACTAATCCAACTGGTCTTATCTGATTGGCCCTAAGGAGAAAAGTCCAAAATGCCCCTAGGTGTACAAATTACCATTTTGCCCTCAAACTTTCCAGACCCATAACTATTTCGTCCGACGTCCGATGACAGCGTGCTGCCTGTCGTTGTACTCAGGACGTCGAGACCTATCCAACGGTCCTCGGTCTACGTGAAAATCACAAGTCCTCTAAAAATTCAACATTTTCCTCTAATTAATCAAAATTACGGTAACGCCCTCAAACTTCCGAATGTCATAACTTTTTCTCCGATTGTCCAAACCGGGCATGCCACCTGTCTACGGACTCGTGAAGTCCTAAACTACGTCAAGGTCAATGGTCAACACTCATCCAACCTGTAAATCAAAAAGTCAACTTTTGACACACTATTCACAAGGGCAAAATCGTCCTTTTATACAAAATTTTACAGAATTACATTTATACCCTTCCTAAAGGTACGAGTTGTTACACTACTACACCTCGTCTTGCACTCTGCTGCACCTTCCCTTGCACACAACTGCACTTCGCCTTGCACTCTGTTGCACCTCGCGTTGCATTCTACTACACCTCCCCGGTTGAAGGCCGTGATGTTAGCTCCGCCCGCACTTGAAGATGACAAGTGTGTCGATACACTAAGTTATTCCATCCACAAAGCACTACAAGCATGTCAACTGGATGAACGTCTTGATGTCAAGTCCGCCATTTCTTAATGTCGAAAAATCTAACAAGTCTCAGACACACAACCAGATGGTACTCCACAAAGGAGGTCTTCAAGACTGCAGCAGAAGTATGTCATTACACATCTTGAAATGATCGTCTCGAAGAGTAGAGATCACTGCCGCTTGAATCATTGCAATCAGACATCCATAGCTCTCAGAATCTACAAAAGATCGAAACTGAACAAAAGAATATATATATTCATTTATATATTAATGGGAATCCCATTGGTCACTCATCCCATTGGTCATTAACCCCAAATTGTGGATCTCAACATTGATTGGTGAGATTTGGATTAAAATAATATTATTTAAATTATTTTATAATTCTCACTCATCTTATCTCTTAATCCTGGCCCTTCATCTTCACCCTTCCCCTTCATCCTCACCATCCATCTCATCCCTCTCTCACCTGATCATCAATCATCCTTCTCTGTTTCCTCTCACAACCCGAACACCCTTCCCCCTTCATTCTTCATTTCCTTTGAACAAAAAAACACCCACAACTCACCACCATAATCATTTTTGTGCTCAATTGAGGGACTGAGAGAGACTAGGATGGCACGGTGAGGGACGACAGGCCACGGTGGTGGACACGGCGGAGGAAAACCCGAGACTGTGAGTGGGCTATTTTTGAATTTTCAAATTTGTGTTTAGGGCGTTTTTAGTCGATTATATTAATGGGAATAACTTCCTGGTGATCTAAGGGGAAACTTTGGATGGATTTCGATGGCTAGGAAGGTCGGAGGCCACGACGGCGATCGATTAAAGGTGGCCGGTTCAGCCATGGATCTTCAAGGTACGATTTCGGCCGATTTTTCCTATTTTTAACGGCTGGATTGATTAGGTTTATTGTTAGGAAAATTTAGGAATAAAAATGGGAAGAAATGGATTGAAAAAAAGTGAGAAATAAGGCTGAATTGTGACCGCCGGTTTGGTTGGACCAAACCGGTTTAAACCGGTCTGAACCCTGTCTGTCGCGAGGTAAGGGATGACACTATAGCAGGTGCGTGGGCTTCACGCACAGCCCCTTTGGGCTGCGCGTGGGCTTCACGTGGGGGTTATTTTGGAGATGACTTCAACATGTGAAATACTCTATTCGATATAACGAACATTTTAGGATTGGTTTAGTGTCGATCGGACACCATCTCGATATTGTTCAGGACGTCCGAAGGTTTAGGATCGAGTTTAAAAATAGTTAAAAATTCGAGAAAATTATGGGGCTTTAGTGAGAGGTTAATAAGGTAGTTAGTAACCCTCTAAAGTGATTTGGATAGGTTTGGGAGTCCCGGTGACGTTGATTGGCCCGAGAGAACCGAATGGCACGTGTATCTAGGCGGCAGCTCGGACGATCTGTGAGTGGACCTTGTTTTCTAAATTGATGCATGCATAAATGTTTTCTATGTGATTTAATACTTGTTTTGTGATGGCATGAGTTCATTTGTGTGTGGTTGCGTATTGGCACGTATTTTGAGGTTTCAACCTTATATGGTGCCTATACGGGTTTGTATTTCTACGATGGTTTAAATGAAATGGTTGCAGATTTAAAAAGGATAAACTAAGACATGATACCCATTTGGTTTTGTCTCGGGCATGTAGCCCTATTGATGACCTACGGGTTTGAGTCGTGGTCGCGGCGAGTGCTATGTGTACGACGACGAACGATACGACGCACGCCTCTGGACTGGGATGTGTTCCTTCCGGAGAGGTCACTATGCACGACTCCTTGTCGAGCAGCCACTGGAGGCGCGACTTCGAAGTGCTGACGGTTCAAGATACCGATCCGTGATGAGTGTACCATGATCTAGTGGTGGTCGCATCAGTTGAATCGTTAACGACGACATACCAGGATTGAAGGTAGTCCTGGACGGATGGTTGCACGCATCACTACGATTGAAATCGTGACTGACCCTGAGATATCGAGCTCGATGCCCAGTTGAGACATGAGTTCAGGCTTGAGGCCCAGTTACTTTACGTTTACGATTTCGGGTCGAGGACCCTAAATGGATTTTTGGTTTCATGACGGTTTATGTGAACCGGGCATGAATTGTAAAGACTCGAAAATTCGAAAAAGGAAAATTTGGAAAAAGTTGAAGGAAATGACGATTTTGCCCATAGAATTGGGCGAACGGTTGACTTTTGGTTCGAGCGGTTAAACAGACTTTGATCGATGACTGTGACGTAGTTCGGAACGTCACGAGTTCATAGACAGGTGGCACGCTCGATTCCGACATTCGAGGAGGAAGTTATGATGTTCGGAAGTTTAAGGGTAATTTGGTAAATTAATTAAAAAGAGGCCATTTGTTGACTTTTTGATCGGGACGGTGTTTGGACTTTCCGTATGTACCGTTGGGTAGGTCTCGAGACGCTGAATCCGTAGACGGACGACATGCGTCAATCTGGGTTCGATTGAAAAAGTTATGGGCTTGAGAAAGTGAAGGGCAATTTAGTAATTTGTCAAAGAGGGGTAAAATGGTAATTTGATTGGGCTTTGTGATGACTCAGTATAATTGTGACTCATCTGAATTAGGGAGTAACATCTGTCACAATCAGATGTGGATTAGTGGCATTGAAGATTGGGCGGTGTGGATTCCATTTGATATTTGAATATAGAATATATGTGTTTGAATTAACCAAACCGTGTGTGTGGTTTGAAGGAAAAACAGAGGACCCAAAACCTTGATCCTTCGATTCAATTGTAATCAGCCACCATCCTATGAGGAAACTTGTGTAATTGTGAGAATTAGAACACCAAAATTGAAGGATGAGGAGACTTGAAAACCCAGCTAGACCCACACTCAAAACAGCTTGTTGTTCATGTTTTTCCAAAATTCGGAATTGGAGTTTTGGGCGGTAAGGAAGGAAACTGAACATCAATTGAGTCTTCTAAGCTTGATTGGAGTGTGATCATCTCAAATTTGAAGAGGATTGATACAAAAATGGACAAGAACACACCTGGCGACTGTTATGAAATCCCATGGTTGAGTTCGAATACTTATGGGTAAGATGGACTCAAATTGAACTTCAACTCTCGATTATAATGAAGATATGATACTTTTTGTGTGATTAATTGAGGGAAATAGCTTGAAATTGGGTGAAACCCGATTGAGAACCCATCGGGTATTCACTTCGAGTCGAGTGATTTGGGGCCCAATTTCATGAAATTAACGATGCAAATCCTAAATTAAGCTTAGTTCGATGCATATTAATGTTTGAATTGTCGAAAACAAAGCTGAATTGACTGAGAATTACCCGGGTCGTGTCGCGGGTTGAACAACCCGTTTGCAGGAATTCGAGTGAAAGAGATGACTGTAGCAGGGTACTGTACACGACGCGTGAACTTCACGCGCAGCCGCTTGCGGCGGCGCGTGAGCAGGAATCTTGAGGTGAGTTCAACATGACTTTTTTCCTATTTAATGTAACGAACATTTTGGAATTAGTTTCGAGTCAATCGGACACCATTTCGATATTGTTTCGTGGGTTCGAAGGTTTATGTTACGTTTAAAATACATATTTAAATCCCGAAAAAATGGGGGAAAATTATATGAGGTATATTGGGATGTTAGTGACCCTCGATAATGATTTTGGACAAGAATGGTGACTTCTGGAATTTACGGAAAAATGTGCAGCTCGGAAAGCGAGCGATATGGACGGTTCGTGAGTGGACTTTTGTTTTCTACCCTAAATGCATTCATATATGTTTTAAATGCTTTATGATATGAATTGAAATGAATTGACATGATTGATTTTTTGATATGATGATTTCTGAATTTTGGGAATATTATATTATTTTATATGATTTTGGGCACGATTTTCGAGAAAACCATGATACTGTTGTTTTGGGCGAAGGCCCGAGATATGAGATTGGTTTTGACTCGAATTATGAGTCGAAAAATGATTTGATGGATTTGTAATGCTTTCTGGATATATTTTGTGGATTTATGTTAAAATGGTAACTGAGGTTGCAGTTACGCGGATTTGCGTGAAAGTGATATTTTGGGCGTGAGACCCAATGGAAATGTGATTTTGATTGGATTGGTATTTCCATGTAATTACCTGATGATATTGATGGTTTTCGGATTTAAGAAATAATCGGGACTCATGTTTCATGGATTTTGAGGAAATTATGTTTTGGGCTGAGACCCTGTGTTGAAAATGGTTTTGATTTCAAATGCAACTGTTTTTCGCTAGTTTTCATGATGATGATATGTTGTGGAATATGTTTCGGGGTGGAATATGTTTCCCCTGGAGTGCACCCTGGATTGTGGATATTAGGACTTCTGGTTGGGAATGTGTTTCCCCGGAATGGATCCTGGAGATAACGCTCACCTCCAGGATAGATGTGTGTACCCCAAAGAGGTCACGTAGCACGGTCTGTTGTCGTGCAATCGAGGGAGGATCAACTCAGACCAGATGTGCTGGATTATATGGAGATCGGTCGGTGATGTGTTCACGACGATCTGGATTGCCGGCTGGTGATGTGTTCACAGAGGCGGATGCTCGGATTTTGAGCGGTCCTTGAGCCTATTGATTTGCACGTGTTGTAGGGATAACGTGACTATATGAGATTGGATATAAGACTGGATTTCTAAATGAGTCCCGTGGTTTTATTGAGAATTGTGATTTATAAATTTTTGTGCTCAGATTTATTTTACTCATGATTTACGATATGCATGCATGTTTGTGAAACTGAAAGGTAGGAATGTATTTTGATAAATGTATTTCTAAAACTTTGTTTTGTCCACTCACTCCTTTTCTGTTTTATTGACTCTCCAGGTCATGGCGCGATGATCGAGGTTGATTGGGAGGTGGAGGCATGAGTGGGCACAGGTACGGTTATCCCTTGTTTGGCAAGTACTGAGGGTAATTTCGGAACTTGAGTTGACTTGTTAGACGGTGGCAGGACCGAGCACGATTATCTATGTCCTTCGGGGATGGGTCCTGTCATGAATCCCTTGAAAGGTTTTAAGAATGTTTTATATATATACATATATATATATATTCATATACCTTCCTTATTCGGAATGTCTCCTTTGGGGAGGGTTGTTGGCCTAGATGAACTCCGGAGTAGTCACGGAGCACTAACTGAGTGGAGTCGCCCCTGTTGGGTACCTTACTCTCAGGAAGGCTTATGGATTATAACCCCCAGGGAGGGTCATTGATCTACGGACAATGACCTGGGTGGACCTTGGGGAGACTTGGGCTTTGAGACCCCAGGTAGTACGCGCGTAGCTTTAGAAACCGTGACAGGATTGGTTATGTGATTCATATGTATATGTATATGTTATATGATATCTGATGTACTGGTTTTGGGCTGAGTCCCACATGGATTTGGCTGGCCTGTATGATTGGTTTCATTTACGATTTTGGGCCAAGGCCATATTAGTTTGATAAATTGGTTTTCGAATGCATGCATACTTTTTAGTGAAGGGTACAAACGTCTTTTCTTATGAAAATGTTTTTATAAACTCTTTGTTTTATCCACTCACATCTTTTAAATGTTTTGACTGTCTTTCAGGTTGACAGCGGATACAGGCTGTAGCAGAGACCGAGACATCACATTCCTCCTCCGGATCCTGGCGTACTCTGAAGCCCCGAGCGGGCTAAAGTCGGAATTTCCCTTATCTGACACTCCGTGTCAGATGGGATCAGGCGCTTCCCGCGTTAATCCCGGGGGGATTGGGATGGGTTCTGACACATATTAAAACCATTCGACCTCCAATTTCAATATACAACCCGTCTATAGACTCAGGATGCTGAGGCCTACGCAACAGTGCTCACCGTTTGCCCAGAATTTATCTAAGTCAAAAAGTCAACCTTTTGACCCGTAGGGCAAAATCGTAATTTTATTTCCTTAAAATTGTTGTTCGTTCTACTGACGATGGTAATGGAGCGTTCACATCTTCAAGATATCATTGTTCATAACACGGTAACAAACACACCAATTCATTTGAGTCAAATTATCACAAGTGCAAAAGCAGTAGTATAATGTCTTCTTAATTCACCATTTGCTAATATTACCTAAAACCACATACCAGTTGTCGTCCATGTTTTGCAATAGAAATCCGAGTTCTCAAACTGACACGACCTACCCCCAATCCCCCGGGATTAAGGGATAAACCATGCTACCGTCTAACTTTTATGCGACATGAGGGCTAAACCGACGTCCAACCTCCATGTAACACGTAAGCAGACAAGGGATTTCCAAGTGAACCGTCCAAAAACTTCCGGACTTCCCAGAGTGCGCAGAACTTACTATGGATCGCGCGTGTGATGTTTCCGTCTCTCTAACAACAGCCCGCACTGCATCAAACCTGGAGGGTATCGAAAACATAAAAGACTGTGAGTGGACAAAAATCAAGGATAAGTATAGAAAACCGTTTATAAGAAAAGACATTTATACCCTCCATTTAAAAACCTATGCATGCATTCACAAATCAGTTCATTTTCGAGATAATAAAAACCGTCGATCGGACATCGTTTCGATATGTTTTGAGATGTTTGAAGGTTTTAGGGCTCATTTAAAAATAGTTAAAAATTCAGGAAAATTATGAGGCTTAAGTATAAACATTTTGAAGTAGTTAATGACCTTATTATGGGATTTGGATAGGTTTGGGAAAGCCAGTGATAGTGGTTTAGCCGAAAAAGCGTATTTGCACTCGTATCGAGGAAACGATGCAAATGGTCCGTGAGTGGAGTTTGCTTTTGAACTTATGATGCATGCATAAATGTTTTATATGTTTTCTATATGTGATTTCTATGTTTATGATATGATCTTGATGATTTACGGTTTTGCACGTATTTCGAGATATTTACGGAATTGCACGTTTTACGAGATATAGTTTTCTGCTATGGTTTGATGATGGTTTTGATGATTTGATTTTGGGATTTGAATTATGATTTGATTTTAATAATTTATAATGGATTTCGGGAAAAGTGATTTCAGGCTTGAAGCCCTATTCATAAAAGGAATTTTGAAAAATGTGATTTCGGGTTTTGGAACTGGAGTTCGGAAATGATGATTCGGGATTTGGTTTTGGAGCTTGAAATGAGATTTCTGGATTTGGGTTCGAAATGATGATTCCGGATGCCGGCTTACAGAATGATGATTTCAGATTCGGATTTGGAAATGGATTATGGATATGATTTCCAGATTCTGGATTTGGATTCAGAATGATGGTTTCGGATTCGGCTTGGGATTCGAAATTGTGATTTCGAATTCGGATTTGGACATGGATTTGGAAATAGTTTTAAAATAGTTTTGGATTGGATTTGCTGGATCTGGTTATTGTGTTTAAAGACCCGAATATGATTGGGACGGGGGCAGGCCTGAATTGGGTTTAAAGACCCGGATTGATTTTAAAGACTCGAGAGTTTAAAGACTCGGATATTATGATTTCCCCCGTAGGCCTATTGAGTTTAAAGACTCGGAAGTTTAAAGACTCGGATTATATTGAGGCTTGGATTGAGTTTAAAGATTCGGATTATTATTGAGTTTAAAGACCCGGATAGATCCAGCAGGTTCGATTGGTTGAAATGGATTTCAATTGTGTTTTGGATTTCGATGATAACTCGATGGTTTCATTGGTTTTCAATGATGGATTTTAATGATTTTTTACTGAGGCCCGGGATTGGAGAAAAGGAAATGACCCCGATTCCAAGCTCGATCCATTCCTAGCAACCTCCCGAACATCACCTTAGCAACCAATTGGATCAATAGTGACTAAAATTCCAATGCCCATTTCGAATTCAACAAGGCAATCCACAGTTTTGGGCCTTACCTTCACCGCCGTGCACCACCGTGCCACCACCGCCATTCTCTGAACTTCCCTTCCACCTTCCTTCACACATCACGAGTCAGGGATGAGGGATTGGTTCACGGTCTCACTTTGCACCTCTATTTTGCACTCTGTTTTTCCAATTTAACCTAACCCGTGCCAAAATATTTAAAACATTTGTAGGCGGTGAGAGATGATTCCACAACCATCCAAAGAGGGCCAGGTGTCCCCATCTCCGTGGACCCATTCCCCAAGGCAGCCACATGTCCAAAATTAACTGGGCACATATCCCAATGCATCACAATGACCATTTTACCCTTATTCCACAAATTACCATTTTACCCTTATTCCACAAATTACCATTTTGCCCCTCATGTTCATAGACTCGTAACGTTGTCGTATAAACTCCAATTGACGCATGTCGCTTGTCGTTATACACAGGGGATCGAGACCTACCTAACGATCCTCGAAATGCATGAAAAAACTATGTCGTATGAAAAGTCAACAGTTTTCCCCTTTTAAAACCAAATTACCAGCATACCCCTGAACTTCCAAACATCATAACTTCTTCCTCGACTATCGAAATTGGACGTGCCACCTGTCTATGAACTCGTGACATCCTGAACTACTTCTCAGTCACTGCCCAGAGTCCGTTTGACAGCTCGAACCAAAAGTCAACCATTCGCCCAATTCCAGGGGAAAAATCGTCATTTCGCATCGGTCGAAATCACCCAACTAATCACCTATTAATCTCGCATCGGTCGAAATCATCCGTCATTATCCACTAATCTACTCCCGGATTCCGGGACGGGTTGTTACACAAACTACCTCTTCCTCTCAGATACAAGGACACCTCCTAGTGTTGCAATACGTTTAAATTACGTAAGTAGTGAAGTTCATTTCGTGTGAAAAAACTGAATAAGTAATTCAAGGTTAAATATCTAATCTTACCTGTTAGCCACCCATATATGTCAAACAACGTCTCGAAAAAATCCAATCGAACATGTTGAATCTCCAAATCCATTTCACATCTGCATCCATTTAGTTCCACAATACACAAACATTATAACAACAATTGAAGTTTGACGTAGGAGGGATTTGGCAGACCGAAATACGAAGTTTTTCTTGGTTTCAGCCTAATAGACCAAATTCAACACCAATTCACTTACTCGGGCTTTGTGGCCCATTCTTTGATGAACTTAACATTATCGCCACATCATTTGTGGGAATTTCAGATGACGAGATCATATCACTTTAGCTCCTCTGCAAAATGTGCAATGTCCTCATTTGACCATCTCCACTGTCAATTATGCTAATGACAGTCTTATGAGACTTGGGACCTAATTTGAGCTTTTACTGTCTTCTCCACAATCATGTTTGACGTTGATTTTTTTTTTCAAGACAGCCTTCAATTTGGAAGCATGTTTCTTCAATAGCGCCTTGCCACCTTAGCTAGAATTAACCCCCCTTGGAATCACAATTCAGCCCTTCACAACTTCTCCTCCCGAAACAATATGACGCATCTCAATTGAGGCACCTTTCACAACATATACTCCAGTTTCCTCCTTAGCACATTTCAACACCTCTGTACAATCCACTTCTTGTGTATCATCTTCCACTTTATCCTTTTCGACCCTTGTTGCAGTTTTTGCTTCTCCACCCACACTTGAACACCTGTTAGCTTTTGGCTCTTGATCTCCAACTATCATCCCCTAATTTGAAATTGTTTGCTGCTTCTTCTTCAATATGTACTCCCCTTTGAAACCTTGGCATCTTCTGCCGACCCATTGTCAGCTGTCTTCGCATCATTTAATTCAACATTCCCGTCACCATTGGTTCTTCTTGGACATTTGGGGAAGTCTTGGAACACCAGTCTCCAAAAGGTGGGCTAAATACAAAATCATTGCTTGGGCCGACAGTTGGACTCTTAAGCCTTTCCCCTAGGCTTCTTCAGTTCTTTCTGCACTTCCAACATCTCTTTCTTTATTAATTTCTCAAATACCGTCTGTCTGAAATTGGCATTCTCTAAATCCTTACACTTTTTCACTAAGCTCAAACATCACTTTTAGCTTGCATTCTCATGGAACAACATTTTAACAAAAATTTCCACTTGACGCAACTCTCCCACATTAAGCCTAGCGAGTATTTGATGTTCCGAAATGGTGGTAGATTCATCTTCGATCACTAAGGGCCGAGTAAATCAAACTCCATCCATTCATTCATTTCCACCACATGTTGCCTCACCTTTCCTAGACCCAGAACATGCCTCAAGCTTTGCAGTAGTTGTAACCAGCGACAACGTCTGTACCTGAATGATACTACAGTTGTCGCACACTTACCAACACCATTAACATGACTCGCTCTCATTAAATATAATTAGAAAAATGATTTTCTCAAAAAATGTAGTCTGAGCTTTCAACTAATCTTTATGTATTTAACCCCAATGGATGAGTGACAAGTGTCACCCTCATCCATTTCCCAGCCCAAACAATTCATGCATCTCACCTTCCCTTCTCATCGATCATTTCTGCCCATTTCCAAACAAACCCGATCTCCCATCCAACCCCAAATCAAAACCCTTACCCTATGATCTTGGTTGTGAGACCCTGAGAGTGAGAGGAGTGCTGGATGGTGATGGTGGCAGGCAGGCAGCAACGCTGCCGTGGACGGCGGCCATAAACCCGAGAAGGTACTTAATTTTCCCATTCTTCCTTTTTAATTCGATTTTTACATTATGGTTTGTTTTGGATGTTTGGATAAGGATTAGTGGGTTGCTAGGAAGGTTTTAGGACAGTTTTGAGGGTGGTTGGACGGCTGAGAGGCCGTGGGAGGGAAATGGGAAGTTTGTGCCGTGAGGTTCAAAATCAAACCATGGATTTGAGGTGTTTTTGGTTAATTCTTTTCATAGGAATAAATAGGAAACATCAAAATAGGAAGTTTAGGATTGAAAAAGAGAAGATTGGATGAAAATTTAGAATTGGAGAGGCCTGGACTGGTCACGCTGGTCCAGTTGCAGGTCCTGAACAGAACCGGCTGGTCTGGACCGGTTCAGTCGCTGGAGAAGATGAACAGTCGCTGGCGCGTGAGGCCTACACGCAGGCCACTCCTTGGGCGCATGACGACGCGTGGCACAGAATTTGGGGAAGTGTTCAATATGTCAAATCATCTATTTGATGTAACGAACATTTTGGGACTGGTTTCGTGTCAATCGAACATCGTTTCGATATAGTTCGGGTTGTTTGAAGGTTTAGGTTCGTGTTTAAAAATAGTTAAAAATTCCAGAAAATTACGAGGCTTTAGTGAGGGGTTATATAAGTAGTTAGTAACCCTCTAAATTAATTTGGACAGGTTCGGGAATCATGGAGCCGACGATTGGTCCGGGAAGACGTTTTGGCATGCGTATCGAGGCGCGGCTTCGAACGGTCTGTGAGTGGACCTTTCTTTCAAACTTGATGCATGCATAAATGTTTTATAAGTGTTTTAATATATGTTTTGTCATCCCATGAGTGCATTTGATTGTGGTAGCTTAGGATCGACATATTTGCACATTTTTCAAGGTTTTCGGCTTTATGTCGTACCTTTGTGTACTACGTTTTAAATGATGGTTTGATGAATGGATTTTGGATTTGGAAATATGAAATCAGGCACGAGACCCATTTGATTTACGAACTCTCGGATTTGGAGTCCATTTAATTTGACGAGGAATCGGACCGAGGTTCCATTTGAGATATACGGTCGGACCTAGTGTCCCGTTGATTTATGATCCGGGCTTGAGGCCCATTTGGTTGTAATATCGGGCTGGAGGCCCATTTGACTGTAATATCGGGCTTGATGCCCCGTTGCTTTGTGGTTTCGGGCTTAGGGACCAGTTAGCTGTGGTATCGGGCTTGATGCCCAGTTGATTGTGAAATCAGGCTTGAGTCCCAGTTCGGTTTATGAAATGAGAATTCTGGCATGAGACCCTATTAAACTGTGGATTTAGGCTGAGGCCTGTGAAATGGATTTGAATCGGATTCGAGGAATCCTGTTGAGGTGAATCAGGTATGAGACCCAATTGAGAAATGTTTTGAGGAAGAAAGTATTTGGAAAATGAATATGAACCCTCCATATGATTATATGGTCTCCTCCATACGTCGACATGGAGAGTCACGATCCACAGACCAGAATGGGTATCCCCATAGGGATCCCGTTCCAGGAGTGGGAGTTATGAGTTATGATGTGGTCCCGGACTAGATTTCGGAGAGATGATCGGACTAGGTCCGAAGATAGAGCCTCCCAGATGGAGAATTCCTGGGAGAAGACTCGGAGTGAGACCCCGAGTAGTGTGCACACTAGTATAGAGATGATATCGTGACATGTATCGGGGATGTGTTCCCTAGGGGCTGTGTGCCCCGAGTTGGCATCTTCTCGGAAGTGTCGCGGATGGGTTATACGTATATTGATACATATGTGGTTTACGAAAAGTGATTTGGGGCGGAGACCTCGTATTGTATGTTTTGGTATTTCACTGAGAATGGTCTTGGGCTGAGTACCCACATGTATGGATTTACGGGTTTTTGTGATTTTGGGTCGGGAACCCGTAAATGGATTTATGGTTCATGACAGTTTATGGGGATTGGGCATGAACCTTTGAAAGGTTTTGAAAATGTTTTCAATTGGTTTATGAACGTGTTGATAAATGGTTTTCGAATGCATGCATATGCTTTTAATGAAGGGCATAAAGGTCTTTATGTGAAAATGTTTTAATGAAATGTTTATTTTGTCTACTCACGACTTTTGATATTTTAATGCCCTTCAGGTTGATAGCGAATGTGGGCTAGCAGAGACGAGGCATCACACTCCTTCTCCAACGATCCTGGCGTACTCTGGAAGCCCCGGTGAGGGCTAGAGACGGAATTTTCTCTGGTCTGACACTTCGTGTCAGACAGGATCTGGCGCGTCCCACGTTAATCCTAGGGGATTTGAGACAGGTCCTGACATGTTGGTATCAGAGCGTGGAGTACGAGCAAGTCGAGGATGTGATGTCTCTAAGGTCGTAACAGCCCGCCATCTACCTGATAGTTTGGGTATTAGTACGAGGATTCGGTAGAATCGAACCTTAGTTAGATGGTGTTTGGAGGTGTTATCCCGGTGAGGTTCGATTGGCATCTAATGCCACGTGTTTCGATGATTGATTCCAAGGAGGATCAGTATTCGTGTGAACCTAACGACTTGGAGCCGTAGTGTTACTGGAAATGTGATCCAGTGGATCAGTAAAGACCGTATGACGACTTGAGAGTCGTGACCGCTCAACGGTAGGGTCGTGTCAGATAGAGGATGTATGGATTAATACCAGTGGTGGTTAGAGGTTAGGGTCGCCCAATTTACAATGACTCTGTACGACTACAGTCATGACGGTTGGGAATAGGAACGTGCTATTCTATTTGGCATGTGTTGCCATGTTTCGGTGTGTCAAATCATTCCAGGATGTCGACTGGCAGGAGATGCCGGAGTAGTTGTGGTGTGACGCAATAGGATACGATTGCGTACGTAGCGCTTGTGCATTATTGGACCCAGAATACGGCCAGTTCTTGTGGAGGCCAGCGGCTGGGAGCCATAGAGTTACGGGAGGATGAGATCCTTACAGTGTGGTTATTGGTTGGTTGGACCCCAGTATCGGAGTATGACGACTCTTCAGAGTCGAGAGTGAGGGATCGGTCAGGATGATGGGGCTGCAGCGGGCAGCCGGGTTTGTGATAGCCCTAGTAGGTGATTAATTTGACAAGTTACCAGGAGTGTGGTACTTGTGATTGGATCCAGAGGTGGACCGATCTGACAGGACCCATCCCAATCCCCCAGGGATTAACGCGGGATGACCCTGCTCCCGTCTGACACGGAGTGTCAGACAAGGGATACTTCCAACCTTTGCCCTCCCGGGCTATCAGAGTACGCCAGGATCCGGAGGAGGTATGTGATATCTCAATCTCTGCTACAGTCCACACCGTATCCAACCTGAAGGGTATTAAAAACAGAAAGACTGCGTGTGGACAAAAATAAAGAATTTATAAAAACATTTCATCAAAGACCTTTATACACTTCACTAAAAAGCATGCATGCATAGTAAAACCATTTATCCAAACACATAAGTTTAAACAACCATAATTAGGGTCTCAGCCCCAAATTCTATAAATACAAGTTCTACGGCTCCTGCCCAAAACCATTTACAGAAAACCATAACATAGTAAACATATATGGGATCTCAGCCCAAAACCATTTATCATCATAAAACATAATTTCCCAAACCAATTTAAATCATGTTTATCCCTTATATTCATATCCACCTGTCACGGTAAAATAGAGCTACACGTGTGCTAACCGGGGTCTCAAACCCAAGTCTCTCCAGGGTCCACCCAAGTCAATGTTCGTAGATCAATGACCCTCCCTGGAGGTAACGAACCATGCCCATCCTGAGAGTAAGGAACCCAACTGGGGGACGACTCCACTCAGTCAGTGCTCCGTGACTACTCTGGGGTCCACCCAGGCCAACGACCCTCCCCGGAGGAGACAATCATATATAAAGGATGTAATATGAAAAACCTTTTGAAATCATTCTTGAAACCTTTCAAGGATTCATGCCCGGCCCCCATAAGCCGTCATGAACCATAAGATCCTTTTCAAGGGTTCATGCCGGTTCCCATAAACCGTCATGAACCATAAAAACCATTTGTAATACATAATTGGGCCCTAGGCCCGAATCCACATAGAAACTGGACCTCAAGTCCGAATCGTAAACCAACTGGGCCTCCAGCCCGATTCCGTAAATCAAATGGACCTCAAGTCTGAGAATTACCTTTTCAAATCCAAAATCATTTCATGAAATCATATCCAAAACCACAAGAATGGAAAATCAGTGTAAAACCGAAAAACCTCGATTTACGTGCAGGCACGTAAATCGCCTCGAAATACATGAAACCATATAATTCACAAGCATCCAAATCAACATCATAAAATCATATTCATAATCCATTTGGAAATCCAAAACCATTTCATTTAGACCAATAAAGACATACAGCCCCGTATAGGAACCGTATAGGGCCGAAACCTCGAAATACGTGCCTATACGTAACCACACATCCAAATGCACTCATGGCATCACAAAAAAGTATTTAAAACATATAATAAACATTTATGCATGCACCAATTTAGAAAACAAGGTCCACTCACAGATCGTCCGAGCTGCCTCCTCGATTTGCGTGCCATAGGCTCTCCCGAGCCGATCACTTTCACCGTCTGAAGCCGCGCCTCGATACGCGTGCCATAACCGTCTCCTGGGTCAAACGTCGCCTCAGGATTCCCAAACCTGTCCAAATTCATTTAGAGGGTTATTAACTACTTAATTAACCTCCTACCAAAACCCCGTAATTTTCCCGAACTTTTAACTATTTTTAAACCGATCCTAAACCTTCCGATTGACACGAAACCAGTCCCAAAATGTTCGTTACATCGAATAGAAGATTTTGTATGTTGGACACATCCCCAAAAACCCCACCACGCGCTGCCACTCGCCGCCCAAAGGCCCTTGCGCGTGGGCTCACGCGCCGGTGAACAGTGCATCGTCCTCAACGATCGAACCGGGTCTGGTCGGTTCACTGGTTCTCCTGGACCGTCGTGACCGGTCCGGCCTGGTTCCTCCCTCAAATCTCGTTCGTTTTGTCCCATTTCAATCCTAAAAATCCTATTTTCTCCTTTCCAATCTATTCCAATTAACCAAACTAATCAAAACCTCCTAAATCGATCCATAAAAATCACCCCCCACGGTCCCTGTTTTTCCCGGCCACCTTCCATCCTTCCTCCGCCGTGAACCACCCTCCAAACCATCCTAAAATGTCCCTAGAAACTCCCTAATCATCTCCCAATCACCCAATACAGCCCATTAAGAATAAATCAAAAAATGGAAGAAATGGGGTCTAACCGGGCAGTTTGGTTCGAGTCCATGGCCGCCGTCCACGGCGGCGCCGTCCTGGCCGGCCACCATCATCTACTCTGTCCTCAGCTCACTCGCTGCCTCTCATCCATGATCATAGGGTCAAGGGTAAGGATTTTGGGAAGAAATGGGATCGGGTTCAATTGGGTAAACATGGAGAAATGGGTGCATGGTTATATGGATGGATGCATGTATATGGAATGGTAGCCAGTGGATGGGTGACACTTGTCACTCATCCATTGGTTGCAGAAAAGTAACTGGCCCCACTAAAGACAAATGGTCCTCGTAAAACGTGTCATCATGAATAGTACCCTGAAACTTCCGTGAACCGTAACTTCGCCGTCAAACGTCCGAATTCGACGTGCCGCCTGTCTATGGATTCGTATCGTCCTTATCTACGTAATGGTTCTTGGCCCTCGGCCATCGGACATCCCGGTCAAAAAGTCAACTATTTGGCCCTTTTTAACTAAAATTACCAAAATGCCCCTAAACTTCCGAAAGTCATAACTTCCTCTTCGAACGTCGGAATTGAACGTGCCACCTGTCTATGAACTCGTGATGTCACGAACAACGTCACGGTCATCGGTCAAAGTTCATTTGACCGCCCGAACGAAAAGTCAACGTTTTGCCACGACGAAGGGCAAAACGGTCATTTCGCATCGTTCGTCCGATTTCGCCCTACTAATCACGGATTAACCTCACTAATCGTGATTAGTCACTAATCTAATCTAGGAATTTGGGACGGGTCGTTTCAGATCGGTGGATGTTGCATGTGGAGTGGTTGGTACTGGCGGTGAGACTACCGCATGGATTAGGAGTTTCGGTAGCAGAATGTTTCTGAGATTGGTCTGCAAGAGGTTGTGGCAGACGCTGCTATCGATTGACGTGATCAAGTCTTATCGAGTTGGATGGACTTAGGTTACCGTGACAATTGTGATGATGGGATTCGTCAGTCGTGAGGATGATACGAGGTGCTTGAGTGACGCACAATACGAGGATAGATTCTGGATTCGACTCGGTTACGACTGAGTGCGATCGCAGAATGAGATGCTGACGTTGGGTGTTGGCACACTTGCCATATTACCTCTGTGAGGTGACTGTGACGAGTAGGATATACCTGGATGAGTGACAGGTACCCTAGATATCCTTGGATGGATTGCACGAGTGCGAGTGCTGGAGTTGATTCCATAGAGTTGGGACGTGCGAACCAGTATGCATATGGAATAGTAGATGTGCTCAGTGTGGCGAGCCTATGAGTCCGATGGGCACTGAGCGGGACAGAGAAGATCCCGAGTGGCTCAGTGCGAGGCACTAGGAGTAATTGGTTTGGTGACCAGTTCCCTGATGATACGAGACTTGGGGTGCGAGTGTGTGCCCAGGAGTAGTAACGTTAAGGTTGAAAGGCCTAAGTGACATTCAGATGAAAAGATATAAATGGATAACATGTGTGACGTCACATGACGTATGGGTCAGTTGGTTAGATATGGTAGTACGCAGAGATTTGGCTTCAGATCACGACAGACGTTGCGATCTGTTTAGCCTACCGACCGATGTCAGTGGATTCCGACCAATTCTGTGAGTCAGAGTTAGATCAGAATGATTAAAGGTATGGGATACGAGTGTTGGAGGTCGTTTGTGCACATCCGGAAATAGTATACGAGGTTTAACCTTGAGTCGCGTGAATTCCACTTGGAATGAGTGTACCTACATAAACAGTATTCACGGGCGCGTGGATGGTGTCCAGTTGAGTTGAGGACTTGAGAGTCCATTGTGGATTGGTGTTGGTTGACTACGGTTGACCATACCTCTGGCTTGATGCCCCGTTGCTTTGTGGTTTCGGGCTTAGGGACCAGTTAGCTGTGGTATCGGGCTTGATGCCCAGTTGATTGTGAAATCAGGCTTGAGTCCCAGTTCGGTTTATGAAATGAGAATTCTGGCATGAGACCCTATTAAACTGTGGATTTAGGCTGAGGCCTGTGAAATGGATTTGAATCGGATTCGAGGAATCCTGTTGAGGTGAATCAGGTATGAGACCCAATTGAGAAATGTTTTGAGGAAGAAAGTATTTGGAAAATGAATATGAACCCTCCATATGATTATATGGTCTCCTCCATACGTCGACATGGAGAGTCACGATCCACAGACCAGAATGGGTATCCCCATAGGGATCCCGTTCCAGGAGTGGGAGTTATGAGTTATGATGTGGTCCCGGACTAGATTTCGGAGAGATGATCGGACTAGGTCCGAAGATAGAGCCTCCCAGATGGAGAATTCCTGGGAGAAGACTCGGAGTGAGACCTCGAGTAGTGTGCACACTAGTATAAAGATGATATCGTGACATGTATCGGGGATGTGTTCCCTAGGGGCTGTGTGCCCCGAGTTGGCATCTTCTCGGAAGTGCCGCGGATGGGTTATACATATATTGATACGTATGTGGTTTACAGAAAGTGATTTGTGTAACGACCTGTCCCGGGAATTAAGGTTAAGACAGTGATTAAGGTGAGATTAGTAAATTTAATTGGGGGTTAGTTGGTTCTGATAAGGTCGTTAGGGTAGAATGACGATTTTGCCCCTAGTTCGGGTAAAAAGTTGACTTTTAGTTCGAGCGGTCAATTGGGTTTTGATCGATGACCAAGACGTAATTTAGGACGTCATGAATCCGTAGGCAGGTGGCACGCCTGATTCCGAAATCCGTGGAGGAAGTTATGATGTTCAGAAGGTTGTGGGCATAACCGTAATTTGGTTAAAATAGGGGGAAAAGTTGACTTTTCGTATGAACGGGTTTTGACTTGTTGACCTAGGATCGTTAGGTAGATCTCGTTGTCCTGAGTTCAATGACAGGCGGTACGTATTCATCGGACTTACGATGTATGGGATACGGGTCTAGAAAGGTAAGGATAAAACCGTAAATTTGACTTAAAAGAAAGGGCATTTTGGTCTTTGTGCTCTGGGATTTGTGCAGCAGAGAGGGACAGATGGATAGCTGAGATTGAGCCATTTGTGAGGGAGAAGGGAGGATGGTGACACGTGTAGGGGTTCTGGTTGGTTCAGGGGAACACGGTCCCAATTATTCGGGGTACTTATGTGTGTGTGTTCGTGTTTGTTCTTCGAACTAGACAGAAACAGAGGGAGAGAGTTGGGAGAATTGGACGGTGTTTTGTGTGAGTTGTGTGATTTGGTGAGGGGGTGAGTGATCAGAGATGGAGAGGGAGACAGTGAGAAGGTTAGACGGTGTGGTGGTTGTGTGTGGGTGAGTTGAGAGCCACGGGAAAACCAGGGAGGAAAACAAAGTGAACAGAGAGATCGTGGTGGTGGTGTGGCCGTGTACGGTGCAATTGGACTCGTGGAGGTGTCCAGAGGCTGGAGGTGGACTGGAGGAGCCGTGTCCTCACGGCTGAGCTCACGACGGCGACAGGAGGCAGGTAATTTCTTGTTTCCCCTTTTGATGCTCTGCTTTGCCGTCGATTTTCAAATCAGAAGTCATGGCTTTATGGGTTGAATCGAGGAGTCTAGTGAGGTCTAGGGAACTCAGTAGAGTCTTGGGTGTCTTCTGGTTGTGCAGCCGTGACGGGGAAGTGCACGACGGAGGCTAGACGACAGAGAGTACCCTGTGTGCTCTGTTTTTCCGTTTTGCTTCAAACGTAGAGTCGTGGACTTAGGGAGTGAGTCGACGGTTTTGGTGAGTAAGGTGAGGTTCAGAGAGGTTCTAGGAACCGTCTACGGTGGTTACCGTGACGGGGGGTGACCGGGTTGGACGGATCGTGAAACAGGGCAGGTGTTCGGGTTTCTGTTTGAGCTTGAGTCGACGGGTGAGAGGCTGAGTCGAGGAGTTTGAGTGAGAGGGATGGATAGCTTAGGTCTGGACGAAGAAGATGGTGAAGGAAGGAGGTGTTTTGGTGCAGGTACGGCGGAGAACCGCTGACGCCGGTTCGATTTGTAGGAACTATGTCGAACCGGGTCGACCAGAGGTAGACGAAGGCACTGTAGCTGGCGCGTGAGGGCCACGCGCAGCCACTTTGGGCAGCGCGTGGGAGTGCGTGCGGAGGCGGTTGGGAAATCGGTCAACTAGGTTTTTGTTCTAGGTGTTGTGACGAGTCCGTTGGAATTGATTTCAGGATCTGACGTCGATTCTATGTTACCCCGCGAGGTTGAAGGTTTAGGGTTTCGGTTCGTTACGTTTAGGACCAGGTGATTTTTGGGGAAAATTAGATGGACCTTCGTAGACGTGTTAGTAACGTACTTTGGCGGTTGTTGACAGGATCAGGAGTTACTGAGGAAGCTGAGGAACGTACGAGACGTTCGGGACGCGATTGAGGGCTTGGTACTGTGAGTGGACCCCTTCTCTAAACTCGAGCATGCATAACTGTTTTCTATAATCGTTTTGAGGTTTTATATGTGATTTTATGATTATCGAATATGCTTTGTTGATTTTACATAATTGCACATTTTTTTCGAGGAAGTTCGGTTTTCAGCACGTTTTACGAGAAATATTTGATTTCTGAATATTGATGCTATGGTTTTGGAATTTCAAATGATAAATGGTTTTCAATGATTATAAATGGATTTTGGAACGTGATTTCGATGATCAAGGATTTTCGGTTTTAGAATCAGATTTCGGTAACGAGATTTGGTTTTAAGGTTGAAAAGTGGAATTTCGGATTTAGGTTCGAAATGACGGTTCAGGATGCTGGAAGGGCATCAGAGCAGTGATTTCGGATTCGTGTTTGGATATGGATTTAGAAATGGTTTTTAAATGGTTTGGATTGGATTTGCTGGATCTGGTTTTTGGGTTTAAAGACCCGGATATTGATTGATGGGGGACGGGCCCGGATTGGGTTTAAAGACCCGGATTGAGTTTAAAGACTCGGGAGTTTAAAGACTCGGATATATTGATATTTCCCCCGTTGGCCTATTGAGTTTAAAGACTTGGGAGTTTAAGGGCTCGGATATTATTGAGGCCTAGATTGAGTTTAAAGACTCGGGAGTTTAAAGACTCGGATAGGTCCAGCAGGTTTGATCGGAAAATGATGATTTGATGTTCTTGGTTTATGATACGGTTTTATGATGTTTATACTATGATTTCCTTAATGGTGCTTTATAGTGTTTCTGTTCTTATGAGGATCGTTATATGGTTTATACTTGTTTTAATAACTGAGTTATGCATGTGGTTTCAAAACGGAGAGCTAAACCCGGTTTTCTTATAAAATGGTTTTGGAAACTTTTCTTTTATTTATGGTCCACTCACACCTTCTGTTTTAACTGCCCTCTAGGTTGTGGAGTTAGTGCGGGGTTCTGGCGTCGAGACAGCGTCTGAGGCATAGAAGTTACGAGAGGGATCCCGGAGTGTTTTAATTTTCCGTGTGCGTGTCTTTAATTTTCGAGATATGTAGTATAATTTCTCCTGCGTCTGATAGGGAATTTACTTTTGTGTGTGTCGGGGTGTCAGACGGGAGCAGGATTTACCTCGGTGTTCGGGATGAAACCGGGGTGGGTCCTGACAATTTGGGGTGGAGACCCCGTATTGTATGTTTTGGTATTTCACTGAGAATGGTCTTAGGCTGAGTACCCACATGTATGGATTTACGGGTTTTTGTGATTTCGGTTCGGAGACCCATAAATGGATTTATGGTTCATGACGATTTATGGGGACCGGGCATGAACCCTTGAAAGGTTTTGAAAATGTTTTCAATTGGTTTATGAACGTGTTGATAAATGGTTTTCGAATGCATGCATATGCTTTTAGTGAATGGCATAAAGGTCTTTATGTGAAAATGTTTTAATGAAATGTTTATTTTGTCCACTCGCGACTTTTGATGTTTTAATGCCCTTCAGGTTGATAGCGGATGCAGGCTGTAGCAGAGACGAGATATCACACTCCTCCTCCTACGATCCTGGCGTATTCTGGAAGCCCCAATGAGGGCTAGAGACGGAATTTTCTCTGGTCTGACACGTCGTGTCAAACGGGATCAGGCGCGTCCCGTGTTAATCCCAGAGGATTTGGGACGGGTCCTGACACTCTAGGTAGGGATTGATGCGTTTTTGCATATGATTCCGACTCACATGGGTAAGTATTCCAATCTTGTAGATTCTCCATCGATCCTAAAAACTCCTCGTTTATCCTCCTACTTGGCTCACTATTTTTCCCCACTTGTATGTCCCGTTATGAGACAAAAATCTTTGGTTGCGAACTGGTGAACCTTCCTGCTAACGAGGAAACATAACCTTTTAGCTTCATTAACATCACCCTCAGTTATTTTACGCGAAATCAGTCCATGCACATTGAAGCTGCTCCAAGGCAAGTCTTCTATATCTAGAATGTGACTGAAGCATGTGCTCCAGAACTTTTCTAAGTGGGAGCTTATCAGTTTCACCTTTATGCCCTTCACTATTCTACTCGGTTGTGATGCAGTTTGAGCTTTTATTGAATATATATCAACCTCCGCTAGAATTAGCTTATAATTGCGTCGTCATTTCCTATAACCAATTCAACGTTATATGAAATACAAATTTAGCATTCTATATCTTCCCAATTAACTTAATATTCACCTATTATTCAAACACACACGTTCTCTCCACATATTAAAATTCATTATTATCATCATCTTATAAACATACACTGAGCTAATTCAATCAACCTATTCACATTTTATTTTTAAATTCAATTTCTTTGCTCACCCCTTCTAGCCCATATAGAAAAAAATAACACTCTTATCAGAACTAAGGCAGATTTTGGAGTGACATATTAATCCTATAGGTACTCTTACCTCAATGACAGTGCCTTGTTCTAGCATATAGTTAACACTTATATCATAAATATATACCCATTATATATTAATTAGTACCTACATAAAATCGTCCTCATATGTTTTAATAACCATACGTTCTTTACACTTTCCATTTCATACTCATATCCAACAACTTTGTGCGACATTTCTTCCCTAAACGTTTATGTATTCTTCCATTGCATTCAAAATTTGAAACCAAACTTACTTTCTCCTATCAATTAATTAACATTTTCATATATTAAACAAGAACAATCTGCTACCTAAACAACCCATAATCACTAAATAATCAATTTCTGAATTAAATATTTTTTTCAATTTTACAACCCAAGGTCTTGCGATCCTATATCTTGAAATTTATATACCTTTCAATAGAGCTCGTTGTCTTCTGTCATCTTTGTTCTCTGACCCACACCCCACGACTTCTCCCGCTCTATTCCTTTTGAAAATCAAGACCCCGCTACCCTATATATATATATATATATATATCTCTCTCTCTCTCTCCTCTTTCATGACTTTAGAGCTATGTTTCGAAGTTATTTCGGTGTTTCGTGGCGAAGTACTTTACATTTTTTTTTGGATAGGTTTCAGAGGAGGAAATACTACAATAAAGAAGTAGCTAATCGGGCGTTTGGATACTTCTCTTTTTTATTTATATTTGAGTTAGTTTTATAAATACCAAAATATTTTTCTTCATTCCACAAAAAATTTCAAAATCGGACAATTGACACCCAAAAAAATCCCCTATGGGCCCAGGTTGCGGCTCACGGAATTTAAAGGTCCAAGGAACGATTTTTGGTCTAAGACCAAGTAGTTTGCGTGTAAAAAGGAAGAATACTTGGGCGGTGCTGTCAGGATAGGAAGAAAATAGAGGCAAAAGGGGAAGTACCCTAACTGAAAAAATGGAGGTAGGTCCCGCGTGGGTCCCAATCCAGCAGGTTGAAGAGCTCCCTCAACTGCCTATAAATGGAGAGCGACTTGGCTTCTCAAAGGACATCAACCAATCAAAACTCACCAAATTGATCTCCATCAATTTCTAAACCTATGAACACCTTTAACCAAGGTTTCATGGTTTGAAAACAGCTGACCCTTGTTGTAAGACCCGTGTCCTGGAGGGAACGGTGAACGATCCCACATTCCTGTGAGGGGGGAATGGTCTGGGAGGGGAATGGTGGTGTGCCTTAAAGGTGTAGGCACACACCTATTTAGTACGAGGCCTTTTGAGAGCTTAAGTGACTTTGGGGGGGATTTAAACCCCAAAGTTAAGCGAGTTGAGGCTGGTGCAATTCCATGATGGGTGACCCCCTGGGAAGTTGCACCATGAGCTCCCGAAAACAAAACCGTGAGGGTAAAGGTAAGGAGGCCCAAAGTGGACAATATCGTGCTAGATGAGTCGAGTCCTGACCGAGGAGGGTTGGGCCTGACACTTGTGGCAAAAACTGCTTCTTTCGACCCATAAAATCAAGATGCAACTTCTCTTCTCACCCTTTCGAGGCATTTATGCAACTGTCTAACTATCTTTTTGACCACTCTAGCAGCGTTGTCATAATGGTTAAGCTCCATTCCCTGCATAAACCTTCTTTCTGACCATCTGTGTCATAAAGGTTGCCTTCATCCTAACTGACCAGTTCATGGACTTTCAGGGGAAGTTCGAAGGAGATGAACCTTCTTCCTGACCACTTCGAGTCATAAGGGTTGATATCATCAACTACTAGTTCACGAAAAGTCATCCCGACTACCGGTTCGCGGATAGTGTTCGGTCACCATTTCTACGGAAAACCATCCTGAATACCGCCCTACGGAAAGTCATCCCAATTGCCAACTAATGGCTGATCACTGAGGAATTCAACTCTCCCTTTCGACGTATCGCCGTCACATTTGAGTGCCCTACCATCGTATGACATGATTTTCGACTGATATTCTTTTCAGTTAATGAATCCCAAAACTTTTTGCTTATTACGAGTTTGGAGCACGACAGGAATAATTTACTTCTTTGCACTTGTAACTTCAGTTTGTTTAAATTCAAGTATTTTTACATTCTTGTATTTTTACTACCACATTCATTTCAATATAAAAACTAGATTTTCTTAAGTAAGTAATTGGTTCTTGGGACATACCATCCGAATGTGGTTTTCGACTTCACAGGTCGGGATACCATCTTTGTGCGTTGGTCCGATTACTTTGATTTCGACTCGAGAGAACCTGGGACCACTAACTCTCTTAACAAACTGAAATAACAACGTCGCCAATGAGAGTATCATGGTGAAATAAAATTCATTAGTTTGACAATACTGGAAAAAGAATGTTAAGTCCTTAAAAAAGACATAGAAAAGAACAGAGTAGGAGAAATCTTGTCTGCCTGCCCCTTGATTGTTTTGATCAGAAGAAAAGTTCTTGGACCGAAAACAGAACCAACCTACACTGTCTAGTAGTAGTTTCTCTACTAGTGACATGTCCACTCTCGAGCTGAGAAAGCCCATTTGCTTCTTGGTCTTCCCATTTAAGGATTGACCGCAGCATCAGGGCCTACTGCTCTTAGTCCATCCAGCATCTCTACACCCATCACAACAAAAGAGATCCTCACGAGTGGTCCACCTCCCTTACTTCTGCATAACAGGTTTCGCCGAAGATCCAATTAGGATTACCTTGGAATATTCGGCTTGTAATACGAGATAAATATTTTAGATAGGAACACGAATATCGATGGATATTCAGTTCCTAACGGGGCATGTAAAACAATATCCTTTAATAATATTAGTGGCTGAACATGTAACGACATGCCGCATATACCGCATTACGAGTTTGGGCCCTTAGGAATCAGTAGAGTCAATTGGGCTTTACAACTCGAAGTCTCAGACCCTTTTAAATCCAAGGCAGGGAGCATTATAAGAACACGCGCGGAACCAAAACGCAACGTAGTGTCTGGTTTCTAGGGTTTTATTAGCGCTCTGCAATTTGACGTGCAGAGCACCCAATTCTCTTCGTTTTTGCTCCGATCGATTTTCTCTCACAAATTCTAGGGATTTTTTCGAGGTAATATTCGAGGAAACTTTTCTCTTTATCACTCTGTCCGTTTCACATGGTATAGGCTTTCGATAGCTATAGACCTTCTGATTGTTTTCGGAATCCATAAAGGAAATTAATTTGTCTTTTTTGGGTGAATTTTTCATATATGATTGTTTCTCTTTAAGCTGAATTTGGTTTTGCGTCGATGACTCGGGTTTACGTTGGGAATTTGGATCCCCGAGTGAATGAAAGGGAACTGGAAGGTGAATTTCGGATGTTCGGTGTTCTTCGCAGGTTTACTTTCAATTTCTACTAATTTACCTCTACTTTTTACATGATTTGAATGTGTTACTTTTTTTCAAGGTCCAATGGGATTTATTATTCGGGCATTTTGTACTAATTATGATGACAGTGTGTGGGTTGCTCGAAGACCACCAGGATATGCATTCATTGAATTTGACGATCGCAGGGATGCTCTAGATGCAATTCAGGCACTGGATGGTTTGTCCAGCACTCCCATTCCAACTTTGTAGTTTTGGCCTGTGTTTTTTTGGTTCTTGTGTTCTTTAGTTATTAGTTTCATTGTCTTGTATCGAAACGGTAGCAAAACCTCAAATTGGTGCTTGACACCAGATTTCTTTTTCTACTATGGGTCATAATTTATTGAGCCACCAGTGGATGATATCAAATGCCTTTTACTTATCTTTTGGCATGCTGGTTATCATCCATGAGGAGATATGTCCATTGTAGGAGATATGTCCATTATAGGAGATGTGTCCATTATATTCCATATATGAGTGTATGTCAATGTATTTCAGTTGTTTGTTATTATTATCACCAATATCATCAACAATTACGATATTATCTTCAATGTCATATTGTAAATTCTCATACTATCTATCTCCCTTTTTTTCTATAGGGAAAAATAGTTGGCGTGTGGAGCTTTCTCACAATTCTAAGGGTGGTGGAGGTCGCGGTGGTGGTGGACGTGGGCGTGGTGGAGGTGAAGACTTAAAGTGTTACGAGTGTGGTGAACCTGGCCATTTTGCCCGAGAATGTCGCCTGCGCGTTGGTTCACGAGGAGGGGGTGGTGGAAGACGCCGGAGTCCATCCCCACTTCGGCGTCGCAGAAGCCCCAGTTACGATGGTTATGGGCGCAGGTGTGTTGAAAATCAATCTTTCTTAAGTGTCCTCTGTATTATGCACATGTCTTTTGAAATTTTTCTTGTTTGTTTCGATTGCAAGCTGCATTTCCACTTATGCTGCTGATGGATTGACTGGTCCTGGGCAGGGAGTTAAGTTGTATGAGTCTATCTTGTTTATACGTCTTACTCTTCTTCGTTGCATCCTTCTTGGGCTTCATTTCTCAGCTCATTTAGAAACGGGAGCTGAAAAATTGAAAATTTGGATATTTGATACATAATTCTGACTCAAGCCTAATAATTGTTCGGTACTAATTGCTTTGTGGCTGCCAAAGATTCCTAATGCTTGTTGACTTTGGGGCTGAGAATATTTTGTTTTGATAGAAGTGATTGGATATGTTACACATAAACATTTTATCTTGTGGCAGAAGCTATAGTCCACGAAGGAGAAGATCTCCTCCACGACGCCGTAGTGTCACACCTCCTCGACGTGGACGCAGCTACAGCAGGTCTCCTCCATATCGCCCTACTCGCGGAGCGTCCCCTTATGCCAATGGGTAAGTCATGACCGTGCAATGCTTTGCATGCTGTCCTTATAAAAGGATGTCCGATATAAGCTCGAGCAAGTGGAATTATCTTGTACGAGACAATTTGAAAGTAGTTTTTTCTTGTTCGTCATGTAGCTAGTAGCCTAAGCTCATGTATTTATTTGTATCTGCAGGGACTAAGCTGGAATTGAAGCAAATGCTGGGTGACATTGAAAGAATGACATCTCTGCTATATTGTAGTTCTATTAGGATTGTTTGAGGTGACGAGAATCATATTGGTTATGTGATGTTGTCAAAATGAGTTTTGTTAGAAACTTGGATTTGGATGACTTGCTTCTCCGAAGTGTGTTTGCCGCCAAATGGGGTGCCCTTGACACCGTTTTGCGCTGGCTTTCTCTCTTCAGCATACTAAAGTTTAGAGGTCCCTTTCCTACTTTTAAGTTGCCATATTATATATGTTATACATGAAATTATGTGAAATTTTTGTTTTCTGATAGATTTCATTGTTTGCATTAGAGGTTCTTAAAGTTTACTTGTTTTCATTTGAGGTGTGATTTTTGGCTAAAATGGCTTCGTTCTGTTTCTTACTGCATCTTAGTGCACATGGTTCCCATAAGTGCCTTCACCAGATCCTTCTACTTGGTGCTTCTGCATATCTTCAGTGAAACTCGAATGTCCAGAAAATTTGGTACTTCGGTTGTGTGTGGAACTCTTTTTCATTGCTACTGCAAGAATAATTCTTTTTGTTAGCTGGTTCAAGAAGATGAAGCCGCCTTCCCCATCTCTGCACTTCTGCACATCATCTACTTGTTGGTTGTCTACGTTGTTCTGCATTTTTTATCTGAGAAATCTGGCTGCATCTGAACATATTAGAGTGTCAACAATGCTTCTGTCGTAGTAGGTAAGGTCTTCACTTCTAGTTCTTTGAGCACATCATCTTTGCATTTCTGCACGTCATCTGCTTGTTGAAGAAGGTGAATGTTTGTCGCCCTATGGCCCTCTTCTCTGTAGTCTGGTTACTGACGTCCTGAAGCCCTGCCTCTCTCCTCTCGTTCTACCATAAAACCGGTACTCATGGGGTATAGCCAAGTGGCGATCTTTCGGCTTTTGGTACCTGCATGTGTTGAAAGTTGAGCATCCATAGTAGTAACTTTAAATCATACTTGGTTTGTTGGCTAATCTAGTCGAGGTGGGGGATCTTTTTGCCTGTGAAGTCTCACTCTCATCATCAGTCACGACCTAGCAGTTGTCTTCGAAATCGTGCTGCAATACTATTATTTTTGCACAGTTCTACCTTCCACGAGGTTTGCGTATGTAAGAATTTTAAGTTGCTGACCCTGGGAAGTGGGAACCGAGTCCATTGTTTGGATCGCGCTGGCGCTTAGGTGCATGTAGAGCAGTGGTTTTTTAATTTTATTTATTTATCCGTAGTTGATATTCTTTTGTTGGTTGGTTGTAATCCTGATTGGGATAAGTATGGAAGGAGTCATGGTTTATTTACTCGTGTTATTTCACCTGCAGATTAGAATTTTGTTGTTTTAACAGTTTATTCTTTTCACCTTCTAAATTATTGCAGTGAAAAAGAAAAAGGTCATATGCCACCAAGTCTGTTGTTTTAAAGGCTCTAACAATGTTATCGTGCTTGCATTATCTCAGATTCATGTTCGTCCTAATGACAATATTTTCCTAATAGATCACAATGATTTTAATTCAAAATGATCGATTGCTAAAATCAGAACAAGTGATTCTTGGGATTTGATTCTTGCGATTGGTGCGGAAGTACCAACTGAGGGAATATATAGGAATCAAAATCTGCCTAATAGTTCATTATGATCTACATCTTATGTTTGCCCATTCTTCATCTGGCGTATGCCTGCCCGTTCTTTCATTTGGCTCATCTTCTTATTTGGCATATGTCTGCCCGTTCTTTCATTTGGCTTATGTTCTTCATGTAGCACTACGCATTTTTCATATATTTCGAGTAATGTAGGCGATATCTTTATTTTTCTCCGAGAAATCCTTAGAATTATCACTCTTGGCTACTTCTATCGGATACTGCCTAACAAAACTAGGAAAATAGAATGCCTTGTCTCTGCTTCGTCACCTACCTCCCACTAACAAGACTGCCTTATAACCAAGCTACTACTATGCTCATGGTGGAAGCCTCATTTCACCTCAGAGCTCTCAGGTACCACTCCAACCCTTTGTTTTCTGACATGTCATGGGCTGTGGAACAAATCATTCTACTCTTAAAGTTTATCTTCATGGCTTCGTCAACTTCTTCACTGCACTCACAACCATCTATATATGATGCCGCAGTAATTTACAACATCAGTGAGAAGTCAACAATGAGTCTTCGAAATCTTCTTGGAAATTCGGTAACCAAAACAAGATGGCGTGAGGCTATATGCATTGCATATGTCCCACTCGTCTTCCATTTGCTGGGACGCTATTTACTATTGGCATTACGCGAAACCATTGCTCTCATCAAGCTACACAAGCCAGGCTATAAGATTCGTGGTTCCTGACGTGGCCTCTGTGCAATGGGTTGAGTGTTGCGCTTGGTGGAGGCCCCAGATCGACCAACCAGGAGGCCCTCGGTCAAACGCCACGTCGGCCCAGACTGACCCAACGACCCAGTATTTTTGCCCAACACATCTCCACAAGCCTAATGGTCTAAGCCCACTCAAACAGGCAAACCCTAGCAGGGCTTGGCCAACGCCGACACGTGGATAGTTCCCACCTTCCACCTGTCGGTCCCATAACGACTGACATTTGTTCCACATCGGAAAAATGTATTTATTACACACAACACCCATACAAAAGAGGTCCATTTGTCATATAATGGTAACTAAGCATGAACTATTCACGATAACTCTACACTACTTTATTCACCATACCCCTTACATCTCAGACCAACCACTAATTTAGGCGTCATAGTACATTTGAGCTGGTACCACACCGGTGCCTATACTCTAACCAACCAACCAGTTTCTCTCTTTTCAGGTCTATTTAAGAGCACGTGGCAGAGTAGCATTCGCTCTCTAAGTTGGCACATTTTGTGCATCAACTGCTAGATTTTTTCGTTTCTACTGTTAATGAGGAATTATGGTGTCAGCTCCTTAGATGACTGCTAGTGTTGTTTTTCTAGTCAGCTAGCTTTTGTTGCAACTTATTCAAGAGTTTCTTTACTGCTAATACAGTTAAACAAGAGTATTTAGGTTAAGAAGGTTTCTAGTGGAGTTCAACAAGAGTATTTTCAAGTATGCTAGACAAGACAATTTTAATCAGATAAATTTATTATCATTATGCCACATATAACTCATAATAGTTTCTAATATAGGATTGCTATATCAACCAATAGGAAAATTGATTAATTATTAGAAAAAAAAAATAGAAATGCTAATTCGGTTTGTTATCAATACGAGACCGTTTTTTAAAACTTTGGAATTGAAACCATACCAACTTGAGCCGGTACTAGTTTGATACCGTACCGATCATCACATCAGTTTTACTATCGATATTTTTTTGGTTTGGTCTGATCCAGACCAGTATGATTTTGGTTTTTCGTTTTCATATGTCCATCCTATTACATTATAACAAAGCGAATATAATCATACAATCAATATCTAGCTATGATAGAAAGACCAATAAGCTAATACATCAATACTAATGTGGATAAAAAATACCTAAAATGATCCACAACAATAAAATTATGTAAAATCAAGCCCATAAAACCCTTAAAGTCCATAATAACCAAAATCCTAATTGCACATATAACCTGAAATGACTATTTCTACTAAAAGAAATGTTTACCACCATCAATTCTAAGGAAGACTTGACTTCAAAGATTCAATGTCGTCAAATAAAGGATCAAAGGTCCTAATATGACTACTATGACAAAAGACAATGAGACATATTGCATAAAGTCCTCCAATAGTAATAACAAGATGGAGGGGAAAAAAATAAAGTTTAAAGAATGATTTTTGTTAAGGCGATAGATTGAAAAAATTACAAAATAACAATGATATGGAACTCAAATTTGAATATGACTTAGACTAAATAGTCACCATAAAAGACCTTATTATTAACCCACAAAAAAAATGATATCAGAGAGAAAGAAAGAAGATGGTTTTCTTCCTCCCTCGGGTCAAAAGAGGCTAGGTATTTACCATATAATTAGCAATTAGCTGATAACCAACCTTAAATCTAATCACTTAACTAGTAGATTTTCGAATAATTACGAAATATCTTTCATTTCTTTCTTTATTGGTTAAACTAGTATAAATTCACTATCAAGTTTTTGTTTAGTACATTTTGTCAAGAATATAAATTCATTGAATACTGATGTATAAGGTTTATGAGGTTACTATAGAAATTCTAATTCATGTTCAAAATGGTGTTATGTGTTTTCAAGGCAGTGGGTGGGGAACCTAGCGCTTAGGCAGCAAAGCGGAGCCTAAACAGGGGCCTAGATGGTTTCTTTTATTTTTTATTATAAATTTTGGTATACATATAAATTCTTCTTTCATTAATAGGTATTGTAATAATACAAACCCAAATCCAATCTATTTATAAACTCAAACCCAATCTGTTTAGAAAACCCAAACCCAAACAAACACAACCTTCAAAAAAATTAATAATAATAACCTTCTTTAATTGGAAACTTAATAATAATAACCTAATAATAATCTAATTTCTACAAGTAATTGGAAACCTCATTGAAAGGCAGCCCTTTATATGCAGCTGAAATTAAGCTAGACTCCGCTGTTGGAAGGCAGCCCATGATATCTTACCATGCTCCGGGAATTTGGCCCGCCGTCACATCCTAGTTGACTCCGCATGCTGCCGCTGCAATAGGGATGTCAAATCCTCTCTCCATCTGTTTTCATGCTCGTCAAGTGTGGTTCTTCCGCCAATTTCGTTTTCTTTTCATGAGATCATGTTTCCTTCAACCAGGGAATGAATGTTTTATTGTTTGGAGCACTTATGATCTTCTCATCTATTTGATCTTTTCCTTGTGTATATGGACTATTGGGACTGATAGGAATTCTTTTTTTGGGTTTGGTTCTTCTGCACTGCGCATATACCCCCCCCCCCCCCCCCCCCCCCCCCCCCCCCCCCCCGCGTGAGATTACTGATTACACACAGGTTGTTCGTGATGTAAGTGGTGCTTTTGTTGCTGGGAAAAGTCTGCCTATAGCTGTAGCCTTTTCTGCTACTCACACAGAGGCCCTCGCGGCTAGATAAGCCATAGCTACGGCAGTTTGGGAGGATTTTTTTACAGGTATGTTTCTAGGTTACTTGCTTCAGATCATCTCTTCTCTTAGCTGGCAAGAATCTGATTTTTCTACAATCGGAGGATTATTGAAGATTCGCTTGAAGATGTGAGAAGGATCACTGGAGCTTACTTTCTCATGTCCGTCGCCAAGCTAATGGTGCTACTCACGACCTTGCTCAATATGCTCTTCATCTGAGTTGTATAGTTTCTTGGTTTAAAGAACCGCATGACATCATTAGAGATGTTGTAACGACCCGTCCCGGGAATTAGACAGTGATTAAGGTGGGATTAGTGAGCTTAATCGGGGGTAGTTGGTCACGATAAGGTCGTTAGCCTAGAATGACGATTTTGCCCTTAGTTTGGGCAAAACGTTGACTTTTAGTTTGGTTGGTCAATTGGGTTTTGACCAATGACCAGGATGTGGTTTAGGACGTCACGAATCCGTAGACTGGTGGCACGTCCGATTCTGACATCCGAGGAGGAAGTTATGATGTTCGGAAGGTTGAGGGCATAACCGTAATTTGGATAAAGTAGGGGGAAAAGTTGACTTTTGTTACGATCGAGTTTTGACACGTTGACCTAGGACTGTTAGGTAGATCTCGTCGCCCTGAATTCAACGACAGGCGACACGTGTTCATCGAAGTTAGGATGTGTGAGTTACGGGTCTAAAACGGTAAGGGTAAAATGGTAATTTTGGCTTAAGAGGAAGGGTATTTTGGTATTTTGCACTTTGGGATTTGTGCAACAGAGAGGGACAAATGGAGGGCTGAGATTGAGACATTTGTGAGAGAGAGGAGAGGATTGTGACACGTGTAGGAGAACTAGAGGGTTCTAGGGTGCACGGTCCAATTATTTAGGGCTGAGTGTTCGTGTGTGCTGTGTGTGGGTGTTCAAAGAACAGAAAACAGAGGGGGAGATTGAGAGAAAATTGAGAGGTGATCGTGAGTGTTGGTGTGTTCTGGTGAGTGAGGAGTGACTGAGAGGTTGAGAGGTAGACAGTGAGAAGGTTATGAGGTGCAGTCGTTGTGTGTGGGTGAGATGTGAGCCACGGGAAAACCAGAGAAAACAGAGAGCAGAGAGGAGTTTTGGGTGGTGGTGCTGCCGTGTTCGATTAATCGAGACCGGTGGAGGTGTCCAGAGGCTGGAGGTGGACTGGAGGAGTCGTGTCCTTACGGCTGAGCTCACGACGGCGACCGGAGGGCAGGTAATTCCTTAACTTTTCCTCTATGCTCTGTTTTGCCGTCGATTTTCAAATCGAAAGTCGTGGACTTAGGGAGTGAGTCGACGGTTTTGGTGAGTTGGGTAAGCTTCAGGGAGGTCCTAGGAACCGTCTAAGGTAGCCACCGTGACGGGAGGTGACCTGGTTGGTTGGATCGTGAAACAGGGGAAGTGTTCGGGTTTTTGTTCGAGCTTGAGTCGAGGACTTGGAGGCTATGTCGAGGTGTGTGAGTGAGGGGACTGGATTGTTGAGGATTGGACGATGAAGATGGTGAAGAGAGGGAGGAAAACGGTGCAGGCACGGTGGAGAACCGGCCATGCCGGTTCGAGTTACAGGGACTGGTTCGAACCGGGTCGACCAGAAGTTGGTGGTGACACTGTAGCTGGCGCGTGAGGGCCACGCGCAGCCACTTTGGGCGGCGCGTGGGGGTTCGTGCAGCGGCGGTTGGGAAAACGGTCAACATGGTTTTTGGTCTAGGTGTTGTGACGAGTCTAATGGAATTGGTTTCGGGTTGTTCGGACGTCGTTTGAGGTTAGTTCCGCGAAGGTGAAGGTTTATGGTTTAGGTTCGTTACGTTTAGGAACCGGGGATTTTTGGGGAAAATTAGGTGAACCTTCGTAGATGTGTTAATAACGTACTTCGGTGATTGTTGACAGGATCGGAATTTCCCGAGGAAGCTGAGGAACGTACGGGACGTTCGGGACGCGATTGAGGGCTCGATACTGTGAGTGGACCCCTTCTCTAAACTCGAGCATGCATAACTGTTTTTCTATAATTTTTTTATGGTTTTAATTATGATTCTATGTTTAGCGAATATGCTTTGTTGATTTTACATCATTGCACGTTTTTTGAGGATGTTTGGTTTTCAGCACGTTTTACGAGAAAAGTGTGATTTCTGAATATGATGCTATGGATTTGGGATTTCAATGGATAAGTGGTTTAAATGTTCATAAAGGGATTTTGAAACATGATTTGGTGATTAAAGGGTTTTCGATTTTGAAATCGGATTTCGGTAACGGGATTTGATTTTAAGGTTGAAAGGTGGATTTCCGGATTTGGGTTCGGAATGACGGTTTTGGATGCCGGAAGGGCATCAGACCGGTGATTTCGAATTCGGGTTTGGATGTGGATTGATAAATGGTTTTCAAATGGTTTTGATTGGATTTGTTGGATCTGGTTATTAGGTTTAAAGACTCGGGAGTTTAAAGACTCGGATATATTGATATTTCCGCCGTAGGCCTGTTGAGTTTAAAGACTCGGGAGTTTAAAGACTCGGATATTATTAAGGCCTGGATTGAGTTTAAAGACTCGGGAGTTTAAAGACTCGGATAGGTCCAGCAGTTTTGATCGGATAATGATGACTTGGTATTTATGTTTTATGATACGATTTTATGATGTTTATGATATGATTGCTATAACTATTTTTATAATGATTCTGCAAATGTTTTTATGATGATCTTTACGTGATTTATAATTGTTTTTAATAACTGGGTTATGCATGTGGTTTCAAAACGGAGGGGTAAAACTCTGGTTTTATAATGAAATCGTTTTCGGAAATTCTTTTCTTATTTATGGTCCACTCACACCTTCTGTTTTTAAATTGCCCTCCAGGTCGTGGAGCTAGAGCGGGGTTTCGGCGTCGAGGCAGCGTCAGAGCCATAGAATTTACGAGAGCGACCCCGAAGTGTTTAAAATTTTTCTGTGTGCGTGTATCTAGTTTATCGGTTTTTTTTTTTGTATTTAGTACTATGCTCTGTAAACCTTTTAACTTTGGAAAGTTTTGTATCGTTTCTCTTGCGTCTGACGGGGTAGTTTAGTAGTTTACGTTAGTGTTGTGTCGGGGTGTCAGACGGGAGCAGGATTTACCTCGGCTTTCGGGGTGAAACCGGGTTGGGTCCTGACAGATGTTCTACTAGAGTACATTCGATGACTTGTGGTTTGTTCTAGGTGTGTTGATTCTTGCTACTTAGGCATGTGCATGCTGGGGTTTTTGGGCTTAATTACCTTCAGATTGGGTTCTTTCTGTTTGAGCATACCTAATCACTAGGGGCTTCTAGGTTGCAGCTTAATTTTCTGCCTTTCCTTTCATTCTTTTTCCCTTCAATTGTAACGGTGTGTAATTATCTTTTGCTTTAGTTAGATTGAAAGCCCCAACAAAGTTTAAACGAGACCACTTTTTACACTCATTCTTCTATCAATGAATATCATCCCTCTTTCAAAAAAAATATAATTGGAAACCTTATTGATAAAAATATTAAGTAAATAGTAACCAAACCCAGAAGAAAATTCAAATTAGGATACCAAAACAATTTAGGATTAGATTTCTAAGACTCCTCTCAACTGATGTTGTTATTGTATGACCAGTTGATTGCAATGGACCTAGATGAGTGTCCAGTGACTTGGATGAGGAGAAAGCAATAACACAATTGAGATAATTTTATTCATCGTGTCCCGTGGGATCAAGTATATGTCTTGTGGATGCACAGTGGAATTAGGTTAGCACACCTATGGGGACGCAGTACAACAGATTTGTATCTCAAGAGTGTAATTGCTTTGATATCATATCAAAAATATAATTTAGCTGAATAATTGTTTTGATAAGGTTAGATTTTTGTTTATATAGGGGTGATAAACCTAATAATAATCTAAATTCCTACTTGAAAAATTTATTGGTAAAGAAAATAAGTAAATCAAGTAATTTAGGATACCAAATCAATTTAGCATTATATTTCTAAGTCATTTTTCTTTGTTTCTTCCTCCACCCTCCAACCACATGATCTTCCTCTTTCCTAACACACTTTCCTTCATCTCTTGCATGAGAGCTACATATATATCCAAAGCGTCTTTATTCGAAGATGTTTGATTGGTTTAAGGATTCACATCAACCACTTGAGAGTTGAGGGTTACATTCTTATTTTCTGAACATTGCTAGGAAAGTTAGCTGGCATGGGCTTCCTTTTACATTCTCATGCATGTCTCTACTTCCTTGGACTTTTGTCCTCGTGTCCTCTACTTCTCTGGACATTTCAAGGACAACTTCACTAGTCGGTTCAAATGTAGCGGTTCCCGAAAGTCAACTGAGCACACAAGACGATACGAGAGGTTTTGCCACAAGGCAAACCGTCAAATGAATTCATCTAGTAACTGTGAATTCAACACAATCATCTTCGAATAAATCTTTCACACCACCCATTACGAGTCCCAAGCTCGTAAGCACCACCTGAATGTGAAACTTGACGGAAGAAAAACTACTAAAATTTGTAACTAAAGGCAACAAAAGTTAAGACGAACTCTAATTTACTCATGGGAACGGGTGATCAAACAAGAACCAAATAAAAACTAATGTTAAAATGCTTAATTAACTATTCGAGGAGTGGCTCTGACATCAGAAATCGGATCGTATGATCATCAAATGTCTGGAAACTAATGACACATTCTTGAACCATGCTCTAATACCAAATTAACACACCCCAACCTGAAAAGTACACTTATGACACGAAGGTCGAGGCGTACTGGTCGACATCTGAACGGTGACATCCAGATGACAAATCCATTTAATTGGAAACGACACATTTTTTGGGAGGTCGGGTGAAACCTAACTAGTGAATACCGATCGCCTTTCACCCAACAACGGAAGTTTAGAGCATGAACAAAAATTTGATGATCATACACTACACATTACTTGCCATTACCCGATTATTCCGTCCACTTCACTCCAAGCTCGGGAGTGAGTGTCAGAGCAGCATCGTGCGCGCCTCCTTAATGAACGTGCACGACAATGAAAACCTAAGGGGTTTAAAACACAAAGGTAAGTGGACCCAGATGCTTATTTCAGTGTAAAACCACAATTTAATAAAAACATACTGTAACCACTCATTTTTTATTAAAATCCAAAAACAGTCATAACATACTTGCACATAATACGAGAAATAATAATAATAATAATAGCAATCATTTACTAATAATTGAAATGATACAGCCAGATGAGGCATGCAGAAACCATAAATAAGAGTGATAATTTTTGACACGACTCGAAACCCACAAGAGATTTATCCGGGTCAATCGCACAATTAAAATTTCGGGTCATTTTTGTGTCAACTCGTTATAACTTGTTTAATAAACGAGTGGATTTTGGGTCAACCTGTTAACCCGTTTAATAAATGGGTAGATTTCGGGTTAGCAAGTTAACCCGTATATTGGCTTATATATTGACCCATTTAATAAAGGTGTCATTACTAACTCATATATCTATCCATTTACCTACCTAAATACCTATTAAATCTTATAATTTAAATATGTTAAACGGGTTAAACAGGTCATAAGTTAATTGGGTTTTAAGTACGACCTGTTTATTAAATGGGTTACGCGGGTCATTAACAAGTCGGGTTCAGGTTGGATATTCTTGACACGATTATTAAACAGGTCGGGTTCTGGTTGAGCATAAATGGGTAAAATAGAGTTCATGACACGACCTATTGCCACCCCTAAACATAAATACGTCACAATGTCAACCCACATCCAAATTTCTCTTGAGTTGCTTAAGTCTCACACTCGTAACACATACTGGGTATCTTGTTCGCGTACCTCAACCACGTGAACGACTGGGTGCAATGCACCATCACCTCGAGGCCCCTACAGCTCTGGGACATGACTAACGCTTTTTAACTAGTATAGTGAGCAACGCGGGTGAATGATCACGTGGAGGACTGGTATGCAGCAGACGGGTACTAGATACTAATGACTCCTAAGTGGATTCTAACACTCTATCTCATCAATTCCCTGAGGACTAATATGAAATGCAACATGTGACTCGATAACATATAACTACGCATAACCATTATATTATAGAATGCCAAAATAATCATGCAAGCATCATAAACCAATCATCACGATCAAATACCACAATTAGCACATAATAAGTCATGCATGCTCAACAATTATCATAACTGCAAACATCGTAAAACGTGCGAGTATAAACATTATAAAATCAGCTTAGGGAAGGGGGTCCACTCACACTAGTTAGGAAGTTAGATCACCCAACAAATCAACTGATTGCAAGCTCCCAACCGATCCCACCTATGAAGACCATTAAGAAAAGGTCAAACTCAACTCCAAAACCCATTCTATACGGTATACCCCCTTAAGGGTGGCTCGAAACGAACTGATAATCACTTAACAAAGGGCCTAATATGTTTAGAGATGTCTGAAGCCCCATAAGACAGCAGCTACACGCTCTCATAAATGAAACAATAGTGCCTATACGCTGCTGAGAGCTGAAAAACAGCTCCACGAGCCGTTTAGGGGTGGAAAACCACTCAAAGCTATCTAAAACAGTTTGAAAGTGTGTCCACGCGCCGTTGTGAGCCGGAAATGGGCTCCACGCACTTCCACAAGCAAGTGGATGGCTGAAAAGCCCTCCCAAGCGCCACCACTCATCCGTAGGGGACCTCACGTGCCAACCACTCGCCCCCACGCTCGTGTCACCCTCCTCTGCGAGTGTACTATTATAACGCCTTGGAATTTCAGAAGAATAAAAATGACCATTTTACCCCTATAAGTCAAAAGAGATCGAGACGCTTTTTAGGAACTTCGAAATGACCGTTATGAGGGACTTGACCTCTTGAGTACATAGACAAGTGGCATGTCGAAAATGGATCTTAGATTAGTCCGTTATGAGCTTAGGAAGTGCAAGGGCACTTTTGTAAGACCCGTTCTTGGAAGCAAGAACGGTGAGCAAGACCCGTGAGCTTGAGAAGCATGAACGGTGAGCAAGACCCGTGAGCTTGGAAAGGTAAGATCGGTGAACGATCTCACATCGCTCGGGGAGGGAAAGGTGAAGTACCTTATATGTGTGGGCACGTATCTATCTAACACAAGGCCTTTTGGGAGCTCAGTGGCTTTGGGGGGGATTGGAACCCCAAAGTTAAGCGAGTTGAGACTGGTGCAATCCCATGATGAGTGACCTACTCGGAAGTTGCACATGAGCTCCTGAAAACAAAACCGTGAGGGCAAGGCCCAAAACGGACAATATTGTGTTAGATGAGCCGGGTCGTGACAGAATAGTATCAGAGCCGGACCCTGATCAGAAGTGTGCCAGCGAGGACGCTAGGCCCCAAGGGGGGTGGATTGTAAGACCCGGTCTTGGAAGCAAGAACGGTGAGCAAGATTCGTGAGCTTGAGAAGCAAGAACGGTGAACAAGACCCATGAGCTTGGAAAGGTAAGATCGGCGAACGATCCCACATCGCTCGGGGAGGGAAAGGTGAAGTACCTTATATATGTGGGCACGTATCTATCTAACACAAGGCCTTTTGAGAGCTCAGTGGCTTTGTGGGGGGATTGGAACCCCAAAGTTAAGCGACTTGAGGCTGGTGCAATCCCATGATGGGTGACCTACTGGGAAGTTGTACATGAGCTCCTGAAAACAAAACCGTGAGGGCGAGGCCCAAAGTGGACAATATTGTGTTAGATGAGCCGGGTCGTGACAACTTTGGTAATTATAACATGAAGGGTATTTTAGTAATTTCAAAAGGGCCTAGAATGATCTAGAAGCTCCCATAATTTTCTCCATTTTCCCTCCAAAATATCTCCACCGACTTAAGAGATTATAAATAGAAGGGGGGATTGAGAACGAAATAAGGGGAAGGAAGAGGATGAAAGGAAAGGATTAATGAAAGGCTAGAAGAAAAGATGAGGGTGGAGCTCTGGGTGATCTCAGACCATTAACCGTGAGAAGAAAATTATGGCCGGGATTTACCAAATGGTTCTGGGACATCTAGGCATTGATTAAGGAAACTTAGACAATTAGGGAGGTTGCCAGGGTCACTATGGGTGTGAGACAGTTAGGTAGGGAGGCTTGGGTAGGCTGCAACCAGTATGGGAAGCCACGGCCGAGATGTAACGACCTGTCCCGAATATCAGGATTAAGTATTAATTAATTATGGATTTAGAATGACTAATCGGGGATTAGTTGAGAGAATTCGAACGGACGGTGTAAAATGACCGAGGACCGTTACGTAGATCGGGACGTTACGAGTACGTAGACGGGCACGTCGAAAGCAGACATCGAACGGACAAGTTATGGTCACAAGATCGAAATCGGGAATTTAACATCTCGGAATTCGCGTTAATTTATAATTAAATATTATTGGGTAATTAAATTATATGGAGCCCATAGATGAGTGACAAGTGTCACACATACCATGGCTTGAAACCCCCAAAATGTGGATCTTGCCTCCCATTGGTCCCTTTTATATATTTTATTCACTCATCTCACCATCCTCGTCGTCCATCTTTCCCTCAATGCTCTCATCCTCACCATTCATCTTCTTTATCATCAATATCACCATTTCTCTATTACCCCTCCAAGCCCGTGCACCTCATGTTGCACAAACACCATGACCATTACCATCATCTTCATTTGTCACCATGACTAACTAAGGGAGACTGTGAGTGTGTGACCTGGGAGACAAGGACGTGACGGACGGGGAACCAAGACGGTGATGGCTGGAACCCGAAACCCGTAAGCCTTGTTTTGGTTCAAAAATCAAAAGTTGAGTTCTAGGGTGTGTTGATCGGTTTGGTGGACAGGTTTGTGTTCCTAGAACTCATACGAGTCGGATGGGATCAGTTTCGTGGACCGTCGTGCACGGTGGCTGGAAAACCATGAAAAAGTAAGCTTTGTGATCTAAAATGGTACTTTCGATTCTAGTGATTGTTGAGTGATTCTAATGATGGAAACATGTTCTGGAGGTTGCAAGGACATGATTGGACTGAACTCAAGGCTGGAAGTGGCTGGAATCATGGGAACTCGACGATATAGGTTGGCCGGTTGCTCTTCGAATTGGGAAGGCGAGTTCTAAGCCTTATTTTCTAGTTTTGAAGTCATAGATCGACTTGGAATGTTGGAACGAAGCTATAGAAATTAAATGGACTGAAACAGATGGAGGAATAAGGGTGAACCGGCCTCGCCGGTCCGGTTGAACCAGACTTGCAGAGGATTGGTCTAGACGGGGTTTAACAGAGGTAGATGATGACTCTACAGTCGGCGCGTGACTCCCACGCACAGTGCCTTTGGACGACGCGTGGGGCAGATATGGGAGAAGGTTTCAACATGTAATTTTACGTATTCGATGTAAGGAACATTTTGGGACTGGTTTCGAGTTGATCGGACATCGTTTCGATATAGTTAGGGATGTCCGAAGATTTAGGATCGAGTTTAAATACGTTTAAAAATGCAGGAAAATTACGGGGCTTTAATGAGAGGTTAATGAAGTAGTTAGTAACCATCTAGTATGATTTGGGCAGGTTCGGATATTTCGAGGATGGTGATTTAGCTCGGGGAGGCTTATGACATGAATATCGAGGCGGCAGCGTAGGACGGTCTGTGAGTGGACATTGTTTTCTAAACTGTAATGTATGCATAACTGTTTTATATGTTTTACATATGTGATTCCTATGATAATAATTGTGGTATTGGTGGTTTACATATTTGCACGTATTTAGAGATATTTTCTGTACTTGCACGTATATCGAGGTTTATGATTTTAATAATGGTTCAATGGTATCATTTTGGATTTGGAAGTATGGAATCGGGCTTGAGACCCATTTGGTTTACGAACTATCGAACTTGGAGTCCATTTGATTGAATGGGGCATCGGTCCAGGGGCCCAGTTGATTTACGAAATTTGGCATGCGACCCAGTTGTGTTTTATGAATGTGATTTCGAGTCGGGGACCCATAAATGGATTTGGATAAATGGTTTTGGATTTGAGAAATCGGATTTGTAGATTACGATGGTTTTATGGAAATCCCAGGTGTAGGCCTATATGAACGGTTAGAGATGATTTATGAAATGGTTTTCCATATACCTTCCTTATATCTATGGATTATCTCCTCCAGTCGTCTGGGACGATGGAGTAGTCACGTCGCATTGCCTGCGAGGGGTCACTACACGGAGCGATCGAACCGTATAGTGACTTAGGAGCAGGATTTCCAGACGTCTGGGACGTCAGACATATGAGATGTTAGAAATTGACTCGGGTTGAGACCACGGGTAGCACATGTAGCTTGGACCGTGACATGACGTCTGGGACTTCAGGCGTCTGGGACGCCAGACATCTGGGATGCCGAGGATTGGTACATAATGGTATTGGATGGAATTGTGATTTATGGTTTTACTGGATTTCGGATTTATTGAATTTATGTTTTGGTTTTCATTGCTAAAGGATTTGGACAGGAACCTACATGATTTGGATTTTCGGTTTTGGGCTGAGTTCCCATTTACTTGGATTTATGGTTTTGGGCTAAGGCACTAATGATTTAATTAAAGTGAATGGTTGATTATTGGTTTTTCGAATGCATGCATACTTTTTAGTGAAGGACATAAATGTCTTTTTAATAAATGTGTTCTATGAACTTATTGATTTTTATCCACTCACAGATTTTAATGGTTTTAATGCCCTTCAGGTTGATTACGGATGTGGGTTATAGTAGAGACCGAGACATTTTACTCCTCCGCTGATCCTAGAGCGCTCTGGAAGCCCCGGGCAAGCTAAGGTTTTTAGTTATCCCTTGTCTGACACTTCGTGTCAGATGGGAGCATGGCACATCCCGCGATAATCCTAGGGGAATTAAGATGGGTTGTGTCAAGTGGTATCAAAGCAGGTTTTCTCTTGTGGTACTCGCATGTCGAAGATGTGATGTCTCTACGTGGTCAGCCCGTTATCAACCTGGTCGTTGGGTAATAGTACGAGAGTTATTAGAAATGAATAGTGGATAGTTTTGGTTCGACATTCGATGCCTGTGTGTGCCATAATTCTATCATGGTTTGGCAGTGTGGGATCCTACTGAGGGATGAACGTAGCAGTACTTTAGAGTTTTGACCGTGGGACGGTTATGTCGAGATTGTCTATCACGATATTGCAGGATTAGATATGATGATCGTGTGGAGTTGTGACCATTAGATGGTCAGGTTATGTTGAGTTTGATAGTGGTGCTGCTGAGAGCAGTCGGGTTTCTCAAACCCTAGTTGTGATTGATGGTTTAGAGAATATGAGTACAACGGAGTTAGTAGATGACCTTGGGGGAAACTCTAGTATGTGGTGTATGGTTCAGAAATGTGAGTCGACGAGTGGTTGGACTTTGGCGACTTTTCGAAGTCGAGACCGTTGGTCGGTCGTGTTATGTCATCTTTGGTGATGGTACTGCACTCTGCAGCCGAAGTTGTGATAATCGGTTAGGCCTAGTTAGTTATTGTGCTACCCTAGTTTGTGATGGATAGTTTGGTGCAGCTGAGGTCGGGGATAACTTGGTGGACGACACTGGTTGAGTCGAGTTGAGACTAGTTAAAGATTGGTTGGACATGTTACCAGGGTGTGATACTTGTCGATGGAATCCCAGAGTGGGGATACAGAGTAGTGAGTACTGGCGGTTGATTCCAGTTGGATGTGGAATCTCGATATGACATGACCCACCCCGATTATCACCCTGATAACCGGGACAAACCCTGCTCCCGTCTGACAATCCAATACAAAAGACCAAAACAACCTCACAAAAACCCACAATTTACACATTGCCAGATCAGGGAGAATTTATAATACAACAAGTCCACAGTAGCACAGAGCATAGTACAGTACAAGATAATACGAGAATCCTACTAAAAGTTGGCTACACACGCAACGGGAAAACTCTATGCCTCTGCCTCTGCCTCTGCCTCAACGTTAGCCCCGGCGCTAGCTCCAGGACCTGGAGGGTATTTAAAAACCAGAAAAGTGTGAGTGGACTAAAAATAAATAAGAGTTTCAAAAACAGTTTAATAAACAAACCAGGATTTTGCCCTCTGTTTTAAAAACATGCATGCATAACTCAGTATCTGAAAACATCTATATAAACAGTATGATAATAGTTATGAAAACATCATCATAAAAACATGAAATACCAAATATCATCATCCGAACAAACCAGCTGGATCTATCCGAGTCTTTAAACTCATGAGTCTTTAAACTCCTGAGTCTTTAAACTCAATCTAAGCCTCAATATAATCAGAGTCTTTAAACTCACGAGTCTTTAAACTCAATCCGGGTCTTTAAACCCAATCCGGGCCCGCCCCCGTCATAATCATAAACTCCTGCCACGCGCCTTACTGTTCATCGTCTCCTACCTTCAGCCAACCCGGTTCAGACCGGTCCGGACCGGTCTGCACCGGTCCGATCCAACAGAGCCGGCGAGGCCGGTTTTCACGCGTTTTCAGTCCAATATCTGTCCTTTCTATCCCATTAGTTTCGTCCTTGAATTTATAACAGATTTACCTAACAAAAGCGTGAAATAAAGCCCTTAATCCTTACCTTCCAAGCTTGAACCAAAACTCAAAAAAAGTGATTTCGGATTCTGGTCACCCGTCGTCCTTCTAGCCACGGGTTCAAGTTCCTAACCTGGGTAGTGACTTCCTGAAGCTGTTAGTGTCAACAAAAACGCTCAACCAATCGCCAAAACTCACGACTTTAATTTGGAACATTTCGGGGAAAAACAGGGGACCTGAGAAACTTACCCATTTCTGCTCACCGCTGTGAGCTCCGCATGTCCTAGAGTCTCTTCTCCGTCCTCTGAACACCACCACAAACCCAGACTCGATTGGTTTGATCGCTTTCTTCTACGGATGTTCACCCTTAACCTCTCTGTTTTTCTGAGATTGCTCACTGCCTCTGAGTCTCTCACTCACTCCAAACACCCTAATACACTCACTACACTCTCACCTTCTCTCTGAACATTCACACTCGATCACCAAGAACTCACACACTCTGAAACTGATTGATTACCTCACTGTCTCACGGTCTTCATTTTCTCAATTGCACGGTTAACCAAACACAAACAATTTAAATTGAACCGTGAAAGTGGCTAGAAGCCACTAGACAGAGACTAGGTGTCACACACCTTGTGGTCCACTCACCAAAATATCCAATTAACTCAGCCCATGTGTCCTTATCTGATTGGGCACACTTCCCTAGGTGTTAAAAGACCAAAATGCCCCTACAAGTCCAAATTACCATTTTGCCCCTTACTTTCTAGAACCATAACATATCTGTCCGATGTCCGATGAAGGCGTGCCGCCTGTCGTTGTACTCAGGACGTCGAGTCCTACATAACGGTCATCGGTTTGCGTGAAGAAAACTTGTCGTGCAAAAATTCAACAAATTCCTCCTTTTTAACCAAATTACGACAATGCCCTCAATTTTCCGAACATCATAACTTCCTCCTCTGATGTCGGAATCAGATGTGCCACCTGTCTACGGACTCGTGACGTCCCGAACTACGGCACGGTCATCGGTCAAAGTCCATTTGACCACCCGAACTAAAAGTCAACATTTTTCCCATTCTAGGGGTAAAATCGTCATTCTGCGCCACCCGTCTAAAAGTATCCAACTAATCACCGATTATCTTCGTTAATCCTTCATTAACCACTAATCTAATCCCAACTTCTGGGACGGGTCGTTACACGATAGCGATGTCTGGTGGTTGGGTCTACACGAGATTGTGGCAGGCACTATTATCGAGAGTGGTTGTAATTGTGGTTGTTGTGAATCGGGTGATGTTCAGAGAACATTTCATTTTCTTGTATGAGTTGTCAGGGTGTTTGTGTAACCAGAGTTGTTGGTTACGAGGGAGGCAGAGTTCCTCCAACTTGAGCAGAGGTACGGGGTCGTTGCTCGGTATGAGTAAAGATTCAAGGTTGTCTGATTCGCACACTATGTGCCAGTGATTGTGATGACGATGAGCCACGCGTTGGGATGTCACTCAGTCGTGATGGACATACGTTCGGTATCTAAGATTCGGTAGTGGATGAGTTGGACTGGACTGGATCCAGCAGTGGATGAGATGTGTTGGGACTCTAACCTAATCGTGAGTGTGATAACTGATGAGATTAGGATGATTAAGTGGTAAATGAATGAAACGGTAGGAACAAATATACGAGTTGGGGTACCATGTTAGCTTGGTAAGGACACGTGGTTGATGTCCGAGTGAGTTGGTTCCAACATGGTTGGAACTTCGGATTCAAGAGAAGTTGTGATTGGGACGATGAGATGAGTGTTTGTTTCAGCAATGGTGATGGGTATTCCGAAGTCATTGAGGGTGACTTTTCATGTTCCGCCCATGGCAGATGATGATTTTTATCACCAGTACGTTGATCGTGTATTGGTTGGTGGACCCGTGATTTTTTTTGGGTCATCAGGTGAAGTTGGGCAATTCGAAGTTAGGTGAATGAGATTTCTCATTTTCTGCTTGGTGGCAGATGATGTAGCGTTACATGGTGTAGTAAGTGCAGTGAAGTTGTGTTTGCACTCACGTAGGATGAATTTTGATGTCATCGTCTTGGATCATCCTTGATTTTCCTAGGTGGAATGACAAGGATCGATGTGAGGTAAGTGGAGAGAACCCACAGCCTCGACGTGTCTCGTCGTTGACTGATCTGTTTAGATGTGAAAATGGTTGAGACGCGATTAGTAGTATGCGGATTCAATAAGGGTGTAAGACCTTATGACTTGAAACTTGGTTTTATAGCTGAGTGAGAACATGTGTGGATCCTAGGTGGATTTGGATTGTGATCTTGATGATCAGGTTATGTGGTGGATCAGGATGACGTGGATCGTGATGGCGTGCCTGTGCTGGCAGACTTCGCCTTGCTGATTATGCTAAGCTAGGAGCAGAGGAGAATCGTTTTGTGAGACAGTTGAAGAATCTTTTGGAATAGTTAGTGAGATGACAAGACATGAGTTGGATATGGGAATGTTGGGTCGACTTCTTTTTGAAGTTAATCCGGTATGAGACGGTAGTTGAGTGAATTGAGGTGTATACAATCTTTCTTGAATATTTGGGTATGGAGATGATGAGACTAACTTCCTTTCGAGGTTATGATATATTAATAGAATGAGTGGGTATCCGACGGGGTCGGATTGGTCAGTCTTGGATATGTGAATGATGGGATTGGCCTCCTTTCGAAGTCAATCGAATATGGTATGGTAATCGTATGAGCACGTAACCGATAGGTTCGGAGTTGATGCGTCTTGGTAGACGTGGGTGATATTAGATGCCTAATTGGTATGAACGGGTATGCCTTGGTTGGCGTGAGTCGGATTGGTAAGTGTTGGATTACGTGGTTAGAAGTAGACGTTTGTGATGATGGTTGGGTGACCATGGGACTCGTGTTGGATGATGAGTTGGAGTATTTGATCTGTCTAGTACTGGACTGGACAGATGGACTCCAGAATTGAAGCGTGTTTAGCTAAGAGCTATGTAGTAGGCTGGTTGGTGGATGGATGTACGTACTAGGTACGTTGTGCGAGGATCGATACTGGACAAACCTGAGTGATGCATGGTGACATTATATAGGATGTACTAGTGGTATGTGGATGAACGTGTTAGTAGTCGGCTTAGTTCCGATATCATTGGATTGGTTGAGAACGTGAGCTGGACATTGGATATTATGCGCTGGGCCAGAGTGATTTTGATAGGTTCAGTGATTGTATGAGTAGGTGCTCAGAGCCGTGGATGGCTAGTGGAACCCTAGAGTTGTGATGTGTATCGCTACTGAGAAGGTATTCGATGGGGTCCATTTACGCACAGGTCGAGTAAGATGTTGGTATATGTATACTCAGGTTGAGTGGTTTGTTGGTTAGTGTAACCATGGGTTGTTGTGCGTGAGGCGGTTACTCTGTGACTCTCACTAATGACAGCATGGATTTATGAGGAAATTTTGGTACGAGATACCTTGGTGCGACTCTAGAGTGAGTCAGAGTTGTGTTGGTGATTCGAACTATAACCATGGAGCCATGAATGCCGGCTGAGTATGACGTTTTGGGACGTGTGATGTTGACATGGTAAAATTCAGGAAATGCGGAGAAAGTGTGAGATTTGATAACTCTCGGTGTGGGAGAGGTGCCAGATTGATTTGTGACTGGCTAGTGGTGACAGTTTGGCTGGGTGTGTCAGCGTAATGGTACTTGGAACGTGTGATCAATGTCACTCGACGTGGTCGGGTGTAGTTGATGCGACGTGGTCGGGTGTAGTTGATGCGACGTGGTCGGATGTAGTTGATGCGACGTGAGTGTTGGTGGAACGTCTGGGTGCAGACAAGTATAATGCTGGTTAGTGGGTGTAGACGTATACATGGGATGTTAAACCTGACGATGAGACTGAGCTTGTTTTTCCACGGTGTGGATGTGGAACTGGGTTAGTTGGAATTTCGAGGATGAAATTTGTTAAGGGGGGAAGGTTGTAACGACCCGTCCCGAATATCGGGATTAAATATTAATTAATTTTGGATTTAAAATGACTAATCGGGGATTAATTGAGAGAATTTGGATAGACGGTGTAAAGTGACCGTTTTGCCCCTGAAATTGGGTAAAATGTTAACTTTTGACTTGGGGAGTCGAATGTACGAGGACCGAGGACCGAAGACCGTTACATAGATCGGGACGTTACGAGTACGTAGACAGGCGGCACGTCGAAATCAGACGTCAAACAGAGAAGTTATGGTCAGGGGATCGAAATCGGGAATTTAACGTCTCAAAATTCGCATTAATTAATAATTAAATCTGATTGGGTAATTAAATAATGTGGGGCCCTTGGATGAGTGACAAGTGTCACTCATCCCATGGCATGAAACCCCCAAAATGTGGATCTTGCCTCCCATTGGTCCTTTTTATATATTTTATTCACTCATCTCACCATCCTCACTGTCCATCTCTCCCTCAATAATCTCATCCTCACCCTTCATCTTCTTTATCATCAATATCACCATTTCTCTATTATCCCTCTAAGCCCGTGCACCCCATGTTGCACAAACACCATGACCATTACCTTCATCTTCATTTGTCGCCATGACTAACTGAGGGAGACTGTGAGTGTGTGATCTGGAGACAAGGACGTGACAGACGGGGAACCACGGCAGTGGTGGCTAGAACCCGAAACCCGTAAGCTTGTTTTGGTTCAAAAATCAAAAGTTGAGTTCTAGGGTGTGTTGATCAGTTTGGTGGACAGGGTTGTGTTCCTATAACTCATATGAGTCGGATGGGATCAGTTTCGTGGACCGTCGTGAACGGTGGCTGGCAAACCATGAAAAGGTAAGCTTTGTGATCTAAAATGGTACTTTCAATTCTAGTGATTGTTGAGTGATTCTAATGATGGAAACATGTTCTTGAGGTTGCAAGAAGATGATTGGGACTGAATTCACGGCTAGAAGTGGCCGAGATCATGGGACTCGACGACAGAGGTTGGCCGGTTGTTCTTCAAATCGGGAAGGTGAGTTCTAAGCCTTATTTTCTAGTTTTGAAGTCATAGATCGACTAGAAATGTTAGAACGAGGCTATAGAAATTAAATGGACTAAAAAAGATGGAGGAATAAGGGTGAACCAGCCTCGCCGGTCTGGTTGAACAGGACTTGCAGAGGACCGGTCTGGATCGGATTTTACAGAGCGTAGACGATGATTGTGCAGCCGGCGCGTGACTCTCACAGGCAGTGCCTTTGGGCGGCGCATGGGGCAGATATGGAGAAGTTTTCAACATGTAATTTTACGTATTCGATGTAACAAACATTTTGGGACTGGTTTCGAGTCAATCGGACATCGTTTCGATATAGTTCGGGATGTCCGAAGGTTTAGGATCGAGTTTAAATATGTTTAAAAATCCGGGAAAATTACGGGACTTTAATGTGTTAATGAAGTAATTAGTATTTCTCTAGTATGATTTGGACAGGTTTGGATATTTCGTGGACGGTGATTTAGCCCGGAGAGGCTTATGACATGCATATTGAAGGTGACAGCGTAAGACAGTCTGTGAGTGGAGGCTTATGGGATAACCTCACTTTGATATCGAGGCGGCAGCGTAGGACGGTCTGTGAGTAGGATGATGATTTAGCCCGAAGAGGCTTATGGGATAACTCGCTTTTATATCATGACATAAGTTGAGGTTCTACCCGAAATCTAATTAGCAATGGGAGAGAGGTCCAACTCCTTATAAACCTTTGCAAGATTGTGCAATTTTTCAATGTAAAACTTTTGTTCCTTACATATTCTTTTAACATCAACCTTCCCATAGAAGAGTTGAGGGTAACATTTTTGTTATCTTAACATTGGTGGAAAACTTAGCTGGAATGGGCTTCTTTTTACATTCTTATGCATTGTCTCTATATAATTCTCTTGTCCTCCACTTCCTTGGACATTTCAATGATCAAGAATGCATAAGTTCATTTTTCATATGACTCAATCGAGGCTCGAGTTTGTCGGAATCTTCGCTCCTTAACTAAGTCCAAAAAAGAGATTGATACCAAGCTACAATGTACCCTTGGATCACCACGCCAAACAAACAAGAAATGAAAAGAAACAGCTTATATATTTAAGAGGAAGCAATACAAAGTTTCTAAGTTTGTTGTGGTGCAAATTAGGGAATCAAGAACCTAGGATTTGCTGAAATGAAGGTCTGGTTTTTTGGCATCTTTAGTATCTTCGCATCCAATCCCAATTTCATAGCCTTGGCACTGATTGCCTGCTTGCCACTCTTTTGCTTCACATTAATAGGAAAATTGCCTTATGGCTTGCAACCTACTTTGATCATGGATTCACTAGATTTGGTAAGCAGTATTCGTTACCACTCCAACCCACTGATATCTTGGCTTCTAGACATAACCTTGAAATTCTGCAAGTTTACCTTTTTAACCTTGTTAACTTCCTCATTGCACTCACAACGGTCTCTGCTGCCTCAATGATCCATAATTCTAGTGAAATGCCAATAAAGGGTTCTCGAGATCTTCTTCAAAATTCGTTAACCAAAATAAGGTGGCACGAGAGTATGCTTACATTCTTGTGCTTGTCCATTTTGTGCACTTTTTCTTTATCCGCTCTTCACTATTGGCATTATGCAAGGCATTTACTCACATCAGGCTGCCCGGGGCCCCATAGATTCTATCGAATTTTATATTCAATAGTTTCTGGTGTGGCGTATGTGATATGGGCAGAGTATAGTGCCTGGTTGTACTTGAGTATTGTTGTCTTCATTTTAGAGAAGAGAGGATTTGGAGCCATTTCAGTCTCATCCGAGTTGGTTAAAGGAAACAGACTCAGAGGGCTTCCTTTAATGTTTGTGCATTATGTTTGGAGCTTCAATTTGCCACCACTATTTGGTAGATGGACCAGCAAAATTGTTCTTTTTTATGTCCTTGATACAAGCTCCTTGTGCTTGGAAAGAGTTCTAATTTGGTTGCTTCTCACAGTTTATTACTACGACTGCAAAACCCATCACAAAAAGATCGTGGCCATAAATTCTGAAGGCCAAGCAACAAGATCTCAGTGTTAAGATGACTTTAGAGTTTGTTCTAGTGTAATTGCACATTAAGGGATTCAGCAGTAACATCTCAGAGGATTCAGCAGTTTGTAATTGTTTGCACTCTGCATGAACAGAGGTGTTATACAATGTGTTGAGAAATTTCTATTACAACAATCTTCTTCTGCATCATTGCATGTGCTCACTCATTATGTTTGGAGGGAGAATTTTAAAATTATTAAAAATTTATCAACTAACAAAGTATAAATTAACGTAAATTAAGTTTCCATAATTTATGAAGTTTAATGTTTGAGTAATATAAAAATAAAATGAAATTTAAACATATAATTTAATGTTAATATATAAATAGTCGTTATAAAAATAAAATTTTGAAAGTGATATCTTTTTATATGGAATTTAAACTTGAAATTCTAACTTTTTAGCAAATCTCATATTTTTTTCCTCACTCAAACATACTTAAAAGAAAAACATAGAAACGTTCATAAAATAAGAGACAAAGAAGGATAAATGCATGTTGGTGAGAGAAATGTGAAACAATTACCGAATATTATCTTTTGTTTTTTTTATACCAAGAAAAAAATGATGCAAAAATTGATGAGGAAAATCTTAGGGTGTGTTTGGATGGAGAATGTTAAGATTACTAAGAATTTATTAAATGAAGGTATTTAAATTATGGAAATTAATTTCCCAGAATTTGTGAAGTTCATGTTTGAGTAACATAATAGTAAACATGTAATTTAATATTCATATATAAATTGTAGTATAATTATGAAATTTTGAAAATTAGACCTTATTATTAGAAATTTAAACTTAAGATTTATGACATCCAAATTCCAAGTTTTTTTTTAATTGAGAACTGGTTTTTGCACTTTATATTTTACTTTTTGCACTCATTTTGAACAAAATTAAAAGAAAAAAATGGAATGCATATAGTAAAATTTGGAGTGTGCAAATCAACTCCCTTTTTATTTCTTAGAATTTTAAATTCCTATATTTATGCATCAAAACACACTAGTAGAATCAATAGTTTCACTACAAGAAAAAGGACCTTACCCAGCGAAGGGGCTTTGTTGAGCAAAATGGAAACCTCGTCGGGTAAAATTTTACCCGACAAGAATCTATCGGGCAGGAACCTTCGGGCTACTATTTAACCAGACGAAAGAAATACGCTCGTCGGGTAACCCCAATGTTACCTAACGATGGTCTTCGTCGGTGATTGTTCGTCTAGCGAGATATAGTCAACACAATTCGCCTGACGAATGGTTATCCTCGGGCAAGAGTTGACAATTCGGTGGACACTAGCTGATTTTACCTTGCCCGACAAAGGCTTTCACCATGCCACTTGTGGAGAATTTGGTGGGAAACCATTGAGTCCACCTTTCCCGACGGAGTGCTGTTTGTCAAGTCAATTGCATTTAAAAATATGACACACTCGATGAAATTTATTTTTGTTGGTCTAATTAAATATTAATTTATATATATGTATAATTTTCATAATTCATAGTAATTGATTAATTAAATATTTAATAAATCTAAAAAATATGAAGAAATAAATAAAATTAAAATATGAAATTAAAAAATATATATTTATAAAAATGCACAGTTGTTTTTTTATGTATGGATCTTGACATACCCTTAACTGAGACCTTCAACATTTCTTTGAGTTATAATAATCTTTAGGGAGGCAGTTATCTTAAGGGAGCATTAGAATGATGATGTCCATCATGTGATCAAAATGCTTGTTCATTTGATTATACTCATATTTCATGTGCATCAACTCCACAACTGCCTCTAGAACCGTAAAAAATTTACAACCCGAGTACAATTCACGCAGAACTTCTTTCAAAAATCTCTCGTAATGGAGCTTAAAATCTTCGTGTTGAAACTTGGGGGCCTCACCATCCATATCTTCCTATGTGGGAGGAAAAAACATCCGTTAAAATCTCAACGACTTGATCATTATCACATCGCTCATCCTAAGCATTTTCTTCCCGATGAGGCCTGGGAACTGAAGATGTCGATTTAGTAAATATTTCTTTGCCGTGATGGATCCAATTAGTATAGTTGTGTATGATTCCATTTTGATCCAAATGATACTGGACCTCATTCTACGTCATCCAACTGCAGTTATTACATTTTTCACGGATACATGATACATCTCTCATCAATGAAATGATCACGTGAAAAAACAATGAAGCTGTCAATCTGATCCATACACTGATTAGCAAATCTATCAAACATTTGTATCTAGTGCTTGTCCATTATACCTACGTTCACAAAATATAGTCAAAATAAGTAATTGAGTTAACATTATCTCCTAATTAGAATGAGTAAATAGCCAAAGCCACTCGTCTCCTTATTAGTCCAGCGATTTGGCCCCATCCCATTAGAGATTGCACGTTCTATGTTGTTCGGTTTGCGACCTACGAGCCAAAGTTTCTATCAATAAAAATTTCGGCAGTATCTCCTTACAGTTCCTAAAATGCACAATATAGATATTATGAAGAAATATCTAGTATCCATTCAGAAAACATTACGTAGATGCAAACAAACCAAATTTTGCACAATCGAAACCTAACCTCGTAGACCACAAACTACACAACTCATAGTTGCACACCGTCAAAATGTTGGAACAAATGGACAATTCAAGTACAAGTCAATCAACTTGATTCACTCCGTCAAAATATACAAAAAAATAATACCAACAATTTTCTATTTTCCTTATTTCCTTATTTCCTAACATATATCCTAATTCCCTATCACATTTTCTATTTCCCAATTCATAACATATTTTATATTTTCATATTTTCCTAACAAATTTTCTAATTCCCTACCCAATTTGTACACAAACTAGCAAAAATTTCTACATAAATTACCAACAATTTCTACAAATTTTTCACAATAAATACACAATTTCAAAAATCTAATTATTTTGAAAATTCTTATCAAAATCAAATTGAGAGGCAAACACACATACCTTTTTATAACTAGTCCTTCAAATATCAACCACTAATTTTCTATAATAACATAAAACATATTTAGTTTCCAATAAAAAATCAAAATTTCAAAACTATAAAAAATTTATTTTCACCGACCTTCACAATTGGTGTATTGATGATTGAGAAAAATGAAATTATGAGTAGTCAAAATATTGATGAGAAGATGAAATGTTGTTGGAGAATATATTAGTGATTGAGAGATGGAGTGAAAGAAAGATGAGTTGTGGGTAGAGAGGAAGAAGAAAGTGGCGGCTGCGTAGTTAATGTGTTATGAGTTTTGCGTGATGAAGCATTTCCTAGGGTAAGGTTTAATGATTCGTCGGGCAAGATTGCTCACACTGAATTTTACACGACGAAGTATATTTTCATCGGGCAAACTTCACTATTTTTACGCTCCAAAGGAGTTTCTTCCTTCCAAGACATGACCCGACGAGCCAAAGGGATTTCCTTCCTACCAAAATCATGACCCGGCGAGTTTGGTTCGTCAGGCAAGATTGGCCAACGCTCAATCTTACCCGACGCAGTATATTTTTTTATGTTGCCCAATTAAGTTACCCAACGAGCCTGTTATGTTCGTCGAGTCAACTATACACATTTACGCACCAACGGTTTTTCCTTCATGTCAAGGCATGATCTGACGAGTATCTGTGTTCGTCGGGAAAGATTCACTTAAACGACAAAAATATCTTCGTCGGGAAAATTATCGTCGGGCCACACCTTATTTGGGAATATTTTTCCCAAAGGAAACCCAACTTTGGCGGGACAGGTACTCTCCAGTGGGAGATTTTGATTATGGCGCAAAATTTTAGTTGACAAATAAGGAAGCTAATAAGCTATGGCGGAAAATTGTTCCCTCGCGAAATTGTTTTCCAAGCATAATTTTGAGTGGAATTACTTGCGCTCAATCCTCTCTGAAAAAATAAATAGGCGGGATATTTCCTGCGAATTAGGAGGAAAAAATTTTGGCCATGTGGAACCCAAAATCACCGGAAAAATGTGGAGCTGCCACGTGGCCCATAATTCTCAAAATGACCAAATTGCCCTTGGCAATAATACTTGTAAGCCCAAGCACCGGACATGGCCCAAACCAGAATGACATGTGGAAGCCTCTCCACCCTCGATTTGTATAACACGTGTTAGCATGCAAATTGATGAGCATTTGTCCCACATTGAAACTATGGAAATTGAACATCTCACTCACCCCTATATAAGAGGTAAATTGATGAGCATTTGTCCCACATCGAAACTATGGAAATTGAACATCTCACTCACCCCTATATAAGAGGTAAATTGATGAGCATTTGTCCCACATCGAAACTATGGAAATTGAACATCTCACTCACCCCTATATAAGAGGTAAATTGATGAGCATTTGTCCCACATTGAAACTATGGAAATTGAACATCTCACTCACCCCTATAAATAGCAAGGCACATTTCATTTCCAAGGTAAGTTGATTCTTCGCTTCGAAGTATATCCTTTTCCTCTCTCAAAGCTAACTTAGGCATCAGAGTGTTCTTGGTCGAACAACCCCCCGGGTAAATCGATCGAGACAACGATAGCTAATTGTTTGCTGTTTGCAGGAATTGTGAGAACTTTTCGCGGCGGGTTCGATTTCTGCTTCAACAATTGGTGCTTTCATTGAGAGCTATTGAGTTATACTCAGAAGAAGCTCTCTCATTTGTTTATCGTTCATCTTTCTTCGTTCGTCGTTCATCGACATTGTTCGAAGATTTTGAACGTTGTTCATCACTCATCAGGAATTTGTTCATCGTTCATCTTTCTTCGTTCGTCGTTTATCGACATTGTTCGAAGATTTTGAACGTTGTTCATCACTCATCAAGAACTCGTTCATCGTTCATCTTTCTTCGTTCGTCGTTCATCGACATTGTTCGAAGATTTTGAACATTGTTCATCGTTCATCTCTCTTCGTTCGTCGTTCATCGACATTGTTCGAAGATTCTGAACGTTGTTCAAATTACCCATCAACAGCTTTCCAAATTCAAAATTCTTCGAATCGGCATGGCTAAGGCTCGTCGATCCGCTCAGTCAGCCGGAGAAGGTATTTCTGCCTCAACAGCTCAGACGAGGAATGAAGCTCACATAGAAACTCCGGAGAAGCGCCCAGCTCAACTCAGGCGCGTGTCTATGGAAGCGCCCCTTGAGACACTCGAAGGGAGGCCAACCTTCAGTTTTGGAGCATTCCCCTCTCCAGCTAAGCAAGTACCCGCGCTAGGGGAAGGAACTTCGACTTTACAACAAGCGAATGAGAGGTTGATGGGAAATGCATCACGACATGATCGACCCACAACAAACATGGTCCTAAAGGACTTTCTGGACGGATGTCATGACATCTCAGGGAGAAGTCGTCACCAACCTCCCCAAGACAATTTGGCGCAGCAAGTTGAAGGGTTAAGCAAACAAATTTAACTTCAGTCAGAGCTCTTGCAGCAACTCCTAGCAGGGAGACCAATCCAGGAGCAGGACGGACGATCCACGTCACGTGGCCGACAAGAGAATGCCCAGGGACGACCTAGGAAAGAGCAGGCCCGCTGCCAAACAATGTCACAAGATACTTCGCTGGGAAACTCTGGAGAAGAAAGTCACGCTCATCAAGCAAAAATCCCACAACGCCTAAAGCCATTAGTACGTGAACGGCTAGGAGGTAGGACTGGGGCAACTTCATGGGCAGAGCATTCACAGCACTCACGTGGGGGCAGGGGGCAACTTCGAGCTCAAAACAAAAACCCAAAACGATCTGCCCACGACAGTAAAAGGGGAGAAGCTCAAGGAGTTTCTCAACAATTAGCAAAAGAGGACTCATCGGCTCAGCAAGGAGCATTGCGGGCTAATGATGTTCAAAAAATGCTGGACATGCACCTTCGTGCTCAACAGGGTGGCGATCTAGAAGACGATCTACGTCGCCAAATACAGCTCTCTACGCCCTTCATAAGGGATATTGAGGAGGAGCCATTCCCCCAGAGGTTCGCAACACCAAACTTCACTCCATTCAAAGGATCCTCCGACCCAGTAAAACACATAGATTATTACCGAGGAGTCATGATCCCCCACAGGTCTAACGATGCGCTCATGTGCAAAGTTTTTCAAGCTTCCCTTCGAGGCCAAGCCGTGACTTGGTTCAATCATCTCCCCCCGAGGTCGATTGAGTCCTTTGAAGAGTTGGCTTTGGCATTTGTGAAGGAATACGCACAACTTCGGACAATCGAGGTGAACGATGACCATCTTTTCTCTATCCAAAAGCGAGCAAAAGACACTCTGCGACAATACATACGGAGATTTTGTGAGGAAAAGTCTCGCATTATCAGCTGTAATGACCTTGTTGCGACAATGGCATTCAAACAAGGACTCCCTTGAGACAGCCAGCTTTACGGGGACATCGTCATGAGCAATGCGCGAAGTTTTTCCAAAATACTTTCGCTAGCAGAGCGACATGCAAGTTGGGAGGACGAGAAGAGCGCTGCTCATACTCATGACCACGCCGGGACTAGCGAAGGGGCCTCCAATGAGGATGAACCTCATGAAAAGTCTGCGACTGGAAAACTCAACAAGCGAAAGGCCGGGCAACACTCCCAAACGCCAGTTATGGGGAAGCCTAACTTACAACTATCTTTACCAGCCCATCAGATCCACAATGAAATTAAGAACAAACCATGGTTTAAAAGGCCGGAGCCAGTCAAAGGCAATCAAGAGAATGCTGATAAGACCAAATGGTGCGCCTATCATGAATGTTATGGGCACAATATCAGCACATGTATATCTTTCGAAATATATCTCCGAAATCTCCTGAGGGAGGGGCATTGTACAGACTACATCAAAACTGTAAATCACATGGAAAACAAAGGGCCAAACGAACCAGCTTCAAAGGTGATCCGCATCAACTAGACTGTCAACATTAGAGAGACATAAAATTCTATGGAGCTTTTCAATTTTGCTTTTCAAGTTGTCTTCTAAATTCAAGTATCAATGAAATGAGATCGACAAATTGATTTGTTCACCATGTACAATTTTCAAAGCTTATTCTCTCTAGTGTAAAAAGCCTTCGCCATGCGAAGCACCTAAGCCTTCGTCATCGAAGCATCCAAGCCTCCGTCATCGAAACATTAAGCCTTCGCCCTGCGAAGCATCTAAGCCTTTGCCCTGCGAAGAATCTAAGCCTTCACCCTGCGAAGCATCTAAGCCTTCGCCATGCGAAGCACCTAAGCCTTCGTCATCGAAGCATCCAAGCCTTCGTCATCGAAGCATCCAAGCCTTCGTCATCGAAGCATCCAAGCCTTCGCCCTCCGAAGCATTCAAGCCTTTGTCATCGAAGCATCAAAGCCTTCTGAGTCCTACAAATTTCTGCGCAGCAAGGAGAGCTCATCTCGAGCGGTATCTCGCTCATTTTCTATCAGCATCCTCTCCGCACGGCTCCTCTCCAACTCGCCCACCTTGGCTTCCGATGTGAAATTAAGACCTTAAGTTTTCTTAAGTTTTCTTAAGTTATCGTAATATCACATCAACAACATAATCTTCCATTTCTGCGGCCCTTCAAAATAGCACATTCGCAGGACCAGAACGGAAAGGTTAGGAAAGAAGTTGCTCGGTATGCTTTTTGGTTAGGAAAGAAGTTGCTCGGCATGCTTTCTTCTCCCAAGAATCAATAAGTCCTTGTTTATCGTCCTTCTTCTGAACAATGGTCTCCTTCGAGCACAGTGGAACGCACAACCACTCCTTGATCGGGATGTCTGAAAGCCTCGCGCCATTCATGGAGAAAGCAGCCGGCTCATGTCCCGAAACTCTGGAAGAACATCTGTCGCCAAGCTCCACGAGAACGTCGTTTGGAAAGGAATTTTGATTGCAAGCCTTCCACTCCATGAGGTCTTCAGACTTCTCAAAATCCATATCTTTCCCTCGGAATGGACTTAGGCCACGAAAACCGCCATGCTCCCACAGGACAAATTTGCTGGGTCTCTCGGCATCTTGACGCATGGCGAGCATGTATGTGGTACTAGCAAGAGTCACAGTAGGTGTGATCCTGCCTACCGATGCTCACTAGTCACGTCCGCAAGTGCACTCAGTCACCACCAAGTCCCCGTCGACTGTTCGGCCAAACTCCGTCCACGACGTGACATCGTGAGAGTATAAGGAACGATTTTACAAGATCAATTTGATAAATCCTTACCTCCAGCTAGTAGAACTCAAGCTCGATTTTTCGAGGATTTTGAAGCTTCTGTTCTTGCTCGATACGGCCTCAATCCTCCCCGTTTTTGATTTGGATCGGTTCGAATTAGTCCCAGGAGACTTAATCCAGCCTCAATTTTGATCCTCAAGACTCACGAATTCGAATTCGAATTTTCACCACAAATTTCCAAAATTTCGAAAATCTGCAAAACCAGCGACCCTCTGTCCTTCGTGTTTGTTTTGCTCCAATTCAGACTCTCTAATCTCTCATTCTCACAATCGAATTGCTCTGCTATTTAACAAAATCAAGGTTTGGACAAAATGATTGAGTTTTCCCTAATTAAGGGTTTAGGGTCCCTAAAATCCTTGATTTCCTCCATGTTGTCTAGACAAAGCAGCAAGAATCATTGGTAGGTAGCATGAGTCAGCGTCCACCGTTCGCTTGTCTCAAAAAGACCGTTTTGTCCTTCGCTTCCAAAATTACGAAAATGCCCCTCGCCTCCGTAGACACATAACCTTCGCATCCGATCTCCGATTTCGGCATGCCACCTGTCTATGGATTCGTATCAACTCGACCTACGTAACGGTCTCTGGCCCTCGTCCTTTGGACCCCCCCCGGTTCAAAAGACAACATTTTGCCCATGCTTGGGGGTAAAATGGTCATTTTGCACATTATGTCCGATTCACACCACTAAACCCAGAATAGTCATTCTAAAACTAAAAATGGACTTTTTACCTTTATAACCAGGGGCAAAATCGTCAAATAAACACTGAATCGATTCTTGAACCCAACGGTAACTGGTAACCCGGTAATATAAGACTTAAAACAATGTACATCCCTCCGGATTCCCTGAATACCAAATCGATGTGGGGGTATTTGTGGAACCCAAAATCACCGGAAAAATGTGGAGCTGCCACGTGGCCCATAATTCTCAAAATGACCAAATTGCCCTTGGCAATAATACTTGTAAGCCCAAGCACCGGACATGGCCCAAACCAGAATGACATGTGGAAGCCTCTCCACCCTCGATTTGTATAACACGTGTTAGCATGCAAATTGATGAGCATTTGTCCCACATTGAAACTATGGAAATTGAACATCTCACTCACCCCTATATAAGAGGTAAATTGATGAGCATTTGTCCCACATCGAAACTATGGAAATTGAACATCTCACTCACCCCTATATAAGAGGTAAATTGATGAGCATTTGTCCCACATCGAAACTATGGAAATTGAACATCTCACTCACCCCTATATAAGAGGTAAATTGATGAGCATTTGTCCCACATCGAAACTATGGAAATTGAACATCTCACTCACCCCTATAAATAGCAAGGCACATTTCATTTCCAAGGTAAGTTGATTCTTCGCTTCGAAGTATATCCTTTTCCTCTCTCAAAGCTAACTTAGGCATCGGAGTGTTCTTGGTCGAACAACCCCCCGGGTAAATCGATCGAGACAACGATAGCTAATTGTTTGCTGTTTGCAGGAATTGTGAGAACTTTTCGCGGCGGGTTCGATTTCTGCTTCAACAGGCCACTAGCTGGCGAAATTAAGCTTTGTCGGCATAGGTATTATAGCGAGGGCAAACGGCGTTGTTTTTGGGTTTTGTCGAGGACAAAGTTCGATACATATGATGTTCTATTCCATTGCCTGTGAGAGTAACATTTGATGTTGTATTGTTGTAGTTTGCAGGTTGCTCCAATTTTAAAAGCTGGAGCATGCATCATCAATCTTGCCAGCGAACGTACCAACTTGGTAAGGTTGCGAATTCAAACTTCACACTGCCAGTTGAAGTAGAAAAGAACGACGTTTAGATTGTCTAGAAATCTTGTTACTAAGTATATAGCTGTAGCCATGATTCACGAATGGCTTTAAGAAGTTCTGTCATCAATTCTAAGAAATTTTTTGGTATAATAATTGTTATTCAGTAATCACTCAATACTCAAAATATTTGGTCTCTTACATTTAAAATTTGGTTAGTCCATGACACTTTTGTCCAATAATTTGGTTTGTTTTTGTATTGAGCAATGACTTTGATTGAATTTGTCCGCGAAATGAGAATGATTTCTACTAAATGGATGTTTCTTGGCCAGTAAAAGCATTTTTGGATAATGATTCACATTAAAATTCTGCAGACATCTGATGGCCGGCTCACGGCTGTATATGGTTTTAATTTGGATTATAATTGAAATCGAATATCAAGGTTCAAGTTTTTCATCTCTGTGTTTAGTTTATCGATAGGGTACTAAACTTCTATAGGCGATATAGCGGAAGATATATAGCCACATCTAGCAAAGTTTTTTTTTTTTTTTGGTCCATCAGTTTCTTACTTTGCATATATGAGTCCTTATTTTACACAAATATGTTCAATCTTGGTCTGGTTATTTGGGCATTGAACAATTAAATCCAGTGATATCTTGATGTTGTTGGTAAACTATGTTAATTTTCCATAATAAATTCATGATCGGTACTGATAATGTTACTTGCTGTTGTTGGATATGATAGGCCCTCAAATAAGCATTATTTTATATTATTTTATATCCTTTATACTTAACTTTTAATATTAAAATAATAAATAATTAGATAAAATAATTTATTTTGTGTTATTTTTGTTTAACTAAATAAAGTTTGTAATTTGGAGTATTTTGGCGAAAGAATCGTCTCGATCGGAATTATAACGAATAAATTATAGACGAAATTCGGTGGAGTAATTAATTTAGTTATTAATTAAATTAATTAATTAATTTTTCCGTGCAGCCCAAACCCAATTGTTAAAACCCAGCCCAGCGAAGCCCAAATCCGATGCAGCCCGGCCCAGATTTCGGCCTGAAGGCCAGCCCACAACGTCGCAAGCCCAGGCCCAAGCGGCCCAGCCTTCTTCAGCCTTGCCCAGCGAGTTCGGCGCGCGCCTACCGATCCGCTGCTCTCCTCCTCAGCGCGCGGCCGCCGAATCCACACGCCGTTTTTCAGCAGCTACCAGCCGAACCCCCTATCTTCTTTTCCAGCAAAGCTTGCCAGCCATTTCTTCCACTTTCCAACCCAATTTTGCAACTTTACAACTAAAACCACCACCCAATCTCATCATTTCACTTTTTAATATTTTTATTGTAACTTTTATTTGTTTTTATTTATTTTTTTAGAGGGTAATTAGCTTTTCCCCCCTATAAATAGGGGTTCAATTCTTGTATTTTGGGGAGTCCCCCATTAGTTTCATTCTTCCATTTCTTTCTTAGTTCTTAGTTCTTGGTAGTTCTTTTGTTTCTCTCTTTTAAGAGATATTTTTGGGGACCATTTTAACTTCTTGTAGATTTTCTTATTAATTAGTTTCCTTTTAATTCTTATTCTTAATTTATGTTATTTTTATGTTATTTTCATTTCTTCTTTACTATTGTTATTGGTATTTTCTTTCTAACATTTGTAAGTAAGAATGCAATCTCCATGTGTTTTACTTTTTGAATTTCTTTTACTTCATATGTTTTAGTGTTTAAACTTCAATTTGATGTTAAGTGTTTTATCCGTTGTCGGTGCACTTAGAGTAGAATTGAAGAGATTAAATGTTGACCGCTGTCGGCGCATTTAATTATAAACTTAAGGTAAATCATGTTAAAATGTTTGAAGCATATTGATGTTTGACGCACATTAATGGTTGATGCATTTATAATATTGAAAGATGTATGTAAATATTTGAGATGATGAAGGTAGGATTTCGTGATTGGTTTATTATGAGTAAAATGTTAGAATGTTGGTAAAATTTGTATTTGAAGAAAATCTATTATTAGGAGTAGTTTAATTAATGTGATTGTTAATTCGAAATTACTTACGTAAAAGTGTGGGTTTTGTCTATGAAACTACTCTATGGTTTGTAAGTTCCAATTAGCATGAGCATTTGCATTTTAATTCTTAATTTGTGTTTTCTTTAATTTAGATTATAAATCTTTTCAAAACCCCCATTTTTATTCTTTTATTCTTTTATTCTTCTTTCATACTTTTAGTTTATTATTCTTTGATTCTTTCATCTCTTTATTCTTTTATTCTTTGATTAATTAATTCTTTAATTCTTTAATTCATTAATTCTTTAATTTGTTAATTCTTTGATTATTTAATTCTTTGATTATTTAATTCTTTAATTAATTATTTTTTTATTCATTTCCCACTAACACATTATTAATGTTCCCTAATTTCCCCGGTTAAGAACGATCCCTATTTACCAATACTACATCTACACAAAAAGGGTTTAAATTGCACAATACTCAAATTACATGTTTAATTTAATGCGTAGTTTGGGCGTAGTCAATTTTTGGCGCCGTTACCGGGGAAATTGAAAATCATTTTTAATTTGTTAGTGTATGTTTATAAATTGTGCATATTATACTTGTTTATAGATTTTACTTTTGTTATTATTTTTGTTTATAATGTTCATTCTTAATGTGTATATAAATTGTTTATATATAAAATGTTCATACTTGTGAATAATGTTTACATATTGTACATGTGTTTAACTTTTATTTTTACACTATTCCATTATTCTTGTTTATCTAACCTCATTCCATTACATTTTATATCATTACTCTTTATTCCATTAACTTTTTATCCACACTTTTTTTTCTTTATTACATTAACTTTAAATATATTCCATTAATTTTATTGCATTAACTTTTTATTCACACTTTTTTTCTTTATTACATTAACTTTAAATATATTCCATTAACTTTATTCCATTAACTTTCTTTTCCATTAATTTTATTAACTTTATGTTCCACTAACTTTATGTTTACACTTATTTTATTCTTATGTAATTAATTGTTTGTTTATGTCTTGTTAGACTTTAAAATTTTAAATGAAAGAAAAAAATAGGAATAAAAAAAAACATAAAATAATAATAATAATAATAAATTTAAAAAAATCGAAATAAAAAAATATTAAAAAAAATAATCTTATTTTAGCTTTATGTTAGTGTTAATTCATACTTGTAAATAAATGTTATATATATGTTACTTGTTACCTTTTATACTTGTTCATAACTTTTATATTTCATAGTATACATACATACTTGTTCATAATAGACTTTCATTTATGTTTGTTTATAATTCTCTTACTTGTTATATTATTCTTGTTCATACTTGTACATAATGTTCATTCTTTTTAATTGTTCATAAATGCTTATGGTAAATATTCACTTTTCCTTATTTTTATTTTTTTGTAATTAAAAAAACATAAAATTCTTAAAAAGAAATTAAAAAATAAAAAATTTCTTTTTCTTCATTTATTTAATTTTTAAATTCCGAAAAAAAATTAATAAAAAAAAAACTTTCTTATCTTCACTTTGTGTTAGTGTAAATCTAAATTGTTAAATAAATTTAAAGAAATCTTATACATATGTTAGTTTGTTAATGAGAAATTATTCTGTAAATATCATTACTTGTGAATGAAACCATACTTGTAAATAAATTGTTCATACTTGTATAAATTGTTCATACGTAAATTGTCATGTTATATTTGTAAATTGTGCATAAAAACATACTTGTACATAGTTCTTGCATTCATGCATTAGTCTCGGCTATATGTAGATCACTTGTGTTTCGAAATTTAGATTTTGATCTTTATCAGCAAAGACTCTTTTATTAACTCTCACCCACGGTGATTGTTAACACTTGAGTCATCTTAATTCCTCTGGAGTAAGAAATTTTTGAGGGTGATGTCTAGGACAAGAGACGGTACTCATAACGGGTTTTGGGTCTAAGAATTTAGCCCTGCCTCTTATGTGTATTCTTTCTAACCTGGTCACCTTTGAACTTGCCCAAACAGTTGAATTAATCCAAGATATTTACTTGGGCCGCACGAACGTATAAGTCTCCGTCTAAACTTTGAGGCTATGTGAACCATATATATCTTTGACTTCCCCCGACATGTAAATATTGTTTATATCTTAATTTACATTATTTGTCATGACAAAGCTAACTTGCATCTTTCATTCTAACTTGCATTTCATCTTTCATTTAACTTGCACTTTTAACTTCACTTGCATATTTAGTTTAACTTGCATTTGCACTCTTTCTCTAACTTACATCTTTAATTCAAATTGCATCCTTAACTTCAATTTGCATATCTAACTTGCATTCTTGACTAACGTACATCTCTGACTAACTAACTTACATCTCTGTCTAGGCTGGATGGACGTTAAACTTCAAGCGCTTGTTGGGAGGCAACCCAATGTGTTCCAAGGATGTGAAGGAGTCATCAATACAGATTTGCTATCCTTCTACCCTTCACTCTCTTTTATTTTGTTTATTTAATGTTTTCCTATTATTTTCGTAAATCATCTTCCTTACTTTGATTCTATGTTTAATTACTTCGTATTTTCCTACATTGAGGACAATGTAGAATTTAAGTGTGGGGGAATTGTTTACAATTTTAATTTTCCAAAAATAAAAAAATAAAAATCAAAAATCAAAAATAATAATTCAAAAATATTCAAAAAAAAAATATTCAAAAAAAAATAAAAAGGTGAAAAATTTCAAAAAAAATTATTGTTTTCTTGAATCTTTTTGTTTTAACTTAGTATTTTTATGAGTCTTAAGTTGCCATTTTAACTTGTCAATGACATAAATGAAGATAAATGAATATGTTATGGCCATAAAGATAATCACTACAACTTGAATTTGTTTGTTAATATTTTGTGATTAAGTGTTATAACTTGAAGATAATATGACAGGACCCATCCCAATCCCCCCGAGATTAGTGCGGGATGACCCTGCTCCCGTTTGACACGAAGTGTCAGACAAGGGATATTTCTGACCTTTGCCCTCCCGGGCTATCAGAGTACGCCAGGATCCGGAGGAGGCATGTGATATCTCGATCTCTGCTACAGTCCACATCCGATGTCAACCTGAAGGGCAGTCAAAACATTAAAAACTGTGAGTGGACAAAACAAAGAGTTTATAAAACATTTAATAAGGAAGACATTTGTACCCTCCACTAAAAAGCATGCATGCATTCGAAAACCATTTATCCAAAACAACCATATGTGAGACTAAGCCCAAAGCAGATATAAACCAAGGTCGAAAGGACCACAATGAAAACGACCATACGGGCCACTGCCCAAATCCTGTGCACACCTGTACACACCACATATCATATATCATATATCCATCACATACATATATATAAGTCACACAACCAATCCTGTCACGGTATCCAAAGCCACGCGCGTGCTACCCAGGTCTCAATCCGAGTCTTCTCAAAGTCAAGATCAATGTCCGTAGACCACTGACCCTACCCGAGGTAATAGTAATCATAGCCTTCCTGAGAGTAAGGAACCCAACTGGGGGGTGACTCCACTCAGTCGGTGCTCCGTGACTACTCCGGGGTCCACCCAGGCCAACGACCCTCCCCGGAGGAGATAATAGAAGTAAAGGAAGGTAGACGAACATATATATACATAACATAAACATTCATGACCGGTTCCCCTGAACCGTCATGATCCATAATATCCATAATCAGGTAACATGCCGGTTCCCATAAACCGTCATGTACCGTAATAACATAACTAGGTAACATGCCGGTTCCCATAAACCGTCATGTACCGTAATAACCAACAAGGGTTCATACCGGTTCCCATAAACCGTCATGAACCATGATACCATATTAAGAGTTCATGCCGGTTCCCATAAACCGTCAGGAACCGGGAAATCCATTTAAGGTTCCCTGACCTGAAATCAAAACCGTAAAGTGACTGGGTCTCGTACCCGAACATAGGACACCAACTGGGCACCGTGCCCGGAATCTGAGGTCATATGCCCGAGACAAAACCAAATGGGTCTCATACCTGAGTTTATCATTTTGAAATCCAAATTCAGTTCATTTAAATCAATAAAGAAATACAGACCCGTATAAGCACCGTATAAGGCCGAAACCTCGAAATACGTGCTTATACGTAACCACATACAAATGCACCCATGGCATCATCAAACAAGTAATAAAACATATAATAAACATTTATGCATGCACCAATTTAGAAAACAAGGTCCACTCACAGACCGTCCGAGCTGCCGCCTCGATTTGCGTGCCATACGGCTCCCCGAGCCGATCACCGTCACCGGGACTCTCAAACCTGTCCAAATTAATTTAGAGGGTTACTAACTACTTATATAACCCCTCACTAAAGCCCCGTAATTTTCCCGTATTTTTAACTATTTTTAAACCTACCCTAAACCTTCCGATGTCCCGAAACATATCGAGACGGTGTCCGATCGACATGAAACTAGTCCCAAAATGTTCGTTACATCGAATAGAAGATTTCCCGTGTTGAACACTTCCCCAAATTATGGCCCACGGGCCCTCACGAGCCCCTAGAAGGTCGAAAACACTGTTCACCGGCATCAAGCTCCAGCAGAACGGTTTTCCTGTGCTGGACCGGTTCACCTGGTTTGGCCGGTCCAACTGGACCGGCGTGACCGGTTCACAGCCCTAGACATCTCATTCTTCATCCTAGTTCTTCCTTTTCGATTCCTTCCTTCCTATTTTGATGTTTTCTATCCATTTCAATCCTTAAACACAACCGAAAACACCTAAATCCTAAGGTTTGATTTTGAACCAAACGGTTCAAAATTCTCAAAATGCAGCCATGGCTTCACAGCAGTCCCTAGCTTCCTAAAACCTTCCTAACATGTCCCTAGCAACTCAATGGACTCATTAAAATCATTAGAAATGAACCATAACATCAAAAATGTAAAAATGGATCAAAAGGGCCTCACCGTGAACCTCACGGGTTCTTGTCCCTCTCGCCGCCGTGGATGGCGGTTCTAGCCGCCCAGCCACCTCCTCAGTCCCCTCTTCCATCCCTGGTTGCTTGAATGAAGGATGGATGGGTTTTGGGTTGCACAGATGGAAGGATGGTGGATGTGAGATCGGGTAGTTTTGTGTGTGTGTGTTTGAAATGAGGAAGAATGGAATGCACGGTGCATGAAGGGAAAAATGGTGTCCATTGGATGGGTGACACTTGTCACTCATCCATTGGGTCCTCCATTAAATATCTGAGCCCCACAAAAGTCCAAAAGTTAACTCGTTTTCGTAATTCGCGCAATAGTACGTTCGAACTTCCGTGAACCGTAACTTCGCCGTCGAACGTCCAAATTCGACGTGCCGCCTGTCTACGGATTCGTATCGTCCGTATCTACGTAACGGTCTTCGGCCCTCGGCCATCGGACCTCCCGGTCAAAAAGTCAACTTTTGACCCCTTTTATCCAAAATTACCAAAATGCCCCTAAACTTCCGAACGTCATAACTTCCTCCTCGAACGTCGGAATTGAACGTGCCACCTGTCTATGAACTCGTGACGTCACGAACTACGTCACGGTCATCGGTCAAAGTCCATTTGACCGCCCGATTGAAAAGTCAACGTTTTGCCACCACCAGGGGCAAAACGGTCATTTCGCATCGTTCGTCCGATTTCGCTTTACTAATCACGGATTAGCCTCACTGATCGTGATTAGTCACTAAGCTAACCATGGAATTTGGGACGGGTCGTTACAACCTTCCCTCCTTAATTAATTTCGTCCCCGAAATTCCATCCGACCTAAACCCAACCGTTCTTCCCTCCTTAATTTAGTTTCATTCTCGAAACTCCAACTATCCTGATTCCATATCCAGCTCGTGGAAAGTAGAATCAACCTCGCAACACGTGTACACTCGTACACCAACTAACCAGAGTAATACGTACTCGTCCGCACCCAGACGTACCCCTAACACTCACGTCGTATCGACTACACCCGACCACTTCGAATGACAGTAGCCATATGCTCCGAATCGACACCACTTGTCAACTCGATGATTCCTTTCTCAAACGCTAATCTATCCTAGCGTCTACTCCCACTGGGAGTCACCAGACCTCACTCAACGAGCCACGCTGACACCTTCGACAAACTGTCACCACTTGACAGTCGTCAGTCAAGACTAACACGATACACTTGTGGTTACACTAACCACCAACTTACTCAACCATGAGTATACACCACCAAACAATTCACTCGACCTGTGTGTAACTACCCATCAGAAGTACTATGACCCAATGCACAGTATCCAATGTCTAGTTCACGACCGCAACTAATCCAATGGTATCAGAACCAATCCGACTACCAACACGCTCCCCAACGTAATACCGGTATAACCTATATACCGTCACTAGGCACCACAAGTATGCCCAGTATTGTACCTCGAACAACGTACAAGGTACATACATCTACACATCAATCAGCCTACACCCATATAGGTTGTAGCCAATCACGTTTCTACTATGGAGTCCATTTGTCCAATCCAGTACTAGACAAATTGAAACTCCGACCCATTATCTATTTCCCAAATCCGAATCCGAATTCGCAATTTCGTAAGAAATCCCGAATCCAAATCCAGAAGTCGTATCCATATCCATGTTCAAATTCAAATCCGAAATCATCATTCCGTAAACTAGTATTAGGAATAACCATTCCGAACCCAAATCCATAAAAGAAAATCTATAGTCAAGCTCTAGAATCAAATCCTGAATCGTCACCCAGAATCCGATTCCAAAACCCAAATCCAGAAATCCTCTTTCAAGTTCCAAAATCAAATCCTGAATCGTCATCCAGAAATCTGATTCCAAAACCTGAAATCTCGTTCACGTCTACCTAGTCGCACCATATCCGAACCTATCGGATACCTGTTCAATCGATCACGACCATACTATCGATTGACTTCATAGGGAAGCCAATCACAACACTCACCCATCCAGGGCTGACCCAAATCCGACCACGTCGGAAAACTACTCAGGCGAGTAATAAGCCATATGGGATTTACCTCGAACAGAAGTTCAGTCCCAACATGCTCCACTCAAACATCCAAGTATGAGCGATAAACTCTCCACCTATCTGGATCATCAAGACCACGATCCAGATCCATAACGATACCCAAAGTCCTAAACCAATTCCCACATCTAAACAGATTAGTCAACGACGAGACATGCCGAGACTGTGGGTTACCACTGATTACCTCGTATCGATCCTTGCCATTCCACCGAGGAAAAATCAAGAATGATCGAATAATCCATCCTACGTGAATGCAACCAAAACCCCGTTGCACTCACCACACCACGTAATCCAACATCGTCTGCCACCAAGCAGAAAATGAGAAATCTCAGTCACCTAACTTCGATATACTCATCTCCTCCTGATGGTCCAGAACAAATCCCGGGTCCACCAACCAATACACAATCAGTGTACGAGTGGCAACCAACAACATCTATATCATCAACGTCATCTACCATCATCAATCATGGTAGAATCCGAGAAGTCACCCAAAATGACTTCGACATACCCATTACCAATGCGGAAAGCCCGCATTCCTCTCGTCACCTCAATCGCAACTTCTTGTGATTCCGAAGTTCCAACTACGTCGGAAACAACATACTCGGACATCAACCACGTGTCCCTGTTAGACTGGTTATGGACCATGCCCATTTACGACCGTATATGTACATCCAAAAGGATGTCAATTCATCCTAATCTGATGTACCACTCTACTGAAAAGTCACAACAGACCCCTGCTGTGATCTGCAGTCAAATCTCTGCAACCCACCATATCTAACCAATTCTGACCAACTCTGGCCAACAATGACCAACTGGTCGCTAGTCCCCCATGACAGTACTCGATCCTCACGTCTCAACTACCGTTGGATCCTATCCAGTCCGTCACTATCCGTGATTCACTCCCGAACCACAGATACCAATCATAAGTCCATCACGCCGGAGTCACATCCCGACGCATAACTCATCGTCATCACGATCACCGGCACCAGTACCAGCGCTAGTACCAGCACCACGCACTATCACCAAAACTAGTGTCAGTATCAACATGCCGTGTGCAAAACTGACACCCTGGATCTCCGCTCATACCGAGCGACGATCGCGTACCTCTGCTCGTATAGGAGAAACTCTGTCTCCCTCGTACCTGACAACTCTGGGTACAGTCACCCTGACAACTCATGCGAGAAAAGGAAAACGTTCCCCGAACGTCCCCGATTCCCAACAATCGTAACTACAACCACTCTCGGTAGTAGTGCCTGCTACACAACCTCATGCATACCTAACTACCAGACCTCGCTATCGAGATTCGCATCCAACGGAATCAACAGCCCGTACCAACTACTCTGTATCCCCGCTCCGGGATTCCATCGACAAGTACCAACCCTGGTAACTTGTCCAACAATCTCTATCCTGTCGTAACTCGACTAAACCATTGTCGTCTACCAGGTCATCCACGACCTTAGTTGCACCAACCCACAACTGAAGTAGCACGACAACCAACTCGGTCTAACTGATACGTACAACCCTGACTGCGAAGTGCAGTCCCAATACAAGCCGACATGGCTAGACCGACTAACGAATCCAAATCCGAATAGTCGCCCAAGTCAAACCACCAGTCAACTCGCCTTCCCGAACCATACCTACCAAGGTAGGGTTCCACAATCACACCTAGAGTTCCTCGGAACCCAACTGCGAAAAGCAGTAACATCAACAACCTGACCGACCCCGCGGTCCGACATCATAAAGACGTCAATCCAATCCTACCAACACTCCAACTCGGATTCCTCGAATCCGGCTGCCAACTACCATAAGTTCAACCAGAGTTCCCCGAACTCGACTACTAACCGCCAACAGCAGTAAACCCATCTAACTCAACCAATCCGACCATCGGATGGTCACAACACCAAATCAGTCGTCGAAACCGATCCTACGACATCGTGAAAGACGATCCCAACTAACCGTCTCACGATCCAAAACTCTAACGTAATACTACGTTAAGCCTTCCGTAGGGTTCCACACTGCCAACCCTAACAGAACCATGGCAACCCCGGCATCGAGTGCCGAACCAAGGCTTTTCACGAGTCAATCCTACTAACTATCGTACCGGCACCCCAACAATCAGGTTGACCACGAACTGCAGCCCCATGAGATATCACATCCTCGACCAGCATACATACTCCAAGAGCTACACGGTTGCTCGAATAGAGACAACCCCGCTCTGATACCACGTTGACAGGACCCATCCCAATCCCCCCGGGATTAGTGCGGGATGACCCTGCTCCCGTCTGACACGAAGTGTCAGACAAGGGATATTTCTGACCTTTGCCCTCCCGGGCTATCAGAGTACGCCAGGATCCGGAGGAGGCATGTGATATCTCGATCTCTGCTACAGTCCACATCCGATGTCAACCTGAAGGGCAGTCAAAACATTAAAAACTGTGAGTGGACAAAACAAAGAGTTTATAAAACATTTAATAAGGAAGACATTTGTACCCTCCACTAAAAAGCATGCATGCATTCGAAAACCATTTATCCAAAAAAACCATATGTGGGACTAAGCCCAAAGCAGATATAAACCAAGGTCGAAAGGACCACAATGAAAACGACCATACGGGCCACTGCCCAAATCCTGTGCACACCTGTACACACCACATATCATATATCATATATCCATCACATACATATATATAAGTCACACAACCAATCCTGTCACGGTATCCAAAGCCACGCGCGTGCTACCCAGGTCTCAATCCGAGTCTTCTCAAAGTCAAGATCAATGTTCGTAGACCACTGACCCTACCCGAGGTAATAGTAATCATAGCCTTCCTGAGAGTAAGGAACCCAACTGGGGGGTGACTCCACTCAGTCGGTGCTCCGTGACTACTCCGGGGTCCACCCAGGCCAACGACCCTCCCCGGAGGAGATAATAGAAGTAAAGGAAGGTAGACGAACATATATATACATAACATAAACATTCATGACCGGTTCCCCTGAACCGTCATGATCCATAATATCCATAATCAGGTAACATGCCGGTTCCCATAAACCGTCATGTACCGTAATAACATAACTAGGTAACATGCCGGTTCCCATAAACCGTCATGTACCGTAATAACCAACAAGGGTTCATACCGGTTCCCATAAACCTTCATGAACCATGATACCATATTAAGAGTTCATGCCGGTTCCCATAAACCGTCATGAACCGGGAAATCCATTTAAGGTTCCCTGACCTGAAATCAAAACCGTAAAGTGACTGGGTCTCGTACCCGAACATAGGACACCAACTGGGCACCGTGCCCGGAATCTGAGGTCATATGCCCGAGACAAAACCAAATGGGTCTCATACCCGAGTTTATCATTTTGAAATCCAAATTCAGTTCATTTAAATCAATAAAGAAATACAGACCCGTATAAGCACCGTATAAGGCCGAAACCTCGAAATACGTGCTTATACGTAACCACATACAAATGCACCCATGGCATCATCAAACAAGTAATAAAACATATAATAAAAATTTATGCATGCACCAATTTAGAAAACAAGGTCCACTCACAGACCGTCCGAGCTGCCGCCTCGATTTGCGTGCCATACGGCTCCCCGAGCCGATCACCGTAACCGGGACTCTCAAACCTGTCTAAATTAATTTAGAGGGTTACTAACTACTTATATAACCCCTCACTAAAGCCCCGTAATTTTCCCGTATTTTTAACTATTTTTAAACCTACCCTAAACCTTCCGATGTCCCGAAACATATCGAGACGGTGTCCGATCGACATGAAACCAGTCCCAAAATGTTCGTTACATCGAATAGAAGATTTCCCGTGTTGAACACTTCCCCAAATTATGGCCCACGGGCCCTCACAAGCCCCTAGAAGGTCGAAAACACTGTTCACCGGCATCAAGCTCCAGCAGAACGGTTTTCCTGTGCTGGACCGGTTCACCTGGTTTGGCCGGTCCAACTGGACCGGCGTGACCGGTTCACAGCCCTAGACATCTCATTCTTCATCCTAGTTCTTCCTTTTCGATTCCTTCCTTCCTATTTTGATGTTTTCTATCCATTTCAATCCTTAAACACAACCGAAAACACCTAAATCCTAAGGTTTGATTTTGAACCAAACGGTTCAAAATTCTCAAAATGCAGCCATGGCTTCACAGCAGTCCCTAGCTTCCTAAAACCTTCCTAACATGTCCCTAGCAACTCAATGGACTCATTAAAATCATTAGAAATGAACCATAACATCAAAAATGTAAAAATGGATCAAAAGGGCCTCACCGTGAACCTCACGGGTTCTTGTCCCTCTCGCCGCCGTGGATGGCGGTTCTGGCCGCCCAGCCACCTCCTCAGTCCCCTCTTCCATCCCTGGTTGCTTGAATGAAGGATGGATGGGTTTTGGGTTGCACAGATGGAAGGATGGTGGATGTGAGATCGGGTAGTTTTGTGTGTGTGTGTTTGAAATGAGGAAGAATGGAATGCACGGTGCATGAAGGGAAAAATGGTGTCCATTGGATGGGTGACACTTGTCACTCATCCATTGGGTCCTCCATTAAATATCTGAGCCCCACAAAAGTCCAAAAGTTAACACGTTTTCGTAATTCGCGCAATAGTACGTTCGAACTTCCGTGAACCGTAACTTCGCCGTCGAACGTCCAAATTCGACGTGCCGCCTGTCTACGGATTCGTATCGTCCGTATCTACGTAACGGTCTTCGGCCCTCGGCCATCGGACCTCCCGGTCAAAAAGTCAACTTTTGACCCCTTTTATCCAAAATTACCAAAATGCCCCTAAACTTCCGAACGTCATAACTTCCTCCTCGAACGTCGGAATTGAACGTGCCACCTGTCTATGAACTCGTGACGTCACGAACTACGTCACGGTCATCGGTCAAAGTCCATTTGACCGCCCGATTGAAAAGTCAACGTTTTGCCACCACCAGGGGCAAAACGGTCATTTCGCATCGTTCGTCTGATTTCGCTCTACTAATCACGGATTAGCCTCACTAATCGTGATTAGTCACTAAGCTAACCATGGAATTTGGGACGGGTCGTTACATAATACATGTAAATTGGCATATAAACGAGCATGATAATATAAGTATGAATCATATGAACCTTATGTGAGCTTTAGAACCTTATATACATCTTTGATGAGTGATTCATAAGTTCTTTGTTTAAATTGATATACATATGCCTCATAACTGCTTGCCATAGCTTTTAATGAACTCTAGAGTACTAGAACTTATTTTATGTGATTTTCAAAACTTTTGAGTCAATAAACTCTCTGATTTTGGATATGATTAAGGCATTAGGGTTAACACCACAAATTCAAACATCCATGTTTCCTATTTTGTGCGCACAAGTTGCGACCCCCTTAGTTTTAACCCTTTCGAGCCCACATTAAGCCTTTCTTTCATCACCATGATTATCTAAACACTTGAGCTTAGTATAGACGTCTTTTACCCTTGTTCTAAGAACTCGGTTAAAGACATAATGATTGTGTAAAGAGAAAATAATGATGTTGGAAAGACTTTTATGTGAATTATTTGGATTTACCGACTCAAGCTTTGTTGTATTGTTGACACATGTTATTACCTTGATATAAAAAAATCAAAAAAAAAAGAGAAAAAAAAAGTTTAGTCTCGATCAAGGTAATAAGGATTGGTTATGTAATGTTTGAGTGAAGTCCCTTACATTTGTAAATTCGACACAAATAATGATTATGAGGCCCAACATGATGGAATTAGGCCTATGTTCGAAGGGATGGATTACTGACATCATTGCACTAAGGTTGGGAAGCTATGATACGTTTTGGGAGCCTATTGAGTCTTGGAACAAATTGAGCACCACTTGTCCTATATTTTCTTTGCCTCTAATCTTAGCCCCATTACAACCTCCGTAAAGACCTTATGATCCTTAAGATGGTAAATTTTGATTAAGTTGAGTTAATCACTTGAGTAAGCTTATGGTTTTGGTTCATTTGTGCAAGTATGTTTTGTTTTTATCTTGAGATGTTTGTTTGAGATTTTGCAAAAGTACTTCATTTCGATTATGTGAGTATTTCTCACATACTTTGAGTGCAAACACAAACCCTCACAAATTGAGTGAATTTATGAGTGCATATCCTTGTGAGTTGATTCATACTTGTTTTATTCATGTAGAGATCCATTTCACCATATTTACTCATTATCTTACTTGTTACAACATTTTGTCACCATGTATTAACTCTTGAATTCCATATGCTTAAACGCTTTAAGTGAAAATCTTTTATGCCATGATAATAATGAAATATTGAGACAAATGGTTAAAGGTTTACTTGTTTTGAATTCGTAGTTTAATTTTAGTATTTGCTAGGGACTAGCAAAGTTTAAGTGTGGGGGTATTTGATAGGTCCTCAAATAAACATTATTTTATATTATTTTATACCCTTTATACTTAACTTTTAATATTAAAATAATAAATAATTAGATAAAATAATTTATTTTGTGTTATTTTTGTTTAAATAAATAAAGTTTGTAATTTGGAGTATTTTGGAATCGTCTCGATCGGAATTATAACGAATAAATTATAGACGAAATTCGGTGGAGTAATTAATTTAGTTATTAATTAAATTAATTAATTAATTTTTCTGTGCAGCCCAAACCCAATTGTTAAAACCCAGCCCAGCGAAGCCCAAATCCGATGCAGCCCGGCCCAGATTTCGGCCTGAAGGCCAGCCCACAACGTCGCAAGCCCAGGCCCAAGCGGCCCAGCCTTCTTTAACCTTGCCCAGCGAGTTCGGCGCGCGCCTACCGATCCGCTGCTCTTCTCCTTAGCGCGCGGCCGCCGAATCCACACGCCGTTTTTCAGCAGCTACCAGGCGAACCCCCTATCTTCTTTTCCAGCAAAGCTTGCCAGCCATTCCTTCCACTTTCCAACCCAATTTTGCAACTTTACAACTAAAACCACCACCCAATCTCATCATTTCACTTTTTAATATTTTTATTGTAACTTTTATTTGTTTTTATTTATTTTTTTAGAGTGTAATTAGCTTTTTCCCCCTATAAATAGGGGTTCAATTCTTGTATTTTGGGGAGTCCCCCATTAGTTTCATTCTTCCATTTCTTTCTTTGTTCTTAGTTCTTAGTTCTTGGTAGTTCTTTTGTTTCTCTCTTTTGAGAGATATTTTTGGGGACCATTTTAACTTCTTGTAGTTTTTCTTATTAATTAGTTTCCTTTTAATTCTTATTCTTAATTTATGTTATTTTTATGTCATTTTCATTTCTTCTTTACTATTGTTCTTGGTATTTTCTTTCTAACATTTGTAAGTAAGAATGCAATCTCCATGTGTTTTACTTTTTGAATTTCTTTTACGTCATATGTTTTAGTGCTTAAACTTTAATTTGATGTTAAGTGTTTTATCCTCTGTCGGTGCACTTAGAGTAGAATTGAAGAGATTAAATGTTGATCGTTGTCGGCGCATTTAATTATAAACTTAAGGTAAATCATGTTGTAAATGTTTGAAGCATATTGATGTTTGACGCACATTAATGGTTGATGCATTTATAATATTGAAAGATGTATGTAAGTATTTGAGATGATGAAGGTAGGATTTCGTGATTGGTTTATTATGAGCAAAATGTTAGAATGTTGGTAAAATTTGTATTTGAAGAAAATCTATTATTAGGAGTAGTTTAATTAATGTGATTGTTAATTCGAAATTACTTACGTAAAAGTGTGGGTTTTGTCTATGAAACTACTCTATGGTTTGTAAGTTCCAATTAGCATGAGCATTTGCATTTTAATTCTTAATTTGTGTTTTCTTTAATTTAGATTATAAATCTTTTCAAAACCCCCATTTTTATTCTTTATTCTTTTATTCTTTTATTCTTCTTTCATACTTTTAGTTTATTATTCTTTGATTCTTTCATCTCTTTATTCTTTTATTCTTTCATACTTTTAGATTATTATTCTTTGATTAATTAATTAATTAATTCTTTAATTCATTAATTCTTTAATTTGTTAATTCTTTGATTATTTAATTCTTTGATTATTTAATTCTTTTATTCATTATTCTTTTATTCATTCCCCACTAACACATTATTAATGTTCCCTAATTTCCCCGGTTAAGAACGATCCCTATTTACCAATACTACATCTACACAAAAAGGGTTTAAATTGCAAAATACTCAAATTACGTGTTTAATTTAATGCGTAGTTTGGGCGTAGTCAGGATACAGAAACTATGTTAATCTACAGAAACTATGTTGCTATTGTTGGATGCATTTGATATCACTGGATACAGAAACTATGTTGCTATTGTTGGATACAGAAACTATGTTAATCTCCAGTGATATCACTGGATTATTATGTGTGCGAAACTACATAACAACAAAGCTCAAATGGAGTGTGCATTGGTAATATAGTAGTTTTGTACTAAACATATTATCTTGTTATGAGCTATACAATACATTTAATTTACTTAAAACGCTGTTATATCACATTGGGAAGATTCAAAATTTGTGGAGATAGATACTTATAAAAAAGCATATCCTAGAAAAATTAGGTAGTGGAGCAATGTAGGGCTGTTAATCAGTTTTTTTGTTCCGTTTTTTTGCCGAAACCGAAACCAAACCGGTTGGAAAACCAATTTTGGTCTAATTCAATTTTCGATTTTCAGCCTAAAAGCCCAAGTTAACAAATTCAGCTTGGTTCTTCCATGATTTAATCGGTTATTTCCTATGCAAGGGAGAGATCGACGCAGAATCTGGGTGGTGGGGCCCTCAATATAATGATTTGGGCTAAAAGTTTAGCAAATGCAGTATGCATGTGGATAATAGGGTAGCATGTGACCACTTTGCAGCTTTGTCTGTATCTCATCCAGAACCATAAAATGTCTGCATGGTGGTTGGAAAAATCCACAAATTTCTTCTTGTATTTTGTATAAGAAAAAGCAGAGTATTTACTCATCTTTGTTGTAACGATCCGTCCCGAATATTGGGATTAAATATTAATTAATTATAGATTTAGAATGACCAATCGAGGATTAGTTGAGTGAATTCGGATGGATGATGTAAAATGACCGTTTTGCCCCTGGAATTGGGAAAAATGTTGATTTTTGACTCGGGGAGTCAAACATACGAGGACCGTTACGTAGATCGGGTCATTACGAGTACGTAGACAGGCGGCACGTCGAAATCAGACGTCGAACATGGAGGTTATGGTCACAGGATTGAAATCGGGAACTTACGTCTCGGAATTTGAATTAAATATTAATTAAAATTTGATTGGCTAATTAATTAATGTGAGACCCTTGTCACTCATCCCATTGGTCCTTGCCCCTAAATCATGGATCTAGTTTGTGATTGGGCCATTTGCATTAATATATATATATATATATATATATATTATTTTATATTTTCTCTCACATTTCTCTCTCCCTCCCCGCACATCAGTTCTTCATCGTCTTCTTCATTTCCTTCTTCAAACCGTGAACCCCCCACGGCGATGGCCACGGCGAAAGTAACCCAAAAACCCATAATCGTGAACCCATCCTATAGAACACCTTCAATCCTTCATCAAATGATGATGGTCCGTGAATGAAAAAGAGAGAGGGACTAGGCCGCTAATGATGAGGCTATCGAGGTGGACCGTCGTGGACGGTGGTCTGAAAACCTGTGAGGTACGATTTTTAGTTAAAAAATGGAGTTTTGAGTTAGGATAATACTGACGGTTTTAATGGCTTAGGAGAGGTTCTGGGGGATCCTACGAACACAGGGGACCATTTTGGAAGGGCAACGGTAGCCAGAGTAGACGATGGAGTGCAGTTACAGGGCACGGGTCACTGTTCACGCGATCTCAGGTATGATTTAGACCTGGTTTTATGATTTTGAACCCGTAGATCAATAGGGGAGGTTTAGGCGAAGGTTTAGGTATCAACATGATTGAAAATGGTGGAGGAACGGATGAGAGCCGATCTCGCCGGTCCGGTTGAACCAGACCGGTTTAACCAAGGTGGAAGATGCACTGTCCACACGCGCAGTGCCTTTGGGTGGTGCGTGAGGCACTTCTGGGACATGTCATCAACATATGAAATCATCCTTTCGATATAAAGAACATTTTGGGATTGGATTCGAGTCGATCAGACATCATTTCGATATAGTTCGGGATGTCCGAAGTTAGAACGCATATCGAGACAGCAGCTAGAACGGTCTGTGAGTGGACCTTATTTTCTAAACTGTGATGCATGCATAACTGTTTTATATGTTTTACATATGTGATTTATATGATTATCATTGTGGTATTGGTTATTTACATATTTACACGTATTTCGAGATGACTTCTGTATTTGCACGTATATCGAGGTTTATGATTTTATACTGTATTTCTACGTGATTGTGGTTTTAATAATGGTTCAATGGTATGATTTTGGATTTGGAAATATGGAATCGGGCTTGAGACCCATTTGGTTTACAAACTATCGGACTTGGAGTCCATTTGATTAAATGAGGCATCAGGCCAAGGGCCCAGTTGGTTTAGGAAATCGGGCATGAGGCCCAATTGTGTTTTATGAATGTGATTTCGAGTCGGGGACTCATAAATGGATTTGGATTTGAGAAATCGGATTTGTGGATTACGATGGTTTTATGGAAATCCCGGACATAGGCCCATTTGAACGGTTTAAGAAGATTTATGAAATGTTTTCCATATACCATCCTTATATCTATGGATTGTCTCCTCCAGTCGTCTGGGACGCTGGAGTGGTCACGACGCATTACTTGCGAGGGGTCACTGCACGGAACGACTGGACCTTATAATGACTCAGGAGCAGGATTGCTAGACGTCTGGGACGTCAGACATCTGGGATGTCAGAGATTGACTCGGGTTGAGACCTCGGGTAGCAAGTGTAGCTTGGACCGTGACATGACGTCTGGGACGTTAGGCGTATGGGATGTCAGGCATCTGGGATGCCGAGGATTGGTATATAGTGGTATTGGATTGAATTGTGATTCATGGCTTTACTGGATTATGTATGTGGATTTCATATTTATTGGATTTATGAAATGATATTTCAGTATTGGTGGTTTTGGGCAGTGGCCCACATGATTGGATTTACGGTTTTGGATTGAGTTCCCACATACTTGGATTTATGGTTTGGCTAAGGCCCTAATGATTTAATAAAAGAAATGATTTTGGTTTTATAAACAATTTTCATTGTAATTGAATGAAATGGTTTCTGAATGCATGTATAGTTTTATGTGAAGGGCATAAATGTCTTTTTATAAATGTGTTTTATGAACTTATTGATTTTCGTCCACTCACAGCTTTTAATGGTTTTAATGCCTTTCAGGTTGATCTCGGATGCGGACTGTAATATAGACCGAGACATCGCACTCCTCCACCGATCCTGGCGCACTTTGGAAGCCCCGACTGGGCTGCGATTTCAAGTTATCCCTTGTCTGACACTTCGTGTCAGACGGGAGCATGCCACATCCCGCGTTAATTATGGGAGGATTTGGGATGGGTCGTGTCATTTGTATATGATGGTCTAATATTCAATTTTTGCTAACGAGCAAGCTTGACATAGTGTTTCATTAAACACATTGTGCTTACTAGTAAGGGGATACTCATGCATTTGACCTGGGTGTCCCAATTGGGCATGCCATAATAAGGAGTTACTTGTACTAGTTAGCTTCTAATTCACTCTTGACAATCTTCTAGCTAACTTCTCCAATGTATGCTTCTGGCAATACAAATTGGAGATTATGAAAAGGTATTCCACTTCCTCTTCGTTAATGGTTTCAACGTGATAACCGTTGACTCGAATATTTATAAATATGGATAACGTTCTACTGGAACTTGGAGAATATAATACCTCATTAGTAATTCAGTACCATTTGACAACATAAAACTAGGTTTTAACCATAGTCCTCAATCAATTTGGATTGGTTTGATACGATTGTCTTATGAATATGATTAGGCAATTAGATTGTAAATTACGTCTGCAAAACATGTATATGTATATGTTTAATTCAATGGATCACATGCATGAGGATAAATGTTTGTATTGAATTAAATCATATTCAAGTGAAAACCCACATTTTTCAATTTTGAATTTTTCAATTTTGAAAAACATAAATCACCGATTTAATCAATATATGTGAAAATCAACTTAAACAGAAAGTTGATTACATGCCTTACCTCCTAGGATGGTATAATCTTTATGCATATGTATAATAATCGTGATAACTTTGTGGGGACACGTATATATATACACTACAACTTGTTGAGATCACTTTCCTTGACAAAGAGTCCATGGAAGCCATAAGGCACGCGGCGGGGCAACCTCACTTCCGCCACAATGTCTAGCCGAGGAGACTTGGCATCCATCACCAAGAACCTTGATTCCCCTGCCTTCTCATCATGAACATAAGTCACTACAAAACCATCGTCCTCATCCACCGGATTCTCCGGCTCTTTCGCCACAAAAAATGGTTCACCGCCGTAGCAGCCGGGACCAAACATCCGACTCGCAACAATGCACTCCTTGTGTTCGACATTGGACACATCCAACTTGACAACTCCTGATATTTTAGGCATTGGATCACCCACAGCTGCATAAACATACCTGTTCTTCTTCGCCACGAAACCCGGATTAATGACACCGAAGTCCAGATTCCTAGTTGAAATAGGTTGCCTTGACACAATCCCTGTCTTGAGATCAATCCTAACTTTCTCCACTGAAGCATGAACCAACTCCAACCTCTCCATTGTGTGCTCTGCTGACAAAATGTTCGGCGCCACCATCACAATAGCATCATCACGCTCTTCATCGTCCCAAGCATTGATGGCATGGATAATGTTGAACCCCGGCACATCAAACCACCTCATCTCCGACTCATCCTCGGCGTACCGCGGAATCACTCCAATTCTGGGAACTTTTGAGGGGTTCAGGCCAACGGGGGAGCCTCCCTTGGTGATCATATCTAAAGGGTTCATACCGATTTGGATGTCGGCGAAAATGGCATATTTTTTGGTGATTGCAAAGTCATGGAGGAATGCTGGGGAGGTCATGGAGAATAAGGGCACGTCTGGTTGCTTTGTGCCGCTGGAATCGAATCGGAAGTAGGTCACAAATGGAGGCATGGGGCCATAGCGGAAAGCAAAGGTCTCCCCTGTTTCAGGATCTATTTTTGGATGAGCTGTCATGCTCATGAAGAGCTTGCCGTCGAAGTCATGGCGTCCCAGAGTTTGAATATCGCCATTGGAGGTCAGACGCAGGGTGTAAGGAAGATCGGACTCTCCAAGTGCGTAAAGGCGATCGCCGAAGAAGGCCAAGCTTGTGTTTGCTAGACCAATGCCATTTGCAGGATTGTATTGGCCTGTAAAGCAACGAAGGGTAACATAAGTTGTTGGTGACACAATGGTTATATCTTCTTCTTAGTTCTTACCAATCCACCCAAATTACTATTTATAGGAAATTAGAAATTGAACACCAAATCACTCATGTACAATTGAAAATAAATATATTGTACTAATAGCCCTAGTGGAAATTCACTTGATTCTTGGATTAGAATAGAAATATCAATATATATACTAGAGCTGTTGCGAAAATTAATCAAAGATTTATCAAACTGACTGAATCAATTTGAATATATCTGAATCTTCTTGAACCGAATCAAAACAAAATCAAATAGTACGTGAAAATTGAACTAAACCAAATCAAAACTCAAAATTACACGAATCGAACCAAAATATAAGAAATGAAGTTGTTTTCTCTTCCTAAAACTCCAATAAAACCAAACAAAATTATATAGATGAAGAACAATACTAGAGAAATCACATAATATACAATTTTTGTAAACCACATATCAAATATAGGTGCAGTCCACCAGTACAAGTAAGTCCCACATGTACTAGATATTTAGCTTATAAAAGGAAAATACTTGCTCCCCAGTGGTATTTCTGCGTTCCACATTTTTTATTTATTAAATTATCCGTTCATTTTCTAAATTATTAACTCAAGATCATTTCAATAAAAAGTCAATAAGATTAAAGTATTTAGTTATTCATATGTATCAATTAAATTGACAGTTCATCATGAGAATCATATGTTTTACTAAAATCATTCATTTATTTGACACATATGAATGACTAAACGCCTTTCAATTTTGTTTATTTTTTACGAAGATGATATTGAATTGATAATTTAAAAAATAAATAATTCTGATTATAATATAAATACAAAGTCAATTCGATAAAAAAAAAATCAAAATGATGTTATGAGGAGATATCAACATAATGAGATGCAAGTAAATGGTCAATTATGTGAGTTTCTTTTCTTAGCATTTTCCATAAATCAATGATATTCAAACCAAAATTTTACGATTTAATCAGTTACTTAAAAATATATTGAATCAAATTGAGAAAGTACATGATTTTTTTTTCTAAAATAAAAACGAACCTCATGAGAATCAATAAGTTTGGTTATGTTTTTAATTTTCTGGAAAAAAAAAAGCGAGCAAAGCTTTTCAACGCGAATTGAGTAAATAATCTCGTGAGGTTAATTTCGGAAAGACTAGCGCACGCCTCCCAGGCTCCCCATTAACAATCATTAGGAAGGTTCCTTCTGTTTTTTTTTTTGTGATCCGAAATTTCGTTAAATCAAGACTAACAGTTGCCGGAGAAAAAATGGACAGAAGAAAACGTAAAACACAAGATAAAAAATACAGCACACGGACGTAAGTTCTGAGAGTAGGTTAACCAAGAACAGGGTGTTAGATTTAGTGAGGCATATGACGTCATGGTACGGTCGCACCTAAATTATTCAAGGATCTATAATTTAAAGAAAACGAAAATTATCTAAAATTAATTTATGAGGGTAATTATGGAAATTCGAGGGTGTACCTGTGAAGACGCGGGCAGCGGATAGAGCTCCACGTGTGGCAGAGGCAGTGAGGCCGTTGAAGCCAGAGAAGACGTTTGGAAGAAGAGGTTGCCCAGCATCCCGCTCGACGGTGTATTTGTAGGTCTGCACATAGCGACTGCACAGCACCGCTCGCCCTCTGGAGATCCTAATGGAGTGAACCATGCCATCTCCGTCGAATAAGTGGTAGGGCCCACGAGGAAGAAACTGCGGATTCGGGCCGTTGCGAATGTAGGCCCCGTCCAGGCACGCCGGCAGGGACCCTTTTATGATCTCGCACTCAGTAGGCGGAAGCTCGTCGACGGGAGCGAAGTTCTGGGAGAGAACGTTCCTGGGGTCCACCGATGGCCGCAGGGGAGGGTCGACGAAGTTGTTGATGAAGTCGTCCAGAGCATTGAAGATTACTACAGGTAGCGTACTATCTGTCTTTTTTTTTTCCGTAGTGAAAGTTGAAGCATTGTTGTGAACGCGATCAGGTTTTGTTGTTAGCGGCGAGGGTTGTGGAGCTTGTGGTGGTTTTGTAGCGGTGGGTTTTGAAGTTGGCGGTGGGGCAGAGGGTCTTTCTTCAATTCTGACAGATGAAATGCTGAGCTTGGGGATCAACACGGAGGGGGAGACTAAAATGTTTTGGGTGGGAAAGGTGGAGAGGAAAGAGGACGAGAAGGCATTCATTGTTGATGAATTTTCCCTTCCAAACAAAACCCAAATGATTGATTTTTCTGAAATGGGAAACTAAGAAGATAGAAGGGATGGTGAGAATTGTGATCAATAGGCTGGAATAAATAGAGGGGCCGGTGGTGTTTGGGAGTAGGGATATTTTTACTTTGTGTGTGAGGATCAGAATAAATCTGGGCCACAGTCGAGAGAGCTGAGACTTGGGAGTTGAGAGAGGGACCACAATAACAAATCTGCAAAACCCTCTTATTTCCTACTGCATTGTTCCAAACTTCAAATCAGAGTTATCAGGTAATAAATTTCATCCCTGAATTTTGCTCTGTTGCTTTAGGGAAATGGGACTGTCTGTTCTTGAAATAAAAAATGCAGTTAGAACTTAGAAGGGAAAACGACGTTAAGGCCGATGCTTCTTAAGTTGATATAACGTGCCACCGATTCACCATTCATCAAAACAAAACATATTTACGCAAAAATAATAAGACTTGTTCTATAATGATCCTGTGATTATCTTTATCATAATGTAACTTAAAAAGGAAGAGACATGAAATCAGGCAACAAATCTGCAGTGGATTAAATTTGGGTTCAATGACAAAATTTAAGAATTTTGAACCAAAAATTACCTCTAGTAATTTTCATAAATCTGGTCTAAAGAGTAAAAAGTCATATTTTGGTCTTTAAACCAAAGGGATCGTCAATTATATTTGACTGGCTCTTTATAATGGACCTCATAGCAACAAAACTTTGCAACAAAAGCGGCGCCCTTTGTTTTTTTTTTTTTATAACTAAATTTCTTCTCCCTCTTGCTTTCCAGGATTGCGGGGAGAAAAAAAAAATTGACATTTTCAAATTCTTTACATCACATCTAATAGTAGATGGGTTAAAGGTGTAACAAGCAAGAAACTAAAGACAAGATTTAGCCCTTTAAATGATATTATTCATAACATCTTATTCAATATAAGATTTAGTGATTTTAATGAGGAGGGACAAAAATTCTAATTTTTATTTAAATTATTTTCTTAAATATTATACATAGAAATTTTTGCATAATATAGCTAAAATACAATTTATTATACTTTATTTTATTTAACTTATATGAATATATATATATATTAAACATTATCATAATGAAGAAACTTTATTTTACTAAAATTTAAATTACATCAAAATCATTAATAAGTCTAATAAAATATATAATCATCAATTTAAATTGAAAATTAAAATAAACTAGTGAGGAGGGGTGAGCCAATATTGATCATTCTGAGGCTGATAATCACGTTCTTCATGATTTTCATGATAGCTACCTCTAAGATTACTTTCTTGTCCATTTGTGATTGCCAATTACATTTTTCTCCAGTATCTTTGTTTGTTTGGACTCATATTTTCAGTATCCTTCTCCATGATTATATCTTCTCGTTCTATTCGTCTTTCTTTCTCTTTTGGCAATTTCAATGTTTGTTCAAATTGTAATGCCTTCGCATAATCTTCATCTCGATCTTTTCTTTCTCAATGTCACCACTTTTAAATTTTGCAATGCAATGGCTTCCATGGTGGCATACAATCGATTACTATCAATCATATGTGACTTTGTCTTTCTCCGAGCTTCTTTTGATTGCTTCCTTCTTGGAGGTCTTACAGAGGAACCTATATTGGCTTCAGGATTTTCCTCTTCCTCATCTTCATCCAAATTAATTGAATATTCAAGTGGTGATGAGCCAAATTGAGAAACTTGAGTTACTTCAAACTCTCTTTGAGGTGAATCTTTGAAATACTCGCAATCATTATATATCTCTCAACAATAATGAAACATAAATTACGAATTCATTTTTGCTTTATAATAGACCTCTTCTTGTATCAGCTAAATATATAGTTAAGAACAATTGATTAATTTAAAAAATAAATTATGCACAATGATACTACATTTATAAATTTACAAATTCTCACCTCATCCATCTGATTGGCACCACTACGATTAAAATTCGCAGCTTGTTTTGAAGCCCTTTGCCACTTTTTGAAAATTGGCACCGCTACAATAATAATAATAATAATAATAATAATAATAATAATAATAATAATAATAATAATAATAATAATAATAATAATAATACAACTATCAATTTAAATTGAGAAAATATAAGAACCAACAAATAAATATAAACAACTAAATCATAAGAAAAAAAACATAAAAAAATGTTAATAAATATAAACAAATAAATTAGAAAAAAGCAAAAAACAAAATGCTAATAAATAAAAATAAATAAATCAGAGAGGTTTAAGAGGTTAGATCGCCAATCGAAAGGTGAGTGAGTGCTGGGTTTTGTAGAAAAATGTGAATGAGTGATTAAGGGATTTTGTTTTTTCCCAAATTGTAAACCCAAATTGTTGGTCCGTAAAGGATTTTTGTTTTTTCTTCTTTTTTTTCCCAATTTCTATTCATGTGAAGATTGCATGTTTGTGATTCTTGTGTTTGGATTTTTGTCTAATTTAAATTTCATTTGTGATTCCCAAATTAATTTGTGTTCATGTTTGGATTTTTTGGTTTGATTGAATTGTGGATTTTTGTTGGCTACCCAATTGATTTTTAGGGTTTGATTGTTTCGTTAATGGTTTCTTGAATTCTGGTTATGGGTGACGAGTAAAGTAACTGTTGGCTGCTCTTGCTTGATGTGTGACGACCCGTCCCGAATTAGCGGGATTAATTAAGGATTAATTACGGATTAGCGAGACTAATCGGATATTAGACGAGAATTAGCGGACGTTCGGGCGAAATGATGATTTTGCCCCTAGAATGGGCGAATCGTTGACTTTTTGTTCAGGCGGTCAAATGGACTTTGGCCGATAACCGTCACGTAGTTCGTGACGTCACGAGTTCATAGACAGGTGACACGCTCGATTCAGACGTCCGAGGAGGAAGTTATGACGTTCTGTAACACCCCGGAAATTCGGAAAATGTAATTTTGTAACATAATGAATAAATGACGTTTTTACCCTTGTGAATAGTATGGTCAAAGTGTTGACTTTTTGATTGGTGAATCAAACGGATGTTGACCGATGGCCGTGATGTAGTCCGGGACGTCACGAGTCCATAGACAGGTGGCACGCCCAATTCCGATGATCAAGGAAAAAGTTATGACGTTCGGAAGCCCAAGGGCATTTTCGTAATTTGGGCGAAAAGGGGGAAAATGTTGACTTTTTGTTTGCCAACTAATTTTCACACGATTCGAAGACCGTTAGGTAGGTCTCGATGCCCGGAGTACAACGACAGGCGGCACGTCGAAAACGGGGTTCGGATACGAACGTTACGGGTCACGGAAGGCTAGGGGCAAATTGGTAATTTGTCGAACCAGGGGTAAAATGATCTTTTCACCTTGATCAAACCATGACACCTGTCTTTTGTCTGATACTTACCTCAGAAAACATAGAATCGGGTCTTAAGGGAAACACAATGATATCCCCTTTTGACATCTTTTCCCCAAATTAAGGCTTAATTCATCATTATGTACGATTGACCCGTGATAAACCCCAAACTCGTCGTCATTATGCAATTGAATGTCTAAGTAGGAGAACTGAGAGAGAGGGACTCGAGAGGTTGAGAGAATTGGGAGAATTTCTCTTCGAAAATTCAGAAAAATTGGGGGAAAATCGAATTCGAATTTGGGAGCCAGGAGAAGAGCAATTGAGGATTACATTGAGTTGCTAGGATCAAAACGAATATCTTTGCAACAAAAACGAGAAGAAATCGTGTCGAATTGAGGAAGAACAGAAGCTGCCATGGCTGCCAAAAATCGACCTTGAGTTCAGATACTTAGAGGTAAGCTCGTATGAAATTGATCATGGAAAATTGTTCATTACACTCTCACGATGCTAGCCATGTGAATTAATTGGAAAATCAGGGACGAAATCGTGAAACCCGTATCGGGGACCCGTTGAAGTTCGATAGTGAGTCGTGGAGTTTTGGACCTTAATTGAGGTAATTGAATTGAAAGAACTGAAATGAAGTTGGATTAGATGAGATCAGTTGAAAGAACGAATCGAGATAAGGTCGAATTGACTGAGATTGCATCGGATCCTATCGCGGGTATTTCAACCCGTTTATCAGACAAACGGGCGAGAACGACACACTGTAGCATGTACTGTGCTAGGCGCGTGGCTTTCACGCGCAGCCGCTTGCGGCGGCGCGTGGGGAGGATTCCGGCAAAGTGTTCAACAAGAAACTTGATGCTCTCGATGATACGAACTTATCCGCGTTGGTTTCGGGTCAATCGGATATGGTTTCAGTGTAGTTCCGAGTACCCGACACGTTTAAATTATATTAAAATAATATTATAAAATTCCGACAATTAGGGGATTCTTATTTAAGGATTATATGATAGTCTAGTAACCTTAAATCACTTTGTTTGACAGGCTGGAATATTCCCGGGACGTCGGAGGAAAACGAACAGCTCGAGGCTGAACAATCGGGACGGTGTGTGTGAGTGGAATTTTGGTTTTCTAACCGTGATGCATGCATATCTGGTTTAAAATGCTTTATTATATGATTTTCTATGATTTGACATGATTGATGTTTTGATTCGGTGTTTCTCGATTTTCTCGGTTTTATGATTATTATATTACATTTTGGCACGAGTTTCGAGAAATGACGAAATTGATGTTTTGGGCATAGGCCCGGTACTGAAAATGATTATAATGATGTTTTGACTCGGGTTATGAGTCAGGAATTGATTTTATGGATTTACGTGATTGTGGCAACTCGGGTTTACGGTTGCACGGATTTGCGTGAAATTGGTATTTTGGGCTTGTGACCTAAGTGAATAGTAATTTTGACTCGGATTTGGAGTCACATGTGAATATGATTAAATTAATGATTTTGATTTCTAAAGTGAATCCTGGACACTGTTTAATGATGGTTTTGTGGAACTTGATTTGTGAAAGCTATGTCTCGGGCATAGGCCCTATTGAAATGTTTTGACTTGATATGAGACATGAATAATTTTAAAATGAGATTACTGGTTTTGGGTGACCTGTTCCACATATACCATCCTCTGCGATTTGATAGTCTCCTACGGACGTCGTAGATCCTGGAGTAGTCACGATCCCCTGCCTGGAGATGAGTAGCTCCGAGGGAGGCTCACTCGCAGGAGCGTGGGATTATGATGATATCCTCTAGACGTCGTTGATCCTAGAGTTGATATCCCCCTAGACGTCGTAGATCCTGGGGGATGTACTCGGACGTGAGACACCGAGTTGCACACGTTGCATTGATATCGTGACGGGTTATATGGATAATGTGATTGGATATTGAGGATTGGTGGTATTATGATTTATTGATATCTGTGTCCAGAGACTTTAGAAAATAATGCTTTCTGTCATAAATTGATTTCATATTATTATACATGTGTTTCCGTTATGCATGCATGTTTGTAAAAACTGGAGGGTAAGAATATATTTTGACAAATGTTTTTATAAGAGGTCATTTTTGTCCACTCACACCTTTACTGTTTTATGCACCCTCCAGCCCAGTGCACAGGTACGAGGGCTAAAAACGAGGCAAGCGAGGCAAAAGAATAAATAGACCGTTGCGCACTCAGACACTCTACAGAGTTGGAATTTGACTCATATCTGTAATAGTACCTATGCTCTGTATTGTCTTTGACTAGTCAAACTTGTGACGTCATTGGTCTGTAAAACTTAACTATCTCTTGTCTGACAATGTTTTCGGGATTTGTTGTGTGATGTATGTATATAAGTGTGGTTACTTTCGGTAATTTTTAGTTATTGTCAAACGGGAGCAGGATTCATCACGACTATCGAGGGATAATCGGGATGGGTCTTGTCACGTTCGGAAGTTCAAGGGAATTTTGGTAATTTGGGCTAAAAGTTGACTTTTTGACCAAGGGGTCCGATGGCCAAGGGCCGAATACCGTTACGTAATCGGGACGATACGAATCCGTATACAGGCGACATGTCGAATTCGGACGTTCGACGACGAAGTTACGGTTCACGGAAGTTCCCAGTTACTATTCATGATGACGCGTTTTACAAGGAACTTTTGGACTTTAGTGGGCCCAGTTGCTTTTCAGCAACCAATGGATGAGTGACAAGTGTCACTCATCCACTGGCTACCCTTCCACATACATGCATATCATCCCTTGCATTTTGCATCGATCATTCCCATTTCAACCCACCAAACTCGATCCACCCTTCACCCAAAATCCAAACCCATGACCCTAGGACCAAGACTGAGAGGCAGAGAGGGAGAGGAGGACCAGATGGAGGTGGCTGGACGGCCAGAACCGCCGTCGACGGCGGCTGGAGGAGACAAAACTGAGAGGTACTCGGTTTACCCAAATTTCCTTTTTGTTTTGATTTCAACGTTTTAGATTGTTTTGGATGATTAGGATGAAGTTTTTGAGTTAGTTAGAAGATGTTAGGGTGGTTTTGGTGGCGGTTGGTGGCTGAGGAAGCCCTGGGGTGGCCGGGAAAAACAGAGGTCGTGAGCCTCTTTGGACATGGTTAGGTTTTAGGAGGTTTTGTTTGGTTTTGTTGATTGGGTTAGATTGGAAATGAGAAAATAGGATTTTTGGGTTTGAAATGGGACAAAACGGACGAGAAATGGAGGAGAAAACGAGCCGAACCGGTCGCGCCGGTCCAACTGGACCGACCAACCAGTGAACCGGCCGTCGCAGGGAAGAAGACGCACTGTGCAGTGGCGTGTGAGGCCCACGCGTAGTGCAATCCAAGGGCGCGTGCAGGTGCGTGAGGAAGAATTTGAGGGTGGTTCCAACATGTGAAATCATCCATTCGATGTAACGAACATTTTGGGACTGGTTTCGAGTCAATTGGACATCATTTCGATATAGTTCGGGTTGTCCGAAGGTTTAGTTTCGCGTTTAAAAATAGTTAGAAATTCCGAAAAATTTCGGGGCTTTAGTGAGGGGTTATATAAGTAGTTAGTAACCCTCTAAATTAATTTGGACAGGTTCGGGAATCCCGGAGGTGACGTTTGACCCAGGAGACCGTTATGGCACGCGTATCGAGGCGCGGCTTCAGACGGTCTGTGAGTGGACCCTTCTTTCGAAGTTGATGCATGCATAAATGTTTATAAATGCTTTTAATACATGTTTTGTGTTGCCTTGAGTGCACTTGGTTGTGGTAGCTTAGAATCGACATATTTGTACGTTTTTCGAGGTTTTCGGCTTTATGTCGTACCTTTGCGTACCATGTTTTCAACGATGGTTTAATAAACGGATTTTGGATTTGGAAATATGAAATCGGGCATGAGACCCATTTGAATTACAACTCTCGTACTTGGATTCCATTTGATTTGACGAGGAATCGGACCTAGGGTCCATTAGAGCTATACGATCGGACCGAGGGTCCAGTTGGTTTACGATTTGTGTTTGAGGCCCTGTTAGTAATACTATAGGGCTTGATGCCCCGTTGATTGATGATATCGGGCCTGAGACCCATTTAGTTGAGATTTCGGGCTTAAGGCCCCGTTGGTTGTGAAACCGTACGTGAGGTCCTATTGAGTCATGGTTCGGGCTTAGGGCCCTGTTGATTGTGAAATCGGGCTCGAGTCCCAGTTCGGTTTATGAAATGAGTATTCGGGAATGAGACCCTGTTGAACTGTGGATTTAGGCCGAGGCCTGTGAAAGTGATTTGAATCGGATTCGAGGAATCCTGTTGAAATGAATCGGGTATGAAACCCAGTTGAGAAATGAGTTTTGAGAAAGAAAGTATTTGAGAAAGAAAGAAAAGAATTGAAATGAATGAACCCTCCATATGATTATATGGTCTCCTCCAGCGTCGACCTAGAGAGTCACGATCCACAGACCAGAGTGGGTATCCCCATAGGGATCCAGTTCCAAGAGTGGTGATTACTTATTATGATGTGGTCCCAGACCAAATTCCGGAGAGATGTGTGGACTAGATCCAGAGAGAGAGCTCGGACTAGATCCAGTGATTGAGCCTCCCAGATGGAGATTCCTGGGAGAAGACTCGGAGTGAGACCCCGAGTAGTGTGCACACTAGTATAGATTGACATCGTGACTATATCGGGGATGTGTTCCCTAGGGGCTGTGTGCCCCGAGTTGGCATCTTCTCGGAAGAGCCGCGGATGGGTTATACGTATGACGGTACGTATGAGATTTTATGGAAAAGTGATTTGAGGGTGGAGACCCTGTGTTTTATGACTTAGAAAGTTATTTGGGGTGGAGACCCCGTATTCGATGTTTTAGAAATGATTTGGGGGCGGAGACCCCGTACTTGATGTGATTTGGGCTGAGTCCCTATTGATTTGACCTACGGGTTTTTGATTGTGATTTCGGGTCGAGGACCCAAATGGATTTATGGTTCATGACGGTTTATGGGAACCGGCATGAACCTTTGAAAGGTGTTTGTGGGTCATGACGGTTTATGGGAACCGGGCATGAATACTTGAATGATTTCAAAAATATGTTTGATAAATTGATTGATTTTATGAATGTTTTACTAAACGGTTTTTGGAATGCATGCGTATGTATTTATGAAGGGCATAAAATATCTTCTTATGAAAATGTTTTTAAATGAAAAGTTTAAATTTTCCACTCACAGTTTTCGTGTTTTAATGCCCTTCAGGTTGATCGCGGATGCGGGCTGTAGCAGAGACGAGACATCACTCCCCTCCTCCTACGATCCTGATGCACTCTGATAGCCCCGGCGAGGGCAGAGATAGAATTTTCCCTGGTCTGACACGTGGTGTCAGACGGGATCAGGTGGGTCCCACGTTAATCCCAGGGGATTCGGGGCCGGTCCTGACATGATGGGTCACCTGCCTTGTCCGGGCATGAGGGAGGTCAGAATAGCCTCAGGGCAAGCTTTGCCCAGACCATCCTCCCCTCCGTTAGAAACTGAAACCCAAGGGCTACAGACCAGGAGATGCCTTGCCCTGGCTAAAACATCCTGTTAGACTTGCTCTTAGCGACTTCTTGGTGCATTTTTCAATCCAATTATTTTTCAGTTTAATTTTTTTCATAAAAAATTAAATTATTTTCTTATATTTACCTATAAATATGTTTTGTCATTCAATACTATTCAATTTTATTCCATATTTTGGTTCAATTTTTTTATTTCCATTTTATTAGAAAAATGAATTCAGATTCCCCAAAAGGTCAAAATTTTAGCAAAATTAAAGATCGAGCAAACTTTTGAAGAAAAAAAAAATTTATACTAAATATTTTATTTGGTCTCATATCCGAAAATTGATTAAAATATGATTTTAATATATTTATTAATTCATTAAACTAAAAGATATATTAAAAATTCTAAAATATTAAACGAAACATGTCATAATCCTCAACTACTTAAGATAATAAAATAAAACCTTATACTATCTATTAAAAAAGTAAAATTTAGTGTACTAAATTTACATTTAGATAACCCTTTTGGACAATCTTGCACGAGATTTGCCTAATTAAGGATAGAAACGACGAAGGTATAGCCAAGATTCTCTCGCCGAAAAACATTTAATTAGAGGGGCATCCTTTGTCACAATCATCTTGGTCGTTTTCTTATCTCAGATTGGATTAGTGGATCATATTTGTCTTGAGAATCAAATCAATCAATCAATGTAGTATTAATTGATATTTTTTTTTAAGTTAGTGAAGAGACACTATTTGAAACAATTGAAAGGAATATAAAATAGTCAGGTCCAATATTAAAATATATTTATAAAAAAATATTTTGAGTTTTCATAATTATTAGGTTTATTTAGAACATACTTGTAATTCTTGATTAATCTTAAAGTGCATGAATTCAAGATATATGTAAAATGTTCATGAAGGAAGTAGATGAAAAATTTATAAATGAAGTAGGTAAATGGATGACATTAATGAAGACATCTAAATGGTTTCTCCTTGACCTATATAAAGAGAGGTCATTTTCTTATTCCATCATCTCATCCAAGAGAAACATCTTTCTCCAAGTATTGAGTAAAGAATACCCACTCCAATTTGAGAGTGTTCAGTATTGTAGTGTAGGTAATAAACCAAGTGTATGATAGACGGTTTCCTTCAAGTAATGTTCTTGAAGTTGTGAGTCTTTTTGTACCCCTAATTTCATTAGTGTAGGTTCTTGTTGTTGTTGCCACGTGGGCATAGACACTTTTCTTAACCATGTTATATTCGGTATTCTTTATTCTTTACTCTTTTATTTCCATACATATTTATCTGTTTTTGTGATTTGAGTTATTATTTTCATTTTACTATTTTTTCTAATAGTAGTTTTAAAGCTCCAAGTTCATGGAGCGTTAGAATGGAAGGCTCGATGAGTACTATGATTCGACTCAATCACTCCAATTGGATTACATGAAAGCCAAGAATAGAGGACATTCTCTATTGCAAAGATTTGCATGAGCCCATAGCAGGAAAGGAAGGCAAGGCAGAGAATGTGGGAGCTGCCGAATGGAAGAAGTTGAATCGTAAGGCTATTGGTCACATTCGCGAATGGGTGGATGATAGGGTGTTCCACCATATGTCTCATGAGACCGACGTCCATGCTCTTTGGTTGATGTTGGAGTCGTTGTTCGAGAAAAAGACAGCCTACAAGAAAGCGTTTCACATCAAGGAGTTTGCCAATATGAAGTATAGGGGGGGCATAAGAGTGATCGAGAACCGCAACACCTTCCAAAGCATCGTCAATCAATTGACCACGATGTACATGAAGATCACGGACGAGCTTCAAGTGTTATTACTTCTTGGATCATTGCCCGACAACCAGGAGACCTTTATCATCACTATACGTAACTCTGCTTCTAATTGTGTGTTATCTATGGATAATGTTATAGGAAATTTGTTAGAGGCTTACCACAGGATCGCTAGTGGTTGCTAGAGGAAAGTTGTGTTGCACCATCTTTAAGACATACGGAAAAATTTTCAGAGGAGAGTTTAATGTTGTGGACGATTCTTCTCCACATCTATGGCATAAGAGGTTAAACCATATGAGTGAGAAAGGATTACAAGTTCTGGCAACGAAGTCTCCCATTCCCTTTGCCAAAGGTACCTCACTAGACTCTTGTGATTATTGTTTATATGGCAAGCAACATACAGTTAGTTTTTCTAGTACCTTCATGAGGAACAAAATATATTAAATCTAGTACATTCTGATGTTTATGGCCCTATGAAAGTTGAATCACAATGCGGTAATAAATATTTTGCCACTTTTATTAATGATGCTTCACGAAAAGTTTGGGTTTATTTTTTGAAATCCAAAGGCCAAGTGTTCTAAACGTTCAAGTAGTTTTATACCATGGTGGAGAGAGAGACTGGGAGAGCCCTAAAATGTATTCGTAGTGACAATGATGGAGAGTACACTTCAAACGAGTTCAAAGATTATTGTACGAAGTATGAAATTAGGCATGAGAAGACAATTCTTGGCACCCCACAACACAATGGTGTAGCTGCGAGGATGAACTGCACAATTCTAGAGAAGATCAGGTGCTTGTTGAAGACGGCCAATCTATCAAAGCGTTTTTTAGCAAAAGTTGTGTCGGCCACTTTCAAATTCACACTTGAGAGTGTTTCAGTGCAAAGAATTTGCACATGTATCCGAGGAGGAAAGATTGAAGATAAATGAAAAAGGCACATCGTGCATCTTTCTTGGATATGGTAATATAAAAAATAGGCTAACGCATGTGGAACCCAAAGGCCAACAAGTATTCAGAAGCAAAAATGTATACTTCTATGAAGATCGGACACTAACAGATCTTGATAAGGAGACATTTGAGAATGCAGGCCAGCTCACCTATGATTCATCACCGCTATAACAAGAACTCAATGGCAGAGCTCAAGATATTGTACATGAAGAATGACGAGAATGAGCAGTTGACAAAGTTAAAGGTTCGATTGGTTGTCAAGGGTTTTGGGCAGAATGAAGGAGTTGATTTTGACGAGATATTCTCACCAGTGGTCAAGATGACTTTTATCTGAGTTTTTTTGGGCATGGCAGCTAGCATGGATCTTGAGGTAAAGTAGTTGGATGTGAAGACAAAATTTCTGCTTGGTGATTTGGATGAGGAAATTTACATAAAGAAACTTGAAGGTTTTGAAATTGAGGGAAAATAACACATGGTTTGTAAGGTGAAGAAAAACGTGTACAGGTTAAAACAAGCGCCAAAGTAGTGGTACAAGAAGTTTGACTCATTCATGGTGGGTTGTGAGTACAATAGAACATATAGTGATTCATGTGTTTATATCCAGCAGTTCACTGGAGATAACTTTATCATTTTATTGCTTTATGTTGAGGATAAGTTGATTGTGGGGCAAAATGTTGCTATGATTCACAAGTTGAAATCAGATTGTTAAAGTCCTTGGATATGAAAGACGTAGGTCCAACTAAGCAGATTTTGGGTATGGAGATTACTCATGATAGGAAGGTGAAGAAGTTATGGTTGTCACAAGAGGTATGTTGAACGAGTGCTTGAGAAGTTCAATATGAAAGAAGCTAAGCCAATGAACTCACTTCTAGGTAATCAATTCAAGTTAAGCAGGAGGTTATACCCAACTACACAAAAGGAGAAGGACAAGATGGCAGGTATTCCCTACTCATCAACTGTTGGTAGTCTTATGTATGTTATGGTTTGCACTTGACCAGATATAGCACATGTAGTTGGTGTTGTTAGTAGGTATCTCTCTAATTCTGGCAAAGAGCATTAGGAATCAATCAAGTGGATACTCATATATTTGAGAGGCACTTCAAAGTTGTGCTTGTGTTTTGGTGAATTGAAACCGGTTCTCTAAGGTTTCACGAATGCAGACTTGGCAAGAGACCTTGATGCTAGAAAATCCACTTCTAGTTACTTATTCACTTTTTGAGAGGGAGATGTTTCATAAAAGTCCAAGTTACAGAAATGTGTTGTCTTATCCACCACCAAAGTTGAGTATATTGTTGCAAATGAAGCGGGCAAGAAGAAGATTTGGCTGTGGAGGTTCATTCAAGAGTTAGGTTTGAAGTAATAAAGTTATGTGTTGCTATGTGATAGTTAGAGGGCTATTCACTTAAGCAAAAATTTAGGGTGCCATCTTCCTACTAAGCACATTAATCTCCGTTATCATTGGATCTCAGATGCAATGTCAAAGAAACTTTTCAAATTGAGGAAAATTCACACAAACAAGAACATTTAAGATATGTTAACAAAAGTTGTTCCGCATCAGAAGTTGGAGTATTGCAATAAGTCCACTGGAATGGACTTCAAGTAGAAGTCGCTTTGTTTTGACCTGGTTGGCCTGAAGAGGGGGATTATAAAATATCCATGCCCAACATTAAAGTATATCCACAAAAGAAATTTTGGGCTTCCATAATTATTGGGTTTATCTAGAACATAATCGTGGTTCTAAATTAATCTTAAAGTGCATGAACTGAAGATATATGTAGAAAGTTCATGAAGGAAGTATGTGGAAGATTCATAAATGAAGTAGGTGGATGGATGGAGTATTAATGAAGACATCTAGATGGTTCGTTCTTGGCCTATATAAGGAGATGTCATTTTCTGTCCACTCCAATTTGAGAATGTTGAGTGTTGTTGTGTAGTTAGCAAAACGAGTGTGTGTAAGAGGGTTTCCTTTAAGTGGTCTCCTTGAAGTTGTGCATCTTTTTGTACCTCTAATTTCAATAGTGGAGGTTCTTGTTCTTGTTGTTGTTATGTGGACGTTGGCTCCTTGCCGAACCACGTTATATCCAGTGTCTTATATTCTTTACTTTTTTATTTCCTTTCATATTTATAATTTTTGTGGTTTGAGTTATTATTTTCATTCTACTACTTTTTCTAACAAGGAATACACAGGCATACACACATCAACCATAAACCATGGGTTTTCACGGGCAGTGAAGTTAACTTCACCCTTTATTTATGTGTTTATAATTTTCACATGGAAAATTTATTAAAATTGTAAAATTGTTAAAATTTTAAAATTTGGGTTTGAAAATAAATAAATATATGAGTCTTTGATGAATTTATACTTTAAAAATGAAATATTATAATTTTATCCTATAGGTATATCATGTAATCGAGTGATAATATGAGTGGGTGCATGATGAAAGATGATGTTTGAATCTTTCAACCCTTACATGTTGGAATTGTAATATGCTTTTGTAGTTTGGTTCAATTTATATGTTATAATATGTATTGGCACGACTTGGAAACAAATTTCAGATGTGATGCCTTGTGTGTTGTGTGGCTGGAGAACGACCTTTTTTTGGCTACTACCTCTCCTTGAGGCTGATATGCTTTTGAATTAATTTGCATTATTGAGTTTCTGTTTCATTTTATGTATTATTATAATTTTTTTCTTTTCTGATCGGATGTAAGAGTTTTGATAAAATTTGAACAATAGCACATAAATGCAGTGATGCACCCTTTATTATATTTTGTAATTACAAATCCAATTTATCTCTAATCTAAATTATATCATATAAATTGAATATGCCATATAATTGTTTACTATCTAACTAATAATATGGCGAGTCACGTCCCTAGGTTTTCGAATCATTGAATTGGATGAGAGGCAATTAGAAGGGAAAGCAACATTAGGGGATATTTGTTGATGCAGAAATCGTCCAGACTTGTTGACAGGACCTGTCCCAACTGGACCTCGATAACTGTGCCCGGTCCTGCTCCCGTCTGACAAGTCGACTGAAATCCCCAAAGTACCCTTCAGCACCTGTCAGACCAGGGATAACTGCACTGATTTCTGCTCATGCCTCCGCCTCGTAATCCGCCTCGTAATCCGCCCCGAATGTCATGCCACGGTCTGGAGGGTCATAAAAAACAAAGGTGTGAGTGGACAAAAATAATATCATGTAAAACACATTTGAAACACATCTGTTATCCTCCAGTTTTCAAACCATGCATGCATAGGATAAAACACATGAATCATTTAAATCATTTTATAAAATCAGTTCACCATATAATAAAACATATAACTCGGGAATTACACATCCGAGGATCCTCTGGGAATTACACATCCAGGGTCGTCATCCAATGCTGGGAATTACACATCCAGCCTCACCGGAAATTATACATCCGGAGTCCCTCCAGGAATTACGCATCTGGGGGCATCAAACATCAATACACAATCAAAAACATTATGCCAAATCAAGTATCAAAACCATGCCAAAACCATTATCACGGGGCCACATGCCCAAATCTCATTTCTCGTCAATCTGTAAAATCATTAAATAATTCAATATACGCAAATCCGTAACATCACAAATCCATTAAATCAATTTCCTAACTCATAATCCAAACCAAAACCAATCACAATTCCCGGGCCTTCGCCCAAAACAGTCATTTCTCATTTTCTCAAAAAACGTGTCCGAATCACCGATTAAAATAATCATTAAATCTCAAAATAATCATATCAAATCATTGCAATTCAAATCATGCCATAAATCATATAAAACATTTAACTATGCATGTATATCAATTTAGAAAACAAACGTCCACTCACACACCGTCCAACTACTCGTTTCCCGCGCTGCACGCGTTTCCGTAATTTTCGACACTTGCTCGGAATCTCGAATCCTGTTCACAATCATTATTCAAGGTTACTAACAAGTCAATTTACATCATCTAATTTTCCCATAATTTTCCGGGAATTTAATATTAATTAAATACGTAACTTAAATCTTCGGACCCTCGAAACATTATCGAGACGGTATCCGATTGATTCGAAACCAAAACCAAAATGATCATTACACTGTATAGAATAAAACACCTGTTGACCACTTTCCCAGAAAATAGCCCACGCGCCCTCACGCGCCGCCGCAAGCGGCTGCACGTGAAAGCCACGCGCCGGGAACAGTAACCTGCACAGTGTCGTCTGCTTGACCCGTTTCTCTGGTATTCGGGTCTGCGACCCGCGTCGCAACCCGATTCGTTTTCCCTCAAATTGAACCCAATGCCTTCCATTCTTTCATTCATTCTCATCTATTCCATGTTTCTAACTGATCTGCGACCTCAATTTAATGAAATCATGCCTTGAATCCCACGACTCAACATTGAAACCCGACGGGTCCTAACTCGGGTTCTACCCAAAAACGACCTATAACATTCAATTGATTACACCAGAAGCATCTAACAGTCATTCTAAACATGAAATTGAAGTCAATTTCAGGAATCATTACCTCCAAGTAATCGAACTCAAGCTCCAATTTTCAAAGAAGTCGCAGGGTCTGTTCTTGCTGATTTCCCCGTCAATTGTCTTCCTTTTTGATGTGGTTCGACTCGAAATCATCTAAGAAGATTAATTCTAATCTTAATTCGGCCTGGGTTGCTCAAACTTGAAAATTGAATCTCAATTGGTTCAAGCATGGTTTCAGGTTTTTCCTCTCGGGTCCACAGTGTTTCTCCTGTTTTTCCTTCTGTTTTTCACTCAAATTTTCCCTCTGATACTCCCTGTATCTCTGGTTGTCATCCTTGATCAATCTGAGTTAAGAATTGTTTAGAATTTAAACAAAGGTTAGGAGGTTGTTCTTGTCCGTATTAGGCATTCAAAAATGCCACTAATTTACATTAGCAAGTGACAAGTGTCACTTAGTAAATCAGCCCAATCTAATTAGGCTGAATCAGCCAAGTTAAACCATAAAAAAAATCAATTAGTGCACCGTTAAGGGCTTGACGGCCCAATTTACTATTTTACCCTTCATGTCACAATTTACCATTTTGCCCTTGAACTTTCCAGACCCTCAACTTTTTCGTCCGGGCTCCGATTGATGCATGCCGCCTGTCTACGGATTCAGCGTCCCGACACCTATCCAACGGTACTCCCGGAAAATCCAGACAAGGTCCCGATCAAAAAGTCAACTTTCAGCCCTTACCACCATGGGCAAAATCGTCATTTTCCTTAAATTTTCCAAATTGTCGTTTTTCGAATTTCCGGGTCATTACACTTGTAGAATTCCTTCTTGATCTCTACACACAATAACAAGAAATAATCGGGGTTAAGGTTGAAACCTGGGAGTGGTTCAACCAAGAATACTCCGATGCTTAAGTCAGTTTAATCGAGAGAATAAACCGACACAGTTTCTGTCAGGACCCACCCCGGTTTCACCCCGAAACCCGAGGTAAATCCCGCTCCCGTCTGACTCCCCGACACAACACCTAAAGAACACTCACTCGACCCCAGTCAAACGCAGGAGTAATTAGACACAAAGTCCCGAAGGTAGCATTTACAGAACACACAAAGAAAATAAAACCGATAACTACACGCACACGGAAGCCTTTACTCTACTCTGGGAACCCTCACGTCACTTCTATGCCTCAGACTCTGCCTCGATGTCAAGACCCCGCGCTCGCTCCACAACCTGGAGGGCAATTAAAACAGAAAATGTGAGTGGACCAGAAAGTACAAAAGTTTAAAACCCCTTTTTACAAGAAAACCGAGTTAAACCCTCCGTTTTGAAACCACATGCATAACCAACAGTTATAAACACATTTATAAAATAGTCATTATAAACATCATAAGAAACAGAAACACTATAAAATACCATAAGAAACCACTCATGAGTATCAGAAAACTGTATCATAAACCATAACCACCAAATCATCATTTCCTCGATCAAACCTGCTGGATCTATCCGAGTCTTTAAACTCCCGAGTGTTTAAACTCAATCCAGGCCTTAATCATATCCGAGTCTTTAAACTCCCGAGTCTTTAAACTCAAGGCCTACGGGGGAAATCAATATATATCCGAGTCTTTAAACTCCCGAGTCTTTAAACTCAATCCGGGTCTTTAAACCCAATCCGGCCGGTCCCCCGTCACATATATCCGGGTCTTTAAACCCAATATCCAGATCCAGCAAATCCAATCCCAAAACCATTTGAAAACCATTTACCAAATCCTCATCCAAACCCGAATCCGAAATCACTGGTCCGATGCTCTCCCGGCATCTAGAACCGTCATTCCGAACCCAAATCCGGAAAATATCTATTTTCATACCAAAACCCCATGTACTCACAAATCACATTCCATAACCCATATATCACTATTAGAAAACCTTAATCAGTGGAAATTCTCAAATGTGGCATCAAAATCCGGAAACCAACATTTTCTCGAAAACCGTACCAAAACCGTCTTTTTCTCGAAAAACGTGCAAATACATAAAATCATCATATCATATTTAATAAACATAGATTTATGAGTAAAACCATAAAATACGTATATAAAAATAGTTATGCATGTTCGAGTTTAGAGAAAGGGTCCACTCACAGTACTGAGCCCTACTCGCGTCCCGAACGTCCAGCCCGTTCCTCGGCTTCCTCGGGAAATCCCGATCCTGTCAAACACCGCCAAATTACGTCACTAACACGTCTACGAAGGTTCACCTAAATTCCCTCAAAATTCCCCGAATCCTAAACATAAGAACCCGGGACCCTAAACTTTCTCCCTCGCGGAACTCAACGCAAACGACTTCCGATTGACCCGAAACCAACTCCATCGAACTCACAACAACTCCTAGACCAAAAACTATGTTGACCGTTTCTCCCAGAACCGCCGCACGCGCCCCCACGCGCCGCCCAAAGTGGCTGCGCGTGGCCCTCACGCGCCTGCTACAGTGCCACCGTCAACCTCGAGCCAACCCGGTTCGCAACAGTAGCCTGCAACTCGGACCGGCGAGAGCGGTTCACCGCCGTGCCTGCACCATTTTCCTCCCTCTCTTCACCATCCTCTTCGTCCAACCTTAAGCTATCCATCCCCCTCCTCCTTAGAACTCGACACGGCCCCTACACCGTCGACTCAAGCTCGAACCAGACGGCCTGAACTCCCCTGTTTCACGATCCAGCCACTCCGGTCACCCCCCGTCACGGTGACTGTCCCAGACTCTTCCTAGGACCTCACTGAACCTAATCCAACTCTTCTAAACCTTCGACTCAGTCCCTGGGATCACGACTCTTGGATTGAAACAAAACGGAAAAACAGGGCACGCAGAGTCCCTCCGTCACGCCAACCACCACCGTGCACCTCTCGTCACGGCAACACAACCAGACGGTTCCTAGGACTCAACTAAATCCCCTAAACCACTATAGACCCAACGATTCAACCCCTAGACTCACGACTTTCGATTCAAAACTCGACGGGAAAACAGGGCAAGTTTACAAGGATGAGGGATTACCTGCAACCGTCCACCACCGTGCTCGCCGCCGCTGTTCCTGGAGTCCACAACGTCGCCTCAGCCTCCTCTCGAGGTCAATCGTACTCACACACGGCCACAGCACCACCAGCTCCCTCAGTTCCTCTCTGTTTTTCTCTGAAGTTCCCGTGGCTCTCAACTCACTCACACACCACCTGCACACTTCTAACCTTCTCAGCACCACCCCAGCATCTCTCAACCTCCTTCTGATCACTCTTCACTCACCAGAACTCATCAACATCCACGATCACCTTCCAGTTTTCCTCACCGCCTCACTCTGTTTCTCTCTGTGTCGAGTAATACACACTTGCACGGTTGTACCCAAATAATTGGACCGTGCACACACTGGAACCCCCCAGAAACCACTCCACCTTTAGCACGTGTCACCATCCTACCCTTCATCTCACATGTGGCTCAATCTCAACCCTTCATCTGTCTTTATCTGTTGCACACACCCCGGAGCACAAAAGACCAAAATGCCCTTCTGTTTTACCCAAAATTACAACTTTGCCACTACCTTTCTAGACCTATAACTCCCACATCGTACGTCCGATGAATACGTGCCGCCTGTCATCGAACTCGGGACGACGAGATCTATCTAACGGTCTTAGGTCAACTTACCAAAACCCGTTCGTATAAAAAGTCAACGTTTCCCCCCTAATTTCGCCAAATTACGGTTATGCCCTCAACATTCCGAACATCACAACTTCCTCCTCGGATGTCGGAATCGGGCGTGCCACCTGCCTACGGATTCGTAACATCCTCAACTACGTCCTGGTCACTGGTCAACTCCCATTTGACCACCCGAAATAAAAGTCCACATTTCTGCCCGACCCAGGGGCAAAATCGTCATTCTAAGTTCCCGGACCCCTCGGGACCACCTAACCCTTGATTAAGCTTACTAATCACACCTTAATCACTCTACTTATCCCAATTCTCGGGACGGGTTGTTACAGTTTCAGTATGAGTTTTTGAATTACCTTTAGAGGTGAGTGAGGCCCTGTATTTATAGTGAAACCTTGAGAGTCATCGGAGCGTCTGATTGGTTGAAAGAGAGAGTATTTAATAGGTGATTCTACCGTGAGAAATCACTATTATTAACTATATAAATAATAATAAATAACTCGCGGAGAGAATATTTATTATTGGCATTGATCTGATTATTTAATATATTTAACTGATAAACATATTAAATTAATGCGGAGATCGTGTGATGCCGTCATCGTTTATACCAAGGACAATATTGGCATTATGAGAGTTATTAGTCACGTGGCAGCCGTATAATTTTTAGGTGATTTATGATTCTACAATATGGTGAGTCTCTTTAATATTTAAATGCAAGGGTGCCCTTCTCACGTGATTTATGGTTCCCCGGTCATCCATGCTAGTCTGCTACATTGGGTAGCTTGTAATCATCATGTCTCTAACTTCAAGTGCAAGCATTAGCTACAATCTGAGGCTCCGCTTGTTTTATGACAAGTTGGATTTGGATTACATAATAAGACTAAATTATTAGTTATGGTCTTTAAAATTATAAGGAATTTATGCTAAATTAATTCAAAATGAAGAAATTCAAAATATCAAGGGATTTCAAATGATTATAGTAAAATAATTAGATAAGGGATTTCCAAAGTAATTAATTACAAAATTTCAACTAAATGCCTCACATATGAGCATTTAAAATCTCTTGATTGTTCAAATTTCCTCATTTTAAACTAATTTAATCTAAATTTTATGAACTTTTGAAGTTCCTATAAGAGTATATTGCAATAGATGTATGCTAAGATCTCAATAACAAGAAAAGTGAAGAAAAAAAGGGATTTCAAATGCCTTCATGCATATAGTCATTTGAGATCTCTTTCAATACTCTACTAAATCTAGTTATTTCTAATTTTCTATATAGTGTTTTCTAGTTTTTTTTTTGGGAAAATTTAGCATTGTTATCATCATGCAATACGATTTATGCCCAAGACTCCTTCCTAAACGAATTTTTAATACCAAAATGACACATCCCAACCCTAATAATCACAAGAGGATCATGGTTGAGGAATGTCGGCCGTCCGTGGATACAAGACCCATGTGGCGAAGCCTCAAAGGACAAACATATACGAAGTAGATGGCATAAATATAAATAAAGGTTCAACCTAAAGTAAGGAAATAAGAAGTTTCATGTACTTAATAAAAAAACATAACCAAATTCAAAATAAAGTGCATGATGATCCAAATTAAAATTGAAAAGGAGGGAGCAAAAGGTGCTATCCTGTACATGAGTAAGACGTGTCAGAACTGCAACTCTCAACGTCTCCTCGTAGATGGTCTTGAGTTCTCTAAGTCTTGACGGGTGTAAGGAAATAAAGCTGAGTAGACCTAATAGTTATTTCAGTGAAAACGCTGAAAGCAAAATTTACCATAAGCCCTCAGTTTTATCGAAACCAAACGATACATTTTCAAACTTGCACGTAGTACGAGATATAACAATAATATAATAATGACCAAATGAGGCATGCTAAGCTCTGGTCATGCTCTCATGACACAACTGGGTATCTTTGCTAGTGTACCACGACCACGTGAATGACTGGATGTCTAGTATCATCACCACGAGTCCCCTAGAGTTCAGGGATAAGACTGGCGCTATTAACTAGTATTACAAGCAGCGCAGGTGAACGATTATGTGGAGGCTTAAAAACTCAAACTATACAATTAACTATATACTAAAACGACTATGTTTTTTCACTGTTTACGAGCAGTGCATTTCCAATTTTGCCCTTCTTTGTTTTACTTATCCATTGCTTTTTTTCCCTTCTTTCTTCTAGCGTCTTCTTCTTTGACACCGAGAGAGAGTGAGCGATAGAGAGAGATTCCACCGCCTTTTTTTTGTTCTTCTTCTTTTGGCTTCTTCTTCCACCTTCTCCCTGTGTCCACACACACTCTCAAATTGACGATTCGGTGCTCAGCTTGTTCATCTACATCACACTCAGCTCATGTTCTGCTCCTGTTCCTTTTTTCCTCTTCGCCTCTTTCTGGACTTCGAGAAAACCTAATTTGAGAGAACCATACGATTTGAGAAAACCTATTTTCGCATTTGACTCAAATCACTCTTCAATTTGGACTTCGAGTCCAATTTCGAGGTAAATTTTGATTTCTTTGTTGTTGATTGTTGTTTATTCTACTGGAATTTAGATTGATTTTGTTGCATGTTGGATTTTTGCAAGGGTGAATACATTGAACTCAATCTGTGCATTGACATTTGGGGGTAAATTCTTATTCATGTTGTGTGAATTGTTTTAAAAAGGTTTGAGTGTAAATTGATTTCTTTGTGCAGGGTTTTGCAAGGGTGGGTGTCAGGACCCGTCCCAATCCCCCCGAGATTAACGAGGGACGCTCCTGATCCCGTCCGATACGGAGTGCCAGACCAGGGAAAATTTGAACCTTTAGCCCGAAGGCTTCCAGAGTACGCCAGGATCCGGAAGAGGTATGTGATGTCTCGGTCTCTGCTACAGTCCGCACCGTATTCAACCTGAAGGGCATCGAAAACATAAAGATTTTGAGTGGAAAAAAAAAACAATAGTTCGTAAATACATTTTATAAAGACCTTTATACCCTTCACTAAAAAGCATGCATGCATAGTGAAACCATTTTTCAAACCACATATGTTTCAATAACCACATCCATACGGGCTCTTACCAAAAACCATTTACAGAAATCAAGAACATAATAAACATATGTGGGATCTCAGCCCAAATCCATTTATCATCATAAAACACAATTTCGCAAACTAATTGAAATCATGTTTATCCATATATTTCATATAATCAATCCTGTCACGGTATCTAGAGCTACTCGCGTGCTACCCGGGGTCTCAAAGCCCAAGTCTCCCCAGGGTCCACCCAGGTCAATGTCCGTAAATCAATGACCCTCCCTGGGGGTTATAATCCATAGCCTTTCTGAGAGTAAGGAACCCAACAGGGGCGACTCCATTCAGTCAGTGCTCCGTGACTACTCCGGGGTCCACCCAGGCCAACGACCCTCCCCGAAGGAGACAATTCATATATAAATGATGGTATACGAAAAACCTTTTGAAATCATTCTTAAAACCTTTTAAGGGTTCATGCTCGGTCCCTATAAACCATTATGGGCCATCAACCTTTCGAGTGTTCATGCCAGTCCCCATAAACCGTCATGAACCAGAAATCCATTTATGGGTTTCCGACCCAAAATCACAATCTTAAAACATAAATGGGCCCTAAGACCGAATCCACATACAAACTGGGCTTCTGACCCGAATCGTAAACCAACTGGGCCTCGTTCTCGATTTCGTAAACCAAATGGGCATTGTGCCTGATTTCATAACTAAATGGGCCTCGTGCCCGATTTCATTACTAAATAGGCCTCGTGCCCGTTTTCATAACTAAATGGGCCTCATGCCCGATTTCATAACTAAATGTGCCTCATGCCCGATACGTAAGTCAATTGGGCCTCGAGCCCGATCCGCAAACCAATTGGGCCACGAGCCCGATACGTAAACCAACTGGGCCTCCAATCCGATGCCTTGTTAAATCAAATGGATTTCAGGTCCGAGAGTTCGTAAATCAATTGGGTCTCGTGCCCGGTCCATATTTCTAAATCCGAAATCGATTTCAAGAACTAATTGGGCCTCTAGCCCGAGAACGTAGCTAAAAAGACTTCGAGTCTGAGGGTTTCCAAAACAAATGGGTCTCGAACCCGAGTTTACCTTTTCAAATCCAAAACCATTTCATGGAATCATTTCCAAAACTATAAGCACTGGAAATCAGTGCAAAATCGTAAACCTCGATTTATGTGCAAGCACGTAAATCGCCTTAAAATGTCTGAAACCATGTAATTCACCAATATCCAATTCAACATCATAGAATCATATCCATAAAACATATAAAACATTTATGCATGCATCACAGTTTAGAAATCAAGGTCCACTCACAAACCGTCCTAAGTTGCCACCTCGATTTGCGTGCCATAAGCCTCACCAGGCTAATCGTCGTCACCGAGACTCCCAAACCCGTCCAAATCAATCTAGAGAGTTACTAACTACCTTATTAACCTCTCATTGAAACCCCATAATTTTCCCGAATTTTTAACTATTTTAAAACACGATCCTAAACATTCGGACTTCCCGAATATTATCGAGACGGTGTCTGATCGAAACGAAACCAGTCCCAAAATGTTCATTACATCGAAAGGATTAAAAGTCATGTTGAACACTTCCCCAAAAAGTGGCTCACGCTCCCCCACGCGTGGCCTGAAGTCCTTGCGCATGAAGCCCATGCGCCGGGCACTGTTCATCGTTATCAAGCTCCGACAAACCCGGTTTGCCTGGTTTGAACCGGACTGGACTAGTCTGAACCAGTGCGACCGGTTCAATGTCCAATCTCTCATATTTTCGATCCAATTCAGTCCATTTTCATTATAATCTTTCCCTAATCTCATTTCCTATCTTTCTACCATTTAAAATCATGAAAAATGCTCAAGAATCTCACCTTCCACGATTAAACCACAAGCTTGATCTTCAAGCACGGTTTCTTGACTTTCTAGCCACCCATTTCCTTCCAAATCGATCCTCCTCAAGTCTCTTTGGTCCCTAGGTCTCATTAGAATCGAATAGACTCAAAACACCAAACAAATCTCAACTTTGAATTTTTAAAAATGAAAATGGGCTCTCGGGTTTGTTCGACTTACGCGCCCCCCTGGCCGTGAGCCGCCGTGGACCGCCGTTCCTGTCATTCTCAGTCCCTCAGCATTCCTCACATGGCCGTGTTGATGCAAGGTGATAGTGGTGGTGTGATGTGGGGTGTGTGTTTGCTAAAAAATGGAAAGGGGGAAATGGAGGTGTTCGGGTTGTGAGAAAACAGAGAGGGAGGATGATAGTGATCAGGTGAGAGGGAGATGAGATGAATGGTGAGGATTGAGAGATTAGATGAGATGGAGGGTGGAGATGGAAGATGGGTGAGGTTTAATTATAAAATAATAATAATAATAATAGTATTTAATTAGGATAGATCCACTTTTACGGGATTGACCAATGGGATGAGTTACACTTGTCACTCATCCATGGGTCCCACTAAAATATCTGCCCAATTAGATATCGCCACCTAATCGTCGCCTCTTAATACGTGCATAGTGCAATCGAACTTCCGTGACCCATAACTTTCCCGTCCGGCGTGCCGCTTGTTTATGGATTTGTATCGACCCGATTTAAGTAACGATCCTCGGCCCTCGGCTGTCGGACCACCCGAGCCAAAAATCAACTATTTGCCTATTTTAACCAAATTATCAAAATACCCTTGAATTTTTGAACGTCACAACATCTTTCTCGAATGTCAGAATCGGACGCGCCACCTGTCTATGAACTCGTGACGTCCCAAACTGCGTCACAATCATCGGCTAAAGTCCATTTGACCGCCAGAACAAAAAATCAACATTTTGTCCACGACTAGGGGCAAAATGGTCATTTCGCGTCGTCCTTCCGAAAGTACCCCACTAATCACCGAATAACCTTACTAATCCTTGATTAGTCACTAATCTAATCCCGAAATTCAGGACGGGTCGTTACAGTGGGAGAAATTGGACTCAATTCATCAATCTAAGCTTTGAGATTGCAAGGTATACTTTCACTGTAATTTCAAATATTTTTCATGCATGTTGGGCTTTTGCATTATTTAATTTGCATCCTGTAATGTTATGCTTCGCACATGCAACTTCAAATTTTCAACTTCGGTGTTTGGTGTTTGTTTGATGTTTTGGTGTACCCTGTTTATTTGCATCTGCCTTCATATTCAAGTTTTTCCCTAAACAAAACTCCTTGCTCTCTGTTTGTTTCTAGTGAAGATAGTTTATTGTTTAGAGGAAAGTTGTTACACTTGCTTAATTTATTCCCAAAAGTTTTGTATTTCCCTAACTAGATACTTATGTTTGGCATTGAATTTCCAATTTGACGAAGGGCATAATGCTTTCCTTTCGAAATAGAATGGAGCCCTATGGCTACGCACTAGGGTTTGGCTCCACCTCTTCCCTATATTCTATTTTGTTATTTTTGTTTATTTAATATAAGTTCGGTTTTTTTTTTAGGAACACCGATGTTTGCATTTGTTTGCAATCTAACATTCTGATGATTATTCTTTTGGTTTCTCTCGGATCCTCTTTGTTTTAAATACGATTTGAATGTAAATTGATTTCTTTGTGTATTGGGTTTTTGGAAGAGATCGAAGGAATCTGACTGAATTTATCTTTTTAATCTTGCATGTTGGATGTAAATTTATCTTTTGGGTTTTCGAATGTAAATTTTTATTTGTCTTGCATGTTGGGTAAATTTTTATAAAATCATTAGAATTCACCAGATTTTTGAAATTTTTTATTCTTCTTGAATGTAAATTTATTTTCCCTCACCAACTTTATGGAATTAAATCTTTTTACAATCAGTACAAATCCAAACAATTTATAAGAAACCAAAGGTAAGGACTACAAATCCAATCCAAATCATATATGTACATGGAAAACAACATGAAATTGAAAAGGAAGAAAAAACAGAATCACGAAGAGGACCAAGGAAATGCTGAGTTGTTTTTGGGTTTGTTGTTTATCGCAGGATCTCTAAGTACAGATGAACTCAATCTTCGTCCATTTGAGGTACTCTTCACTTCATCCGTTTCGTTGTTGCCTTCGCAATGGTCTTCTATTATGGATTCATGCGTTGCACAATTGAGTAGAAATTGATTTCACGCAATTTGGCTCACAGTTCGTTCTTCCTTTTGCAGATTTCATGTTCTGAAATTGGTTTGTCGGTTCCTTTATATTTTCTTTTTGCTTTTGTGATCTCCATCAAATTTGATTTAGTTGATGTTTTCTTTTCCTCAATTTCTTGCTTGACATTGTTGTTCGAATTATATCTACGCTCTGTTCTTTTTGTTATCCTTCGTTTATTTTCTTTGGTGTTTGGTAGACATGAAGTTTGATTACTTAATTTTTTTTGTTGTTTGTTCCTGCTCACTTCGACTATTTCCTTCCATATAAAGTTATATACTAATTTACATAATTTGTTTTATATACTAATTTACATAATTTTCTTTATCTTCAGGTTGATTATTTGTTTCTTCGTCCCACTCCATTTACTTGCTGCTTCATTTTCCTCATTTTATTGCTTGACATTATATCTGCACTCTGTTCTTCTTGATGTCCATCATTCCTTTATCTCCTTCTCGATAAATGACAGGACCCGCCCTGATTATCGCCTCGATAACCAGGGAGAATCCTGCTCCCGTCTAACAATTGAACACAAACAACCAAAATAACCACACAACAATACATTACACGTACTGTCAGACCAGGGAGAAAGTACGATACAACTAAGGGTACAACCAGTCAACAGTATCATAGAGCATGGTTACAAAACAAGATAAGGATAAAACCCTACTCTGTGAACTAACTACACCGCAACGAAAAACTTTGTGCATCTGCCTCGGCGTTAGCCCCCAAAACTTGTACCACGACCTGGAGGATATTAAAACAGAAAAGTGTGAGTGGACTAAAACAAATGGTTCTGGAAAACAGTTTTAGTGAAATCGGGGTTCACCCTCCAGTTTCAAACACACATGTATAACTAAGTATCCAAAAAAAAAACACTTATATAAACCGTATGGAAACCGTTACAGTAGATAACTATAAAACCATGTAAAACCGAATGTAACATCAACGAATCAAATCTGCTGGATCCATCCGAGTCTTTAAACTCATATATCAGGCCTTCCTGGAATATCAACGAGTCTTTAAACTCAAAACACAATCAATAGGCCTCGGAGGACATCACAGTAACCGAATCTTTAAACTCAACATGTCTCAATCAAGGGCCCTCCCCCGTCATCAATTAACCAGGTCTTTAAACCCAAAACTAGATCCAACAATCGTGTCGGGTCTTTAAACCCAAAATCATGTGTAAATCATAACAAAATTCAGGATCCATCGTGATCCAAATTCCAAAACCAATCCGAAATCACATTTTATCAAAATAGGACTTATGTCCGAATTTCACGTTCAAGTCCCAAATCTTACTTACAAATCATAATCAAATCATCATTAAAACATAATACGCACAATCATATAAAATCACTCATCAAACCATCATCAAATCATAAGAGAAACCATAGTCTCGAAATACGTGAATTGCGATAAATCACATCGAAAAACGTCCAATCACGTAAAGCAGGAATGCCATTCCAAACTCCCTGCTAAACGGGTTACGGACCCGCGACACGACCCGTTTCAAACTCCCTCAATTCCAACTTAATTCTTTCAATTCTTCCACCAAAATTCTTCCATTCTATCCTAATTTAAGTTCTCCATTACTAATTACACACAACAATCTTTTAATCCATCATTTCTCTCATGATCAAACAAACGGTTTTAACTTTTGAATCTCACTCAAATCGACTTAGTTTCCTAATTAATTGATACAGAAGCATATTAAGACTTAAACGAACGTTCTACAATAACCAATTGAACAAATCCTTACCTGTAGGTAGTCGTACTCAACCTCGAATTTTTCCAGAATCTGGAACTTCAGTTCTTGGCCAAAACACGATCAATCTCCTTCGATTTTGGTGTGGTTGAAGTCGAAATGAGTCCAGAAGACTGTTTTTAATCTCTGTTTAGCTCCTCTCAACTCACAAATTAAACTCGAATTTTCCCTCTATTTTCCCAGTTTTTATTCCCGATTTTGGTTTCTCTCTGGTTTCTCGGTTCTTTCCTCTCAATTCGATCTCTCAATTCACTCTAACTTCTCTATTTTCAATCAGTCCTTCACAGCAAACTAAAAGAATCCCTCAGTCCCACTGTGACTCTGTTTCCCGCACTTGACCCCAAACATTACGATATTCTACCCGTGCTCTGTTCTTCACAGTCCAAATAGCACGCCTGTGCTTCCACTCGGCCCAAGTAGCCACTAATCCATCCTCTCTTAGTGACAATTTTCACTTAATTAGTTAAACAATTCACTTAACAATCCACCACGGCTGATTTCAAATTCCACCATCCAAATTACCATTTTACCCTTCCTTCACAAAATTACCAAAATGCCCTTCCTCATTCTAGAATCATAACGTATCCGTCCGAGGTCCGTTTTCAGCGTGCTGCCTGTCCACGAACTCTGGGCATTGAGACCTACCTAATGGTTCTTGAAGTTCGTGAAAAACACGTATCACGTAAAAAGTCAACTTTTGACCTTACTATTTCAAGGGTAAAAACGTCATTTCATACATTATTTTACAAATTTACATTCTTTGAGTTTCCGGGGCGTTACAACCTCCCCCCCCCCCCCCCCTTAAGAAATTTCGTCCAGAAATTTTAATGAAACAAGTATGGATACTGTTCTCGTATCTGTGTCTCGGGTTCCCATGTGGCTTCCTCCACATTCTGATTTCTCCAGAGAACCTTTACCAGGGGAATGGTCGTCCGACGAAACACCTTATCTTTTCGATCCAAAATCTATACGGATTTTTCTTCAAAGCTTAAGTCTTCTCTGAGTTTAATGGGTTGTTCTCCTAGTACATGAGATGTATCATACACATACTTCCGTAGCATCGACACGTGGAATACATCGTGGACCTTAGAAAGTTCTGGAGGTAGTGCTAATCTGTATGCAACCTGGCTAATCCTCTCAACAATCTCGTATGGCTCGATGAAATGGGGGCTCAATTTCCCTCGCCTGCCAAACCGCACTATACCTTTCCAAGGAGATAGCTTCAAAAATACCCAATCTCCGACCGCAAACTCAAGATCTCTAATCTGACGGTCCACATAGCTCTTTTGTTTATCTTGGGCTGCCTTGAGTCTATCTCTGATGATTTTGACTTTCTCTGTCCTCAATTCCACCAATTCGGATCTAGTCATCTTCCTTTCGCCCACGTCAATCCAACACAGAGGGGTTATGCATTGTCGTCCATACAAGGCTTCGTAAGGCGTCATCCTAATACTCGCTTGGTAACTATTATTATAAGCAAATTCCATCAATGGTAAGTGTGACTCCCAAGTACCTTGGAATTGTAAAACACAGGCTCTCATCATATCTTCCAAGGTTTGAATAGTCCGCTCCGACTGTCTGTCCATCTGAGGATGGAACACTGCACTAAAATGTAATCTTGTCCCAAAAGCTTCCTGTAAACTCTGCCAGAATCTGGATGTAAATCCCGGATGTCGATCCGATACGATAAAGGCAGGAGTGCCATGTAATCGTATAATCTCATTGATAAACAATCTGGCATACTGAGTCATCTGGAAGTTTTCCCTTATAGGTAAGAAATGCGCTGACTTGGTGAGTCTGTCCACAACCACCCAAACTCCATCGTGGCCTCTGGGTGTCCTAGGAAGTCCAAACACAAAATCCATCGTTATATGGTCCCATTTCCATTCTGGCATAGGAAGTGGTTGCAACGCTCCATAGGGTCTTTGCCTCTCAGCCTTTACCTGCTGGAAAATCAAACACTTACTGACATACTCAGTGATTTCCCGTTTCATACCTGGCCACCAATAATGTTCTCGAAGCGTACGGTACATTTTAGTTCCACCTGGGTGCATAGCGTACGTCGAACTATGTGCTTCATCCAAAATCCCTTTCTTTAATGTGACGTCTCCAGGCACATACAATCGTCCTTCCTTTAGTAAGGCTCCATCATATATGACTGTATAATCTTGCTGTTCTCCTGCTTCTACTTTGATCCGAAGAATACACGAGACAGGAATTTGGAATTGAGCATCAATGATCTGGTCAATTAGGATTGGCCGCACCTGGAAACTAGCTAGCAAGACACCTTGGCTATCAAGTCCCAAATTAACGCTAGTTTTACGGAGTTCAACCAATAGGGAAAATGGGTCATCCGTAGGTGTGCCACAGAATGTGTTGATTTACGACTCAAAACATCAGCTACCACATTAGCTTTTCCATGATGGTACTCAATCGTGCAGTCATAATCCTTAATCAGCTTCAACCATCGTCTTTGCCTCACATTTAATTCTTTCTGTGTGAACAAGTACTTCATACTCTTATGATCAGTAAACAGTCTACAGGTAGAACCATATAAGTGATGTCTCCAAATCTTTAGAGCATGTACCACTGTAGCTAGTTCTAAATCATGGGCAGGATAGTTGCGTTCATGAGACTTCAACTGGCAAGAGGCATAGGCAATCACTTTCCCATGTTGCATTAACACGCATCCCAATCCTTGTAAGGATGCATCGATGTACACTTCAAATTCCCCACTATTATCTGGAAAGGTCAAAACAGGAGCGGATGTCAACCTTTTCTTCAACTCCTGAAAACTTTGTTCGAGATCCTCATCCCAAACAAATCTGACTCCCTTCCTCGTCAGCCGTGTCAATGGGGCAGTAATGGTAGAAAATCCTTCTACAAATCGCCTATAATAACCAGCTAATCCTAAGAAACTTCTTACCTCAGTGACTGTCTTTGGTTGTACCCACTTTTCTACTGCTTCAATATTTTGGGAATCTACACTGATTCCTAAAGCCGAAATCACATGTCCCAAGAAACTCACGCTGGTCAGCCAAAATTGGCACTTACTAAGTTTTACATACAACTGATTCTTCCTTAGGGTACCAAGCACCATCCTTAAGTGATTTTCGTGCACCTTCGCACTCTTTGAGTAGACTAAAATGTCATCAATGAATACAATAAAAAAGTGATCCAAGTATGGCTGAAACACTTGGTTCATCAAATCCATAAATGCCGCTGGTGCGTTAGTTAACCCGAACGGCATCACTAGGAACTCGTAGTGACCATATCGGGTTCTAAAGGTTGTTTTGGGTACATCCTCTTCTTTAACCCACAATTGTTTATACCCAGAACGAAGATCGATCTTGGAGAAGTGTTGAGCTCCTCTCAGCTGATCAAACAGGTCATCGATCCGAGGCAGGGGGTATTTATTCCGGATTGTTACCCTGTTCAGTTGCCTATAATCGATGTAGAGCCTCAAGCTTCCATCCTTTTTCCGAACAAACAAAACTGGAGCTCCCCAAGGAGATACACTCGGTCAAATAAACCCCATATCGACCAATTCTTGTAACTGCGCCTTCAATTCCTTCAACTCAACTGGCGCCATATGGTACGGAGTCTGAGAAATAGGTTGCGTACCTGGAACAAGATCAATGGTGAACTCAATGTCTCGGTGGGGTGGCACTCCCAGAAAATCCTCTGGAAAAACATCTGGGAACTCCCGCACTATCGGTATATCCTCCACCTTCAATGGTGCAGCACGTGTGTCCACCACGTGAGCCAAGTATCCCTGGCACCCCTACCTTAACAACTTACTTGCTTTCAGAGCTGAAATCACCCCAACAGGAATTGCTCGTTGTATTCCCTGAAAGGTAGTATCAAGTAACCTTGGACTCTGAAAAGTTACCTTCTTATCGACACACTCGATAGAAGCATGATGTAAAGTCAACCAATCCATCCCCAGAATAACATAAAAATCATGCAATTCCAGGAGTATCAGGTCAGCTACCAACCCAACGCCACCTACCATTACGGGACACTCTCTCAACACCTGATTTACCATAAACACCTCCCATGTGGGCGTACTCACACCCATATCACAACCCAGTGCGGACACCTCTCTATCCGCTAACAAACCACAACTTCGTGATATAAAAGAATGAGTAACTCCGGGATCTATCAAAGCACATACATCATGACCAAGGATTGTAAGTATACCTGTCACAACACCAGGTGCTGCCCAGGCCTCCTGCTGCGTAACCGCAAAAACTCGGGCCTGTGGTCCTGATGCTCGCCCACGACCCCTCTGTCCACTGGTAGCTCCAGCACCTCCCCTAGTACTCGCTGTCCGAGAAACAGACGTTGTACTCCGCCCCTGTTCCACTGCACCCCGACCTGCGCCATCACCCTGTAACAAAGATGGACACTCTCACCGGTAGTGGCCCCGCTCTCCACAGAAGAAACAGATAACACTAGGAACATCTCGAGTAAATCCGTCACTCTGTCTTCCTATGGAAGCAACTGAGGTCGCACTCGCATGTGGAGCCGGCTGTGCTCTGGGTCCTCTGAATCCGGAACTCTGAAAACTGCCAGGCCTACCAAATCGGTCACTGCCTGCGGATGAAGCTCTACTGTAACAGTCTCTTTTCGGAGCTCTCTGACTCGACGATCTAGGAAATGAACGCTATCGACATTGTTCACAACCTGAGAAATGTGGACGTGTCGGTAAACTAGCCTTCACCCGTACTGCAGCATCAGATAACTTACTGAGGGTAGTAAAAGCTCCAGCTGTCACAATGGCACATATTTCACCTCGCAGGCCAAGCTCAAACCTACGGCATTTCTCAGTTTCAGTAAACACAAAGGTAGGAGCAAAACGGGCTAGCATCTGAAACTTCTGCTCGTACTCTATTATAGACATGCTCCCTTGTCAAAGCTGCAGGAATTCTGTCTCCTTAGCATCACGGAATGAACGGGGATAGTATTGATCTAGGAACCGCTCACGAAAAGTCTCCCAAGTCACTGCATGAGTATCCCAACCTGATAACTCCAGAGTATACCACCACTCATAAGCTGCCCCATCCAGCAAAAAAGTGGCCAACACAACTCACTCCACAGGAGGATATCGCATCACAACAAAAATCCGCTCAAACCGAGAAATCCATCGGTGGGCTTCCTCGGGATCTACCCCACCGCTAAATACCGTAGGCCCAAGGCGCTGGGCTCGCTCGATCGTGGCACTCTCGACATCACTAACAACACTTTCTGCAGGTCGTGGAGGGGGTTCACGTCGCAGAAGCATGGTCGATCGTTCCTTGAAAGAGGCATAAGTTAGTACAACAACCTAGGCACATCCAAGTGCCAGACATAAACCGTAAACCTATACTCTGATACCAATTGACAGGACCCGCCCTGATTATCACCTCGATAACCAGGGAGAATCCTGCTCCCGTCTGGCAATTGAACACAAACAACCAAAATAACCACACAACAATACATTACACGTATTGTCAGACCATGGAGAAAGTACGATACAACCAAGGGTACAACCAGTCAACAGTATCACAGAGCATGGTTACAAAATAAGATAAGGATAAAACCCTACTCTGTGAACTAACTACACCGCAATGGAAAACTTTGTGCCTCTGCCTCGGCGTTAGCCCCCAAAACTTGTACCACGACCTGGAGGGTATTAAAACAGAAAAGTGTGAGTGGACTAAAACAAATGGTTCTAGAAAACAGTTTTAGTGAAATCGGGGTTCACCCTCCAGTTTCAAACACACATGCATAACTAAGTATAAAAAAAACACTTATATAAACCGTATGGAAACCGTTACTGTAGATAACTATAAAACCATGTAAAACCGAATGTAACATCAATGAATCAAATCTGCTGGATCCATCCGAGTCTTTAAACTCATATATCAGGCCTTCTCGGGATATCAACGAGTCTTTAAACTCAAAACACAATCAATAGGCCTCGGGGGACATCACAGTAACCGAGTCTTTTAAACTCAACATGTCTCAATCAAGGGCCCTCCCCCGTCATCAATTAACCAGGTCTTTAAACCCAAAACCAGATCCAGCAATCGTACCGGGTCTTTAAACCCAAAATCATGTGTAAATCATAACAAAATCCAGGATCCATCTTGATCCAAATTCCAAAACCAATCCGAAATCACATTTTATCAAAATAGGACTTATGTCCGAATTTCACGTTCAAGTCCCAAATCTTACTTACAAATTATAATAAAATCATCATTAAAACATAATACGCACAATCATATAAAATCACTCATCAAACCATCATCAAAACATAAGAGAAATCATAGTCTCGAAATACGTGAAATGCGATAAATCACATCGAAAAACGTCCAAACACGTAAAGCAGGAATGCCATAATTATAAACATAAAACCATACATAGAAACATAAAACAAATGAGTAAAAATAGTTATGCATGCTCGATTAGAAAACAAAAGTCCACTCACGAAGTTCGAACGCGTCAATCGCGTCCCGTACGCTCCTCGGCTGCCTTAGGAATGTTCTGGCCTATCAAAGATCCCAATTTGGGTCACAAACACTTTCACTAAGCTTACAATAATTTCCCTAATTTTTTCGGGATTTTTCAACGTAATTAAATTAAAATCTTAAACCTTCGAACTCTGCAAACTATCCCGAACGACGTCCGATCGACTCGAAACTTAACTCAAAAAGTTTGTTATTTTGAAAGGATCAAATCACATGTTGACCGTGACCGGAGATATTTCCTCACGCGCCCTCATGCGCCTCCCAAAGTGGCTACGCGTGAAAGCCACGCGCCCTGCACAGTAACGCTACAGTGTCGTCGTCCTTACCTGTTTTCCTGCTAAACGGGTTACGGACCCGCGACACGACCCGGTTCAAACTCCCTCAATTCCAACTTAATTCTTTCAATTCTTCCACCGAAATCCTTCCATTCTATCCTAATTTATGTTCTCCATTACTAATTACACACAACAAGCTTTTAATCCATCATTTCTCTCATGATCAAACAAACGGTTTTAACTTTCGAATCTCACTCAAATCGACTTAGTTTCCTAATTAATTGATACATAAGCATATTAAGACTTAAACGAACGTTCTACAATAACCAATTTCACAAATCCTTACCTGTAGGTAGTCATACTCAACCTCGAATTTTTCTAGAATCTGGAACTTTTGTTCTTGGCCAAAACACGATCAATCTCCTTCGATTTTGGTGTGGTTAAAGTCGAAATGAGTCCAGAAGACTGTTTTTAATCTCTGTTTAGCTCCTCTCAACTCACAAATTAAACTCGAATTTTCCCTTTTTTTTTTCCCGATATCGGTTTCTCTCTGGTTTCTCGGTTCTTTCCTCTCAATTCGTTCTCTCAATTCACTCTAACTTCTCTGTTTTCAATCAGTCCTTCACTGCTAACTAAAAGAATCCCTCAGTCCCACTGCGACTCTGTTTCCCGCACTTGACCCCAAACATTACAATATTCTACCCGTGCTCTGTTCTTCACAGTCCAAACAGCACGCCTATGCTTCCACTCAGCCCAAGTAGCCACTAATCCATCCTCTCTTAGTGACAATTGTTACTTAATTAGTTAAAACAATTCACTTAACAAACCACCACGGCTGATTTCAAATTCCACCATCCAAATTACCATTTTACCCTTCCTTCACAAAATTACCAAAATGCCCTTCCTCGTTCTAGAATCATAACTTATCCGTCCGAGGTCTGTTTTCAGCATGCCGCCTGTCAACGGACTCCGAGCATCGAGACCTACCTAATGATCCTTGAAGTTCGTGAAAAACACATATCACGTAAAAAGTCAAATTTTGACCTTACTATTTTCAAGGGTAAAAACGTCATTTCATACATTATTTTACAAATTTACATTCTTTGAGTTTCTGGGGCGTTAAAATAGACATGAGGTTTGATTGCTTACGTAATTGTTTTATTGTTTGTTTGTAGGTCTTATCAAATGGTTAGATACATATTTTTTTTCTCATTTCATTTCATATTTCGGTTGCCTTCTTCAAGTGTTGGGGTTTCATCTGTATTTTTTCCCACTACTTTTGAGTTTGTCTTTGTGTTTTACTTTGCTGTTTCAATTGTGATTGTGTTTGTGTTTGGTCTTCTTGCTGTCCGTCGTGTATTTTTTCCGCTCTTTGATAAACAATGAAGTTAGTTTTCTGACTGAATTGTTTTATTGTCCGTCATGTATTTTGTTATCCTTTCTCTTCAGTTTTGAGCAACTAATTGATGGCTTTATTGTTGTTTTGTTTTTCAGGGTAAAGAACAAACATTTGAATTTCTGTTGTTATTCTCATCTCAAAGCTATTTCTCACATCCTCGCTTTCAATTGAAGATGAGTTTACTGGATTTCAGAAGGAGTGTTTATATTTATTTCCAAATTGGTCTTTGATTGGTTTAATTTGTAGAAACAATATTTCTGGTTGTATTTTTTTTTTGTTCTTATGCTTTACCTGAGGCAATATGTATCTCAATCTCTATACTGGTATATGTAAAAACCAAAATTTCTGGTTTTTTTTTAATTCAATATTATAATTGTATTTAAATCATTCTATAAACCCACAATGAAGTTTTGGAATTGCCTTGCCATGGCAAGCTTATGTTTCTTCAACATTTGAAATTTTATGTCAATCAGTTTTTTTTTTCCTTCTGTTTTCCCGAGAAGGGGAAGATTGCGTGAAAATCCTTAGAGAAAATGTGTAAAGTAACAAGGAGCACATATAAAAAGAAATAAAATAAATTACGACGGTAACGGTGGTTAAGAAAAATTAATTAGATTATGATAACACAACAGCCACAAAATGAAAGGGCCATTTAAAATAGAAAAAATACTAGTTTCTGTAAAATAAAATATATATCCTTGATGGCATTGAAGTTAATATATATATATATATATATATATATTCTATAATGTACACTGTAAATTCATGTACGATTCCTTGAATTCTTAATGAATTTTATACTTCCCCTATTAAAAAAGCTATAAAATAATTAGGATTATTTTAAACTAGTATTACTAGTCGCTCAGACCATCAAGATCTAATTTAATCTTTGTAGAGACAATCATAATTCATGAAGAGTGCATTGGATTCATTTATTACGTGTACTTTGTATTAAGAGAAAATTGATTAATGCGTATACGTTGTCCCGATGAAAAATTGATTAATTCATTTATTAGCCTGCACCAAACAGCGGCCAACACGTATACAGCCAAACCGCAGCGCATATCGTACACGATGCAATCTCCTCCTCAAACAGAAAGGGCAATAACGTGCTAATGTGGCTTTGTTTGGCTGCTTTCTTGTTGCTTTGCTGTGGCTGTCGAGGGTTTGTTCTCTCTGTGAGGGGGTGGCCGGTTTATTGGTTATTTTTCCCTTTCTCGGCTTGAGATTTGTCTCTTTTAACCAAATAATCAATAATGTAGAAAGGGTAATGTTGGAGATGGAAGCGAAGTGGTCCACTCACATTGTACATTTGTAACGGATAAGAGCAGTACATATATTCAGGTGATAATCGAATAGCAAATCTATTAGGTGGATGTACCCAACGAATCACTATTGTTTTGTATAGTTCAATGTATGCTTTTGGGCGTGGATTGATTTTGGCCACAATCACACAATGAAGATTTAAAAAAGGGAAAACGGCAACTTACGTTACACCTTAAGATTGGTGAGCCATTCTCAATATGGATCACAAGGTTTTGATTTCGTTGTTTTATTCCATCTAATTTTGATATCACATCAATTTATTTTATCTGATTTAATTCGTAAATCAACAATTAAGTGATGAAGTGACAATGACATGATTTGATTCCAATTTCATCCTGGGCAGTTTTGGTATTTAAAACAAATGAAAAAAAAAAACTCTCGCCACCAATTGATCATATTTGTACCTGAATAATTGACAATCAAAGAGTTTGTTCTTTTTAATTTTTGTATTGTAGTGTATTTTGGCCATATAAATAATGGTTGAGCCACCTTTTAAATTGCTAGGTGACAGAAGCAATTAGCATTCACACACTTATATCAAACTCTCCCAGTATTAAAAGCCACAACTTGAAAACCTATGGCACCTGACTTTGAAATTTGTTGTGGGAATTGAAAAAGCTGGTTATCCAAGTTTTGTAATTGGTAAAAAGCTGGGGAGATAAACCGTGTGGCATCCCAAAACCTCCCTGCTCTGTCTGCGAGCAAACCCAAAACCCCTCCATCCTAAGCCACCGGCTTTCGCTTTTGTTGAGGTCGGTGGCATCCCCTCGCCCTACCCTTTTCCATTTCTTCTCCTTCTCTCATTTTTCTTCTCCTCTCTCTACCCCCTTCATTTTTTCCCACTTGCCATCTCTCGACTTCTAGCTCATCTTGGCTGAGTTTTTATGGAAGTTTGGGAGGCCTTGTGGCGGTTTTCACTTGCCACGACTATGACCCATTGGTGGCATGTTCCTTCTTGCGACCGTATTGCTGCTTCAACGAAGTGGCTGGTCTGTAATGAATATAGTCAGGCTATAGCGACTGCGGCACTAGCAAGATGACGGCTGTGCTGCGGTTAGGACTTGCCTGAGCTGTGCATAGTCTTCGGTTGGTGGTGGATCCTATAGTGGAGTTTTGCCTTGCGGTGTTTGTCGGCCAGATCTGGTTGTGTGTGCTTGCACCAATGCTGCGGTGGTGTTCGAGAGCGGCACCACTACAACTGCAGTTGTGCTTGGCGGAGCGTTGATGTCGTTGTTTTGCTTTGGCGACAACGCATCCTTGGTTCGACTGTTTCGTGGTGCATTGGGGCTTTGTCTGTCAGGACCCGACTCTAACACGATATTATCCGCTTTGGGCCTACTCGCCTTCGCGAGTTTGTTTTCGGGTGCTCATAGTGTAACTTCCCATAGGGTCACCCATCATAAAATTGTACCAACCTCAACTCACTTAACTTTGGAATTCCAACCGAACCCAAAGTCATTGAGCTCCCAAAAGGCCTCGTTTAGATCAGAGTTGCGCAGCGGCCCACTCTACCTAACACGATATTGTCCCTTCTATACTCACTGGCCGAACCAGCCCAGCCCGTAGGGTTTTGTTTCTAGGAGTTCACGGTGCAGCTTCCCAGTGGGTCACCTATCATGGGATTGCACCATCCTCTACTCGCTTAACTTTGGAGTTCCCCAAGAATCCAAAGCCATTCAGCTCCTAGAAGGCCTCGCGCTAGATAGGTGTGTGCCTACACCTTTAAGGCATACCACCATTCCCTTCCCAGACCATTCCCCCCGCCCAGGAATGTGGGATCGTTCACCGTTCCCTCCAAGACAAGGGTCTTACAATCCACCCCCTTTAGCCCAGCGTCCTCGCTGGCACACTTCCCGGTCGGGGTCTGACTCTGATACCATTCTGTTAGGACCCGGCCCTCCTCGGTCAGGACCCGACTCTAGCACGATATTGACTGATTTGGGCCTCATCGCCCTCACGGTTTTGTTTTCGGGAGCTCATGGTGTAACTTCCTAGGGGGGTCACCCATCATGGAATTGCACCAACCTCAACTCATTTAACTTTGGAGTTCCAACCGAACCCAAAGCCACTGAGCTCCCAAAAGGCCTCGTTTAGATCAGAATTGCGCAACGGCCCACTCTACCTAACACGATATTGTCCCCTCTAGACTCACTGGTCGAACCAGCCCAGCCCGCAGGGTTTTGTTCTCAAGAGCTCATGGTGCAACTTCCCAGTGGGTCACCCATCATGGGATTGCACCAGCTTCCACTCACTTAACTTTAGAGTTCCTTAGGAATCCAAAGCAGTGAGCTCCCAAAAGGCATTGTGCTAGATAGGTGTGTGCCTACACCTTTAAGGCACACCACCATTCCCTTCCTAGACCATTCCCCCCTCCTAGGAATGTGGGATCGTTCACTGTTTCCTCCAGGACAAGGGTCTTACATTGTCGGCGGCCTCATTTGATACAGTGGTTTGGTTGTGGTTGGTGCTATTGTATGTGGTTGCCCTAGTCATTTGTGGGCTATTCTAGTCTTGGGATGTTTGGTCCGGGCTTGGTGTTGGTCTATGCCATTGTTTTGGTTTGGGCCTTATTTAGTTTAGGCTCTTTGTTGGGTTTGAACTATTTTTTGATCTACGTTTTTTTTATTGGTGTTAAACTTTGTGCTTTTTGTTTATGAGGTTATTTGTGGGTGTACTTTAGGTTTCTTTTTTTTCCTGGGACATGCCCCATGTAAACTTGTAGTCCTACTTTTTAAATGATACTATTGACCTATCAAGAAAAAAAAATTGTTGTGGGAATTTATAGGCGGAAATATTACTAGCGATGAGATGCGACAAATAAATTAAATAACTCTTATATCAGATTGATTGGGTTAATTTTTTCTTTTTGTAAGATTATACAAAGATTAGTTATTTGTGAAGTAATAGCCTTGATAATGTTTAGAGATTCAAATTATCTTATTTTGTGTGTTATTCCCTATTGATCATTTTGATAGATATTAAATCTATTCACTAGAGATATTTAGCTATATTTATTGTCAAATTATTACAATCTAATATATCTTTAATTTTATATCTATATTCTATCAATGAAATTTCTATTACTGAAATTTCTAACATCTAACGCCAAGCTCCAACATCATTTTGGAAAGGTGGTGATTGATTGGCATGTGATTATTTATTGTTTATACTTATAAATTGTAATAATGGTAATTCGTAAGATGCAATATTAATTACATTAATTTTTCCGGTGGGGGTTCATCTAAACATTTTAATATGAAGAGTAGTAGCTTAGCTGCTTAATACGAAGAGCAATTAGTTTAGCAATAACTTTATACATTGTATTACAACAGGAGATAGGCCTAAAATCACCCATAGTTTTAGGGTTAGGCACTTTGGGAATAAGAGAAAGGGTAGTAGTGTTAAGCTCTCCTAGTAAAGAAGAAGACTGAAAGAACTCCCAAACGGCCTGGATGACATGGGGTCCCACCACAAACCAAGCACGCTGGAAAAACAGAGCTTTACAGGGAGAGCTTAACACTACTATCCTTTCTCTTATCCCCAAAGTGCCTAACCCTAATACTATGGGTGATTTTAGGCCTATCTCCTGTTGTAATACAATCTATAAAGTTATTGCTAAGCTAATTGCTCTTTGTATTAAGAAGGTTCTTCCTCTGATAATCAGTAGTTCCCAGTCTGCCTTTATTGCAGGAAGGCGTATTGTAGAAAATATTTTGCTTGTTCAGTAGCTTTTTCAGGATTATCATCTGAATTCTGGTTCTCCCCAGTTTGCGGTCAAGGTGGACATCCATAAAGCCTACGACCCCCTTGATTGGAATTTTCTTCAATAGGCTCTGTGTGCTTTCCATTTTCTAACTTGTTTGATTGGATGGATTAAGAGTTCTATCTCCTCCCGAAGGTTTTCGGTGGCTATCAACAGTGAGTTAGCTGATTTCTTCCCTGGGAAGCGGGGGGCTGAGGCAGGGGGATCCTATGTCTCCTTATCTTTTTGTGATAGATATTGAGATCCTTTCTGTCTTGTTGAGGAACCAGGTTTCTTCTTTTCCTCGATTCAGGTTCCACTAGCATTGTGATAAGGTTCGTCTCTCCCATATTACCTTTGCTGATGATTTGTTTTTATTTTCTTATGGGAAGATATGCTCGATTCGGGTTCTAAAGTCTGCTTTGGGTCGGTTTTCTTCTTTGTCTGGTCTTCTCCCTAATTTGAATAAATGAGAGGCTTTCTCTACTGGTTTGAGTGTCTCTAGGCGGGAATAGGCTCTTCAGTATTTTGGTATTCAACCTGGGTTATTTCCAATTCGGTATTTAGAGATTCCTCTCATTTCTTCGAAGCTTTGTCCATCTGATTGTGCGTCCTTGGTGGAAAAGGTGGGGACCAGGATTAGGGGTTGGGAAAACCGAGTTCTATCCTTTGTAAGTCGGTTGGTTCTTGTTAAGGAAGTTCTTAGTAGCCTCCATGTCTACTGGGCTTCTCATTTATTCCTTCCTAAGAAGTTGCTCTTGGATCTTGAGCATTTAATGCGCCGCTTTCTTTGGTCGGGTCAGCTTGAGAGGTCTTATTTATCTAAGGTTGCTTGGAATGATGTGTGTTGCCCTTAGCAGGAAGGTGGTCTAGGGTTGCGGTCCCTTCATGTGTGGAATAAGTCTCTTATGGCTCATTATATTTGGTTTTTGTGTTCAAATTTGGTTGGGAACTTATGGTCGAATTGGGTGAAAGCCTATTATGTTCGTGTTAGGTGTTTTTGGACTATTTCTCTTCCTTCGTCTTGCTCTTGGAATTGGAGGAAGCTCTTGAAGCCTAGACCCAAGATTCGTCACTTCATTAAATCTATGGTGGTCAATGGTTCTTCCATCTTTCTTTGGCATGATTATTGGTCCCATCTTGGGTCGTTGGTTGTTTGGGGTGGTAGTGACTTGGTTAGAATTTCTAGTATCCATTTGAATGCTAAACTTGGCGAGGTTATCCTTGGTTCTTCTTGGAATTGACCTATGTTTAGTTCTGGTCCTTTGCTTGAGATTCAGGCAGCGGCTGAGTGTATCCCTATTTCTCCTCTTCGCAGTGATGGTGTGGTGTGGGCCCTAACCTCTACAGGAAAATTTTCCTCTTCTTCTTTATGGAAAGTGCTTAGGGAGCCAAGACCCTAGTGTAGCTGGGCTAAACTTGTTTGATTTTCTGCTTCTTTTCCTCGGGTTGCCTTTGTGCTTTGGCTCGCCTTAAGAAGGAAGTTATCAACCTTTGATCGGATTGGTTATTTCACAACTAGATCTAACCTTGATTGTGTCTTCTGTGGAGTGGCTTTGGAGTCTCATGAGCACGTATTTTTTAATTATCCTGTTACTGGGAGTATTTGGAGTTCGGTTGTAAGCAAATGTGAGATTCCTTGGTTATTTCCTCCTTGGTCATCTTTCATTCCACGACTGCAGCTAATTGAGGTGACTCATCACTGAAACCTGTGATCTTGAAGTTGTCGTTAGCTTCTTCTGTCTATTGCTTATGGAAAGAGCGTAATCGACGTGTTTTTACTCCTAAACGAATGTCACCCCAATCGATCTTATTGTCCATTGTCAAAATGATTCGCGGCTGCCTTCTTGCACTCTAGTTTCCCCTCATTGCCTCAAATGTTCTTCTGTTCCATTCTTTGAGCATTGATTAGTTGTCTTGGCTTCCCTTGTGGCTGAGTTCCTTTGGTTTCCTTTTTTAGGCTTTGCCTTGTTTGTCTCGCCTTAGTTTTGGCTATTTCTGTCAGGACCTGTCCCAATCCCCCCGGGATTAATGAGGGATGCTCCTGATCCCTCTGACACGTAGTGTCAGACCAGGGAAAATTTGAACCGTTTCAGAGTACGCCAGGATCCGGAGGAGGTATGTGATGTCTCGGTCTCTGCTATAGTCCACACCGTATTCAACCTGAAGGGCATTGAAAACAGAAAAACAGTGAGTGGACAAAAATAAGAGTTTATAAAACATATTTCATAAAAGACCTTTAGGCCCTTCACTAAAAAGCATGCATGCATAGTAAAACCATTTATCCAATCACATATGTTTAAAAAACCACATCCATACGGGCTCTTACCCAAAATCATTTACAGAAATCAAGAACATAATAAACATATGTGGGATCTCACCCCAAATCCATTTATCATCATAAAACACAATTTCGCAAACCAATTGAAATCATTTGTATCCATATATTTCATATAACCAATCATGTCAAGGTATCTAGAGCTACCTGCGTGCTACCCGGGGTCTCAAACCTAAGTCTCTCCAGGGTCTACCCAGGTCAATGTCCGTAGATCAATGACTCTCCCTGGAGGTTATAATCCATAGCCTTTCTGAGAATAAGGAACCCAACGGGGGCGACTCCACTCAGTCAGTGCTCCGTGACTACTCCGGGGTCCACCCAGGCCAACGACCCTCCCCGGAGGAGACAATTCATAGATAAAGGATGGTATACGAAAAACCATTCAAGGGTTCATGCCGGTCCCCATAAACCGTCATGAACCATAAAACCTTTCAAGGGTTCATGCCGGTTCCCATAAACGTCATAAACCAGAAATCCATTTGTGGGACCCTGACCCGAAATCACAATCTTAAAACATAACTGGGCCGTAAGCCCGAATCCACATACAAACTGGACATCATGCCCGAATCGTAAACCAACTGGGCCTTTTGCTCGATTTCGTGAACTAAATAGGCCTCGTGCTCGATATCGTAAACCAAATGGGTCTCGTGCTCGATACGTAAGTCAACTGGGCTCCGAGCCCGATTCGTAAACCAACTGGGCCTCGAGCTCGATATGTAAACCAACTAGGCCTCTGGCCCGATGCCTTGTTAATTCAAATGGACCTCAAGTCCGAGAGTTCGTAAATCAAATGGGTCTCGTGCCTGATCCATATTTCCAAATCCGAAATCGATTCAAGAACCAATTGGGCCTCTGGCCCGAGAACGTAACTAAGAAGGACTTTGAGTCCTAGGGTTTCCAAAATAAATGGGTCTCGAACCCGAGTTTACTTTTTTAAATCCAAAACCATTTCATGAAATCATTTCCAAAATTATAAATACGGAAAATGAGTGTAAAACAGTAAAACCTCGATTTACGTGCAAGCACGTAAATCACCTCGAAATGCGTGAAACTATATAAATCACAATCATCCAAATCATCATCATGGAATCATATCAATAAATCATATAAAAAATTTATGCATGCATCACAGTTTAGAAATCAAGGTCCACTCACAGACCGTCCTAAGCTGTCGCCTCGGGTTGCCTGCCGTAAGCCTCACCGTGCTAATCGCCGTCACCGAGACTCCCAAACCTGTCAAAATAAATCTATAGGGTTACTAACTACCTTATTAACCTCTCATTGAAGCCCCGTAATTTTCCCGAATTTTTAACTATTTTAAATCTCGAACCAAAACCTTCCGATGTCCCAAATATTATCGAGATGATGTCCGATCGACACGAAACCAGTCCTAAAATGTTTGTTACATTGAAAGGATGATTTCACATGTTGGAACCCTCCCCAGAAAGTGGGCCACGCGCCCACACGCGCCGCCTGAAGTGGCTGCGCGTGGGAGCCACGTACCACTGTTCATCTCCTTCTTCCTCGCGTGAACTGGACGGTCCACCTGGTTCGAACCGGACTGAACTGGCGTGGTCGGTTCAGTGCCCAAACTCATCCATTTTCAGTCTATTTTTGTTCATTCTTATTCCTAAACCTCTTTCTACTCATTTCCAACCAACCTATGGATTTAAAACACCTAAAAAGATCAATGATCTACTTGGGAAGATTGAACTCATGGCCCCTGTTTTTCTCCTCCTCTGCACAGGAAGCTCAGCCATCCCTCATCCATGATTTTGATTCCAAAAGACCCATGTGACCCTTGGAAACATTTACCAACCCTTAGAATCGATTCAAAACCTTTAAACCCAAAAATCCAATTTTTAAAACACTACCTCACGGTTTTAGGTTCCTCCGCCGTCGTCCCCGCCGTGCCCAGCTTATCACGGTCATGTCCTCGCAACTCTCAGCCTCCCAATAGTCCTTCACACGAGCACATGGATGCAAGCATGGTGGTGGTGTGGTGAGTCGTGTGTTTTGGAGGGTGACGAGTATAATGGTGATCTGGTTTTTAGAGAGGAAATTATGAAGATGAAGATGATAACTGATATGAACATGAATGGCGAGGATGTGGGGGAGAGATAGAGGTGGACGGCTAGGATTAGAATCAGATGAGGTGAGAATAATAGAGGGTGGAGATTTGAGATGAGAAATAAATAAAATTATAAAATAATGAAATAGTAATATTTTAATGTATAGATCCAATTTTTAGGGAATTAACCAATGGGATGAGTGACACTTCCATGGGTCCCACTAAAATATCTGCCCAATCAGATATTGTCACCTCATCATCACCTCGATATACGTGCTTAGTGAAATCGAACTTCCGTGATCCATAACTTTCCCGTTCGATGTCCGATTTCGGCGTGCCGCCTGTCTACGGATTCGTATTGACCTAATCTACATAACGGTCCTCGTCCCTCGGCCATTGGACCTCCCAGGTTAAAAGTCAACCATTTGCCCCTTTTTAACCAAATTACCAAAATGCCCATGAACTTCCGAACGTCATAACTTCTTCCTCGAATGTTGAAATCGGACGTGCCACGTGTCTATGAACTCGTGACGTCCCAAACTACATCACAGTAATCGGCCAAAGTCCATTTGACCGCCTGAACGAAAAGTCAACGTTTTACCCACGACTAGGGGCAAAACGGTCATTTTGCACCGTCCGTCCGCAAGTACCCCACTAATCATCGATTAACCTCACTAATCCTTGATTAGTTACTAATCTAATCCCAAAATTCGAGACGGGTCATTACAACCTTCCCTCCTTAATTAATTTCATCCTCGAATTTCCAACTATACTGATTCCACAACCACATCGTGGAAAGCAATTTCGACCTCACAACACGTGTACACTTGTACACCAACTAACCAGAACAATAGTTGTCTGCAACCAGACGTTCCACTAACACTCACGTCGTATCGACTACACTCGACCACGTCAAATGACAGTAATTGCACGTTCCGAGTTGATACTACTCGTTAAATCTACTATTTTGCTGACACAAACAACTCAACGGTTCCTGGCTCAATCACCAATCTATCCTGACACCTGCTCCTACTGGCTGTCACCAAATTCACTAATCGATCCATGCTGAAACATCCGACAAACTGTCATCGCTTGACAGTCGCTAGTCGAATACTAACATTTTACATTCTTGTGGTTACACTAACCACCAACTCACTCAACTTGAGTACACGTATACCAACAAAGTACTCGACATGTGTGTAAATGGACCCATCAAAAACCCCATGACCCAATGCACAATATCCAATGTCCAGTTCACGTCCTCAACTAATCCAATGGTATCGGAACTAAGCTGACTACCAGCACGTTCACCAACGTACCCATGGTATATCTCATATACCGTCACCAGGCACCACATGTGATGACCCGTCCCGAATTAATGGGATTAATTAAGAATTAATGATGGATTAGCCTCGCTAATCGAAGACTAATCGGAGATTAGACGAGGATTAACAGACGTTCAGGCGAAATGACGCTGTTGCCCCTGAAATGGACGAATCGTTGACTTTTCGTTCAGGAGGTCAAATGGACTTTGACCAATGACCGTGGCATAGTTCATGATGTCACGAGTTCATAGACAGGTGGCACGCTCGATTCCGACGGCCGAGGAAAAAGTTATGACGTTCGGATGTCCAAGGGCATTTTGGTAATTTGGGAAAAAAGTTGACTTTTGACCCGGGAATTCCGATAGCCGAGGACCGAGGACCGTTACGTAGATGAGGACGATACGAATCGGTAGACAGGTGGCACGTCGAATTCGGATGTTCGACGGCGAAGTTAAGGTTCACGGAAGTATGAAAGTACTATTGCGCATTTTACGAGACGGTGTGAGTTTTGTCCTAGGTGGGGCCCAGGAAAATTGTCAGGGACCAATGGATGAGTGACAAGTGTCACCCATCCACTGGCCCTTCCTTTACATTCATGCATATCATCTCCCTTTCCTTGTTCGTGCAACCAAACCCGTCCAAACCCAATGTCTCCCAACCTTCACCCAAATCCAACCCAACCCTATTTGACCATTTGAGAGAGGCCAGAGAAGTGAGGAGGACTGGCTGGAAGTGGTGGCTGGCCAGGAAGGGCCGCCGTGCACGGCGAAGGAAGAAAAATTGATCGGGTAATCGGTTTTTACCGTTTTAATCCATTTTTTGATTCTATTGATTATGGACCGTTTTTATTGTTTCTATTGAACTAATTAGGTTGCTAAGGGGTTTTTAGGAAGGTTTTGGGAGTTGTGAGACGTCGAGAACCCCTGGGGTGGATTTTGAAAATTGAACCGTGGGAACCAAAAATCTAACCAGGTAGTTTTCGTGGGTTTTAGGGCTTCAAATTAATTAGGTTAGGATCCTAGGATTAAATGATGAAGATTGGGATCGATTAGGAGTGAAACGGGTGAAAACTGGACCGGTTATGAGCTTGAACCGGTCACGCCGGTCCAAGTTGCAGGCGAACCGGACCGTATCGGTCGACGCGAGGTTAGGGGTGACACTGTTCGCAGGCGCGTGGCTCCCACGCGCAGCCACTTCAGGCGGCGCGTACGGGCGCGTGGGGAAGATTTTGGGCATGGTTCCAACATACGAAATCATCTATTCGATGTAACGAACATTTTGGGACTGGTTTCGAGTCAATTGGACATCGTCTCGATGTAGTTCGGGCTATCCAAAGTTTTAAGTTCGGGTTTAAAAATAGTTAGAAAATCCAAAAAATTACGAGGCTTTAGTGAGGGGTTATATAAGTAGTTAATAACCCTCTAAATGAATTTGGACAGGTTCGGGAATCCCGGAGGTGACGTTTGACCCGGGAGACAATTATGGCACGAGTATCGAGGTGCGGCTTCAGACGGTCTGTGAGTGGACCCTTCTCTCGAAATTGATGCATGTATAAATGTTTTATAATTATTTTAATATATGTTTTGTGATGCCATTAGTGCATTTGTTTGTGGTAGCCTAGGATTTACGTATTTGCACGTATTTCGAGATTTATAGTTTTATATGATGCATATACGTTCTAGGTTTTCAACGAGGGTTTGATAAATGGATTTCGAATTTAGAAATATGAAATCGGGTACGATACCCATTTGATTTACGAACTCTCGGACTTGTAGTCCATTTGATTTGACGAGGAATCGGACCTAGGGTCCATTTGAGCTATAAGATCGGACCGAGGGTTCATTTGGTTTACGATTCGGGTTTGAGGCCCAGTTAGTGTTACTATCGGGCTTGATGCCCTGTTGATTTATGATATCGGGCCTGAGACCCATTTAGTTGAGATTACGGGCTTAAGGCCCCGTTGGTTGTGAAATCGGACGTGAGGTCCTGTTGAGTAATGGTTTCGGGCCTAGGGCCCAGTTGATTGTAACATCGGGATTGAGTCCCAATTCGATTTGTGAAATGAGTATTCGGGCATGAGACCCAGTTGAACTGAGGATTTAGGCTGAGGCCTGTGAAAGTGATTTGAATCGGATTCGAGGAATCCTATTGAGATGAATCGGGTATGAGACCCAATGGAGAAATGTGATTTGAGAAAGAAAGAAAAGAGTATTTGAAAAAGTGAATGAACCCTCCATTTGATTATATGGTCTCCTCCAGTGTCGACCTGGAGAGTCACGATCCACAGACCAGAATGGGTATCCCCATAGGGATTCCGTTCCAGGAGTGGTGGTTACTAGATATGATGTGGTCCCGGACCAGATTCCGGAAAGATGTGTGGACTAGATCCAGAGAGAGAGCTCGGACTAGATCCATAGATTGAGCCTCCCAGATGGAGATTCTTGGGAGAAGACTCGGAGTGAGACCCCGAGTAGTGTGCACACTAGTATAGAGATTGATATCGTGACTATTTCGAGGATGTGTTCCCTAGGGGCTGTGTGCCCCGAGTTGGCATCTTCTCCGGAAGTGCCTAGGATGGGTTATATGACAGTACGTATGAGATTTTATGGAAAAGTGTTTTGGGGCGAGACCCCGTATTCGATGTTTTAAAAATGTTTTGGGGGCAGAGACCCCGTATTGTACGTTTGGTATTCCACTGTGAATGATTTGGGATGAGTCCCCACGTATATGACTTTACGGGTGTTTGTGATTTCGGGTCAGGGACCCAAATGGATTTATGGTTCATGACGGTTTATGGGAACCGGCATGAACCCTAGAAATGGTTTTTATGGGTCATGACGGTTTATGGGGCCGGACATGAACCCTTGAATGATTTTGAGATGTTTGACAAATAGTTTTATAAATGTTTTGCTAAATGATTTTTGGAATGCATGCATATGCTTTTACGAAGGGCATAAAATATCTTCTTATGCGAAAATGTTTTTAATAAATTATTATTTTGTCCACTCACGCCTTTTAATGTTTTAATGCCCTTCAGGTCGATCGCAGATGCGGGCTGTAGCAGAGACGAGACATCACTCCCCTCCTCCTACGATCTTGATGCACTCTAATAGCCCCAGCGAGGGCAGAGATGGAATTTTCCCTGGTCTGACACGTGGTGTCAGACGGGATCAGGCAGGTCCCACGTTAATCCTGGGGGATTTGGGACCGGTCCTGACAAGTTGGTATCAGAGCGAGGCAGGCTCTTTTGATACTCATGGTACTCTGATACCAGTTGGTATCAGAGCATGTTTTGGCTCGTGGAGTACGCGCAAGTCGAGGATGTGATGTCTCTAAAGTCGTAATAGCCCGTCATCAACCTGGTTATTAGGGCATTAGTACGAGGAATCGATAGAATCGAACCTTAGTTAGATGGTGTTTGGCACGTGATACGATAGTTTGAGGTTCGATTGGCATGGATTGCCACGTGTTTCGAGGAAGTGGATCTCGAGTAGGATCAGTGTTCGTGTGAATCTGACGGCTTGGAGCCGTAGCGTTACTGGTAAATAGGATCATGTGGATCGGTAGAGACCGTATGACGACTTGAGAGTCGTGACCGCTCGACGGTAGTGTCGTGTCGGATGGAGGATGTTTGGAGTATTACCAGTGGTGGTCAGAGGTCAGGGTCGCTCTGTTTACGATGACCCTGTACGACTACGCTTACGATGGTTGGGAATAGGAATGTGTAACTTTGGTTGGCGTAGAGGCCATGTTTCAGTGTGTCGAATCCCAGTGGGATGTCGACTGGCAGGAGACGCCGGAGTGGTTGTCGTGTGACACGATAGGTGACGATCGCGACGTGTGGTCGTTGTGCAGTGTTAGGCACGAAGTATGGCCGAATGCTTGTGGAGGCCAGCGGCTGAGAGCCGTAGAGTTACGAGAGGTCGAGATCCCCAGAGTGTACTTATTGGCTGGTTGGGTACCAGTATTGGCGTATGACGACTCTTCGGAGTCGAGATCGAGGGATCGGTCTGGATGGTAGGGTTGCAGCGGGCAGTCGGGTTTGTGATAACCCTAGTATGTATTTGTTTGGACAGGTTACCAGGAGTGTGGTACTTGTGATCGTATCCTGAGGTGGACCGATCAGTGGATGTTGTACGTTGAGAGGTTAGTACCGGCGGTGAGACTACCGCATGGATTGGGACTCTCGGTAGCAGAGTACTTCTGAGATTGGTCTGCACAAGGTTGTGACAGACGCTGCTATTGATGGACGTGTTCGAGTCTTATCAAGTTGGATGGACTCAGGTTGTCGTGACGCTTGTGACGATAGGGTTCGTCAGTCGTGACGATGATACGAGGTGCGTGAGTGACGCTCAGTACGAGGATGGATTCTGGATTCTACTCCATGACGGCTGAGTTCGATCGCAGAACGAGATGTTGACGTTGGGTGTTGGCACACTTGCCACGCTCCAGTGAAGGTGATGATTATAAATGGGACAGAGAGAATCCCGAGTGGCTTAGTGCGAGGTACGGGAGTACTTGGTATGGAGACCAGTTTCCCTCAGTGATGGAGATTAGTTTCCCCTGTGTTGGAGATCAGTTTCCCTAATAATGGAGACTAGTTCCCCCAGTGCTACGAGATTGAGTCGCGAGGTTGTACTCAGAAGTATGGAATCGAAAAGTGAGTTACGGATGCGTGATTGGTGTCCGGTTGAGTTGAGGACTTGAGAGTCCATTACGGATTAGTTTTGGTTGACTACGGTTGACCATACCTCCTGAGTGAGGACATGGCACTGGTTTACCTATAGAACGTTAGTAAGTTCGGGTGTGGAGTGAGCTTCGTGATTGGTACTTCAGAATCAAGAGAGGTTGTGATCGAGATGATGGCATCAGAGTCCTTTCGACGATGACATCAAATTGCACCATCTTGGATTTGTCCCTAGGTGGGACGACGAGGAGTGATGTGACAGCTAGGAGTTCAAGAGGGTGTAAGAACCGAACACCTAGGCTGTGAGTCAATCCACAACCAATCCACAACCTAGGTTGTAGCCAATCACGTTTCAATTTTGCAGTCCACCTGTCCAATCCAGTACTAGACATAACGAAACTCCAACTCATCAACCATTTCGAGTCCCATGGTCACCTGACCAACATCAATACGTCTACTCCTAATCACGTATTCCAATACGTACCAATCTGAATCACGCCTACCCATGCGTACCTATTCATGCCAACTGACATCCAATCTCACCCACGTCTACTGAGACGCACCAACTCCGAACCTATTGGTTACTTGCTCATTACATTCGATTGACTTCATAGGGAAGCCAACCTCATCATTCACACATTTAAGGACTGACCAAATCAGACCCCGTCGGAAACCTACTCGCCCGAGTAATGTACCATACGGAATTCACCTCGAAAAGAAGTTCAGCCCCATCATCCTCAACTCAAACATCCAAGTAAGAGCAATAAACTCTCCACCTATCTGGATCATCAAGATCACGATCCAGATCCATCACGATGTCACCCGACCATAAACGTCACGATCCTTGATCGTCACGACACCCAAAGTCCTCAACATCAAAATCCCGATCCACCTAGGATCCACACAAGCTCACTCAGCTATCAACCCACCTGAAATCTGGTCATAGGGTTTTACACCCTCTTGAATCCTTCGTCATTCACATCACTCCTCAACCAATTCCCACATCTAAACAGACCATACAACGACGAGACACGTTGAGACTGTGGGTTCTCTCTAATTACCTCGTATCGATCATTGTCATTCCACCTAGGAAAATCAAGGATGATCCAAGACAATGACAACAAAATCCATCCTATGTGAATGCAAATAAACTCGCTACACTCACCACACCATGTAAACTAACATCAACTGCCACCAAGAAAAAAATGAGAAATCTCAACCACCTAACATCGATATACCCAACTTCTCCTGATGACGCAAGACAAATCCTGGGTCCGCCAACTAATACACGATCAACGTACTAGTGATAACAACCATCATCTGCATCATCTGCCACGGTAGAGCCCGCAAAGTCAACCTAATGAATTCGAAATACCCATTACCAATGCGGAATACCTGCACTCCTCCCGTCACCTCAATCACAATCTCTCTCGATTCCGAAGTTCCAACCACGTCGGAACCAGCACACTCGGACATCGACCACGTGTCCGTAACCAATCTAACTCACTACCAAGTTTGTAATGCCCCGAAAATTCAAAGAATGTAAATTTGTAAAATAATATATAAAATGACGTTTTTACCCTTGGATAAAGTGTGTTCAAAGTTGAATTTTTAAACGAAACGTGTTTTCACGTACTTCGAGGACCATTAGGTAGATCTCGATTCCCTGAGTCCGTAGACAGGCGGCACGCTGAAATCGGACTTCGGATGAAGGAGTTATGGTTCTAGAACGAGGAAGGGCAATTTGGTAATTATGTGAAGGAAGGGTAAAACGGTAATTGGACAGTGAAAATTAAATCAGAAAGTGGACATTTACTGTAGCTGTTTTAAGTAAATGTTAGTTGTTTGAGTTAGCCGTTTGAATTAGTTGAATGAGTTGAAGTAATTAAATGAGACAATTGATGCCAATTAATTGATTAAGTGACAAATGTCACTAAGAAGAGACGGATTAGTGGGTCGGTTAAGGTTGAGTAATGTGCACAGGTGTGACCGTGGGGAAAAACAGCACCGTTTGCCATTTGAATCGATCATTTTGATTGAATTAGTGAACTAAAGTAATTGAAGTTATCGTGAGGAACTGAGAGAAAACAGAGAGACTGGAGAGACTGAAGGATCAAAATTGAAAGAAAAAACTGAGACTGAGAACACAGAGAGGCCCAGAAAATCGTGAATTTCAGAAAAATCGAGGGAAAATTCGAAGTTTAATTTGGGAGTTGAGAGGAGCCAAACAAAGGTTCAAAACAGCTTTCTGAAATCATTTCGAGTCTAACCAGATAAAAATTGAAGGCAACTGATCGTGTTTTGACCGGGAACCGAAGTTCCAATTTCTGGAAAAAGTCGAGATTAAGTACGACTACCTACAGGTAAGGATTGGTGCAATTGATTATGGTAGAACGTTTATTTAAGTCTTAGGATGCTTCTGTAGCAATTAATTAGAAAGTTAAGTCGAATTGATAGAGATTAGATATTTGAAACCGTTTGAATGTTCATAAGAGAAATGATGGATTAAAAGCTTGATTGGTGAAATTAATGAGGGAGAACTTAAATTGAGATAGCATATATGAATTTCGGTGGAAGAATTACAAGAATTAAGCAAGAATTGAAGGAGATTGAAACGGGTCTTATCGCGGGTTCGTGACCCGTTTAACAGGAAATCGGGCAGAGAAGATGACACTGTAGCTTACTGTGCAAGGCGCGTGGCTTTCACGCGCAGCCCATTTGGGCGGCGCGTGAGGCAATATTTTCGGTCAACGTCAACATTTGATTTTCTCCTTTCGTTGTAACGAACATTTTGGAACAAGTTTCGAGTCAATCGAGCGTCGTTTGAGATAGTTTTGAGTGTTCGAAGGTTTAGGATTTTAATTAAATTACGTTGAAAATTCCAAAAAATTGGGAAAATTAATGTAAGCTTATTGGAAGTAATTGTGACCCGAAATTATGATCTTTGACAGGCCAGAATATTCCTGAGGAGTCCGGGGAGCTTGTAGGACGCGAGTGACGCTTTTGGACTTCGTGAGTGGATTTTTGTTTTCTAATCGAGCATGCATAACTGTTTTATTCACTCGTTTTATATTTTTATATATGATTTCATGGTTGTGATTATGACGTTCTTGATTTCTGTGATGGTACGCTTTTCGATGTGATTTATCGCATTTTTACGTATTTCGAGATTATGATTTCTCCTATGCTTTGATGTTGGTTTGATGGACGATTTTATATGATTTGTGCGTATTAAGTTTTAATGATGTTTTGATTATGATTTATAACATGATTTGGAATCTGAACGTCAAATTCGAACATGAGTTTTATTTTGATAAAATGTGGTTTCGGATTAGTTTTGGAATTTAATTTACGATGGATTCTGGATTTGCTATATACTTACACATGGTTTTGGGTTTAAAGACCCGGATATGGCTGGATCTGGTTTTGGGTTTAAAGACTTGGTTATTGATGTGATGGGGGAGGGCCCTTGATTGATATGTTTTGAGTTTAAAGACTCGGTTACTTTGATATCCCCTGAGGCCTATTGATTATGTTTTGAGTTAAAAGACTCGCTGATATCCCGGGAAGGCCTAATATATGAGTTTAAAGACTCGGATAGATCCAGCATGTTTGATTTGTTGATGTTGCTTTCGGTTTTATATGATTTTATGACTATCTTCTGTAACGGTTTTGATACGATTCATGTAATTGTTTTCAGATACTTAGTTATACATGTGTGTTTGAAAACGAAGGGTGAACTCTGATTTCATTAAAACTGTTTTTTATAACTCTTTATTTTTAGTCCACTCACACTTTTATCTTTTACTACCCTCCAGGTCGTGGTGCGAGTTTGGGGGCTAACGCTGAGGCAGAGGCAAAGTCATAAAGTTTTCCTGTTGCGTGTATAGTTAGCTCACAGTGACAAGACCCATCCCAATCCCCCCGGGATTTTCGTGGAATGTACCCTGCTCCCGTCCAACAAGGGGTGTCAGACAAGGGATAACCAACAGTCACTGCCCAAACGGGGCTTCCAGAGTGCGCAAGGATCGATGGAGGAGGCGTGCAATGTCCCAGTCTCTGCTGCAGTCGCATCCGTGATCAACCTGAAGGGCATTAAAAAAAACCAAAAGTTGTGAGTGGACGAAAATCATTAAGTTTAGTAAACACAGTTATAAGACATTTATGCCCTCCAATAAAAACGTATGCATGCCACGAAAACCAGTAACCAAAATGTTTGTCCAACCAAGCCATTAGGGCCTTAGCCCAAAAACTGTTAACTTAAAACCAAGTGTGGGAACTCAGCCCAAAACTGTGGAATACCACTACCAGACATATTAAAACCATGTGGGCCACCGCCCAAAGCCATAAATATAAATCCATAAATCCAAACCATTTAGGGTCCCCGACCCGACATACCATTTCATAACCAATAATCCATTTTTAACACATAACACAAATCCAACCGAAAAGCCATTTCATAGATTCATTAATCCATATTTACCATTACCATCACTAGTTTCCCTGATGCTTAGCGTCCTAGACGCTTGACGTCCCTGACGTCATATCTCACGGTATAATAAGCTACGCGTGCTGCCCGGGGTCTCTCCGGGTCCATATCTATGACATCACAGATGTCTGACGTCCCTGACGTCAATCATAGCAATCCTGCTCCTGAGTCATCATACGGTCCGGCTGCTCCGTACAATGACCCCTCGCAGGCAATGCACCGTGACTTCCCCAGTGTCCCAGACATCTGGAGGAGACCATCATATATCCTTGTATCCAGATGGTATATGGAAAACAGTTTTATTAAATCATTTCCCAACATTACAATGGGCCATTGCCCGAAATCTCCATAAAATATCACAATTCCATGTAGGGTCCCTGACCCAAAATCACATTTATTAAACATAGGGTCCCAGACTCGAAATCACATTTATAACCCAACTGGGCCCCATACCCGATTTTGTAAACCACTGGGCCCACGGCCCGGTTTGTAAACCAACTGGGCCCAAGACCCGAATTCGTTAATCAACTGGGCCCCTGGCCCGATAATATAACTCAAATGGGTCTTAACCCGTTTTCGTAACAACTGGGCCCCTGGCCCGATTTCACCAAGCAACTGGGCCCCCGGCCCGATTTCATTAATGCAAATGGACCCAAGTCCGAGGTTTCCAAAATAATTGGGCCCCAAGCCCGAGTTCATCTTTCTAATTCCAAAACCCTTTTTATCACATTATTTATTAAGCCATTAAGCCACAATCACGTAAAACCACAATAAAACCGTTAACCTCGATATACGTGAAATACGAAAAATACCTCGAAATACGTGTAACATACCCGAAATCAATACTCGCAATCACCATCATAGAAATCATGTATATAAAACATATAACACATTTAAGCATGCATAGGATTTATAAAACCAAAGTCCACTCACAGACCGTTTTAACGGTATGCCTCGATACGCGTGCCATCGGCCCTCCCGGGCCACACCACTATCACCGGGACTCCTAATCCTGTCCAAATCACATTAGAGGGTCACTAACCTCGTCATTAACATCCTATCAAAGTCCCGTAATTTTCCCGAATTTTTAACTATTTTTAAACTTGATTTAAAACCTTCGGACGTCCCGAACAATATCGAGACGGTGTCCGATCGACACGAAACCAATCCCAAAATGTTCGATACATTAAATAGGACAGAAGTCATGTTGACCTCACCTCGATATTCGTGCCCACGCGCCCTCACTCGCCACCGTGAGTTGCTGCGCGTGAAAGCTGCGCGCCTGCTACAGTGCATCGTCCTAACCCGTATGTCTGGTAAACGGGTCCAATTAGCCCGCGAGATGACCCGGTTCCAATCCTATCAATTCAGCCTTAAACCTTCCAATTGATAATTCAGTTAGCTTCGTTTTAACTTAAATTAAAGTTCTGTAACGTTAATTACACAAAACATTACCTACAATCCCACGATTCCATGATGAACAATGAAGAACACCCGTCACTGTGCAATCATGGAGTTCCGTCAATCTCAATCGGTTTCTTCCAATTGATGCACCCAGAAGCATCAATGGATCATGAGAAACAATTTCCCCACATCAATTACACGGTTTGATTGCTCCAAGATCACGACACAACCTCGATTTTCTTCCTCTGTCACCAAGCTCGTTCAGAGTGAATTGGGCACCAAATTCCTTCATTCTTCCGATAAAATTGATCGTGGCACTCCCAGAAATCTCGAATTGAGCTCCATTTCGATCCTCAAAGACTAACTCTCAGTATTCGAATTTTCCCCCCAAATTTTCTAATTTTCGATTTTGATTTCATCCTCCCTCACTCTGTCCCGTGTGTTTCTCTCAATTAATACAATCTTCAAGTCTCTCAATTTCTTCAATTCTGCCATGAGAAGGCAGCCAATTCCCCCAGCTCACACACTCAGTTGGTGTTGTTCACGGTGTAAGGAAATATGAAGAAAATGGAAGACAAGGATGATTAGAGATGATGATGATGTTGTAATGATGGTGTTTGGAGGGAAACAAGGAGCTGGAAACAAGGGATGGGTGACACTTGTCACTCATCCGGATGTGCACAGTCATCAGTTACTATTCATTATTATATTATTATTCTAATCGAAGCCTCAGTTCGTTAATTCGTTTCCTTGACCATAACTTCGTCGTCGAATCTCCGATTTCGGCATGCCGCCTGTCGTTAATTCGTATCGACGATACCTACGTAACGGTCCTTGGCCCTCGTCCATCGGACCTCCCGGTCAAAAAGTCAACATTTGACCTCAATTGACCAAAATTACCAAAATACCCTTCATCTTTCGAACATCATAACTTTCTCCTCGAATGTCGGAATCGGACGTGCCACCTGTCTATGAACTCGTGACATCCCGAACTACGTCACGGTCATCGGTCAAAGTCCGTTTGGCAGCCCAATCAAAAAGTCAACATTTTGCCCACGACTTGGGGCAAAACGGTCATTTTGCACATTTTGTCCGATTTCGCCCTACTAACCACCGATCGCCCTCACTAATCAGGATTAGTCACTAATCTAATCCCGGAATTCGGGACGGGTCGTTACAACCTTCCCTCCTTAATTAATTTCGTCCTCTAAATTCCAACCGATCTAAACTCAAACGTACTTCCCTCCTTAATTAGTTTCGCTGTAACGACCCGAACCGAGAATAATAATATTTTAATGTAAAAAGACTATTTTGCCCCTGAAGGGGGGAAACTTTGACTTTTGACCCAGGAAACAATTTGGACTTTGACCCATGACTATGACGTAGGTCGGGACGTCACGAATCCGTAGACAGGCGGCACGCCGAAATCGGAGTTCGTATGAAGGAGTTATGGTCAAGGAAGCGTTTTAACGGAATTTACGAACCGAGAACAACGGAATAAAATATTAATTTATTACGGGAATCCGTGCCAACCTAATATTTAAATCAAACAAGTGGATTGGTGACAAGTGTCACCCATCCAAGCCTATACTATTCCAATAAAGCACATTACACTATTCCTTCATTTTATATCATTTAATTTTTCCCTCCATTTGTTTCCAGCCCTTGGATTTACTGCCCAAATGCATCTCAGCCCTTCATTTTCATCTGCTTTCCTTATTCATGCACGATCATCCTCTGTCTGTTTCACTCTAACACACAAACACACATTCATCCCCCCCACAACCCGTGCACTTCTTCTCATTTTCTCTCCATCCAAACACACGAACCAGCCATCCTCATCACACCAGGCGACCACCCACAGCACCACCATCATCTGATCACCATCACCCTGCATCACCGGCGACAACCGACCCATTTTTCCCGCCTGAAAATCCCGTCCAAAAACACGACCCGAAACGCTAAGGAAACGGGTCCAAGAAGCAAACCTCGACAGCCACACCACCTCGACGTAGGGGAAGCTCCAGTCTGCACCGTGAGGACCCCAGGAGCACAACTGGACGACGACGAGGGCTACGGCGGCGTGACGGCGGCGGTAAGACCCAAAACCCGAAAGCCCCGTTTTGATCCCCTGTTTCGAACCAACCTGTTTTAGTGCTAGGAAATCGATTGTTTGGTGTTGAAAATGTCCTAGGGTGAGAGGCGAGTTGATCAGGACCGGTTTGATCGACGGAGACGGCGAGGATCGACGGAGACGACGATCGGACGTTGGCCGTGAGTTTCAGTGACGAACTGGTGAGTTTTCTCCCGTTTTCTTTCTAGTTTGAGGTTGTGGAACCGTAGAACAGACCTAGACGACCCTATAGGGATGAACCCTGTCGAAAATGGTGGCCGAAATTGTACGGTGGAATCGGGTCAAGCCGTGGGTCGACGGCGACCCAGTTCCAGTCAAACGGGTCTGACCCGGTACTGTAGCATGATGACGTCATCATGCTGACGTCACTTCTGACGTCATGATGACGTCATCCTGTCAGATGTTGTCAGACCAGGGACCAATCAGAACATGCCACGTGTCACCTGACAAGTGTCAGTGATGACGTCATGCTGACGTAAGCATGACGTCACTGCTGACGTCAGCGGTACTGTAGCAGCGTCGACAATACGGATCCAATGGAGGTGGTTTCGTGTCGATCGGAGATCGTTATGTTAGTCAAAATGGGGTTTGAAGAACCGAGAATAGTGCCCGGGATGCGATTTTGAGGCGGATCTGTTCTAGGGTCTTGGTATTGGTGTTATAGGGTCCTTAAGTAACCCTCAGGTATAAAAATACAGGTTTTTAGAGATCGTTGAGCAGCAAGGACCGAGTGTGAGTGGGCTGTTTGATTTATAAAAGGCTTGCATGCGTAAACTGTTTTACTATTTCCACTGATGAGTCTTATGAACTGTTTATATATGCTATTACAATGTTTTGGGCATGAGACCCGTCTGGATTATGTGTGGATTTTGTTTGGGATGTCCGGGGGACATAGGGTAAACTATACTGTTATTGTACTGTACTTTCCTACCTGTGTATATTGTCTCCTCCAGGGAGGGTCGTTGGCCTAGGTGGACCCTGGAGTAGTCACGGGGCTCTGACTGAGTGGAGTTGACCCCCGTTGGGCTGCTTACTCTCAGGAAGGCATGTTTATATACCTCGGGTAGTGACCGGGATACCGGGAGCTGATGTACCTAGAGAGTCTCGGGTGTGAGACCCTGAGTGGCAACGCGTAGCCTTAGAACCGTGACATCATTTGGGTTGGGTTTTACAGTGCACTGATATGTTAGTTTCACCTTTCGGTTATTATTGTGGTTTATCTGTTAGGATTTCATTATAATATTATATTTTCAATGCATGCAAGATTTGGAAAACGGAGGGGTAAAACCTTATGATTATTTTATTATTAAATTGATTTCTAAACTGTTATTTTTGGCCCACTCACCCTTGTTTTACTGACCCCTCCAGACCCTGACACGGAAATAGAGGAGGAGGACCCGGAGGAGGAGGCAGAGGTTTAGTTTGCCTAGCTGTGCACCTGTACACCCACTTGTGGATAGGTTGAGCACCGAATAAATGTACTCTGACTAGTGTGCTCACATGTTGTATTTTACTTTCCCTTGTCTGACAGTATCGCTTTAAACACTGTGGTTGTACGTTATCTATCTATTTAAGTATTTGGTTTTTATTTAAGGGTAATTTTGGTATGTTTAGAGTCATTGTCAGACGGGAGCGGGTCACGTCCCCGGGTGGTCCCAGTGGGATTGGGACGGGTCCTGTCAGCTTGGTATCAGAGCATTAGGATTAGTAGTCAGAGTACTAGGTTAGCGGTTTGTACTTTGTACATGGTCGCTTTCGATGTCTTTTAACCTGTTTGCCTCTAAACAGTTGGATATGCCTCCCCGACGTGAACCCCGTGCACGTGTTGACGAGGGCAATGGAGGAAATGGAGACACTGCGAGCATTGAGCGGGCTCAGCGCCTGGGTGCTACGCATTCTAGTGGGGGAACCGACCCCGAGGAAGCACACCAGTGGATTGACCGTTGGGAGAGGATTTTCGAGGTCATGCACTGTCCTCCGGAGGAGCGTGTCGTACTGGCGACTTTCCTACTGGATGGGAGCGCCTATCGATGGTGGCACAACCTTGTCCTGGCCGACTGGACTGTTCACACCATTCCATGGGAGACCTTCCGAGAGCGGTTTCTCAACCAGTTCTATCCACGGTAGTTTCGCAACGCCCGTGAGGCGGAGTTTCTGCAACTCCGGCAGGGGGATCAGACTGTAGCAGAGTACGAGGAGACCTTCCTGATGTTGTCTCGTTTTGCTGAGAACTTCGTGATCACCGAGGAAGACTGATGTCGCAGATTTGAGTGGGGCCTACGACCTGAGATTCAGGCGATGGTGACTGCAACGCCCTTTGCTTCCATGAGGGATTTGACTGATGCGGCGACCAGGGTTGAGAACAGTATCCTGGCACGTCAGTGAGCTGAGGGGGAGACACGGCGACGTGATCGCCCACACTTAGGATTCTCGGGTCGTCGTGGCTCGAAGGGAGGACATTCTGGTGGATCTTCGTCTTCTGGCAGCCGAGGACGTTCTGGTCAGTTCAGGAGTCCTCAGCGGTCTGGACAGCGTTCTGGAGCCTGGCAGCGGCCGTACTCACCGATGAGCATCTCACCGGGAGGATACTCGGGTCGACCTAGGGAGGTCACATGCTTCGCTTGTGGTGAGCCGGGGCACTATGCTTCTGAGTGTCCACTGATTCGAGGCAGTACTACGCCAGCACAGAGCTCAGCATCTCAGACTGACAGCAGCCGGACACGCGGTGTTGTGCGTGGCCGTGATCGAGGAGCTAGAGGACGGGGACGACCTGCAGAGTCTATGGCTCGTGTCTATGCTGTTACCCAGCAGCAGGCCAGATCCATTCCGAGAGTGTTGACAGGTACTGTACATATTTATGGCATGGTTGTTCGTGCATTGATGGATTCGGGGGCAACTCATTCTTTTATTTCACCGCGTTGTGCGAGTCTGTTGGGCCGTGAGGTGACCGCACTTGAGCACGAGATGGGAGTGGGGACACCGATGGGTGTGACCTACCAAGTGAACCAGGAGATACGAGCTTGTCCTGTGGAGATTGAGGGAGTCGAATTTCCGGCAGACTTAATTCTGATGAATGTTCACGATTTCGATGTGATACTTGGAGTTGATTGGTTGTCGGAGTACAATTCACTCATCGACTGTAGTAACATGCAGTTGACTTTGAGAGGTTCAGGATTACCGGAAGTGATATTTCAGGGGGAGTGTGGAGACGCATCACCCAATGTAATATCTGCACTCACAGCTACAAAACTCTTACAGAAGGGGTGTCAGGGTTATCTTGCTTATGTGGTAGAGTCTACGGATGAATCTTTGAGTCTTGAGGATATTCCGATTGTGCGGGAATTTCCTGATGTCTTTCCAGAAGATTTACCTGGATTACCACCACCCAGGGAGATCGACTTTGCGATCGAGTTACTCCCCGGGACTCGACCGATTTCACAAGCACCGTATCGTATGGCACCGGCAGAGCTACGGGAATTGAAAATCCAATTACAGGAACTGGTGGATCTAGGGTTTATCCGACCCAGTACATCACCATAGGGAGCGCCGGTCTTATTTGTGAAAAAGAAGGAGGGTAGTTTACGGTTGTGTGTGGATTATAGGCAGCTGAACAAGGCTACGGTGAGGAACCAGTATCCCTTACCCAGGATCGATGATTTGTTCGATCAGTTACGAGGAGCCCGATATTTCTCCAAGATAGATCTGAGGTCAGGATACCATCAACTGAGAATAGCCGAGGGGGATGTTCAGAAAACAGCCTTTCGAACGAGGTATGGGCATTATGAGTTCTTGGTGATGCCCTTTGGACTGACGAATGCACCAGCTGCATTCATGGACTTGATGAATCGAGTTTTTCGAGCATACTTGGATAAATTTGTAATCGTGTTTATCGACGACATCTTGGTGTATTCCAAGAGTGTCAGGGCTCATGAGGAGCACTTACGAATGGTATTGGGTAAACTACGACAGGAGCAGCTGTATGCTAAGTTAAGCAAGTGTCAATTCTGGCTAAATAGTATTGGATTCTTGGGTCACATTATATCACCCGAGGGGATAAGTGTGGATCCTCAGAAAACGGAGGCTGTGACAAATTGGCCAAGACCGACCACGGTGACGGAAGTGCGAAGTTTTGTTGGGTTAGCAGGCTACTATCGGAGATTCGTAGAGGGTTTCTCCCAGATTGCCGCACCATTGACTCGGTTAACCCGGAAAGGGGTGAAGTTTGTGTGGGACGATCAGTGTGATTAGAGTTTCCAAGAGTTAAAGTTCCGATTAACCACTGCACCTGTCCTTGCATTACCAGACAGCAGTGGAGAGTTCGTGGTATATAGTGACGCATCGCTGCAGGGCTTGGGTTGTGTATTGATGCAGAATGGAAAGGTGATTGCTTACGCATCCCGACAGCTGAAGACGCACGAGTTGAACTACCCTACTCATGATTTGGAATTGGCAGCAGTGGTTCATGCTCTAAAGATCTGGAGACATCATTTGTTCGGTGTGACATGCCGAATATTTACCGATCACCAGAGTCTTAAACATTTGTTCACTCAGAAGGAACTCAACATGAGACAGCGGAGATGGTTGGAATTGTTGAAGGATTATGATTGTACCATCGAGTACCATCCTGGCAAGGCAAATGTCGTAGCTGATGCACTTAGTAGGAAGTCAGCGGGATCAGTTGCGCACTTGAGATTGGTGTATCTTCCTTTGCTAGTGGAACTTCGGAAGAGCGGAGTTATGTTAGGGATGGACGATCAGGGAGCCTTGTTGGCTAGCTTTCATGTGCGACCCGTGTTGGTCGACAGGATCATCGAGGCTCAACTACAGGACCAGATACTCTGTGACTACAGGAACGAGGTTGAATCCGGGCAGAGACAAGATTTCTCCGTCAGGGGCGATGGAGCATTAGTAAAGCTTGGGAGATTGTGTGTACCTGCGGTACCAGAGTTGAGGAGAGAGATTTTAGACGAGGCCCACAGTTCGGCCTATGATATGCATCCAGGAGGGACAAAGATGTACCGTACCCTCCGGGACTATTATTGGTGGCCAGGGATGAAGAGGGAGATAGCTGAGTTTGTCAGCAAATGTTTGATCTGTCAGCAGGTCAAGGCAGAACGGCAGCGTCCGTATGGGGCTATGCAGCCACTTCCAATTCCATAATGGAAGTGGGATCATATTACAATGGATTTTGTCTTCAAGTTACCGAAGACAAGGAGCGGAGTTGATAGGGTCTGGGTGTCAGGACCCACCCCGGTTTTACCCCGAAACCCGAGGTCAATCCCGCTCCCGTCTGACTCCCCGACACAACACCCAAGTAAAACTCACGCAAACCCAGTCAGACGCAGGAGTCATTAACTGAATACCTCAACATTATCGTTTACAGAGCATAGTACGAAAATACAAGGAACTAAAAACCGATAAATTACACGCACTCGGAAGTCTGTAAAACTATTCCGGGATCCCTCACGTCCCTTCTATGCCTCGGACTCTGCCTCGACGTCAAGACCCCGCGCTCGCTCCACAACCTGGAGGGCAATTTAAAACCAAAAGTGTGAGTGGACCATGATAAAAGAAAGTTTCTAAAACCATTTTATAAGAAAGCCAAGTTTCACCCTCCGTTTTGAAAACCACATGCATAACCAATAATTACGAACACAATTATAAATCAATTTACCATATACCGCATCATAAGAAACAGAAACACTATAAACAGTTAGAAATAAAACCACAACATGTGAATCATAAAATCATATCAGAAATCATAACATCACATCATCATTTTCCCGATCAAACCTGCTGGACCTATCCGAGTCTTTAAACTCCCGAGTCTTTAAACTCCCGAGTCTTTAAACTCCCGAGTCTTTAAACTCAATCCGGGTCTTTAAACCCAATCCGGCCGGTCCCCCGTTACATATATCCGGGTCTTTAAACCCAATATCCAGATCCAGCAAATCCAATCTCAAAACCATTTGAAAACCATTTACCAAATCCTCATCCAAACCCGAATCCGAAATCACTGGTCTGATGCCCTTCCGGCATCCAGAACCGTCATTCCGAACCCAAATCTGGAAATTCACTTTTCAACTTTAAACCCAAATTTCGCTTCCGAAATCCGATTCTAAAACCGAAAACCTTGATTATCAAAATCATGTTCCAAAATCCACCTATAACCATTGAAAACCACTTATCATTTGAAATCCCAAAACCATAGCATAAATTCCAGAAACCAATCATTCCTCGTAAAACGTGCTAAAAACCAATTTTCTTGAAAAACGTGTAATAATGTAAAACCAGCCAAACATATTCGATAAACATAAAATCATGATTAAAAACCATAAAACAATTATAGAAAACAGTTATGCATGTTCGAGTTTAGAGAAGGGGTCCACTCACAGTACCAAGCCCTAATCGCGTCCCGAACGTCCAGCGCGTTCCTCAGCTTCCTCGGGAAATCCCGATCCTGTCAATCACCGTCAAATTACGTCACTAATACGTCTACGAAAAAACACTACTTAATTTTCCTTAAAATTCCCCGAATCGAAAACCTAAAACCCGGGACCCTAAACATTCACCCTCGCGGAACTACACTCAAACGGCTTCCGATTGACTCGAAACCAACTCCATTGAACTCACCATAACTCCTGGACCAAAAGTCATGTTGATCGTTTTCCCAACCGCCGCCGCACGCGCCCCCACGCGCCGCCCAAAGTGGCTGCGCGTGGCCCTCACGCGCCAGCTACAGTACCATCGTCAACCTCCCGTACTGTGCTGAACCGACCGCCGTGGCTTGGACCGGCGAGAAGCATTCTCCACCGTCCGGCCACCATTTCAGTCCCTTCTTTCACCAGCAGCTTCGTCCAGACACCACGAATCCATTCCCCAACTCCGTTCACCTCAACACCGTCCCTAGCCCGTCGACTGAACTCGAAACCAGACAGCCCCAAACTCCCCTGCTTCACGATCCAGCCACCCAGCTCACCTCCAGTCACGGTGGCTACACTAAACACATCCTAGGACTTCACTGAACCTAGACCACACCTCCGTTACCCTCGACTCACCCCCAAACTCGTCGACTCACCGTTTGAAGTTTACGACCAAACAGAGGAACAGAGACTCCACTTCAACCGAGCTCCGCCGTGAACACCCCCCGTCACGGCGACCATCCCAGTCGACACCTAGGACCTCCCTAAACATAACCCTGACCTACAATCCCATCGACACTAAGCCTAGACTCACGACTTTCCAACTGAAATTTCACGGGAAAACAGAGTACGAAATCTCACCTTTCGATTGCAGCTCCGCCGTGCGCACCGCCGCGTGCCACGGTGTTCGTTGGGTCCCCTGCAACCTCCTACAGCTCCCCCTACCTTGGATTGAGCCACCTCACGGCGTAGCCACCCCCACAGTCTCACGGCCTCCCTGTTTCCCCAGAATTTTGCCGCACCACCACCGTGCCGCCGTGCACGAGTCCTCCACCAATTCACGACCACCAGCTCAAACACTCCTCTCTGTCACTCTCACAAACCACTCCTCACTCCCCCTTGCACAGAATCGATCATTCTCTCCCAATGCTTCACCCTCTGTTTCTGTCTGTATCGAAGAACAAACACACGGGCACACACAGGTGCACCCCAAAGAATTAGGACCGCGCACGTACAGGATTCCACCAGAATCCTCTACACACCTGCCATGTGTCACCATCCCCCATCCAAGCACTCCCACATGGCCCAATCTCAACCGTCCATTTCTTTCTTTCTGCACAAATCCCAATGTGCAGAAAGACCAAATTACCCTTCGTTTTAACTCATTTTTACGGTTTCGCCACTAACGTTCTAGACCCGTATCTCACTCATCGTAAGTCCGACGAGTACGTGCCGCCTGTCATCGAACTCAGGACGACGAGATCTATCTAACCATCCTAGGTCAACGTACCAAAACTCGTCCGTACAAAAAGTCAACTATTCCCCCTAATTTACCCAAATTACGGTCATGCCCTCAACCTTCCGAACATCACAATTTCCTCCTCGGATGTCGGAATCAGGCGTGCCACCTGCCTATGGATTCGTGACGTCCTAAACTACGTCCTGGTCACTGGTCAACCCTCATTTGACCACCCAAACTAAAAGTCAACTATTTTGCCCAACCCAGGGGCAAAATCGTCATTCCAACTCACCACGATTAACCTCACTAATCACACCTTAATCACTATCTGAATTCTGGCTCTCGGGACGGGTTGTTACACTGGGTAATAGTGGACCGGTTGACTAAATCAGCGCATTTTCTGCCTGTACGTGAGACGTACAAGCTCAACCGTTTGGCCCAACTATTCATTAATGAGATCATCCGACTACACGGTACCCCAGAGTCGATCGTGTCGAATCGGGATCCGCGTTTCACATCCAGGTTTTGGAGGAGTCTACAGACTACTTTGGGTACGAAATTGCACTTCAGTACAGCATTCCACCCACAGACCGAGGGACAGTCTGAAAGGACAATACAAACTCTCGAGGACATGATGAGAGCCTGTGTGTTGCAATTCCAGGATTCGTGGGCTGATCGATTGCCATTGATGGAGTTTGCCTACAATAACAGCTACCATGCGAGTATAGGGATGGCATCCTATGAGGCACTGTATGGTCGACAGTGCAGAACACCGGTATGCTGGATGGAGATCGGAGAAAGAACCGCAGTGGGGCCGGATCTGATGGATATGACCCAGGAGACAGTTCGGGTTATTCGGGAAAGATTGAAGGCGGCCCAGGATCGTCAGAAAAGCTATGCGGATCGGCGGATCCGAGATTTGGAATTTGAGGTTGGTGACTTTGTCTTTTTAAAGTTATCGCCGTGGAAAGGGATTCTCCGATTTGGACGACGTGGGAGATTGAGTCCTCGTTATATCGGACCATATGAGATTGTCGAGAGGATTGGTCCAGTGGCTTACCGTTTAGCACTACCTTCGGAGCTTTCCCGAGTACATGACGTATTTCATGTATCGATGCTACGGAAGTATCTTCGGGATGACTCTCATGCACTGCCAGAGCAACCACTGGAACTGATGACAGATTTGAGTTTCGAGGAACGGCTAGTACAGATTCTGGATAGGAAGGAAAATGTCTTAAGGAACAAGACGATTTCTTTGGTTAAAGTACTATGGCGGAACCACGAGGTGGAGGAAGCTACATGGGAACCCGAGGAATTGATGAGAAGGCAGTACCCACACTTGTTTGGGTAAATTTCGAGGACGAAATTTCTGTAAGGTGGGTAGGTTGTAACGACCCGAACCGAGAATAATAATATTTTAATGTAAAAAGACTATTTTACCCTTGAAGGGGGGAAACTTTGACTTTTGACCCGGGAAACAATTTGGACTTTGACCCATGACTATGACGTAGGTCGGGACGTCACGAATCCGTAGACAGGCGGCACGCCGAAATCGGAGTTCGTATGAAGGAGTTATGGTCAAGGAAGCGTTTTAGCGGAATTTACGAACCAAGAACAACGGAATAAAATATTAATTTATTACGGGAATCCGTGCCAACCTAATATTTAAATCAAACAAGTGGATTGGTGACAAGTGTCACCCATCCAAGCCTATACTATTCCAATAAAGCACATTACACTATTCCTTCATTTTATATCATTTAATTTTTCCCTCCATTTGTTTCCAGCCCTTGGATTTACTGCCCAAATGCATCCCAGCCCTTCATTTTCATCTGCTTTCCTTATTCATGCACGATCATCCTCTGTCTGTTTCACTCAAGCACACAAACACACATTCATCCCCCCCCCCCCCCCAACGACCCGTGCACTTCTTCTCATTTTCTCTCCATCCAAACACACGAACCAGCCATCCTCATCACACCAGGCGACCACCCACAGCACCACCATCATCTGATCACCATCACCCTGCTTCACCGGCGACAACCGACCCATTTTTCCCGCCTGAAAATCCCGTCCAAAAACATGACCCGAAACGCTAAGGAAACGGGTCCAAGAAGCAAACCTCGACAGCCACACCACCTCGACGCAGGGGAAGCTCCAGTCTGCACCGTGAGGACCCCAGGAGCACAACTGGACGACGGCGAGGGCTATGGCGGCGTGACGGCGGCGGTAAGACCCAAAACCCGAAAGCCCCGTTTTGATCCCCTGTTTCGAACCAACCTGTTTTAGTGCTAGGAAATCGATTGTTTGGTGTTGAAAATGTCCTAGGGTGAGAGGCGAGTTGATCAGGACCGGTTTGATCGATGGAGACGGCGAGGATCGACGGAGACGACGATCGGACGTTGGCCATGAGTTTCAGTGACGAACTGGTGAGTTTTCTCCCGTTTTCTTTCTAGTTTGAGGTTGTGGAACCGTAGAACAGACCTAGACGACCCTATAGGGATGAACCCCGTCGAAAATGGTGGCCGGAATTGTACGGTGGAATCGGATCAAGCCGTGGGTCGATGGCGACCCGGTTCCAGTCAAACGGGTCTGACCCGGTACTGTAGCATGATGACGTCATCATGCTGACGTCATGATGACGTCATCCTGTCAGATGTTGTCAAACCAGGGACCAATCAGAACATGCCACGTGTCACCTGACAAGTGTCAGTGATGACGTCATGCTGGTGTCAGCATGACGTCATTACTGACGTCAGCGGTACTGTAGCAACGTTGACCCACGCGTTGACCAGGCGCGTGGAGGCGCGTGTGAACAGTGATTTTGGTGGGGCCGGTACCATTTTCAAGGTTTCAACGATACGGATCCAATGGAGGTGGTTTCGTGTCGATCGGAGATCGTTATGTTAGTCAAAATGGGGTTTGAAGCACCGAGAATAATGCCCGGGATGCGATTTTGAGGCGGATCTGTTCTAGGGTCTTGGTATTGGTGTTATAGGGTCCTTAAGTAACCCTCAGGTATAAAAATACAGGTTTTTAGAGATCGTTGAGCAGCAAGGACCGAGTGTGAGTGGGCTGTTTGATTTATAAAAGGCTTGCATGCATAAACTGTTTTACTATTTCCACTGATGAGTCTTATGAACTGTTTATATATGCTATTACAATGTTTTGGGCATGCGACCCGTCTGGATTATATGTGGATTTTGTTTGGGATGTCCGGGGGACATAGGGTAAACTATACTGTTATTGTACTGTACTTTCCTACCTGTGTATATTGTCTCCTCCAGGGAGGGTCGTTGGCCTGGGTGGACCCTGGAGTAGTCACGGGGCTCTGACTGAGTGGAGTTGACCCCCGTTGGGCTGCTTACTCTCAGGAAGGCATGTTTATATACCTCGGGCAGTGACCGGGATACCGGGAGCTGATGTACCTAGAGAGTCTCGGGTGTGAGACCCTGAGTGGCAACGCGTAGCCTTAGAACCGTGACATCATTTGGGTTGGGTTTTACAGTGCACTGATATGTTAGTTTCACCTTTCGGTTATTATTGTGGTTTATCTATTAGGATTTCATTATAATATTATATTTTCACTGCATGCAAGATTTGGAAAACGGAGGGGTAAAACCTTATGATTATTTTATTATTAAATTGATTTCTAAACTGTTATTTTTGGCCCACTCACCCTTGTTTTACTGACCCCTCCAGACCCTGACACGGAAATAGAGGAGGAGGACCCGGAGGAGGAGGCAGAGGTTTAGTTTGCCTAGCTGTGCACCTGTACACCCACTTGTGGATAGGTTGAGCATCGAATAAATGTACTCTGACTAGTGTGCTCATATGTTGTATTTTACTTTCCCTTGTCTGACAGTATCGCTTTAAACATTGTGGTTGTACGTTATCTATCTATTTAAGTATTCGGTTTTTATTTAAGGGTAATTTTGGTATGTTTAGAGTCATTGTCAGACGGGAGCGGGTCACGTCCCCGGGTGGTCCCAGTGGGATTGGGACGGGTCCTGTCATTCGCTCTCGAAACTCGACTACCCTGATTCCAAAAACACCCCTTGGAAAGTGGAATCGGCCACGCAACACGTGTACACCCGTACACCAACTAATCTGAACAAAAACTGCACCCCAACGTACCACTAGTACTCATAACGCAACGACTACATTCGACCTCGTCGAATGACTGAAACCACTCGTTTCGAATTGACACCACTTGTCAAATCGACCATTTCGTTGACGCAACAACTCCCCGGTTCCTTTCTCACTCACCAGTCTAACCTGGTATCTACTCCCACTGGGAGTCACCTGACCTCTCTCAACCAACCACATTGACACATCCCAATAATCTGTCACCATACAGTTGTTGTCAGTCGAAAACTGACACTAGACTCACTCGTGGCTACACAAGCCACCAACTTACTTGACTTAAATATACACTTACCGACATTTCTCCCGACTCGTGTGTAATTAGACACTTTGGAAATACCATGACCCATTGCATAGTAATGTCCGGTCCACGACTAATCCAACGGTATAGGAACCAATACGGCTACCACACGCTCACCGACACACCTCGGGTATAACCCATCGACCAAACTACAACCACCTAGGCCATAGCCAAACACGTTCCAATAATGGAGTACATTTTCCCAATCCAGCATGAGACAAATCGAAACTCCACCCACCATCTAGTTCGAATTCCGAATCCAAATCCGTAATTTCGTAAGAAATCCCGAATCCAAACCCAGACATCACATTTTAATTCATATCCAAATCCGAATCCGAAATCATTATTCCGTAAGCTAGCATTTGGAATAAGCATTCCGTACCCAAATCCGGAAATATATACTTTCAAGTTCCAAAATCGAATCCTGAATCGTCACCCAGAAATTCGATTCCAAATCCCGAAATCTCTTTCACGTCTACCAAGACACATCAAAACCGAACCTATTAGTTACCTGCTCAACACACTTGATTGACTTCATAGGGAAGCCAATCCAACCTCCACACGTTTAAGGTTGACAAAATTCAACCACATCGGACACCTATTCACTCGAGTAAGATACTATACGGGCTCCACTTCGATAAGAAGTTCAACCCCACCATTTACGACTCACACACCCAAGTTCGTATCGATCCTTGTCATTCCACCTAGGAAAACCAAGGATGATCCAAAATGATGACGTCAAAACTCATCCTACGTGGATGCAAACAAAACTCGCTGCACTCACCACGCCATGTAACCCAACATCGTCTGCCACCAAGCAAAAAATGAGAAATCTCATTTACCTAATTTTGATTACGCAACTCCTCCTGATGGCCCTAAAACACACATGGGCCCACCAACCAATACACGCTCAACGTACTGGTAACTACAATCAACGTCTGCCAGGGCAGAAAACAAGAAGTCAACCCCAATGACTCCAGAATACCCATCACCAATGCGGAAACGAGCACTCCTCTCGTCCCACAATTACAACTCTCCTCGAAACTAAGGTTCCAACCATGTTGGAAGCAGACCTACTCCCAACGAGATGTCAAGTCCAACCACTGGACTCCCTACATCTCCAACTCACTTGGACAACCACGTGTCCACAATCAATCCGTTATTGTTTCGTTCACACATCCCATCCTTTACAGGTTCAACACTCGGTTTTCCAAGTTCTCAATTACAAAATCCCACATCTATAATAAAAACATAAAATCGCACCAATTTTGGAGTTGCCAACAACTCCCCAAATCCACTAATTCTTATGACGTAGGGGACGTCATCCCAAGATTACTCAAGTCTCAATTATACCTTTTTATCCACTCATCGCTGGTTATCTCACCACTATTGGGACTTATCCCAACACCTCACAATCTCAACTGGATCCCATCCAGTCCATCACTCAACCACTACCAAATCTCAAAGACCTAACCTATGTCCATCATGACGGAGTCACACCCCAACTCATGGCTCGTCGTCATCACCATTACCGACACTAGCACCAGCGCTAGTACCAGCACCAGCGCTAGTACCAGCACCAACACACTAGCGACAACACTAGTATTAGCACACAGGCATCCATACTAGTATCGGCACAAAAGTACCAACATACAAACATTCATACTTGCACACCATGTGCAAATATGACAACTCTGGATCTCCGTTCATACCGAACGACGATCCCGTACCTCACAACTCTGGGTACCACCATTCTGACAATCCACATCAGGATAATGAACGTCCCTTGATCCTCAAGTAATGTATCCACACTAAATACCCTCGATAGCCAGTCATCTCCACATGACTACCGACCAACGGTCATTGCTATCGAGATCCGTATCCACACATCACACTAATACCCGGTCTAACTCGGGATTCCATAATTTATCTCAGAACCGTATCCGTAGATCGAATCCCATAGTTCTGACTAGACTCACTAGAGTCATCCACATGGTCATCCATGACCTCAGCCGCTCGTCGCAGCACAAGTTCCCATCCACTAGTCACAATTAAGGTTTACCTTTTTAATCCATCATACACTAGGGTTCCACAATCACACCTTATGGTTCCATCGAACCAAACAGCTCTCTATAAGATAAAATCCACCACCTGACCGACCCCGCGGTCTAGACATCAAATAGACGTCAAATCCAAACCCACCATCAACTTAATATGGGTTCAACCAATAAGGTCATCGGTCAACTCCGATGTACCAACATCCTTTACACTAGCGATCACCACAAGGGTTCACATTTTAGACCATTACTCAACTGAGGTTCCCCGAACCTGGCTGCACCTAGCAGCACAACAATCCAATATCACATGACCGAACCGACGGTCCCACAATACCAGTTCATCACAATCAACCCCACTTGGGTCGAATCACATTAACACACGACGTATCGGGCCAAACACACTCTATCCGCGATTAAATCCCAAAACTATCTATCAGGTTGATAACGAATTGCAGCCTAATGAAACATCACACCCTCGACCTGTGCGCACAAAAGAGCAACCCTGCTCTGATACCAAGTTGACAGGACCCATCCCAATCCCCCCGGGATTTCCGTAGAATGTGCCCTGCTCCTGTCCAACAAGGGGTGTCAGACAAGGGATAACCAACAGTCATTGCCCAAAGGGGGCTTCCAGAGTGCGCAAGGATCGATGGAAGAGGCGTGCAATGTCCCAGTCTCTGCTGCAGTCGCATCCGTGATCAACCTGAAGGGCATTAAAAAAAACCAAAAGCTGTGAGTGGACGAAAATCATTAAGTTTAGTAAACACAGTTATAAGACATTTATGCCCTCCAATAAAAACGTATGCATGCCACGAAAACCAGTAACCAAAACGTTTGTCCAACCAAGCCATTAGGGCCTTAGCCCAAAAACCATTAACTTAAAACCAAGTGTGGGAACTCAGCCCAAAACTGTGGAATACCACTACCAGACATATTAAAACCATGTGGGCCACCGCCCAAAGCCATAAATATAAATCCATAAATCCAAACCATTTAGGGTCCCCGACCCGACATACCATTTCATAACCAATAATCCATTTTTAACACATAACACAAATCCAACCGAAAAGCCATTTCATAGATTCATTAATCCATATTTACCATTACCATCACCAGTATCCCTGATGCTTAGCGTCCCAGACGCTTGACGTCCCTGACGTCATATCTCACGGTATAATAAGCTACGCGTGCTGCCCGGGGTCTCTCCGGGTCCATATCTATGACATCACAGATGTCTGACGTCCCTGACGTCAATCATAGCAATCCTGCTCCTGATTCATCATACGGTCCGGCTGCTCCGTACAATGACCCCTCGCAGGCAATGTACCGTGACTTCCCCAGTGTCCCAGAAATCTGGAGGAGACCATCATATATCCTTGTATCCAGATGGTATATGGAAAACAGTTTTATTAAATCATTTCACAACATTACAATGGGCCCTTGCCCAAAATCTCCATAAAATATCACAATTCCATGTAGGGTCCCTAACCCAAAATCACATTTATTAAACATAGGGTCCCAGACCCGAAATCACATTTATAACCCAACTAGGCCCCATGCCCGATTTTGTAAACCACTGGGCCCACGGCCCGATTTGTAAACCAACTGGGCCCACGACCCGAATTTGTTAATCAACTGGGCCCCTGGCTCAATAATATCACTCAAATGGGTCTTAGCCCGTTTTCGTAACAACTGGGCCCCTGGCCCGATTTCACCAAGCAACTGGGCCCCCGACCCGATTTCATTAATACAAATGGACCCAAGTCTGAGGTTTCCAAAATAATTGCGCCCCAAGCCCGAGTTCATCTTTCCAAGTCCAAAACCCTTTTAATCACATTACTTATTAAGCCATTAAGCCACAAGCACGTAAAACCACAATAAAACCGTTAACCTCGATATACGTGAAATACGGAAAACACCTCGAAATACGTGTAACATACCCGAAATCAATACTCGCAATCACCATCATAGAAATCATGTATATAAAACATATAACACATTTAAGCATGCATAGGATTTATAAAACCAAAGTCCACTCACACACCGTTTCAACGGTATGCCTCGATACACGTGCCATCGGCCCTCCCGGGCCACACCACTATCACCGGGACTCCCAATCCTATCCAAATCACATTAGAGGGTCACTAAACTCTTCATTAACATCCTATCAAAGTCCCGTAATTTTCCCGAATTTTTAACTATTTTTAAACTTGATTTAAAACCTTCGGACGTCCCGAACAATATCGAGACGGTGTCCAATCGACACGAAACCAATCCCAAAATGTTCGTTACATTAAATAGGACAGAAGTCATGTTGACCTCACCTCGATATTCATGCCCACGCGCCCTCACGCGCCGCCGTGAGTGGCTGCGCTTGAAACCCACGCGCCTGCTACAGTGCATCGTCCTAACCCGTATGTCTGGTAAACGGGTCCAATTAGCCCGCGAGATGACCCGGTTCCAATCCTATCAATTCAGCCTTAAACCTTCCAATTGATCATTCAGTTAGCTTCGTTTTAACTTAAATTAAAGTTCTGTAACGTTAATTACACAAAACATTACCTACAATCCCACGATTCCATGATGAACAATGAAGAACACCCGTCACTGTGCAATCATGGAGTTCCGTCAATCTCAACCGGTTTCTTCCAATTGATGCACCCAGAAGCATCAATGGATCATGAGAAGCAGTTTCCCCACATCAATTACACCGTTTGATTGCTCCAAGATCACGACACAACCTCCATTTTCTTCCTCTGTCACCAAGCTCGTTCAGAGTGAATTGGGCACCAAATTCCTTCATTCTTTCGATAAAATTGATCGTGGCACTCCCAGAAAGCTCGAATTGAGCTCCATTTTCAATCCTCAGAGACTAACTCTCAGTATTCGAATTTTCCCCCCAAATTTTCTAATTTTCGATTTTGATTTCATCCTCCCTCACTCTGTCCCGTCTGTTTCTCTCAATTAATACAATCTTCAAGTCTCTCAATTTCTTCAATTCTGCCATGAGAAGGCAGCCAATTCCCCCAGCTCACACACTCAGTTGGTGTTGTTCACGGTGTAAGGAAATATGAAGAAAATGGAAGAGAAAATGGAAGACAAGGATGATTAGAGATGATGATGATGTTGTAATGATGGTGTTTGGAGGGAAACAAGGAGCTGGAAACAAGGGATGGGTGACACTTGTCACTCATCCGGATGTGCACAGTCATCAATTACTATTCATTATTATATTATTATTTTAATCGAAGTCTCGGTTCGTTAATTCGTTTCCTTGACCATAACTTCATCGTCGAATCTCCGATTTCGGCATGCCGCCTGTCGTTGGATTCGTATCGACGATACCTACGTAACGGTCCTTGGCCCTCGTCCATCGGACCTCCCGGTTAAAAAGTCAACATTTGACCTCAATTAACCAAAATTACCAAAATACCCTTCATCTTCCGAACATCATAACTTTCTCCTCGAATGTCGGAATCGGACGTGCCACTTGTCTATGAACTCGTGACATCCCGAACTACGTCACGGTCATCGGTCAAAGTCCGTTTGACCACCCGATCAAAAAGTCAACATTTTGCACACGACTAGGGGCAAAACGGTCATTTTGCACATTTTGTCCGATTTCGCCCTACTAACCACCGATCGCCCTCACTAATCAAGATTAGTCACTAATCTAATCCCGGAATTCGGGACGGGTCGTTACATACAGAGTAGGGTTTTATGTTTATCTTGTACAGTTAACCATGCTTCGTGATAATGTTGACTTGTTGTATCGTACGATCTCCCTGGTCTGACAATGTATGTGATGTAGTTATTGTGGTTATTTCGGTCATTGTGTTCGATTGTCAGACGAGAGTAGGATGCTTCCCGATTATCGAGGTGATACTCTGGGTGGGTCCTGTCAAAGTTCGCTTAGTGACTCATACCGTTTATGCTTGTCCAAAAGGATGTGGACCATCACTACTCGGTCCTCACGTCTCAATCCCTACTGGATCCCATCCAATCCAACTCTATCCGTGATCCACTGCCGGACCACAGATGCCGAAGACATGCTGATCTCGACGGAGTCACATCCCGGCTCGTGACTCATCGTCATCAAAATCACCGGCACCAGCACCAGCACTAGTATCAGCACTAACACTAGCATCCACACTAGTATCAGCACACGGTGTGCGAAACAAGAAACCCTGGATCTCCACTCATACCGAGCGACGACGCCGTACCTCTGCTCAGATTGGAGGAACTCTGCCTCCTTCGTACCCAATAACTCTAGATACAGTCGCCCTGACAACTCAACCAAGAAAAAGAAAATTCCCTGAACGTCCCCCGATTCTCAACAACCACACTACAACCACTCTCGGCAGTAGTGTCTGCCACAGACTCGTGCAGTCCTAACCACCAGACCTCGCGATCGAGACTCCGTATCCAACGGAATCAATCGCCCGTACTAACTACTCTGTATCCCCACTCCGGGATTCCATCGACAAGTACCCAACCCTAGTAACCTGTCCAACCAAACTCTAACCAGTCGTAACTCAACTCAACCGATGTCGTCTACCTGGTCGTCCAAGACCTTAGTTGCACCAACAATCCATCACCACTAAGTAGCACGACAACCAACTAGGTCTAACCGATTAGTACAACCTCGACTGCAGAGTGCAGTCCCATCACTAAAGCTGACAAGACTAGACCAACCAACTGTCTCAACTCTGAAAAGTCATCAAAGTCAACTACTCGCCAGCTCACCTTTCCGAAACGTACATCCTACCTTAGGGTTCCACGATCACACCCTAGGGTTCCTCGGAACCCAACTGCAGAAGGAAGTATAATTCTCAATCTGACCAACCCCGCGGTCTCGACATCATAAGGACGTCAATCCAATCCTACAGTCAATTCAACTAAGATTCCTCGAACCTAGTTTCCCCCAGCAGCATAGCCACCTAACTCAACAAAATCCGACCATCTAATGGTCACAACTTATAACCAGTCATCATAACCGATCCTACAACATCGTGAAAGACGATCCCAACTAACTGTCTCACGATCAAAACTCTAAAGTAATTTTACGTTCATCCCTTCGTAAGGTCCCACACTGCCAACCACGACAGAACTATAGCAACCCCGGCATCAAATGCCGAACCAAGACGTACCACGATTCAAACCTACTAACTATCGTATCGGCATCCTAACTATCAGGTTGATAACGAACTGCAGTTCACTGAGACACCACATCCTCGACCTGCGCGATACTCCAAGAGCAACCCTTGCTCTGATACCACTTGTCAGGACCCGTCCCAATCCCCCCGAGATTAAAGAGAGATGCTCCTGATCTCGTCTGACACGGAGTATCAGACCAGGTAAAATTTGAATCGTTTCAGAGTACGCCAGGATCTGGAGGAGGTATATGATGTCTCGGTCTCTGCTACAGTTCACACCGTATTCAACCTGAAGGGCATTGAAAACCGAAAGACTGTGAGTGGACAAAAATAAGAGTTTATAAAACATATTTCATAAAAGACTTTTATGCCCTTCATTAGAAAGCATGTATGCATAGTAAAACCATTTATCCAATCATATATGTTTAAACAACCACATCCATACAGGCTCCTACCCAAAACCATTTACAGAAATCAAGAACATAATAAACATAAGTGGGATCTCAGCCCAAATCCATTTATCATCATAAAACACAATTTCGCAAACCAATTGAAATCTTGTTTATCCATATATTTCATATAACCAATCCTGTCATGGTATCTAGAGCTATGCGCGTGCTACCCGGAGTCTCAAATCCAAGTCTCTCCAGGGTCCACCCAGGTCAATGTCCGTAGATCAATGACCCTCCCTGGAGGTTATAATTCATAGCCTTTCGGAGAGTAAGGAACCCAACGGGGACGACTCCACTCAGTCAGTGCTCCGTGACTACTCTGGGGTCCACCTAAGCCAACGACCCTCCCCAGAGGAGACAATTCATATATAAATGATGGTATACGAAAAACCTTTCAAGGGTTCATGCCGGTCCCCATAAACCGTCATGAACCATAAAACCTTTCAAGGGTTCATGCCGGTCCCCATAAACCGTCATGAACCATAAAACCTTTTAAGGGTTCATGCCAGTTCCCATAAACCGTCATGAACCAGAAATCCATTTGTGGGTCCCTGACCCGAAATCACTATCTTAAAACATAACTGGGCCCTAAGCCCGAATCCACATACAAACAGCACCTCAGGCCCAAATAGTAAACCAACTGGGCCTCTTGCCCGATTTCGTCAACTAAATGGGTCTCGTGCCCGATATCGTAAACCAAATGGGCCTCGTGCCCGATACGTAAGTCAACTGGGCTCCGAGCCCGATTCGTAAACCAACTGGGCCTCGAGCCCGATATGTAAACCAACTGGGCCTCTGGCCCGATGCCTTGTTAAATCAAATGGACCTCAAATCCGAAAGTTCGCAAATCAAATGGGTCTTGTGTGTCACGACCCGACCCATCTAACACAATATTGTCCGCTTTGGGCCCAGCCCTCATAGTTTTGTTTTCGGGAGCTCACGTGCAACTTCCCAGTAGGTCACCCATTATGGGATTGCACCAGCCTCAACTCGCTTAACTTTGGGGTTCCAATCCCCCCCAAAGCCACTGAGCTCCCAAAAGGCCTTGTGTTAGATAGATACGTGCCCACACATATATAGTACTTCGCATTTCCCTCCCCGAGCGATGTGGTATCGTTCACCAATCTTACCTTTCCAAGCTCACGGGTCTTGCTCACCGTTCTTGCTTCCAAGACCGGGTCTTACAATCCACCCCCCTTGGGGCCCAGCGTCCTCGCTGGCACACTTCCGGTCAGGGTCCAGCTCTGATACCATTCTGTCACGACCCGACCCATCTAACACAATATTGTCAGCTTTGGGCCCAACCCTTACGGTTTTGTTTTCGGGAGCTCACGTGCAACTTCCCAGTAGGTCACCCATCATGGGATTGCACCAGCCTCAACTCGCTTAACTTTGGGGTTCCAATCCCCCCCAAAGCCATTGAGCTCCCAAAAGGCCTTGTGTTAGATAGATACGTGCCCACACATATATAGTACTTCGCATTTCCCTCCCCGAACGATGTGGGATCGTTCACCAATCTTACCTTTCCAAGCTCACGGGTCTTGCTCACCGTTCTTGCTTCCAAGACCGGGTCTTACATCGTGCTCGGTCCATATTTCCAAATTCGAAATCGATTCAAGAACCAATTGGGCCTCTAACTCGAGAACGTAACTAAGAAGGACTTCGAGTCTGAGGCTTTCAAAAAAAAAATGGGTCTCGAACTCGAGTTTACCTTTCAAATCCAAAACCATTTCATAAAATCATTTCCAAAACTATAAGTACAAAAAATCAATGTAAAACCGTAAAATTTTGATTTACGTACAAGCATGTAAATCGCCTCGAAATGCGTGAAACTATATAAATCACAATCATCCAAATCATCATCATGGAATCATATCTATAAATAATATAAAACATTTATGCATGCATAACAGTTTAGAAATCAAGGTCCACTCACAGACCGTCCTAAGTTGCCGCCTTGGTTTGCGTGCCGTAAGCCTCACCGAGCTAATCGTAGTCACTGGGACTCCCAAACCTGTCCAAATCAATCTAAAGGGTTACTAACTACCTTATTAACCTCTCAATGAAGCCCCGTAATTGTCCTGAATTTTTAACTATTTTAAATCTCAAACCTAAACCTTCCGATGTCCCGATTATCGAGACGGTGTTCGATCGACACGAAACTAGTCTGAAAATGTTTGTTACATCGAAAGGATGATTTCACATGTTGGAACCCTCCTCAGAAACTGGGCCGCGCGCCCACACGCGCCGCTTGAAGTGGCTGCGCGTGGGAGCCTCACGCCACTGTTCATCTCCTTCTTCCTCGCCTGAACCGGACGGTCCACCTGGTTCCAATCGGACCGAACCGACGTGGCCGGTTCAGTGCACAAACTCATCCATTTTCGGTCCATTTTTGTTCATTCTTATTCCTAAACCTCTTTCTACTCATTTCCAACCAACCTATGGATTTAAAACACCTAAAAGGAGCAAGAAACTACTTGGGAAGATCGAACTCATGGCCCCTGTTTTTCTCCTCCTCTACACAGGAAGCTCAGCCATCCCTCGTCCATGATTTTGATTCCAAAAGACCCAAGTGACCCTTGGAAACATTTACCAACCCTTAGAATCGATTCAAAACCTTTAAACCCAAAAATCCAATTTTTAAAACACTACATCACGGTTTTGGGTTCCTCCGCCGTCGTCCCTGTCATGCCCAGCTCATCACCGTCATGTCCTCGCAACTCTCAGCCTCCCAATAGTCCTTCACACGAGCACATGGATGCAAGCATGGTGGTGGTGTGGTGAGTCGTGTGTTTTGGAGGGTAAAGAGTATAATGGTGGTGTGGTGAGTCGTGTGTTTTGGAGGGTAAAGAGTATAATGGTGATGAGGTTTTTGGAGAGGAAATTATGAAGATGAAGATGATGACTAATATGAACATGAATGGTGAGGATGTGAGGGAGAGATAGAGATGGACGGCTAGGATTAGAATCAGATGAGGTGAGAATAATGGAGGGTGATTTGAGATGAGAAATAAATAAAATTATAAAATAATGAAATAATAATATTTTAATGTATAGATCCACTTTTTAGGGAATTGACCAATGGGACTTATCACTCATCCATGGGTCCCACTAAAATATCTGCCCAATCAGATATTGTCACCTCATCATCGCCTCATATACGTGCAAAGTGAAATCGAACTTCCGTGACCCATAACTTTCTCTTTCGAAGTCCGATTCCGGTGTGCCGCCTGTCTACGGATTCGTATTGACCCAATCTACGTAACAGTCCTCGGCCATTGGACCTCTCAGGTCAAAAGTCAACCATTTGCCCCTTTTTAACCAAATTACCAAAATGCCCATGAACTTCCGAACGTCATAACTTCTTCCTCGAATGTCGGAATCGGACGTGCCACTTGTCTATGAACTCGTGACGCCCCGGACTACTTCATGGTCATCTGCCAAAGTCCATGTGACCGGCTGAACGAAAAGTCAACGTTTTGCCCACGACTAAGGGAAAAATCGTCATTTTGCACCGTCCGTCCGCAAGTACCCCACTAATCATCGATTAACCTCACTAATATTTGATTAGTCACTAATCTAATCCCGAAATTCGGGACGGGTCGTTACAGTTTCTCTTCTTGATTAATTTATTTACTTACCAAAAAAAACATTTTAATATTCAAATAATAATAATAATAATAATAATAATAAACGCATGCAATGTATTATGTGTACATAAATTTGCATTCACCCTCGTCCCTAACATATTTTTTTTTTTTGCATAGCATTTCCAGAGATAACTTGAAATTTAGAGATTCTCTAATTTGAGTTTAGTAATGAGTTAAGGGTTAATTAAGATAAATAGTAGGTATGAAAAAAAAAACTCGCGATGTAATTGTGTTCTTGTCCAAAAACCTTTTTTTTTTTTTTTCGTTTTAGCAGTCGAGTGGACTCGAGGTAGCCCTTATTAGACCTCCACGCAGAAACGAGTCTACTGAGTGAGGGGGAGGACTACTCGTAGGGTCTCTTTGCTAGTGATGTGATATAAATGATGTTGGATGCGTTGAGCGTAATGGGTCTTTTGGCCACGGTCGATCCCTAAATAGGCAGATCAAAAAACAAATAGGCCTTCATCTGAAGTGCACGTGGGCCACTAATAAAGGGCTGCTAGTAGACAATGTGAGTCGGTTCCGTTTGTAGCAGACTGAAAGTCGTATGAATCCTATCATGATGAAGCAAAAGCTAGGGTTCGTTGGCATACTCAGAGAAGCCTTAGACCTAATCTTCAACAACACCACCTTCATTCTATTCACCTTCTGTCCTCTCTGCCGCTTTTCTGCTTTTCCCTTCAGTATGAACCATTGCTCCAAACAATACTGCTTCGAATCTCAGAGTTTGTCCAGCAACAAGATCTCGGTAACTTCAGCTACGATTGGCAAACACTGCTGCACACGGCAACAAGAATGGCCGAGATATTTTCCAGCAATGTGATTCAACTGGGAGCTCTCTATCTGGTTCCCTACCATCTCCTGTAGCTCTGCACTGTCTACGTGAGAGTTGATTTGGGATCCAAGATGCATCATGTAGAAGGAAAATCAACATGAAGTCGAAATTTAGAGGTGCTGTAGTCACATACGTCTGGGTTCTTTTCTTGTCAAGTTGTGCGCTACTTGGAACTACGTGGTTAGTATCAATCTACTATGTGATAACGAGGAACTTGGGGTCTAAATATACTCTGTTTTGGAGTGCTATATAGGGCGGCTTCTATGGGACTGATAGCAAAGCACTTGGAATGGAGTTCTATATGGAACATGGGGATTGTGGTTTCAATTTTGGAGAATGCAAAAGGACCTAATGCATTGATGCTCTCTGCTCATCTAAGCAGAGGGAATGAAAGGCAAGGGCTTCTATAGCACTCGCTTTCGGTGTTTTGGGACATGGCTTGAGGTGTTCTTGCCTCTATTTCAAATGCTACGATAGAGGACATGGGATTTTTGCTCAGATAGGAATTTCCTGCCTGGCTAATGGGTGAAGTGGGTTGCCTACATGGTTTACTTCAGCAACTGCAAAAATTGGGTTTTGACGAAGGTTGATGAAGAAATGGGAATAGCTGAAAGGTGTGTTCAAAGAACAGGGAAAAAGCAGGTGCTGAAAGGCAAATGTAGAGAGAAAGATGTAATCAACCCGGTAGGTTAAATAGAGGCAAAAACTAGCTTGCATATATATATATATATATATATATATATATATATATATAACTTCGTAACTAATCATAAGGAAAGACGATCTTCGAAAGGATTCTTAATAGCATCGTTGCATCTCTAATAAATCCCAATTGGGACGAATTCTAGAACAGAAATTTAAATACCAAATTATTGCATGGTTCACGGCTCTGGGAAAACTATTTCAACTACGACAACAGAAAATCTGATTGTTCGAAGATGCTATTGAAAAATTTCCTCAATTTGCTTTTGCTTCAATCACCTTCTTTGCAAAAGATGGCAGACAGAAAGAAGCTGTATGAATCTGGAAAAGAAAGAATAATTGAATCAAAATGAGAATGAGAGTAATATTTTGATGAGCTCACTCAAAAAGAAGCAATATCACACACCTCACAGTTGTAAAATTTCAAGGGTCCTTGCGACTTTTGACTTGCATTTGCGTCAATTGGATTCACAGGATGCTTAAAATCCACGGAGGGTCCCTCGGTAGAACAAAGCATAAAACCAATCACACCACTGAAACAGAACCAGAAAGCAAAATCAGCAGTGAAGATAAGAACATGTCCCATCGGGAGTAATCCACAAATCAGCAGTGAAGATAAGAACATGTCTCAACGCCAACTTATCATAATAGAAGACAATTGATAACTAAGGTTAATGTAACTGATGGGATTACCACTTTTAGAAAAAATTGAAGAACAAAGAAAGCTTAGGAAAAAACATGGCAGTCTCTAAGTCACAAGTTGCATTTTTTAAACCACTAGTTACGTGAAAAATGAAAAATAGTTGTAAACACAAATGTGCATGAGCACATCAAGTGTGTCTGAGAGAGAGAGAGAGTGCCTTGGATATGTAGGGACAGTAGTCCATGCATAGTTGACAGAGCCTTTAAATATCTGGCGGCAGTTTTGCACAATATCCTCAATGATGTGCATGTGAAGCCATATACTCTCGGCCTGAGTGCACACAACTCCTCCTGGACGAAGAGCCTTTGCTACTGTCTCAAAGAATGGCTTCTCAAAAAGCTCTTGAGCAGGACCTAATCGAAGCAAACAACAAAACCAGTAAATTCACAAAGTATTGTCCATGTTGCCACTAGGAGCAAGATGCATGAATTATATTGTTAATACCTATTGGGTCAGAAGAGTCCACTATAATTGCATCATAGGTTCCTGTGGCAACAGCCTTCAAAAATGCAACTCCTACAATAATAAGAGAGTTTATGAGAAACATGTTTGCAAGAAACAAAATTAAAAGCCACAGAAAAAGGGCAGTAGAACAAGCTGATCTTACCATCACCAACATGAAGTGTAACCCGGGGGTCATCATATCCAATAGCTACAGCAGGGAAAAATTGTTTAGACACCTGGAAGAGAAAGAAGCAACGACCCATTCATTATTATTTCAACATATACTCAGATGTCTCGAGTCTAATCATGCATGTCAAATGATAAGCATATAGTCAGCAATCATTCACTCAAGTAACATATGTATGAAATATAGCATTAAAAGCCTAAGCAGAAGGAACCAGGGGATATAATTGTTTACTACTTACATCAACCACCATCTTATCAATCTCACATATATCTATCTGCTCAACAGAGGAATGACGAGCCACTTCCCGCAGGACCCCACCATCTCCTCCACCGATAACCAAAACCTAAAGAAAGCCAATTTGGAAATAAGATTCATGGACAACGAATCATAGAGAATGAAAATACTTAACATTACATCATGTTCTTAACATAAATTTGTAAACAATAGAAACGGGGGTCATCAAAGTACATTTCTAGTGAGTGTTGTAGTTCAACAAAAAAAGAACATCCACCTTCTTTGGGTTTGGAATTGAGCAAAGTGGAAGATGAGTAATCATTTCTTGATACGCACATTCGTCCCTTTCAGTTAGCTGAATCACACCATCTAATACAAGAACCTTTCCATAGGTCGCTGACTGTAAACAGAAGTCACAGCATCAATTGAGGTATTTTTTCCTTGTTTAAAAATGATGAAACTATTGACACAGTTAGAAATGCACACACTCACACGCGCGCGCGCACACACACACACAAAACTGACGTCTTTTGAAAAGTGTCAATTACCTGGAAGACCATCACATTCTGATAGTCAGACTTCTCTTGAAATAACATCTTCTCTATCTTCAAGGAGTGTGCCTCACCTGCATAATAGCATGTATAAATCAATTCCCAAAAATCATATAGCCTACTTCTATGGCCAGTCTATCAAAAAAGGGGGAAATACAACAATCAATCAACAAAATATGAACGGATTATTATTTACAGTGTTTATAGGCAACAAAATATGCATTATTAACTTATCACTGCAACACCCATAAGATGAAGAAATTTATTAAACAAAACTACTGGTATTTCAACATTTCACATCAACATTTGAGCATATAAACTGACAGAATAAAAGGCAGGCCCAACCAAATGGTACAATCAATTAGTTTCAATCTAAATTCTTATACAAAAACCCATACAAATGTTATAATCTATACACATAACGATTCCCACAATTTCTGAGCTGCCAAACAAATGTTATAGCGAAAGGGAAAATGGGATGTAAGAGAAAACCAACCTGGCCACATTGGGCTAATCTCCGAAAACCACCCAGGAATGACAGCAGAGACGCAATCAGGCTCTTTGCCACTGTCCGTCTCCATGGACAGCGTGGAGGCTGCAGAGACGCCGTTCTCTTCTTCCTCTCTGGGCCTCTTTACAGGAAAATCGGCGGACCCCACCACGCCTTCTTCAGCCATACCGAAGAGACAAGAAACAAAGAAAACGTTAGCGCCGAAATCAATGAGTGAGGCGAGAAAGAGAGAGAGCGAGCGAGGAAGCGGTGCAAAGGGCTGCTGAGAGGGAGAGACCACACAGTCCTGGTGTGTTGCTCGCTTTATATAAAAGTCAGGAATATGAATAAATGTATCATATTCTTTATTGATTATTTTATTATTTAAAATAATAGAAAATTTGAATTTGTTTGGTAAATCAATTTGGTGAATCATAAAAGGCATCTGGTATTCTGGTTGCAGCTGCCACAGATGTTTCATCGTTTTGGGCCTTTGGCAGTAAAAAACCTAATTTTATCCATTCACGAATGAGTGAAAATTAAAACGGTAACTATTAATTAATTTTTGATAAAATTATATTTTATTTAAAAATTAGAATATGATAATTCTTTATTTTAAGATTCTTCCATTATTTTTTTTAGTCATATTATCATTTTTTTATAATGTATAATTAGGATTTTAACTCCATATTTTATAATTAAACTTAAAACACTTTTATAATTAAACTTATGTATTATATTTTGATTTTTTTCTTAAATCAAGAATGAAATCCGTATTGTTTGATTTTAATGGTATGATATAAAAAATGTTAAGGGGTGGGAAGGGAATGGTGAGTGGTGTTTACGTATAAGTGGTAGGGTGTTTAGGTACAGGTGGTGGTGCTTATGACTTAGGATATTTTAATTCCTAAGTCACAAGTAATTAACCTAATACTTTAATATCAGATAATAAACAAATTTGAAGTTTAAAAGTATCTTTGAAGAATTCTTACACCTAATTATCTTTTTTTAAGTTAGATTGTCCTTATAGCGTTGACTTGTAGATAATATGTTTCAAATTCGAACCACAATGACATATTATGTGGAAAATTTCCTCCTTCCCCCTGTAATAAAAAAAAAGGTTAAATTATCCTTATATTACTCTTTAAAAGGAAAAAAATTTAAAAAAAAAATTTATAAATATAAGTAATATTTTCATAAAATAGAAGAGAAAAAATCTATTAAAAGGGATTAAAAGTTTTAAAGGATATTTGAGTAATTAGACGGTTAGGGTTTGTAAAGTTTCAAAAATATAATTAGAAAGATTTTGAATAAATATAAATGTTATAAAAAACTAATCAATATAAAGCCCAAATAAAAATGTATTTTCTGCAAGCGCTTTCTTAGAAAATATTTATTTTATAATTGATTTTAACAAAAGTGTGATTTTAATGAAAGTGTGATTGTCTTCGGGGACATCCGATAAAATTGGAACGATACAGAGAAGATTAACATGGCCCCTACGCAAGGATGACGTGGATAAATTGAGAAATGGTCCAAATATTTAGAATGCATATGTCAATTTGTTCTTCAATTTTTTATTAAAAATAAAATAAAATAAATAATATCTTTTTTTAAAAAAAAAAAAAAAGGAAGGCGCAACACCTAAATCCATTATCCCTTTTTTTTTACCCCAGCTTCTTTCATTAGTCATTATTATTTTTTAATTTATTATTTTATTTTATCATTATATTATTGTTTATTAAAATATTTATTTTTTAAAGGTTATTAGTGAAATGGTAGTTATGTCTGCAATTTTTTGTGAAGCCTATTTACCCTTCTGGCTTTATAACAATTGAGATAGATATATTGTTTGGAATTAGGGAATTCATATTCACACTTTATTTTTCTCTTCGTACCTTCGTTTTTTTTTACTTATAATTTTTTTTAAAAAATGATCGTATTTGTTATCCACTTAACTCTTGATATGATTTTTGTGTGACTTGAACTTACCATATTTATTATATACAAATGCAAGTTCATTCTAATTGCTAAGCTACTCAAAGTTAAGCTTTTAGTATCATTAAGTAGTTCTTATTTTTAAGAATCAGTTTTAAACTAAGTTTTGATACTGTTTGATAATATATTATGAGGCTGTGCTTATTACTGAAGCTTTTATGTGTGGGTGTGTGTTTTTTTGCCTTCCTTTCTTGCTTTTAGACTACCTCTAGTCCTCTAGAAGACTAGAACAAGGCATGGAAGCCTGGTCCCTATCTCTACAGCTCTGATTCATTCGGCCACTATATATTTATTTATTTTGTTTATTCAATTTTGGAAGTACAATACGAAATGATAAGATCCTCAATTAGGGTTTCCTGAACTTAGCATTTGTTTTTTTATGGATGAGAACAGACAAATGTCACAAAAATCGTGTTGCGCTTGATATTTGTGCATTAAAAATCCTCATAAAAAATAAAATAAAAATTCTTCCTCTTCAGTAGGAATGTGCATAATTATCTATGGGCATGGATACTCATAGGTATTGTTGAAATGGGTAGCAATTAGATGGGTAAAAATTTACCCATCATCTAATGGGTAAGGTAAGGGTTTGCCTATGGGTATTGATGGTATTTAATACCCATTAAATTCAAAGTATATTTTTTATCCATTCTTCAAATTATCTATTAATTTTTAACACTTTTTTCCCTTTACTAATTTTTTTTCTTTCTATTCTTACTATTATTATTATTTATTAGGTATTATTATTTAAAATTACTTTATTTCAATTAAATACCAGTTATTTCATCTTTCATCAAAAAAATTATACAAAAAAATGTTATGAATTTATATTAACATCAATTTTTTTAAGAACTTAAAAAATTCATTTTAAATGATTTAACAAAAATCAACGTAAACTATATAAATTTTTTAAGATTTCACAACCATGAAATAATTTAAAGGGAGTTTTATAAATTCTTAAAAATTGTTTATAATAAAATTTCTAACGAGTTTTTTTTTCAAGTTTTGAATTCGATTTCGACATTAACTACTCATTCTTCATTTAATTGGAAAGTTTTCGGAGTCAAATTCTCAAATAACTCATTCACTAGTCTTGGTCAACTCGACAAATTTTGATAATTAAGGATAGAAGGGTAAATTAGTCATTTACTCATTCTCACTTTAAATTTCAAGACGGATTGTAACAGAAACTCCAATAGAAATTGAGAGGATTTGAAAAAAAAAAAAAAAAGCAAACGAAATTGAAAGGAAAAGATATTAGAAGTTAAAAATAAAAAGTTGAAGACAAATGAAAGTAAAAAAAAAAAATTAAAAGAAAAATGACAAGAAAAATAAATTGAAATGTATAAAAAAATTAGAAGTTAAAACAAAATGAAACACAAGGAAAAAAAATTGAAAGGAGAAAATAAATGTAAAATGTCATGGGTACCCATTACCCAATCTGTAGGGTTTGGGTAAACCCTCAAAAATTGAGGATGAGTCTGAATGGGTATAAAACCCATTTGTACCCGTGTAGGGTAAGAGTTTACCCACACCTTCAAAAAAACTCATTTGACCATTCCTACTTTTCAGTAGTCCTGTTAATTGGTTCGAAAAAACCGACCGAAAAACCGAACCGAACCAGAACCGAACCGAAAAAAAACTGAACCGAAGGAAAACCGAAACTGTTTGGAGAAAACCGAACCGAACCGAATCGAACTGGTTTGGTTTCGATTTTCGGTATAACAACACCGAACCTAACCGAACCGAACCGAATGGACCTAAAACCCAAACCGAACTTAACCGACCCGAACCGAAATGTTTTAGGTTACCTTGTAATGAACATTGATTAGTTATAATGGATCTTGATTAGTTGTAATAAACATTAATTAGGTTGTAATGGACATTAATTAGATAATAAATATTGATTATTGTATAAAAGTACAAAGGTTTTTAGAGAAAATTGAACCGATTCAACCGAACCGATTCACCATAATTTGAAGAAAAAAAAACCAGTTTTAACCGGAACCGAATCGAACCGAATAAGAGGAAAAACCGAACCAAACCGCATTGGAGGAAAAACCGAACCGAACTGAACCGATTTTTCAACCGGTTTCAGTTTCGGTTTCGGTAAAAAAACCGAACCGAAAAACCGATTAACACCCTTACTTTCCAGGGTTTTCACAATTATTGTCATTCATTTTGTATTCCTTTTGAGGTTTTTTTTTCCATATATAATGATCCTTGTGAATATTAACTTTGTGGAATTCAAAATCACCCAAAAATTATGGAGATGGCATGTGATCCATAATTTTCAAAATGCCCAAATTATCTCTGATAATGGCATTAACGGCTTATAAGCATCCACACAGTAAATAATGTATTTATAGTTAAGTACATTATTAAATCGGGTTAAAAATCTTGATAATATTGATATTCTCCAAGAAACAATTGGTATTTATAACAATAAAACATTTGTTATTAATACTAATTATCATTATTATCATAATTACTATTAATGTTAACTATCATTATTATCATAATTATTATTAACATTAATTATCATTATTGTCATAATGAACAATTATTATAATTATTAAATAATATATTTTATTAATAATATATTATTTATTAATTAAAAATTCAATTGATCAATCAGAACGATCTGAGGCTCCCAAGGTTTTCCTATAAATAGCGAACGATAACTAATTGTTTACTGTTTGTAGAGATTGGGAAAACTTTTCGCGGCAGATCCGATTTTTGCTTCAACAAACTTTATTTTTTAATCGTATTAAATCCACAATTCGTAATTTCATATTATACAATGACTATAAAGATTACTAAGAGTATTTTCATTAGACTAGTTAAATATATAACTTTCTAAGTTAATATATTTTTTTTTTTGAGAAAATTTCCAAAATTCAACTTTAAACACAGTAGCTATCTTTCTCGTGGAATGGAGAAACCATTAGAAGCTCTTAAATCTATAGAGAGGAAAAGATTTCTCAGAGGTTCCTTAAAATTTAATACTCAGACTATTTTCATTAATATCATTGTTTTTTATTCAACCTTTGTTATATTTGTTATATTATTTTAATTTTATTAAGTATTTATATTGTCAATCCAATAAAAATAATACTAGCGACTGTTTTTCTAGTTAAAATAATGAAATTATTCGAATAATTTTATGTGGCCGGTGGCTTTGGTTGCATGGTGTTACCTGTGAGTAGGGTATTTGTGTAATTGGGGACAAGGCGTACGTACGTACCTCCTTTTGTTTTCAACACATATAGTTGATTACTTTGCAAACGAATTAATTAAAATTATAAATTTGGTATGAATATTTGAATTTTGAGCAAAAACTAATATGAATATGTGATAATATGTGATGATGGTTTAGGCTGATTGGTAAAATGGATGAGAATTATGAGTGTGAGTGTGAACACATTGTTCGGTAATGATAACTTGTAGGCGCGCGATGCTTTCACTATATGATTCACGACAATGATGCTCAAAGGACGAACTTTTTGAGTATTTCATTTCAGCTTTCTATTTCCATATATCGATCCTCCTTCTTCAGTCCTCATGTGCTATATTAGTGGACATGTTTCCGTTTTCCTGGTCTGCCATGCATGCACCCATGCACTCATGATTTCGATATCAATTCTAACGTTAACTTTACGTGTATTTATCGTCACAAAATGTTAGTATTTTATTTATTCTTAAATATATTTATTTTATTATATTATATTTTAAAATCTTTATTATTGTAAAGTTAATACGAGAGTGAATTTAGTGTTACACGCTTCACCAAAAGATTTAGATTAAAATACCCCTTAGCCAAAACCCTTTTTTTTAAAACAAAAAAATTACTTGAACAAAAGAGAAATTATTATATATAAATTTAAAAATAAATATTTAAATGGAAAAGTGAGTAGTTACTCTAATACTCATTGTTTATTTATTTACTTTAATTTATCAATTTCATTTCATTTCTCTTTATTTCTTAAAATTTATATAAAAAAAAAAGCTCTTTATTTCTTAAAATTTATAAAAATAAAAATAATTAACATACACATGCAAGTGCATAAGTCTAGTATCCCTAGAAATTATTCCTATACTTATTATTTTTTTAAATATTTATACTTATTTCTTAAAAATTATAAATAATAAATTCAAAATCAAAATCATTTACGTACCCACGCATAGAGGGAGGGAATAAATCTAATATATATATATATATATATATATATATATGTGATAAAATCCTTTTTCTTTTTTAAATAATAACGATTGGATTGTTTTGAAAAAATAAATAAAAATACATATCAATCTCGGCCAAAATGGGCAGGTTAATGAAATTTTGTAGCCCAACAGCAGTGTAACATAATATCATTGACATTGGGTACCTAGTCAAGCCGGCCTGTTGGGGGCAGGATATGCTAATTAACATGACTTATTTAAATGGGCCTACGTTCTGATACCCACTTTATCACGTGCCGATTTCTTTATTGGAATTGGTGTCACGTGCCGCTTCTTATTTAATAATAGTGGCCGAGGTACAGAGTTTTTGTATTATGTTTTGTATATTTGGTCATTTCTAACGATACTCTTTTAGAGGGTCATTTAAATCAAAATTTAACTATCTAAAAAGTAGTTTTTTAATAAATAGTATAGGGTTATATTTTAATCTTTAGCAGTTGAGGACTATGTACTATTTTATTTTATATTTTATAATTTTTAATGTATTTTTAAGTGTAATGAATTAATAAATACATTAAATTCACATCTTAACTATTTTTGAATATGTGACAAAATAAAAATATTTCGTATAAGATTATTTTTATCACGTATCGACTTGTGAAATTCATATTTTTTATTTATTATTTTAAGATAACAAAATCATAAAGATATTGATAAGATAATTTGTCACCTGTATACACTCGATTAATTCTCAAGATTACCATCTCTTAGTAATCTCACATAATCTCAGTTGTATAAATAAAATCATATAAAACATTGATAAAATATCATTTAAATTTCTACAGACGACTACTTGTCTCATTACAAAATAATGTGGTCTCATTATGGTGGATATAATAATGGCAATCCATTGTCATGAAAAACATGTATGTCTTACTTTCGAATCTTGATGTTTGTAAATTATTTTTCACGAGTCTTATGTTTTTTTTTTATTAAGTATTATGTTTGTATTTTTTTAGTTATATCTTTTGTATTTGTTTTGGCACTTAATCTATTGTAATAAATGAATTTTAAGCTTTGCAAAATTCGATTTGTAATATTTAAAGTGACTAATTATTTAAACTTAATTGAAAAATATTTTTATTCTTAATCTAAAAAGAAAAAATTAAAAGATAGAAATTTAATACAACAAGTCAAAAATAAGAAAATTAAATAGAATAATTTAAGTGTAAGGGTCCCCTTCAAGCCCACTAAATTTGGGTTGGTAAATGTGATATTTTGACTCATTAGCTATTATAATTAACTAGGCTTTGGGCTATGCGTTTTATTGGGTTGAGGCTCTTTTTCTTTTTCATTTTTTCATCAGAAAGATCCTCTTTCTTTTATATCATATTTTATAAAAAAATTTATATAAGATGTAGGAGTTTATTTTGAGTGGAGGCCTTTTTTTTAATGTGAGGCCCAAAGCCCAGGCCTTGTTCGCCTTGGACTTGGGTCGGGCTTGGTGGACCGAGCAATGCACGTCTGTTTGGATGATTTCCAAAACACCACCTCCACCATGAGTGACACAGTGACACTAGTGGATTTCACACTGGGGGGGGGGGGGGGGATTCGAATTAGAGATTGATAGAAAAGTAAGGATATGGGCTCGCGTGAGTAGGAAATAGGAAATCCGCTATATTTCATTACATAATCCATTGTGCCCCTTAAATATTTCAGAACTGGTGATATGACAATCCAATGTTCCTAATTAGGGCTTTAAGTGTACCTACTTAATCTCCCAACTTCATGAGAAATGTCAGGCCTTGTACAATTCATTAAATACATTAAACTCCCAATGATTTGAGCGTATTTAGATTGCAATACACTTTCACCTTTGTTTTTCTTCTATTTAGTATTAGCATCATAAGGTGTAGAAAGAGACTTATAATCAAAACATTCAAATTTCTTCAAAATCTTTCCGATATAATGCTTTTGGGAAAAGAAAATACCGTCAGAATTCCTTGTAATTTTGCTCCCAAGAATTGCATCAGCTACACCCATATCCTTCATTTCAAATTTCGATGCTAAAAATAATTTAGTCTCATCAAGGATTTCAAGATTAGTTCCCAAGATAAGCATGTCATCAACATATAAGCATATAATCCACACATGAATTATTAACTGATTTACAATATAAACACTTATTTGCATCATTAATCATAAAGCCATTGGAGAGCAAAATTTTATCCAATTTATCATGCCATTATTTGCGAGCCTGTTTCAAACCATATAAAGATTTTACAAGTTTACATACCTTATGCTCCATACCTTGAACAACATACCCCTCTGGTTGGTCCATGTATATCTCCTCATCTAACTCACCATTTAGAAATGCTACTTCCACATCCATTTGATGAATAATGAGAAGTAGATGCTAATGCAATTAAAACTCTGATTGATGCAATTCTAGTTACTGGAGAAAAAGTATAAGAGTAGTCTATATCCTTTTGTTGTTTATAACCTTTAGCAACCAACCATGCCTTGTATTTGTCAATGGATCCATCAGCTTTTAATTTCTTCTTAAAAATCCATTTACATCCTAAAGTCTTTGCACCTGCAGGCAGATCTACTAATTCCCAAAAATGGTTAGAAAGAATAGATCCTACTTCATTTTGAATAGCTTCTTTCCAAAATAGTGCATCTGGAGCCAAAATGGGTTCATTATAAGTTTGTGGATCATTGTCAATTAAAAAAGTGAAAAACCCATTACCAAAATTAGTTTCTTTTCTTGCTCTTTTGCTTCTCCTTTGCTCAATTTCAGATTTCTCATCATCTATGGATTCAATCAATAAATAAGGCACACTATTCGACTTGTCAACTTCAAGATTCATAGGAAAAATAATTTCAAAGACATCAGCATTTTTAGTTTCTACAATAGTATTTATTCACTACGGATGAAAAGTTGAGAAGAGCGGAGAAGTCAGAAGAGAACAGAAAGAAAGGATTGTGTTAAACGTGAAGAAAATGAGGGGTAATTTCATCCCGTTAGTGTAAAAAAAAATAAACAGTATAAAAAATATGACAAATTGAAAGGGCATTTCAGGAAATCATTGTTCATGAACAATGGAATCCTGCTTGCCTTTTATTATAGATAGAATTGTAAGCGGCGCTGGTTTGTGCATAACCAATGAACATTACATCAAAAGTTTTTGGCCCTGACTTAGTTTTCTTTGGCTCAGGTAAAAGAACCTTAGCCAAACACCCCCACACTTTCATGTAAGTTAAATTAGGTAAATATCCTTTCCATAACTCAAAAGGGGTCTTTCCAGTTTTCTTCTAAGGTATTCTATTTTGTATTTGGCAAGTAGAACGAATAGCTTCCCCCACAAGTTTTCCTGTGCTCTTGAACTTACTAGCATAGAGTTCACCATTTTTTTTAAGTTCTATTCTTTCTTTATTCAGCTACGCCATTAGATTCAGGGGAATAAGGTGGGGTTACTTCATTTATTATGCCATACTTTTCACAAAAAATAACTAAAAGAATTTGAATCATACTCTCCTACTCTGTCTATTCATAGTCTCTCTATTTTCTTGTGTAATTGGTTTTCTACTTCAGCTTTATATTTTACGAACATGTCTCCAGCCTCATCTTTATTTCTAAGTAAATAGGCCTTAGTGTACCTTGAAAAATTATCAATGAAAGTTATGTAATTTCTTTTCCCTCCTCTAGTCATGGTTTGTTTTAAATCACCAAGGTCATTATGCATTAAGCCAAGTAAATCAGACTCTCTTTGTACAAACTTACAAGATTTTTTAGTTGTCTTTGACTCTACACAAACTTCGCATTTTTTAATTTCTGAGCAAGGTGAAAAAGCTATCATTCCACAATCTTTGATTTTCTTGATATACTTGAAATTCACATGACCTAGTCTACCATGCCATAAATCAATAGTCAACCATAAGCATAAGAAGTAGAAGCATATCCATTAAGAACTTCAGAAACATTAAGTACAAACAGGCCCTGGTTTAAATATCTGTTTCCCAAAAAAAAAACCCATATTTAGTCCAAACAAGTTTGTCAGATTCAATAGCCGTTTTGAGTCCCACTTTTCCAAGTAAAGCAACAGACACAAGATTATACCGAATATCAGTAGGGGTGACAATGAGTCGTGTTGTGTTGGGTTCGTGTCATGTCATAAATTCTGTTTTATCCATTTATGTCCAATCCAAATTCGACCCATTTAATAATCGTGTCAAGAATGTCCAACCCGAACCTGACCTATTAATGACCTGTGTAACCCATGTAACCCGTTTAACCCATTTAATAAATAGGTCATACTCAAAACCCAATTAATCTATGACCCGTTTGACCCATTTAACCCGTTTAACATGTTTAACCTATTTAAATTATAAAATTTAGTAGATATTTAGGTAGATATATGGGTTAGTAATGACACGTTTATTAAATTGGTCAATATATAAACCAATATACGGGTTAACCTATTAACCCGAAATCTACCCATTTATTAAACGGGTTAACATGTCATTATATGGGTTAACAGGTTAACCGAAACCCACCCGTTTAATAAACGGGTCATAACAGGTTGACCCGAAAATGATCCAAAATTTTAATCGTGCGGGTTGACCCGGATAAATTTCCTGCGGGTTTCGAGTCGTGTATTGAGTCGTGTCAAAAATTGTTACCCTTAAATATCAGGCACATAAAGAACATTATTGAGAGATAAATTTTTACTAGAAGTCAACTTAAGTAGATACTCTTCAAGAAAACAGCTACTTGATGACGAACCAGGGAATACTGATCATCAGTTTCCAAATCCTCAAGAACCATAACAGCGAGATCATGCACTCCTTATTGTTGTCCCGCTGCGACATCCTGCACATTTTTCTATTTTTCTGATTACATGGTTTCATTCCGACGGTTGTTTTGAGGGCGTGAGGGGCTACTTATATAGGCCTCAACTTTAATTTGCTTCGCCTGGGGGTGAAGGGATGCTCATAATTCATCTTGACCTTCCTGGGCTGTGGTTCGGGGATGCTTGATTCTCGATGAGAAGGTCCTAACGAAGTGATTCGTTCATCCAATTCAGAAAGTTTCAGTTGCACCTTGTTCTCAAATGCAACTTGCTTGAGCTGAAGATCTTGCATTTCCTTGTTCGACTCAAAGATGACAACCTTCTGCTTCAACTTCTTATTATCGCTTGCAAGCTATCAAACTGTACTCACATGATAGGACCCGTCCCAACTGGACTTTGATAACTGTGTCCGGTCCTGCTCCCGTCTGACAAGTCAACTGAAGTCCCAAAATTACCCCTCAGCACCTGTCAGACAAGAGATAACTGCACTGATCTCTACTCATGCCTCCGCCTCTCGATCAGCCCCAAACGTCGTGCCACGACCTGGAGGCTCATCAAAACAGAAAAGGTGTGAGTGGACAAAAATAATATCATTTAAAAACACTTTCAAAATACATCATTTACCCTCCAGTTTATCAAACCATGCATGCATAGGGTAAAACATATGAATAACAATAACCGGCTTTCCAGCCAAATCACATAACAAGTATCAAATCCCGGCTCTCAAGCCAAACATGTGAAAACATAATCACCTGGCCACACAGACCAGAAACCCGCTACTCAATACCAGTACGCAATCACAATCAACATCAAACAGCACTATTCACAAGTTCACAATCAATCAATCAATCAATCCACACTATTCACAAGTGCACAAACAATCACACTGTCACATCCGCACTATGCGTAGGCCAACCTCGGGAACTGCACTCAGGCACCATCCGAGTCATATCAGTCATGTCTGAGAACTGCACACGCACCATCTAGACGTACCACATACTCAGGAACTGCACTCATGCAACATCCGAGTCACGTCTAGCACTACACTCGGACCATCCAGAACATGATCCAGTATCCACAATCACAAACACAATCCATTCCACAAACACATATCAATCATATCCATGACTTCAAACCAAGTCAAATGCATTCCGACAGGGTCTCAAGCCCAAATATCATTTACACGTAAATCCGTGAAATCACATTGGAAAATAATAAAATAATCCAGAAATCATCCTCGACTCACCAATTAAGTCAAAATATCATTTTTAAAACTTTTTTTACTATGGGCCTAGCCCAAAATATCACTTGCACATTTCTCGTAAAACGTGCCCAAAAAATCGATTAAAATAATCATTAAATCACAAATAATCATGCCACATCATCAGGACATCATTGCAACTCAAATCAGGCAATCAATCATGTAAAACATTTGAATATGCATGCATAATGGTTTATAAAATAAACGTCCACTCACACACCGTCCAAATCGCTCGATTCTGAACTGCAGACTTTCCATAATTTTTGACACTTGCTAGGAATCTCGAATCCTGTCCAAAATCATTACTCAGGATCACTAATGATTTTGAACTGACAGAGCTTGACTGTTCTTCGAGAAATCGATGTTGAACTGATGTGAGTGAGGTAAGGTTCTATGTAATTGAGTTTACAGATCCCAAATTAAACCTATTTCGATGCAAATGGACGTTTGAATTGTTGAAAAAGACGTTGAATTGATGGAGAATTAAACGAATTATGTCGCAGGTTGAACAACCCCGTTTGAAGGGAAGTCGGGTGAAGAAGAACATTGTAGCAGGTTACTGTAGCAGCGCGTGAGGGCGCGTGGGCCCGATTCCCGAGGTGAGTTCAACATAACTTTTGTTCTATGCAATGTAACCAACATTTTGGCGTTGGTTTCGATATTAATGCTCATGGGTAGTTTTCAGGTTTTCTGGTTTAAGTTCAACTCTGCTCAAGGTTCAGAACTCGCCAATTAATTCTTTTTCTTTCCCTCTGTTTCCTCTCAATTACACCAGTTCTCAATTGGGTTTGGTTGCTGGAAGATTGATCCAGTAAGGTCATGGTCTCTCTGTTTTTGTTCAAAGAACACACACGCACGCACGGTTATGATCAACACAAATATCTCCACATATCAGGCCACTAATTCGATCTTACAAGTGACATGTGTCACGTAATAACATATCTGAGTCACTAGTGGGTGATTCATCAAAACCCACAAAGGACAATTTTATCCCATAGAAGACAATTGACTAAAATGCACTTGGCTTCAAATTACGAAAATGCCCCTAACCTTCTTAGGCCCATAACTTTCACGTCCAAACTCCGATTGACGCATGCCCCATGTCTAAGATTCAGCGTCCCGATACCTATCCAACGGTAATTCCGGAAAGTCCAAATAAGGTCCCGATCAAAAAGTCAACTTCCGGCCCTTATAACCAGGGGCAAATTGTCATTTCCTTCAACTTTTCCAAATTTTCCCTTTTTCGAATTTCTGGGTCGTTACACACAAGCTTGTCGACAAGTTGCTAGCAATATTGTGATATCATTCTTAGCTAGAATTGTTAAATCCGGGAGGCTATCATCGTCATTTGCCACAAAATTTCTGCGGGCCAACAACCACAGAGTAGGCCCAGCAATCTCGTCTTCCACAGTTGGAAATAAACTCCTCACTTACACCTGCATTAACAACAACATTCATATATTAATGCTCATACAATGCTGTTAGGAAAACCCTCTACATCAATGAAGGAAAGATCAACTATGACACTTACCACTGTTGATTGGAATATCAAATTTTATAGCTGGTAAAAATGGGCACCTTTCACTTGCTTCTAGTGCAGCATCCAAGGAGCGTAATGGATTTCTTGTCACTATCATTATACCCCAGCTTAGTGAAAGCGAGTAATAATTCAAATGCCCACATTTTAACGCCCAAAAAAATAGTTATTCACAATTAAAAATGGAAACTTGCATACTTTTTCACAAAACTAACTGACAAATTTAAAACATGCATTGAATGTAGCACACATACCTGAAACGCATATGCAAGGCCATGCATCTTATATCTCCACTAGTTAGTTTTACCTTCTTTTTTCACCCTCCCCCCCCCCCCCCCCCCCCCCCCCCCCCCCCCCCCGTTTCCTTCACTTCCTTCTTCATCCTCTCCATTGTACTTTTCATCAACTTTCTCTTAGGCTACGTTCTTTTTTTTTTCTTATAATGATCAACTAGCGCCCTTGCTAGAGAGTCACTTTTTCAATTGAAACTCTTTCCCAAGATATTTGTTCCACTCTCGAGATTGTCCACAAGATCTAGTTGATAAAGGTCTGTGAAAGTGGAGGGTTCCCTTCCAAGTAACACCATTTCAACAAAGCATATGAGGGCTAATTTCAATTTATCCTCTAAATCCTCACATGACTTGAATGCCTCCTTAACCATGGCAATTTTAACATTTTTCTCGTTCTCAAAATACTTCTCTCTTCATTCGACTATTTCCATCAAATGATCTTCGTTATGAAGCATTTCCATCCTCAAGCCCTGTTATGTAGCAAAAATGCTTTCTTGTGAACTGCTTCACATGTCCACCAAGTAAAACAACACACGCATTAGATTGTTGCAGACGAGTGTCCATTATCTTGTGCACCAATAGTCCATGCACTATGACATGGCTCCATTCTAGGGCATCTATAGCAAAAGATGACCAAAACAAGTGGCCTCAAATTAAAAAAATCCATCGACACCAAGTTGATCTTTTTATCAGTTTAGGCATCTCCTAGTCTGAAAAAGGATTATACCTTTGTTCAGGAAATATACTCCTTTGGAATGACTAGATTGTAATTCTTACTTGACCTGCATAATCATTCACTTAACAAATAAGGACACTATTAGACTATGAGGACACTATCAGACCATGAGGACATAGCCAGACTATGAGGAGATACTATCCGACTATGAGGATACTACTACTAAACTATGATGGTACTATCAGACTATGAGGGCATTATCAGACTATGCGTGTAACGACCCGTCCCGGGAATTAGGGTTAAGACCTTGTTTAAGATGATATTAGTGAGCTTAACCGGTGGTTAGTTAGTTAGGATAGGTTCGTTAAGGTACAATGACGATTTTGCCCCTAAGTTGGGCAAAATGTAGACTTTGAGTTCGGGCGGTCAAATAGACTTTGACCATTGACCGTGACGTAGTTCGAGACGTCACGAATCCGTAGACAGGTGGCACGCCCGATTCCGACATCCGAGGAGGAAGATATGATGTTCGGAAGGTTGAGGGCACTTTCGTAATTTGGCTAAATTTAGGGAAAAAGTTGACTTTTCGTATGACCGGGTTTTGACACGTTGACCTAGGATAGTTAGGTAGATCTCGTCGTCCTGAGTTCAACAATAGGCGGCACGTGTTCATCGGAGTTGGGATGCGTGAGTTACGGGTCTAGAAAGGTAGTGGCATTATCGTAATTTTGGTTTAAAAGAAGGGCAGTTTGGTCTTTTGTACTTTGGGCTTGGTGCAGTCGGATTTGGACAAGTGTCCAGGGCAGAGAGAAGATTTTTGTGTGAGGCTTGAGGGGAGGGTGACACGTGGGGCTTGGCTAGAGGGTTCTAGTGAGTGCACGGGTGTTTCAAATTGTGCAGGTGTGTGTGTGCCTGTGTGTGTGTTCGAAGAAGAGAGAACAGAGAGGAAGCTTGAGAGAAAATTGAGAGGTGATCGTGAGTGTTGGTTTGTTCTGGTGAGTGAGGAGTGATGTGACGACCCGTCCCGAGTATCGGGAGTTAATATTATTTATTTATGATTTAGAGTGACTAATCTGGGATTAGTTGAGTGATTTCGGACGAATTGTGCAAAATGACCGTTTTGCCCCTAGGCGTAGGTAAAACGTTGACTTTTAATTCGGACGGTCAAATGGACTTTGACCAATGACCGTGACGTAGTTTGGGACGTCACGAGTTCATAGACAGGTGGCACGTTCGATTTCGATGTTCGTGGTGAAAGTTATGACGTACGGAAGTTCAAGGGTATTTTCGTAATTTGGACGAGATAAGGGGAAATGTTGACTTTTTGATCGGGAGGTCCGATGGCCAAGGACCGAGGATCGTTAGGATGGTCTCGATGCCCTGAGTCCGTAGACAGGCGGCACGCATCAATCGGAGTCCGAATGACCGAGTTACGGGTCTGGATGCGTGAGGGGCATTTTGGTAATTTTCTGCACAAGGGCAGAATAGTAATTTCACAGAGTTGTTTGAACGGTTACTGTAGCACCGTGGATGGGGAACATGGCCAGTGCACGGGTGGTTTGTTTATGGGGCAAATTGCTAGCCTAAACTATTGTATATGTTTTGTGGAATTGTTTATTAATGATTGTGCGATGCAAGGCTGTGTGGGACGGTGAGGTTGGCCATTAATCTATGGTTGGTGCACCTGAAAATGGAAGAAAACAGAGGACTGTTTCCCACACTTGATCAGTCATCCCCAGGCAAAAATTGAGTGGGTTTTGAACGGGAAGAGAGTTTGGGTGCTGAGTGAAACACTCTGAGATTGAGAGAGGGAAAAATGAGAAGGTTTTGGTGTGTGGGGTGTTCTGAAAAACCGGAACTGGTTCTGTGTGAAGTTCAAATTTGAACTTCCAGTTTTAGGCCAGTCCATGACTATTCGAGGATTGAATGAGCTTCCTGGAACCTCCACGAGTAGATCCAGATCAAATGTGGCCATTTTCGAGGCTCCTAGAGCAGTGCACAAGCGCGGCGGATGGCCGGAAATCCAAGCTTAGAGTCGTGACGTTTAAGGTGATCTCTTGTCCAATTAGTCATGTCTTTTGGTTCATATTAGTCCTAATGAGCTCACTGTTAAGATAATTGGATTATGGTTTGGAAAACTCAGAGTTTGGGTGATCGACCTGTTTGGGTGATCACGGGTCCTGGGTCTGATTTTGGGACTGTTTTGGCGAATCAGGGACATGGAAATTTGATTAGATAGTTGAGGAATGTGTTGGAATAAAAAACGGAAGGAATCGAGGTCGAATTGATGGTTATCTAATCGGGTTGGAATCGCGGGTATCAGACCCGTTTACCAGAGAAACGGGCGAGGACGGTGACTGTAGCAATCAATGTAGCAGGCGCGTGGCTTTCACGCGTAGCCACTCACGGAGGCGTGTGGGTACGAATCTCGAGGTAAGGTCAACATGACTTTTATCCTATACAATGTAACGAATATTTTAGCGTTGGTTTCGTGCCAATCGGACCCCGTTTCGATATTGTTCGGGATGTCCGAAGGTTTTAAATCCAGTTTTAAAATAGTTAAAAATTTGGGAAAATTACGGGGCTTTAATAGGATGTTAATGAAGAGGTTAGTGACCCTCTAATGCGATTTGGACAGGATTGGGAGTCCCGGTGATAGTGGTGTGTCCCGGGAAGGCCTATGGAACGCGTATCGAAGCGCTCGGTTAAACGGTCTGTGAGTGGACATTGGTTTTATAAATTCGATGCATGCATAACTGTTTCATGATTGTTATAATTGCTTTTATATGCTTTGATTTTGGATATCAGTGAATTTATGTGATTTCATGCATTTCGAGGCGAGTTACGTGTTTGCACATAAATCGAGGATTTCTTGATTTACACTGATTTCCATAATTGTGGTTCGGATATGATTTCATGAAACAGTTACGGATTTGATAAAGTGAATTCGGGCCAGGGGCCCAATTGATTTAATAAATCAGGCCAAAGGCCCAGTTGATTTGAGAAATCGGGCCAGGGGCCCAGTTGACTTATGAAATCGGGCTAGGGGCCCAGTTGATTTATATATACAATTTCGGGTCGGGGACCCTAAAATGGAATTGAATAAATGATTTCGGATTTGATAATCAACTATTTGGACTTATGACGGTTTTATGGAAATTCGGGGCAGGGCCCTTGTGATATTTTGGAAATGAATAATAAAATGTGTTCCATAAAACCATCTCGATACGAAGATATATATTGGTCTCCTCCAAGTGTCGGGGACACTGGAGAAGTCACAGTGCATTGTCTGCGAGGGGTCATTGTACGGAGCAGCCGGACCGTATAGTGACTCAGGAGCAGGATTGGTATGATTGACGTCAAGGACGTCAGACATCGGGGATGTCAGAGATATGGACCCGGTGAGACCCCGGGCAGCACGTGTTGCTTAATACCGTGAGATACGACATCGGGGACGTCAAGCGTCTGGGACGCTAGGCATCGGGGATGCCGGAGATGGAAAAATAATAAATGAATATTACTGGATTTATGAAATAACTCTTGGATTAACTTTTGGGATTTGAAACTATGCTTTGGTTTCCGGGCTAAGGCCCTAATGATTATTTCTAAATAAATTTGTGATTATTGGCTTTTGGTGCATGCATATGTTTTTACTGAGGGGCATAAATGTCTTTATAAATGTTTTAAACAGACTTGTTTATTTTTGTCCACTCACAGCTTTTGTTTTTAATGCCCTTCAGGTTGATTCCGGAAGCGACTGCAGCAGAGACTGAGACATCGTACACCTCCTCCATCGATCCTTGTGCACTCTGGAAGCCCGTTTGGGCAGTGGCAATAGGTTATCCCTTGTCTGACACCTCTTGTCAGACGGGAGCATGACACATTCCATGGTAATCCCGGGGGGATTGGGATGGGTCGTGTCAAGTGACCAGAGGATGAAAGAGAGCTAGGGAGAAGGTTGGGAGGTGTAGTGGTTGTGTGTGTGTGTGAAGTGGGAGTTCACGGGAGAACCAGGAAAAACAGAGAAGAGGTGAGAGCTCGTGGTGGTGGTGTGGCCGTGTACGGTTCAATTGAACTCGAAGGGAAGCTGGGGAGGACTCTGTGACCTCCAAGGAGTGCGGCGGTGAGCACGGCGGCGGTCGACGACAGGTAATTTCTTCTCCCCGTGATTTACTCTGTTTTGGTCGTGAATGTCAAACCAAAAGTTGTGAAGTCTGGGGTTGAGTCGACAGTTTTGGTGAGTTGGGTAAGGCTCAGGGAGGTCCTAGGAAGCGTCTAGTGTCGCCACCGTGACGTGGGAAGACTTGGGTGGCCAGAATAGGAAACAGAGGTTGTTCGGGGTTTTGGTTTCGAGTTTGAGTCGACGACTTAGGGGCTGTGTCGTGGTATTTGAGTGAGGGGGTAGGTTTCTTAGGACTGGACGAAGAAGCTGGTGAAGAAAGGGAGGAAAACGGAGACGGGACGACGGTGAACCGGGAATGCCAGTTCAGACCGGTTCACGCGAGGTAAACGACAGTGAACAGTGCTCTGTGTGCAGGCGCGTGAGGCCCACGCGCAGCCACTTTGGGCGGCGCGTGGGGCCGCGTGCGGCGGTGTTTGGGAAAACGGTCAACATGGCTTTTGGTTTAGGTGTTGTGACGAATCCTTTGGATTAGGTTTCGGGTTAATCAGACGTCGTTTGAGGTTAGTTCCGCGAAGGTGAAGGTTTAGGGTTCCGGTTCGTTACGTTTAGGACCCGGGGATTTTTGTGGAAAATGAGGTGGACCTTCGTAGATGTGTTAGTAATGTTCTTGGGTGATGGTTGACAGGTTCAGGATTTCCCGAGGAAGCCGAAGAACGTACAGGACGTTCAGGACGCGATTGAGGGCTCGGTACTGTGAGTGGACCCTTTCTCTTAACTTGAGCATGCATAACTGCTTTTAATTACTTGTTTTATGGTTTTATATGTGATTTCATGATTATTGAATATGCTATGTTGGTTTTACATAATTGCACGTTTTTCGAGGAAGTACGGTATTTGGCACGTTTTACGAGAAAAACTTTGATTCTGGATTTTGATGTTATAGTTTCGGGATTTCAAATGATAAATGATTTCTAATGATTCTAAAGGGATTTTGGAACATGATTTTGAGGATCAAGGTTTTCAGTTTTAAAATCGGATTTCGGAAAGCGAGCTTTGGTTTTAAAGTTGAAAAGTGGATTTCCGGATTTGGGTTCGGAATGACGGTTCTGGATGCCGGAAGGGCTTCGGACCAGTGATTTCGGATTCGGGTTTGGAAGTGGATTCAGAAATGGTTTTCAAATGGTTTTGATTGGATTTGCTGGATCTGGTTATTGGGTTTAAAGACCCGGATATTGTGATTGACGGGGGACGGGCCCGGATTGGGTTTAAAGACCCAGATTGAGTTTAAAGACTCGGATATATTGATATTTCCCTCGTAGGACTATTGAGTTTAAAGACTCGGATATTATTGAGGCCTGGATAGAGTTTAAAGACTCGGGAGTTTAAAGACTCGGGTAGGTCCAGTAGGTTTGGTCGGATGATGATGGCTTGGTATTTATGTTTTATGATACAGTTTTATGATTCTTATGATATGAGTTCTATAATTGTTTTTATAATAATTTAGTAAATGTTTTTATGATTATCTTTACGTGATTTATAACTGTTTTGATAACTGGGTTATGCATGTGATTTTAAAACGGAGGGCTAAAACCCTGGTTTTATTATGAAATGGTTTTCGGAAATTCTTTTCTTATTTATGGTCCACTCACACCTTCTGTTTTACATTGCCCTCCAGGTCGTGGAGCTAGCGCGGGATTGTGACATCGAGGCAGCGTCGGAGGCATAGAAGTTACAAGAGCGACCCCGGAGTGTTTTAAGTTTTCCGTGTGCGTGTATCTAGTTTATCGGTTTTCTTTCTATTGTATTTAGTACTATGCTCTGTAAACCTTTGACTTCATGATGTTTCATATAGTTTCTCCTGCGTCTGACTGTGTACTTTGGTGGTTTAGAGTGAGTTTACTTTTGTGCGTGTCGGGGTGTCAGACGGGAGCAGGATTTACCTCGGTTTTCGGGGTGAAACCGGGGTGGGTCCTGACAATGCAGACACTATTAAACTATGAGGACAAAAATTAGCTTACTTTAATGAGAATTCAAGCTATAAGATGAATTATTGTATGGACTACACAACCTAGTAACAAGGTATAAGCATTGGGAAGGTTTTTGAATGAGGTGAGTAGTGATATGCTATAAGTTAGGCACAAATATGACACTCATGCCTTTTTCCATTTACAACTATCAATGCTATATCTTTGAGTACACTCACTACATAAGAACCAATGGTCAAATGCTTTCCATCATTATCATTAGAATAAGACCAACCAATGATCAAATGTTTTCCATCATTATCATTATCATCATGCATTCTTCCACATACCCTATAAATTACATGGAAACATCTCTATGAAACATAAGTCAATTGACAGCGCTTATAGGTTCGCCACGAGAATACAATTTTCAACAACATCTCTATCTGTTAGTTGATTCATATCACCCATTGTTTGATCCTGAGATGACCAACTCAATGAGACCCGCTGGGGGTTCTAGGACCAGCCGTGTGGTGTCTTGGGCCCGTTGGGGGCGTTGCTGTTCGACAGGGATCCTGCAAAGTCTTGACACCGTTGTGGTGCCGGCCAAAGAGGCTCCGATGCCTAAGTTAGTATCTGAGTGCCGAGAGGCAAGTAAATACAGTGCTCTGGATCGGGTATGAGAGCGTTACCTTTGTGAAGGGTTTCGAGGTATTTATAGTAGCCATAACTGTGGTAGGTGGGCTACTGTTGCGGGAGCAGGTTGTGCTTTGTGGCTGAGAGTTGCCTGACAAGCCCTGGACATCTGGAGGAGGCGTCAGCTAGAGTCCCAACCTGCCTCCGTCAGGGAGTTGGTATGGCAGAGTTGGTTAGGTGACTGTCGCAGCCAGCTGGCGTCTGTACCATGTCAGGTGCCGAACGACAGACCTGCAGGTCAATGCCGATCGGCAGGCCACGGTGTGAGGAGCCGATCGGAGAATCAGTGGGTGTCCTTCCTGTCCTGGCGGGCCCTGTGCTTAGGTGGTCGGTCGATATGGTATCAACACCCATAAAATCAAAGAAATGTTTTCTCAAACTCAACTTACATTTTCCAGCCTACAACTATAGTAAATCAAAAACTAGATTAAGACCTCCTATGAATAAAAAAGAGAACAATTTCATAGCCACAGTTCATATGTGAGTTAGAGAAGTTGGCCCCTTACCATCTTATTCTCAAAATTAATGTTTTCTACAAATGAGAAACCATTTCACCTCATAAGCAATATATGAAACAAAATAACTCAACCAACCAAATATAATCATCTGGGTTTGTTAAGTGTGTCAGCTTTCAATATACAAACAACACAAAACAAGTTATAAAAAATAAATTAAGAAAAGAAAAAAAATCAACTTTCTTCATCTTAACATGCTAAGCAACGAAATGGTAAATGCCCAGTTATAAAAATTTGAAAGTTTTGACAACCCAACTGAGATTTCGAAGGTATTATTAAGCTAATATTCAAATTTCTTTGAGCTAATATTAAAATTTCTTTGAGCTAATATTCAAAGACAAATCTACTCACTTAGTCGCAATTTCTTTCTTGGTGGGTATTGGGTTGTTGCGATGAAGAAAAAGAATGGAAGAGAATAAAGTAGGCACAATTTTGAGAAGAAGGTGATCGTGATTTGGAGAAGAAGGTGATCACGGTTTCTTTCTTGGTGGGTATTGACACGACTCATCCCAATCCCCTCGGGATTAATGCGGGATATGTCATACTCCCGTCTAACTCACGTATGACACGAAGGGCCAGACAAGGTATAACCCAAACCTTAGCCCACTCGGGGCTTCTAGAGTGCGCTAGGATCAGTGGAGAACTGTGATGTCTCGGTCTCTACTACAGCCCGCTTCCGCGATCAACCTAAAGGACATTAAAAACCATAAAAGCTATGAGTGGACGAAAATAAGTAATTTAGTAAAACTCATTTCACAAAAGACATTTATGCCCTTCACTAAAACCATGCATGCATACGAAAACCAGTTAATTCAAATATAATAAAACCGTTTATAAAACCAAAGCCATTTCCTTCCTCAAATCATTAGGGCCTTAGCCCAAAACCATAAACCAATCGTGTGGGAACTCATCCCAAAACCATAAATCCAAACCCTCAAATCCAGTAAATCCGTAAATACGTAAATCCAATAAAACATGTTTATACCAATCCTTGGCATCCCAAATGTCTGGCGTTCCAGACTCTTGACGTCCTAGATGTCATGTCACGGGGTCTCTCCGAGCCTATCTATGACATCCTAGATGTCTGACGTTCCAGAAGTCTAATAATAGTAATCCTGCTCTTGAGTCACTATACGGTCCGGTCGCTCCGTGCAATGACCCCTCGCAGGGAATGCATTGTGACTACCCCAGTGTCCCAGATAGCTAGAGGAGACAATCCACGTATCCACATATAAGGATCGTATATGGAAATTTTTTTATAAAATCATTTCAAAACCTTTTAGAAAGGGGCATTTCCTGGAATACCATTAAATCCATTTCCTTTCCATAAACCATAAATGGGACTTATGCCCGATATCATAATCAACTGGGTCTCCAACCTGAGAGTTCATACTAAATGGGTCTCAGCCCGATACCTCATTAAATAAAATGGACTTCAAGTCCGATTCCATCTTTCCAAATCCGAAATCAGTTTATCAAACCACCATAGAAAACACAAGCACGTATAAACACAGTATAAAACCTTAAACTTGGAAATACGTGTAAATACATAAACACAAAATACCACAATCATATTCATCAAAATTCACATTTATAAAACATATAAAACAGTTATGCATGCATCATATTTAGAAAACAAAAGTCCACTCGCAGACTGTCCTAGCTACGCCTTGATACGCGTGCATAAGCCTTCCCGGGGCTAATTCACCATCTTCGGAACTTCCGGACCTGTCCAAATCATACCAACGGTCACTAACGGACTATATAAGGTCATACCTAAGACCTACGAGCAGTACCAGCCTGGGAACGCATCTCGAGGCTAAAAATCTCAATTTGACTAACCTAACGATCTTCGATCGACCCGAAATCACCACCATTGGATCCGGATCATTGAAACCTTTAAAATGACATTAGTCCTACCTTGAAATTCATGCCCACACACCCTCAAGCGCGTGGTCAACACAAAAGTTAACGTTGACGTCAGCAAAAGTCAACACTGACGTCAACGATCAAAGTCAATGCTGATGTCACTACTGACATCAACCTGACGTCATCCCTGACAAGTCTAACAATGCCACATGTCAGCTGTACACTGGTCCACGTCACTGGCATGTCAGTGACATGTGGTAGCCCGTGATTGGGCCACGTCACTAACATGTCAGTGCTGACTGGGCACTCATATGTGACACATGTCGATCCATGACTGGTCCACCTCTGACACCTGTCAGTCTGACATGATGACATCATCGCTGACATCATCTCATCTTCAACCTTGGGCAGGTCAACCTGAATACCTGCAACTGGGTCGTGCAGACCCGTGACCCTGACCCGGCCCTAAATCCTTCAATCCTAACCCAAATTTGATCCCGTTTCTTCCTTCGAGATCGTCCAATCCTCTCTAATCGATCTATGGACTCAAAATTGGGAAATAAGCCTAGAATTATACCTTTGATTGAATGAACAGTAGCCCAGATTTTCACCTTTGATTTCTCTCTATTCTAGCCACTGTTGCCCTCGAATCCAAGTTCCTAGGCTTGTCTCATTCCCTAAAACATCATTCCATTCATCAAATCGATCAACAAACCCTAAAATCCTACTTTCAATTTTTTAACGTAAAAACATACCGTCTCGGGTTTCCGACCACCATGCACCGCTGTCCATCCCGTTACCACCGTCGTGATCGTCTCAGCCCATTCTCTCATTTCCATTCACAAACCAATAACAATAGATGAGGATTGAAGGGTGTTTGTGTGGGATTGGGTGGTATAGTGTATGGGTTTCACAGGTTAAGGGGGAAAACACAGAGATGGTGAAGATAAAGATGATGACCCAATTAATTGGGGTTTGGGCCAATCAGATTGGTGACACTTGTCACTCATCTAGTGTTCCCCCACAGATATTTATCCAATCAAAATAGTCCATATGTTCAATTTTTCGGTTTTCATGAATAGTTCTAATTTTCGTTTTAGACCCGTAACTTTCCCGTCGAACGTCCGATTTCGACGTGCCGCTTGTCTTCGTGCTGCATGTCCACATGACCTAATATATGTAACAGTCCTCAGTCCTCATGCATTAGACTCGGGAGGTCAAAATTCAACTTTCGCTCATTCTCAGGGGCAAAATCGTCATTTTACACTAATCGCGCGTAATTCCTCGACTAATCAGGGATTAGTCACGATAATCCTCCATTAATCCCGTGAATTTGGGACGGGTTGTTGCAATCTTCCCCCCTTAAATAACTTCGTCCTAGAAATTTAAATTATCCCAAGTCTACATCCAAATTGTGGAAATCCAAACCTGCCTCACACCTAGGCCTCACATTCAATGTATCCTCTCGTGTACGTCCTCGTGTATAATTACATGTCCACAAATTGACCACACCTTCCAAGTTGATATCACTTAGACATTCGTTAAATCAAAACATCATTTCACTCTCCTTGAGATTTGATAACTCTCAACTCAACCATCACATTAACTGTCTCCATACATCGTATGCCACCGGCCCTCACGGCCCCACTGTTACTACTTGAGTCGACGCCACAAACCTCGACTCACTCTGGAGTCTTACTGAGGTACCTCGTATCCAATTCTCCCTCAAGGTAGCGTAAGATCCTACCGTCATAATAGCACGAATCTCATCACGCATGCCAAGCTCAAACCTGCGGCATTTAACGGCCTCAGTACTCACATTAGTCAACTCCCTCAGCGATCCATACTGATTGTAGTGAGAGTCACAAAGTAGTCGCTTCACGCAAAGCAACTTGACATCTTAGCCCACCTATGGTCATACTAACCACTAACTCACTCAACCTGAGTATGCGTAAACCAATATGTCACTCACATGGGAATTGGTAGTAAAAATTTCTTATTTTTAATTTCAATGGAAGCTAAAATCAGTCTGATTGGACTCCTCAAAGATGAAAAGAAATTTAACTCGACCTGTGTGTAACTGGACCTCATCGAATACTTGCCTAGCAGTGATAACACATCTCAGCTCTAGCGTTCCACTAGCCAACCACGGCTTTGAGCACCAGCTCATACAATCACTGAACCTTATAAGATCACTCTAGACTAGCGCACAATATTCAATGTCCAATCCACGTCATCACCAAACCAACTATATTGGAACTAATTCGATTACCAACATCTCTCATAAACACCACTGAGGCATACCATACACCACCAGCCACCACTCAGGCCTGTTTAAGCATTGCTCTCATACAACGTACGTAGTACGTAGAAACACCTGCAAACCAGTCCAAATTATGGCTGAATATAGTTCCAGTTTACTCATCCTCCATTCCATGTCCACAACATGGCTGAGAGCCAATCGCGGTTCAATTTTGGAGTCTGTCTGTCCAATCCAATACTAGATAGATCATATACTCCAGTCCCAATCACATCATCCAAGGTGTACCAACTCCGAACCTATCGGATACCTGCCAACATCCTACTCATCAATTACCATCTCATACCAGATTGACTCTGAAGGGAAGCCAATCCCGTCAATAAACCTCAATCACAGAGATAACCTCCGCCCGACAATCACTGAGACTTGCAGTCTGAATGAGTGAATCCAAGATCCATACTCACTCACATATCCAACCTCTGTCTTGTATTCTCCTACCTCATCATTCTTGCGATCCAAACTCGCTTCGGTTTACTCGGCTGTGAGTCGACACGATCATCTTAATCATCTCGATCCACTCGAGTTCCAGCCAACTCGACCAAAACTTGCCCACACATCTCGATCACCCCGATCATCACAGCACTACTCAATCCATAAGATCTCGATCGCCGCGATCTTCGCAACACACTAGATCCATGACATCCCGATCCTAAAATCTCGACTACTTTGATCGTCACATCGTCACTACTTGATCCATTCGATCCTGATCCACAACATGTTGATCCTATGATCCATACTAACTCTTTCGCAGATTACGACCAAATTTCGGTTCATAGGGTCTTACACTCTCTTTGAATCCATTAACTGTCATATCACTCATCATCAAATTTCCACATCTGATTAGATCGCCCAAAAACAGAGCACGTCTAGACTGTGGGTTCTCTTCAAGTACATCATATCGATCAGTTATAGTCACTCCTTGTTATAGTTACCTATCTGGACTCCATCGTCATATTTCTCTTCATCACCCCACATAGGAAAAAATCAAGGATGATCCAAGACGATGACATCAAAATTCATCCTACGTGAATTTAAACACAATTCCCGCTACACTCACCACGTCTGGTGACATCAAGCACCATCTGCTAAATCCAAGCAGAAAGTGTGAAGTCTCCTCCACCAACTTCGGAATATCCACTCATGTGTTTCGTAGACAATCTAACTTAATACCCAACTCGCCTGTCCATTTTATACCCGTATGCACATAAAAAAGGATGTCATCCATCACTACTTAATTCTCACGTTTCCACCTTTATGATTACAACCCCTGAGCACGCAAGGGTATGCTTCTAGTATCACAACCACTAAGGTGGTATGGTGTATGAGTTTCACGAATTAAAGGGGAAAACATAGAGATGATGAAGATAAAGATGATGACCCAATTAATTGGGGTTTGGGCTAATCAGATGGGTGACACTTGTCACTCATCTGGTGGTCCCCTATAGATATGTATCCAATCAAAATAGTCCACGTGTCTAATTTCTCAATTTACGGGAATAGTTTCGATTTCCTGTTTTAGACCCTTAACTTTCCCGTCGAATGTCTGATTTCAACGTACCGCCTATCTATGAACTCATAACGTCCCGATCTACGTAACAGACCTCGATCCTCGTGCATTAGACTCAGGAGGTCAAAAGTCAACTTTTTACCCATTCCTAGGGGTAAAATCGTCATTTTACAATAACCGTCCATAATTCCTCGACTAATCAAGGATTAGTCACGATAATCCTCCATTAATCCCGTGAATTTGGGACGGGTTGTTATAGATATTTGGTTGTTACTATGAGGAAGAAGAATGAAGGAGAACACAGTGGGAGCATTTTGAAACAAGGAAGGCGAATGAAGGAGAAAAAGGTAGTCGTGATTTCGTTCTCGGTGAGTATTGGGTTCTCACCATTTGAAGCATGGAAGAGAACAAGGTAGGGACAATTTGGGGTTTAGGGTTTCTTCTAGGTAGAGTGTTCAATTGCATAAGTTATTTGACTATCAGGTTACTATGACATTTATATATTATGTAGATTTGTAAAAGTATTTTAGGGACCCCTATTTTGAATACATTTTTGTCAAACCACCTATTCTCATAAATTTCCCAAAAAAGAGTCCTAAGAAAGTAAAATACCAACTAGGTTACTATAATTATGAGAAAGACATTACTCTGTTAGCTTCTTTCTTCCCATCTAAGAAACATGGGTGTCAAAAATTCATTAATAATGAATTATTGATGATAGGACCTATACAGACCCGTCCTGAATTTACAAACTAATTAAAGATTAATGATGGATTATTCAGAAGTAATTAAGGATTAATCGAGGATTAGCGGACAATTTGGGTAAAACGGCGATTTTACCCCTAGACAAGCTAAAAAGTTGACTTTTAACTTGGGAGGTTCAATGGACGTGGACCGAGGACCATTACATAGATCAAGACAATATGAGTTCGTAGACAGGTTCCACATCGAAATCAAACATCTTATGAGAAAGTTACGGGTCACAGAAGGTTCTAAGAATTATTCTTAGTTGCACGAAAATCGAGACAGTTGACTTTTGGTTTTGTCCTTAGTAGTCCCAAAAGATATGGCCTGGACTAATAGATGAGTGATAAGTGTCACTTATCCATTGGCCCAAACCCATACATACATGCATCATTCCCCGTTCCCTTTCATTTGATCATCCAACCCGAAACCCACCCCCAAACCTCCATTATTATCTTCTTCAGCTGAGAAAAGAGAGGAAGAGAGACTGAGGGTGAGCGAGAGACTGGGAGACAGCGAGAGACGAGGCAGGGCCGTCGTGGACGGCGGAGGAGCCCGTGAAACAAGGTAACCCGAAACCTATTTTTAGTTTGAAATTCGAATTAGATTTCTGGACATTTGGGGTTCCTTTCAATGCTTGGGTTGTGTTCAATGAGCTCGTACGAGCTTTTAGGATCCAAAACCAGAGGTGGACGACCACTAGACGGCCTTAGGTGGAGGTTTGAAAACGGTGACCGGATGGTCGAGATACGACAGGGGCAGGGTCGCGAGTCGAGTGATCCAGTTGAAGGAAAACGGGTCGACCCACGAGAGGTTGACGATGATGACGTGGTGCCACATCATCATCTGTCAGACCTGTCAGGCCATATGGCCAACCAAGTGATGCCACATGGCGAGTTGTCAGAAGCTGTCAGGTCCAGTTAGCAGCTGACGTGGTAGGTCCACGTTAGTCATGTCAGGCCATGTGGACTAGTGGGGTGGCGCCACGTGGCAACATGTCAGAAGGTGTCAGATGATGTGGCAATTGACGTGTTAGGTCCACGTTAGCATTATCAAACCACGTGAACCAATGAGGTGGTGCCACGTGGCAGGGTGTTAGGTTGTCAGAGCTGACGTGTTAATGACACGTGTTAGTGATGACGTCAACAAATGACGTCATCATGTGATGTGGCAGTATCAGAGGGTGACACGTGGCACAAATCAAGGAGTGCCACGTGGTAGGCTATAAAACCTATCATGCTGACGTTAGCGTTAACTGACGTGTGGGCATGAATTTCGAGGTGAAACCAGTCTTGTTTCACAAATTTTGACTTTCTGAATCCAATGGTGGTGGTTTCAGGTCGATCAGAGATAATTTGATAGGTCATTTGGAGGTTTTTAGCCTCGGGAAGGGTGTTCGGAACACGTGTACTATTTTGGGATAATTAAGGGTCTTTGATATGGACTTGTATAGGTTGATAGTGACCTTTGGATGTGATTTGGACATGTCCGGACATCCCAGATAGTATGGATTAGCCCCGGGGTGGCTTACGGCACGGGTTTTAGAGCGCGCAGCTTGGACAGTCTGTGAGTGGACTTTATTTTATAAAATATGATGCATGCATAACTGTTTTATATGTTTTATGAACATGATTTTGAGATGCATTGATTGCTCATGCTTTAAATATGATTTAATTGGCATTTTCATAGAAAATGCAGTATGGTACGTATGTCGAGATTTATGTTTTATATGATGTTTAGGCTTCGACCGAAGATTCTACGTACATATGTTTTATGTGGTTTTGATGGTTTCACGGAGATGCGTGAAATCGAGGTTCGAGCATGAATCCCAATTAATATAGACTTTGACTCGGATGATAGTTAAAGGTGATTTTAAACAATGAAATGGTTTTCGGATTCGGAAATATCTTTCGGGCGTATGACCAGTTGATTTATGGTTTGATTTCGAGTATAGTCAAACGTGAGATATATCGAGCTGTGACCCAATTATGAGATTTATGAAAGATATTTCGGGCATGAGATCCAGTTGTGGATTTGATAGGATTCGAGGAATCCTAGGTTTATGAAGTGTTGATAGGCACTTTTTTCAGGCTTGTGACCCATTCGATGATATTTTGGGCTTGTTAACCTATTGATGATATTTGGGCTTGTGTCCCTATGATTTTGAGTTTAAAAACTCGAATAGGGCCTCCGGTTGTGAATATGTTTCCCTGGAGAGCACCCTGGAGATAATGCTCGCCTTTGAGGTACAGAGAGGTCACGATGTGCCTGCTGTCGAGCAGCCGAGGGAGGCTCGACTCAAGAGTGCGGTATATGAGATCGATCGATGATATTTTCACGACGATCTGGTGATTTTCGGCCAGTGATGTGTTCACGACGACATGCTCAAGATCAGAGCAGTTCTTAAGCTTATGAGCAAGCGTTGTTGGGATTGGAATCGTGACTAGTGATGATGATGGGCTGAGATCCCACATGGTTTGATATTTGGGCTGAGGTCCCACGTATTTTATATTTGGGCTGAGACCCTGTATGATTTGGTTTTGGGCTGAGTCCCTAATGAGGAAATGGCTTCGATTGAGAAGCATTTTTCACTGTGTTTGATTTGAAAAGCAATACAACTTGCTTTTGAGAAAGTATTTGAAATGCTTGTTTTTTGATGCATGGATGTTTTTACGTGAAGGTATAAATATCATTTTCGATAAATTGTTTTCTAAACTGATCGTTTTTGTCCACTCACAACTTTTAATGTTTTTGATACCCTTCAGGTTGGGATAACACATTGTTTTCTAAACTGATGCGGGTTGTAGTAGAGATCGAGACATCATATGCCGCCACAGATCCTTGCGTATTCTAGATAACCCCAAGCGGGTTAATGTGTTATCTCTTGTATGGCACGTGCTGTCAGACGAGAGCAAGCATATCCCATGATGATCCAGAGGGATTGGGATGGGTCATGTTAGGACCCTTCCCGACATAACTAAATAATCCAGAGGAATCGTGCTTTCGTCTGACAGTTACAACGTCGAGAAGACATAAACAACTTGAATACATTTATAATCACCAAAATTTTTATCATATTACCCCTATCTGATTTAGACTCGAAACATGACCGTCTGATCTCCGTTTTCGGCATGCCGCCCGTCAATGTACTCAGAAGACCGAAATCTTCCTAATGGTATTTTCGAAATCGTCAAAAACCGTCCCAGTAAAAAAGTCAAAATTTTGACTTTGATAAATAAAAGTCAACCTTTTGACCAAGGGTAAAATGGTCAATTTTTGACCCTTGGAAGTCCGAGCCGTTACAATTGATGACACAAAAATGTCCAAACAATGAAACATTATAGATTGTAAAAGTGACATATTAGAAATCAGAAATGGTAACCAAATACGAGTATGTACTTATAATATCTGACCTTATCCACTCAATCTTCCATTAGTCTTCCATTAGTCAAACCAACATGTGAGGCATACCTACCTAAGAACATCTACCAATAACTCTAAGGCCACCCACAATGAGGGGCTATATCCATCCTATACTAGCAAAAACTCAGGTTTGTTTAAAAAAAAATTCACCACTGGTGATATTTTTGGGCTACATCCACCAAAGCTACTGATGAGGTTTGAGCTAGCGGTTGACAAAATTAAACCCCCAATGTAGCCCATCCAACCCCAAAATGGTGGGTCCATTGTGCTACAAGTTGCAACAAAAATGTCAAAAATGAGATTTTAATCACTATAATTCAACTCAATTACTTGGTATCAAGCATCTAGTTTGATTGTCGTTTGTAAATAAGGTATTATAATTTTATTTAAAAATTAACCCACTCATTTCTTATACATTTTTTATTTTATAGTACTTTTTGTTATTTTTTTTAGTTTGATATATTATTATGCCTCAATTAAAAATTTCACAACCTATATAGTATTCACATATCTTCCTCGTTTGCTTAAGTTTGTGTTTTCAATTTTTTTTTTCACATTTATTCTCTTAATTGTTAACCATCTCCCACAAAAATAAATTATAATGTCAAGAAACATGTAGCTATTTGGCCAAAAAAAATTGAGATAAGGGAATCTGATGTAACCATCCGTATAAGATATAATATTAGAAATTTGAATTTTTGGAGGTTAAAATGTTTAGAAAAAAAAATATTAACATAAATAAAAATTAACCAAAAAATTAAAGAAAATAATAATTAATTACATAATTAAGTTTTTATATTATAAGAATATGATCATCCATATGTAGCCCCAATAAATATAGACTAAGCATTGTAAGTAATTTACCATCTAACTCCAAAGATTATTTCTAAAGCTACATTCACCATAGATATGTCTCCAAATATAGACCACTATTGTAGATAGCCTAAGGATGGCGAAATTGCATCATTCGTATTTCATTCCCCTCTTATATTTCTAATGTACTTTTAGATCGTTCGAGATTAAATTCAAAAGGAGAAAAAAAAGAATAAAGTGTTAAAAAATATTATTATTGTTAAATTAATATGAAATTGGAGTCAAACTTTAATATAATAGTATCTTTTAGGGCAAATTACACTTTAGTACCATATGTTTTATATCTTGTATTCATACCTAAACTTTCGAATGTTACAATTTTTACCCTGAACTCTTTAAATCGTTACACTTTGACCCCTCCGTTAAAATTTCCGTTAAATCTAAAATGAGACCCACAATTTAAATAATAAAATATTAATTTAAATTTTATAAAATTCTTTGTTTTAAAAAAAATAAACCCCAAAGACCACTCCACCTTCTCGCCCATCTATGCCACCCCACCCCAACCCCCACCCTTTCTTTATTAGATTGGATTCAATCGTAAAGATTAATTCTCCATTTTGTTTATTGCTTAGGCCTTTATTTCCAAAAAAAAAAAATTAAACAAATTGAAAATAAGAAGCATAGAAATTCCAAAAATTTTGTGAATTTTTTGAAATTCTTCCAGAAAGAGTATCAATTTCTTTGAGTATTTCGTCACTAAAGGTAGAAATACCTATAGTAACAAAAAAATTCATATGAACATCGTAGAAATAATTTTTACGACTCTGTTCATTTGAATTTATCGCTGCTCAAGGGTTGCTAAAGAGCTGACGCCCTTTAGCAACAAAATGCTCAACCAAACTCATAATTTTTTTTCTTCAGAAAATACAGAAATTTTCAGAATTTTTCCAGAGGTTTTCCTTTAACACTTGAGAACACTTTCAAACCTTCCAACACATCAAAATGCATCCAAACAATTCTCTTAACAATAAGATTCCCATTAATGGCTTATTGCTCCCATTTTATTTCTATCTCTTTGTTCATTTCTTCGAACTCCAATTTCTTTTTTCTTCTCTCTCTTTCTATGCTTCCTACTTTCAATTTGTTTGTTTTCTTTTGTGTAAAGGAGCCTAAGTAATGAGGAAATGAATCCTTTTAAAGGGGTGGTTTTGGAATGGTAGAGAAGGCGCTGGTGTGGTTAGGTGGGTAACACTTGGGTTTTTTTTTTTAAACAAATAATTTTATAAATTTGAATTAATATTTTATTATTTAAATTGTGGGTCCTATTTTAGATTTAATGGAAATTTTAACGAAGGGGCCAAAGTGTAATGATTTAAAAAATTCAGGGTGAAAATTGTAGCATTCGGAAATTTAGATATGAATCTGTTACAATGTATAAAATACAGAATAATAAAGTGTAATTTGTCTTATCTTTTTATATTATGTAGAACTTCATAAAGAGATTAATATGAGGTAGAATTTTATCACTATTCATGCCGTTGTGAAAGCTACCATATGAACCACATGGAAGCATCCTTATCCAAAATTTTATTGGTGAGGTGAAGCATAAGGATGTCATGCAATCATGGATAAAAATATCGGTAAATGTCGCCGAAATTTCGGTATTTTGGGCTGGCGGCACATAAGAAGGGGGAGAGGAAATTCCCCGAAATATTGACATTTTTCTTCGTTTTAAGCCCATAAATCTCTTTATTTCATTAAAACGATCGAGATAGGGCCAAATTGCATGAAAATCAGAAGTAAAACCATTGAGTTCCATTCGGGTCATTCCGCCAGGTCGAAAAACCCGAATCGCAAACCCGCGGCGAGGTTGAAGATGATCGTTAAATGTTAGTGTGTATACTTTATATATTATTTGGTTGCTTATGTTTTCAATTAGGCTTGCTTAGCTGCTGAGTTTATTTTCCAAAATTTAAACTATGATTGTCCTTTTTTCCAAATTTTAAATATATCAATTCTTTCCAATTTTTTAACAAAAATTGACTCTATTTTTTCATCATTTTTTTTTTCCAATTTTAAATATATTTATTCATTTTATATTTTTTTCCATTGATTTTTTTTTTATGCTTATTGTTATGTTTTTAATTATATTAACATTCAATTATAGTAATTCACTTCAATTTATATTTATGTTTAAAATTTTATATTATTAGTCATCGGCAGAACCCTATTGTATCATATTATTCTTCATATATTTATTATATCAAAGTCATTTTATAATTTTTATTAGTCCCATATAACCATCATTGGGTACATAAGTTTTTTTCCAAAGTTTCATTCCAAATTTTCAACTTTTAGACTGAATTTTCGTCATTTTTGTTGACCGTAAACGATATCGATATCGATATCAATATTTTGAGTGAGATATCCATAAATTTGACTAACGATATATCCGTTGATATCGATATTTTCATCATTTCATGCAATGCGTGATGTACACCATGATTTCTGCAAAATTTACATGAGTTTTGTCTTGTAATACTAACAAGAAACCTCAATGTCACATTTTCTTGTATTTAACTACACTCACTCTTGATAAAAATAATAATAAAAAAAGCTTCAGTCACACATTTTCCATTTTTAGAAGGTCATAGAATGAAGGTGGGTTCATCACCATTTATGTGACAATAACAATACATATTTTGGTGAATAAAGTCGCAAATGCTAATACCGATCTTTTTGGAATGACCCACTCACCATACCAGAGGGCTTTGAAGGGGTCTTGTCACCGAGTAGAGTGATCAGTGGGTATATCTATCTAGAGGAGTTTGAAGCAGTCTTGTCACCAAGAGGGGTAGAATGACCAGTGGCACTGTAAACCAATCCACTACTCTTATCTTTTTGAATAGTTAATCATGGCGGCTCGGAGGGTCTCCTCGCTTCTGTCTCGTTCTCTCACTTCTGCTTCTTTGGTTTCTACCGGTAATGAACCCATCCAATTCCAGTTTTTGCTTTTCTTTCCATTTGTTTATGTCTTTCTGTTTATGTGCTTGAATCGTATGGCTTGTGGATAAAATTAATCAGATTGGTTTGTTTATGCATTCTACAATGCATTTGTTCTGCCCTGTTTGGTTGGTGAGGAAAACCCATATCGACTGAGTTTGGATTTTCGGAGATCATACAAAACCCATATCGAATTTTTAAGCATGCGTCTAGTTTCTTCTTTTCCTGAGTTTTCTCATCATTTAGATTGATGGATCAGAGAAAATTTCTGATTTTTAATTTAGTTAGCATCTTTTTCCTTTGGTTGAATCAGAATTTTCTTCATTTGGATAAACAAAACTTTAGAGGGTGAGATGAATGTTTTGTGCTAGTTTCTCAAAACCGATCCAACTAGGCCTGTTCTTTTATGATATATGCATCACCTACTTTCGCAAATTTATACTTTTGGTTTTTTCTTATTGGTATGTTTGAAAGTGACTCGAAATAAAAGCTCTCATTTGTCAAATCGTCCAGTGAGATTTTTTTTTTTCGGTTATAGTTTCACGTGGTTGAACATTAATGTGCCTTCCTTCTTTATTCCTTCTGGGATTGGTTGGTGGAATTAGCAATTTTATTCATGGGATGATATTACTTTTATCAGGGAGGTCTTCTTCTATGGTTAAAGGAATTGGTCAATTTAGCACCGCTGCTTCAATTGAGGCACCCATCACTCCGTCTGTTAAAGTGGATTATACGCAGCTTCTAATTGATGGACAATTTGTAGATGCAGCGTCCGGTGAGCTTTTCTCTTGGGCAGATACTCAACTATTTATGTTGTTAAAACTTATAATTGGCCTTTGGCGGTTCTTACATGTGATGCTTGCCTTGGTCCCAGGGAAATCTTTTCCCACATTGGATCCCCGGACTGGGGATGTGATTGCACATGTTGCTGAAGGCGGTGAAGAAGATGTAAACCGGGCAGTTTCTGCTGCCCGGAAGGCCTTTGATGAAGGACCATGGCCAAAGATGACAGCTTATGTAACTCTGCCTTAATTTTGTTTGTTCTAGCTAGTGTATAGAAGATGAATGAATGGTTTCATCTTCAATGCTTCTAACAGACCATCTTTTGCAGGAAAGATCACGGATCCTTTTCCGCTTTGCGGATTTGGTTGAAAAGAATAATGATGAAATTGCTTCACTTGAGACTTGGGATAATGGAAAGCCATTTGAACAGGCTGCTCAAATTGAAATTCCAATGCTTGCTCGTTTTTTCCGGTACTATGCTGGTAAGGCTATATTTTCTATGACAAAACAATTCCTTCTGCATTTTTAGTCTTTAAACAAAATTTATGTTTTAATCTTTAAATCCCTCAGGATTTGCGGATAAGATTCATGGCCTTACGGTTCCAGCTGATGGAGAGTATCATGTGCAAACCTTGCATGAGCCTATAGGTGTTGTAGGTCAGATTATTCCATGGAACTTCCCTCTTCTCATGTTTGCTTGGAAGGTTGCACCTGCTTTAGCATGTGGCAACACCATTGTTCTCAAGACGGCAGAGCAGACACCGTTGTCTGCTCTATATGTAGCAAATCTGTTCCAAGAGGTACTTACTGAATCTGAATTTGTGTCTTACATTTAGTGATAAGTTCACTTCCAGTGTTTTTGCTTCAAAGTTGGTCTCATTTGTTAAATCCCATTTAGAGGTGGGTTGAATCTGGTTTTTTCACATATTTAAATTTCAATAGCAACTGCTTCCAATATTGTCTGTTGTAGGATACAAAATTGAAACGCATAGCTAATCTCTCATCATGCAGAAACCTGGTTGAACATGGCCTTTCTCAGACTTGACCTTTCTCAGACTTGCTTTTTTGTATTAACTTCTGTCCAGATGTTAGAACAAATGTAACTTTAGTTTTTAAAAACATAATTTTTCCACTTGTACTTGAACATGGCTCTCAAGTAATGTACCATTTTATTCATGCAAAGACGTCTCTAGTCCAGTTGAATTTTATATACATAATCCGTCCTTCCCCACTTACTGTGGTTCTTCTGGCTTTCATTGTAATAAAGATGGTTTTTTTAACATTTTTGTCTATATGTGCATTTAGCGCACATTAATCTTATCAATCATTAACGTTGATTGGATTTTCTTTGTTATGTTTTTTTTTTGGTTACAGGCTGGGCTTCCTCCCGGTGTTCTAAATGTGATTTCTGGTTTTGGTCCAACTGCTGGTGCACCCCTTGCTAGTCATATGGACGTTGATAAGGTAATGCATATGAAAGCTTCTATCTTCTAATTGGCCATCTTATGTAATTCCACAAGAAATAAGATTGTCCTAGTTCATTACCATATCTGCGACAACATATTTTGCTCAACTATAATGCCCAAACTCATGATGAATAACCGTATTTTGAGTATGCTTCTTCCTGATAAACAGGTCTGTGATCCCTTTGCAGGTTGCTTTTACTGGATCAACTGATACTGGTAAAAAAATACTTGAATTGGCTGCCAAAAGCAATCTTAAGTCAGTAACTTTAGAGCTTGGTGGCAAATCCCCATTTATTGTATGTGAAGATGCTGATGTGGATAAGGCTGTTGAGCTAGCACATTTTGCTCTATTTTTTAATCAGGTATGCATTGTCTTTGGACAAAAGGTCTGATTCTTTAAGGCATTGAAATCCATTTGTTGGTTTCATGATCCTTCTGCTTATAGGGTCAATGCTGCTGTGCTGGTTCTCGTACATACGTACACGAAAAGGTATACGATGAGTTCGTAGAGAAAGCAAAGGCCCGTGCTGAGAAACGCGTTGTCGGTGATCCATTCAAGAGGGGTGTTGAGCAAGGTCCTCAGGTACTATCTCTTGATTATTAAAATAAATTTGAGCATAAAAAGAAAATAAAAAATTAATTTGGATTGCACCGTAACATTTTACTTGTGTGAATTAGCTTCCTTTTGTCTGTGAAACTGATTGAGCATTGCGCCAATAAATCAGATTGATTCAGACCAATTTGATAAGATCCTGAAGTACATAGATTATGGAATTAAAAGTGGAGCTAAACTCGAAACTGGAGGAGAGAGGTTGAGCTCGAAGGGTTTCTACATTAAGCCCACTGTATTCTCAAATGTCCAGGTACTATTATACTATTGCAGCTCATAACCAACTATATTTACTCAGAAGCTGAAACATGATTATGATTGATCTGCACTTGGTTGTCTCATTGGATAGGATGACATGCCCATAGCGCGGGATGAGATATTTGGCCCAGTGCAGTCCATCTTCAAATACAAGTAATGGTCTCTTCTCTATGCCACTACTGTTGTAATTAAAATCTGTCTGGTCCTTTTCTTGAGTCGTATCATATTTGGTTGCAGGGATCTCGGTGAGGTGATAAAAAGGGCGAATAAAACACGCTATGGACTTGCTGCAGGGGTCTTTACACAAAACATAGATACTGCAAACACTTTGACACGTGCATTGCGCGCTGGTACAGTGTGGATAAACTGCTTTGATGTCTTTGATGCTTCGATTCCTTTTGGAGGATACAAGATGAGTGGAGTAGGAAGAGAAAAGGGAATTTACGGTCTTTCTAGTTACTTGCAAATCAAGGCTGTTGTCACTTCCCTGAAAAATCCTGCCTGGCTATAAACTTTGGAAGCTTGATAAGCTGATTTCACTGTGCAATGTCAAGAATAAAGGCAGATCAAGTTGTGGTTTAATAAGGATATGAAGATGGTGATGATAAATCTTGCTTCTTTGTGATGAACTAGAGTAATATTATTGTGGAATTAATGAAAATTCAAGTTATTTGGTTTACTGATGCATCCTTTTTCTCCATTTCCACTATTTGATGAATTGTTATAATACGGGAGAAAGATTTGGACTCAGGTGCAGTTGGGAGGAGCACATCCACTTTAGCCGACTTGATTATGCTAATTAGCTGTTTATTAGTTGGATATTAGTTGCACATGGAATGGGAAGTTTCCTCTTCTGTGGGCGGTGAGTGGAGTGGACCTAGGCTTCCCATGGTCCAGTGGTCCACTTGTCAACAAAAATGAATCCTCGACCAGAACATATCTGTGTCGACTGATTTGTCTGAAAAAGTTTCAATTTGACCATACGGCAACGAATTATAGATCAGATAAGAGAGACTTCATGAACATTTTGTATATTGAACTTATAACATAATGATGCATTCAGAATTATTTGCACTCTGGAGGCATAACTTTAAACCTTGATGGATCTTTGCAGTAAGAGTAAAACATGAGCTTCCTTCTTGCCCAATCCAAAGCACCACTTTGCTGGTTAGACAACTTAACAAACTCTGGCCCTTCAACAGGGTCCAAACTTGAAGGGCTGGCCTTAGCACATGAAGCCACTGTCCCTATGGGATTGGAGATGCACCCACTCATTTCCATTTCTTCAAATGAAACCCTAAATGGTGCATACTTGTAGTTCACTGGGTATTTTCCTCCATGAGTTGCCCACTCTGATGCATCCCATATTGTTGCGTAAACTGACATAGGTTTCGATGGGAAGAATGAACCTTTGTGCTGAAACTCCCTCACTGGGACATTGTCCACCAGGAACCTGTTTTATGAAAAAACTGTTATTTGTACTGGACACTGACAATTTGAAAATGGGAGTGTTTCTCACTAACATTAACAGTGATTTCAACGCTCCACAAATTAAGATTCTTTTTTTTTGGTTTGCTTACACTATATGATGGTTGTTCCAGATGATGCTGTATTGATGGTGCTGTAGAGTTGGATCAAACCAGAGGTAAAATTTCTCTTCTCTTCCTGTGCTGACACTTCCATTTGCATATACATTTGTTTGGATGACCCAATCATTTCTCTTATCATGCCCCAATAGCTCTATGTCTATCTCATCGTGATTATGTGGGAAAACATCTGCATTTGACAACTGCAAAATCCAAACTTTTAAATATGTATTTCACTAAATTACATATATTAATCGCAAACTACTTGTAGCTCAAGTCGTGGTTAAATTATATATGTGTTAACCAATGGACCTACGTAGAAAGCCACTACAACTCCAGAAGTGAGACCAGCAGGTAATTTGATTGCAGCACTGAAGAATCCATAGTGATATGTGCTTACAGACTTCAATCCAGATCCTGCATGTTCAATCCAAAACATGAACAACCCAAAAGTTAATAATGAATTTCTTTTTAAAAAATTTACAACTTTTAAACCATCAAATCCTCATAATAAGCATATAACTTCGAATAAAAACTTCACCTGATTTCTTGTCAAGAGCCAGAGTGGCCATGGATCCATTGATCACTTGAATATTTGAATCCCCGAAACCTTTCGAAAACCCGTTACTAATTGGAACATGAGGAAAAACATTGGTTAATTGTGGAACGTTTGGACTTGTGTAGTATCTGCTGTGGGAAGAAACAATGACAGTCATACACAAAACCAAAACACACAAGCAGAGATGCTTATTTTGCTGCAGAAATGCCATGCTTGCTTTGTTTTGTTGTATCAAACATTGCTTCAAGTTTTTTGGTTTTATATTGGGAGGTTTTAGGGAGGTTCAAATCGCCAAAATTAATCAATTCAATCACATAAATCTTGCTTAGTTGTATATTAGCTGGCTGTCTATATCTTTCATAGTTTGCGAGTATCCCATTTTGTTAGGTGTTTTAAATTTTGTACCTTTTTTGAGACAACCAGAAAGCTCATGTGGGTGAGAGATTTTGAAATTTTGAGGTTTGGCAAATTTCCATGGCTTTGTGGGGCTGCCTAAAAGGCGAAAAGGTCACAGAATGATTTGGACTTCCAATTCAATGTTCGATGGATTTTAACTTCTGGGTTGTGGTCCCAAGCTTGGCCTTAATTGATTCCTCACGACTATGTTTTACTTGCAATTGATTTTATACGTGTGACTTACCAGTGATTAAATACACAGGGCATTCCCAAAAGAACCGCCTCAAGTTTTGTAGCTGGATTGAAGAGGTGCATGATATGACAGGTGATATATTGTCATGGCTCAAACATTGCAATAAAAGGGCATGCAAGTTGGGCTTCAGCTTCGTTGGGAGACTTGTTATTGCCTAAATTTGAGTTTGATTGATGTGAGAAGATGAATGGTAGTAAAATGGATGTAGTGAGAGAGCAAATAATGCTTCAAATATCAAATGAATCAAATCTTAGCCAGGCTGTTATATAATAAGATGATGGGCAAGAATCAAGATAATGATATCACAATATATGCCAAATATTGTTGGAGGCTGCAAAGCTAAAGCCAAAAGCTAGAGAGGAAGAAGATGCCAAAGAGTCAGATTTTCTAGCTACTTGCACAAGTTGTTAGCTTTATTATGTATATTCATGAGCAAACCAAACCCAGAAGAATAAATAAGTTGATTATTATCTTTAGGGCTTGTGTTTTTAAAGACTTAAGAGCTCACCATTCTTGTTTATACTATAATTAACCAACTAATAGGCTTATTAGAAGATTTTGTGGACTAATGTTATCGTTTATGTTTATGTGGGTTTTCACTTATATTTGGACCAAGCCTTAGACTCACCATCTTACACTCACCATCAAGGCCCACCGAATGAAGAAGCCCTATTGCCTTTCTTTAATACCTTGATATTGGGAGTTTGGAAGATATGTATCATGCCTAGCTTTTTTTTTTAACGAAAATCAAACCTAACTTCTCAATAAATAGCAAAAATAAAGATGATTTATTTGGAGTAATAAGGCAAAAAACCCGATATTATCTAAGCCTTGTAGCCCTTGCTTATATTAAGGAAGCATTCGTTTTATTTTAGGACCCCTTTTCTTTTAGATTGAGTACTCCTTCCCCCTATCCAATTCTCTTTCATTCTTTCGGCTTTTTTTTATTCCTAATGCCTAATGTAATAAAAATTTATTTTATATGTATATAATTCGTAATGAGATGTCATATAATATAAATGTATATATTGTTAATTTATAAAAATGAGAATTATTAATAATACATACTATGCATAAGTTGAGAAATATGAAACATATGTATTAACCATAGGTGGAGCCACAATGGGGCCAGGGGCGTCCTGGGCCCCATTGATTTTTATTTTTGAATATAATATATGTATGTATATATATATTACAATATATTTTAATTAATTAAAAGTTTATTAATAAATAAGAATTATTATATAATTTGGGATTTCCATTTAATTAGAAAATAGAATTTTATGTTTCATAATGGACAAATATATCATTATCATATATTATTTATAAAAATCTTAGAGATATTTCGATATAAAAATATATAGTTCGTATTATAGTTAATTTTTTTTTTTCAATTTTCAAAATTTTGCGCATATTTATTTTGTTTTAACATTTCAATCAAAATCTATTTTTTGCATGCAACGATTTCAATTGAGATATGATTGTAGTGAATTAGTAGCATGATATAATTTTTTAATTTTTATATTTGGTTAATTTGACATATAATATGATGAGTAGAAATATATTTAATTTTATTTTCAAGTATTTAGAAAAGGTCTCTACACATATGAATTCCTAGCTACGCCAATAGAATCAACATCACTTTATGCACACATATTAATGTGATTTTTTTTTCCATTTGCTTCTGGTCGCCAATTCACAATAGTAATTCAAGTGAGCAAAATGTTCAAACCGGAGTAGACGTTTCATTGAGATTCTAAAATAGAAACATAGCTGATTGTTAAAGTCACATATAATATCATTCAATAGTATCACTTTTCTCCATTCAAATTGCTCCTCAATATTGATATGCGAACAAAATCTTGAAAATGACATGGTCACTAAAAAACCAAATCACATTTTAATTATAATGCGTGAATAATTTTGAGTCTGAGAAAATAACTCTAATTAATTAAGAAATATCGTAATAACCAACAAATTGAGGTATGTTCATACAAAACCATTCACTCAAGATTGTAATCAATGAAAAAGTACCGAAAAATTATTGACACGTAAGAGAATTTTCTATTTAAATAAGAGTATACAAAATCATGGCTATTATGGTTTGAGCTAAGAAGGATTCTTGATATTCACCCAATTACTGCACTAAGTGTGTCGAAAAGTGCCATCCTTTCCAAGGTAATGAAGGATTGCGACACCTTCATCTCTCAAAATTTCTCGATTCAAATCGCTTCCTCAGTTTTCATCTTCTTCTCCAGCACCTAATCAAAGGATTTTTCACTAATGCTTAAAAATGAAGATTATGCAGTAACCAAATATTATATTCAGCGCAATTAGCCATATAAATTACGTAATAAAATAATACTAAATTTATTTTGGAAATCAACAACAAAATGAAAGTAAGCTTATTGGAATAACCCAGTTCCCGTAAATGTAAAAGACTTAAAACCCATGAAACATTTCCAACTTTTACTCTGATCGATCATTTTGAAGATCGAATAGAATTTCGAATAAATAGGAGCAAAAATATGGAGATATTTAACAGAACAACCAACACATTCACGGAGTAGAAGGAAAAAAAATCCATAACAACCAATTTTAATATGGAAAATCATTATAAAGGCAAAGCATCCATTACCCTTTTAACATAGCAAAACATGTAATTCCTTATAACAACTCTGTTTGTACCATTCCAACCGACCACCAGGGAGCCGCCTAGGACCGCCTGCAAACGGCCGTGGCAAGTTGTTCCACTGCCTGCTGGCCAGGCTCAGTCGCATGCCGACCAAATGTGGGCTAGCCGACCCAACCTGTTGCATCACCTAACTGGGAGCTACCGAGCGAGGCACACAATCGGCCTCCCTTAAGAACTATTGACCAGCATCTCCGAGCATCACGATTGGCACCATCAAATAATTACCTACCCCAAGGGTAAAAATATGGTTGTACCCTCCAGCAAATCACAGTTGTTTGTACCATTCCAACCGACCACTAAAGAGCCACCCATGATCACCCGCAAACGACTGTGGAAAGTAGTTCTGCAGCCTCCTGACCAGGCTTAGTTGCCCGCCGACCGAATGTAGGCTAGCTGACCCATCCTGTTGCACCACCCGACTGGGAGCTACTGACTAGTATCCTGAAGTAGTATGGTCAGCACCATCAAATAATTACCTACCCCAATGATAAAAAAAATGGATGTATCATCTCGAAAATCACTGCCATCCATCCGACATCTTGGGACACATGGCAGCATTCAAGTAATCGCCTGGGCCTTACCTCATTAGGGTTCCAACCCATGTATTGCTATTATAAATACGGGGCACTTTACCCCCAAAAAGGTACGTTCACTATTTACTATTCACTAAGCCTTATGGTGCCTACACTTTGTCTAATCTCTATCTGTGTTACTGACTTAAGCATTGGAGTCCACTAGGCTGGCACCCCACTGGTGTAAAGTAATCTTCTTAGCCTCTTGCATGTCACTCTAGCAAACAGAAAAAGACTTCCAACATCTAGTAAGACCCTTCCTCGTTAGGTTCATTTCAAATCAAACCCCGTCTATTGGAATTCTGACTAAGTACTCCTACCAGCTTACATACCATGTCCTATCTTCCTGCCGATAACTATGTCAGCCGAACAAGGTGATGGTGAGTTGAACGATACCCTATTTTCAGGAACCAAAACCCGAGCGGAGCCTCATCCCTCCCAAGAGGACATGCTTAAACTAATGAACGACCTCCCCCAATAGGTCACTGAACTCTTGAAGAGCAACCTTGCGGTTGAAATCATGAGTCAAGTGTTTAGGGAATAATAACAAAAGACGTTCGCCTTTCTCTAATCCACCTAGGATGAATTGAGAGCTCAACGTGCCATTGCCGATAGGGTGCTTGCTAGGCGTCCCGAGCAAGACCCTAACTGAATAGAGCCTACCGGGTGGCTGCTCATCTGACTAACTAAGGCCGCTTGCCCTTTAGTTATCTAGATCTTCCGAGACGCCCGTGAACTCCTTGATTAACAACCACATCCTGTCGAGCTGACTCGGCTAACCTACCAAACTTATGACCCACAGATCAACAACCAGCCTTGTAACGACCCGTCCCGAATATCGGGATTTAATAATATTTAATTGTGACTTACTAATCTGGGATTAGTTGGGTGATTTCGGACGAATTGTGCAAAATGACCGTTTTACCCCTGGGCGTGGGCAAAACGTTGACTTTTATTTCGGATGGTCAAATGGACTTTGATCGATGACCGTGACGTAGTTCGGGACGTCACGAGTTCATAGACAGGTGTCACGTTCGATTCCAACGTTCGTGGTGAAAGTTATGATGTACGGAAGTTCAGGGGCGTTTTCGTAATTTGGACGAAATAGGGGCAAATGTTGACTTTTTGACCAGGATGTCCGACGGCCGAGGGCCAAGGACCGTTACGTAGGTTTCGTCGATGCGAATCCAACGACAGGCGGCACGCCGAAATCGGAGATTCGACGACGAAGTTATGGGTCACGGAAATATGGGTTCGTTATGCACGCATTACGAGGCGAGGACACGTGGCATTTTCTGATTGGTCTGGGATTATGAGTGGGACACGTGGACCACTAACCTTTAATTATGAACTCAGATCTGGATTGGTGGGATTGGATTAAATTATTGGAATAAAAAAAATATAAAGAATTCCCACTTATTGCATCTTTTGATCTGGGCCATCCATCTCTAACCACAGATTTAATCTGGGTCGTTGATTCTGTTCCCCCTCTCTCTTTAATTGTATCAGACTACATCCTCTCACTCTCATTTTCTCTCCAACCCGTGAACACGCACACGGCTCACACTACACACCACCACCATATCTGTATCCTTGGGCCGTGCAGGGGATTATGTGAGGACTGTGGTGAGCTGGGCACGGCGGGAGACGACGGGAGACGGCGGGGTTGGCGACGGAGGGGAAAACAGGGGAGGTCCGAAACTCAAAAATTGGGGAGGTCGATGTTGACTGTTTGTGATCGTATTGATGGGTGGTGGATGTTCCTGTGATCAGTCCAGGCGTTTCGGTGGCCACGGGGGTGACCACGGCGGCGAAGTGAGCCTAAACCCGCGAGTCCGTTCTCGGGTCTAAAATGGCAGCTTGGGTTTTTCGACGTTTTAGTCGATCTAGTGACCAGGATGATGACTCAGAGGATGAGACGAGTCTATAGGGACCGTTTTCAACGAGAATGGTGGTCGGAGCTGAGAGCAGTCGACGGAGGAGTCTTGGCCGTGAACTTCTCGATCGGGGAGGTACGATCTTGACGTTACTTCTGGTTTTTGATTCCACAGAACTATTGGGTGAACTCAGACGGTCTTGCAGGTGAAAACCCCGTCCAAAATGATCGAGGAACGGCGGAGAACCAGTCGGGTTGGCCCGCGGGTCACGGCGACCCGTTTACCAGTCATTCGGGCCTGAACGATGATGAACAGTACCCGGCGCGTGGGTTTCACGCGCAGGGAGTTCAACCGGCGCGTGGGGGCGCGTGTGAGGTAATTTTGGGAAACTTCCAACATGACTTTTGTCCTATACAATGTAACGAACATTTTAGCGTTGGTTTCGTGTCGATCGGATCCCGTTTCGTTATTGTTCGGGATGTCCGAAGGTTTTAAATCCAGTTTAAAAATACTTAAAAATTTGGGAAAATTACGGGACTTGAATAGGATGTTAATGATGAGGTTAGTAATCCTCTAATGTGATTTGGACAGGATTGGGAGTCCCGGTGATAGTGGTGTGGCCCGGGAAGGCCTATGGCACGCTATCGAGGCGCTCGGTTAAACGGTCTGTGAGTGGACATTGGTTTCATAAATTCGATGCATGCATAACTGTTTTATGATTGTTATAATTATGATTAAATGATTTACTTTGGATATCGGTGAATTTAAAATAATTTCACGTATTTCGAGGGGAATTACGTATTTACACGTAAACCGAGGTTTTCTGGATTGGCACCGATTTCCATAAATGTGGTTGAATATAATTTCATGAAACGGTTACGAACTTGAATAAAGTAAAATCGGGCCAGGGGCCCAGTTGAAGTATGAAATCGGGCCAGGGGCCCAGTTAACAGGTGGATCGGGCCAGGGGCCCAGTTAACTTGTGAAATCGGGCCAGGGGCCCAGTTGATTTCTACTTGTGATTGCGGGTCGGGGACCCTAAAATGGAATTGAATAAATGTTTCCTGGTTTACATTTTATATATGTTCACATGCTGGAATCTATAAATGGTTTTGATGATGTTTCGGTCATGGCACGTTTCACGGTATTTGGGCATGAGACCCGTTTGATGAAATGTAACGATTGGTTCGGATTTTACCTATGTATACCTATATGTTTTTCATGTGGATATCAATAAAATGTATTTAGTACTGCGCTGTATAAATCCTTCCATATTTTATTGTCTCCTCCGGATGAGGTACCCCGGAGAGGTCACGGACGTCTAGTACGTCCAGCGTCTATGACGCTAAGCATCGGGGATGCTGTACCCGAACGGGGTTCGGGGATTGAACTCGAAAATTGAGACCCGAGTGGCACGCGTAGCCTTGTGATTGTGACCTTATTGACGTCAAGGACGTCATACATCAGGGATGTCGGATTGGAGTGTATAGTGCAGTGGCTAAAATAATGGATATGGTTTATATTATATGCCTTATGGTTCATATTACTGGATTTATGAAATAGCTCTTGGATTTACTTTTGGAAATTGAAACTATGCTTTGGTTTCCGGGCTAAGGCCCTAATGGTTATTTCTAAATAAATATGGGATTATTGGTTTTGGTGCATGCATATGATTTTACTGAGGGGCATAAATGTCTTATAAATGTTTTAAGCAGACTTGTTTATTTTCGTCCACTCACAGCTTTTGTTTTTAATGCCCTTCAGGTTGATTCCGGATACGACTGCAGCAGAGACTGGGACATCATACACCTCCTCCATCGATCCTTACGCACTCTGGAAGCCCGGTTGGGCAATGGCAACAGGTTATCCCTTGTCCGACACCTCTTGTCAAACGGGAGCACGTCACATTCCATGGTAATCCCGGGGGGATTGGGATAGGTCGTGTCAAGTGGTATCTGAGCAGGTTTTGCTCTTTTGTGCGCGAAGGACGAGGGTGTGATGTCTCTTGGGGCTGCTGTTCCGTTGTCAACCTGATAGATAGTTTTGGGTTTGCATGGTGAATTGGGTGTGTTTGGCCCGATACGCCGTGCATTGATGCGATTCAACCCAAGTGGGGTTGTATCCGATTAACTGGTAATGTGGGACCGTCGGTTCGGTCATGTGATGATGGATTGTTGTGCCACTCGGCACAGCTGGGTTCAGGGAACCCCATTTGAATAATGTTATGGAAATACGAAATTCAGTGGAGTATTGGTCTATGTTTTGGACCCCGGTAGTGTTGGCTAGTGTGCGGGGTGTTGGTGCATCGGAGTTAGCCGATGACCTTCATGGTGGAACCCACGTTGAGTTGATGATTGGATTGGATTTGACGTCTATACGATGTCAGGACCGCGGGGTCGGTCAGGTTGTGGATTTTACTACAGAGGGTAGTTGGGTTCGGTGGAACCCTAGGGTGTGATTTTGGAACCCTAAATTATAATTGATGGACCGAAAGGTGAACCTTAAGTGAGAACTTGTGCTGCGACGAGCGACTGAGGTCATGGATGACCATGTGGATGACTCTAGTGAGTCTTATAGGTTTCAATCTACGGATACGGTTATGAGAAAATATGGAATCCCGTGTCGGATCGAATATTAGTGTGAGGTGTGGTTACGGATCTTGACAACGATGACTGTTGGTCGACAGTTGTGTCGAGATGACTGGCTATCGAGGGTATTTAGTGTGGCTTTCACACTTGGGGATCAGGGGATGTTCAAGGAACGTTCATTACCCTGATGTGTGGATGGTCAAATTGGAGGTACCCATAGTCGTGGGGTACGAGTGGTGTTACGGGATCGTCGTTCGGAATGAACGGAGATCCAGGGTAACAGCTTTGCACACAGTGTGCTAGCATGGATGTTCGTGTGCTATGTATGGATGTTGGTATGTTGGTACTTTTATGCCAATACTAGTATGTATGCCAATACTAGTATGGATGCCTGTGTGCGGATACTAGTGTTGATGATAGTGCGTTGGTGCTGGTGACAGTATTTGTGATGACGATGAGCCACCAGTTGGGGTGTGGCTCTGTCATGATGAACAGATGATTGGTATTTGCGACTCAGTGATGGTTGGGTCATGGACTGGATGGGATCCAGTGGAGGTTGTGTCGTGTTGGGATAAGTCCCAACCGATTTATGATGACAAGTGATGAAAGGATAAAATGGTATGATTGAAACTTGGGGAATCTAGGGACGATGTTCCCTATGTCATGCGAGTTGGTGGATTTGGGGAGTTGTGGTCAACTCCGAGATTGGTAAGTTTGTGTACTGCTTATATCCCCTGAGAGTACAAGGAAATTATTGAAATTGAAAAAGTCGGGGAAACCATTTGTGGTATTGAGGTGTGATTTTGTGATTGTGAATCACTTGGAATCTGAGGATTGAACCTGTAAAGGTTGAGATGTGAGACATGGCAGTATGGTGTGCACATTCAGGCAAAATTTTGATATCCCGTTCGGAATCAGGGTGTGTGCGTACATGATTATTGACGGACGTAAGGTCCGAGTAATGAATTGATTTCGGACACGTGGTGGTCCAAGTGAGGTATGGACATGGGCAGTCCAGTGGTTGGACTTGACATCTCATTGGGAGCATGTCTGTCCCCAACATGGTTGGAACTCCCGATCCGGGGAGAGTTGTGATTGGGGGAACGAGAGGAGTGCTCGTTTCCGCATCGGTGATTGGTATCCTGAAGTCATTGGGGTTGACTTCTTATTTTCTGTCGTGGCAGATGATGATTGTTGCTACCAGTACGTTGAGCGTGTATTGGTAGGTGGACCCATGTTTGGCCTTGGGTCATTGGACACAAGAGGTTGTGCATGATTTTGGATTTGGTGGTGAAATGCGAGGTCATCTTTCCACCAAGGGGAAATTTGACGAAGGATTCAAGGGAGGGTGTAAGACCCTACGATCAGCTTTCAGATGGATTGTTAGCTATGTGGGAATATGTGGATCCTAGGCGGATCTGATTCGTGATGTTGTCGACTTTGGTCGATGTGACGATCTAGGATCGTGATGTTACTTGTCGGGTGACGTAGCGATGGATATGGATTGTGATCTTGATGATCCAGATGGGTGGAGAGTTTATTATTCTTACCTTGATATGTGAGTCGTAGACGACGGGACTGAACTTCTTTTCGGAGTGAAGTCCATATGGTTGTTACTCGGTTGAGTAGGTTTCCGAAGTGGTCGGATTTTGTCAACCTTTGACGTGTGAATATTGGGATTGGCTTCCCTATGAAGTCAATCGAGTGTTTTGAGCAGGTAACCGATAGGATCGGTTATGTTATGTCTGGGTGGACGTAAACGAGATTTTGGGTTTTGGAATCGAATTTCTGGGTGACGATTCAGGATTCGATTGCGAAGCTCGAAAACGGATTACTGGATTTGGGTACGGAATGATTATTCCAATGCTAGCTTACGGAGTAATGATTTCAGATTCGTATTTGGAAATGGATTAAAAATATGATGTTTGGGTTCGGATTCGGGATTTCTTACGAAATTGCGGATTCGGATTCGGAATTGGAACTAGATGATGGGTGGAGTTTGTTTTGTCTCATGTTGGTTTGGGCAAAGGTATTTCATTATTGGAACGTGTTTGGCTATGACCTGGATGGTTATAGGCAGATTGATGGATTGGGGTGCGTACAGGGTACGTTGTACGAGGATTGATACTAGTTAGGATGAGTGGTGCCTAATGGCGGTACATGGGATGTACCAGTGGTGTGTGATCAAACGTGTTGGTAATCGGCTTGGTTCCGATATCATTTGTTTGGTTGTGATTGTTGACTGGACATTGGATACTGTGCGCTGTGCAGAGTGTTTTGGTCGGGTTCAGTGGTTGTTTGAGCAGGTGCTCTTAGCCATGGTTGGCTAGTGGAACCCTAGTATTGAGACTTATGTTCACTGCTGGGCTGGTATTATATGTGTTCCAGTTACACCACTTGATGGAGTAAGTTGACGGTATACGTACAATCAGGATGAGTGAATTGGTGGTCTGAGTAACCACGAGTAGCCTTGTGTGACTTGATCACACCGTGATTTCCCAGCGTTTGGGTTCGCTGAGGGAGTCGGCGATTATGGACATTGAGATTATTTTGTGTCGCAGGATTGGGCTTGCCCTGCGAATTGAGATCATGTGGTTGATCTTACGCTACATCGAGGGTGATGTAGTACGTGGTGTTGTCACTGACAGACAGATGGTTGGGGCTTTACAGGGTGGTAAAGCTTAGTGGTGACAGTTTGACTGATAGTGTCAGCATAGACTGACAAATGAGATTTGGTGACTCCCAATGGGAGCAAATGTAAGGATATATTGGCAATGGAAGGGAACCGTTTAGCTGAAGGAGTCAGCTAAATGGTTAGGCGATTTTATCGCGGATCAGGTGATCATTTCCACTCGCGGTGGTCGAGTGTTGTTGCTATTATGACGTATGACTATGATGGGATGTCTGGGTACAAACGAGGCTGGTGTTGTCCCAGTATGTGGGTGTACAAGTGTACACAGATGTGTGACCGAATTGTTTTCCACGAGGTGTTGTGGAATAAGGTTGTTGGTAATTTCAAGGACGAAATTCTTTAAGGAGGGAAGGTTGTAACGACCCGTCCCGAATATCGGGATTTAATAATATTTAATTGTGACTTACTAATCTGGGATTAGTTGGGTGATTTCGGACGAATTGTGCAAAATGACCGTTTTGCCCCTGGGCGTGGGCAAAACGTTGACTTTTATTTCGGATGGTCAAATGGACTTTGACCGATGACCGTGATGTAGTTCGGGACGTCACGAGTTCATAGACAGGTGGCACGTTCGATTCCGACGTTCGTGGTGAAAGTTATGATGTACGGAAGTTCAGGGGCGTTTTCGTAATTTGGACGAAATAGGGGCAAATGTTGACTTTTTGACCAGGATGTCTGACGGCCGAGGGCCAAGGACCGTTACGTAGGTTTCGTCGATGTGAATCCAACGACAGGCGGCACGCCGAAATAGGAGATTCGACGACGAAGTTATGGGTCACGGAAATCTGGGTTCGTTATGCACGCATTACGAGGCGGGGACACGTGGCATTTTCTGATTGGTCTGGGATTATGAGTGGGACACTTGGACCACTAACCTTTAATTATGAACTCAGATCTGGATTGGTGGGATTGGATTAAATTATTGGAATAAAAAAATATAAAGAATTCCCACTTATTGCATCTTTTGATCTGGGCCATCCATCTCTAACCACAGATTTAATCTGGGCCGTTGATTCTGTTCCCCCTCTCTCTTTAATTGTATCAGATTACATCCTCTCACTCTCATTTTCTCTCCAACCCGTGAACACGCACACGGCTCACACTACACACCACCACCATATCTGTATCCTTGGGCCGTGCAGGGGATTGTGTGAGGACTGTGGTGAGCTGGGCACGGCGGGAGACGACGAGAGACGGCGGGGTTGGCGACGGAGGGGAAAAACAGGGGAGGTCCGAAACTCAAAAATTGGGGGGGTCGATGTTGACTGTTTGTGATCGTATTGATGGGTGGTGGATGTTCCTGTGATCAGTCCAGGCGTTTCGGTGGCCACGGGGGTGACCACGGCGGCGAAGTGAGCCTAAACCCGCGAGTCCGTTCTCGGGTCTAAAATGGCAGCTTGGGTTTTTCGACATTTTAGTCGATCTAGTGACCAGGATGATGACTCAGAGGATGAGACGAGTCTATAGAGACCGTTTTCAACGAGAATGGTGGTCGGAGCTGAGAGCAGTCGACGGAGGAGTCTTGGTCGTGAACTTCTCGATCGGGGAGGTACGATCTTGACGTTACTTCTGGTTTTTGATTCCACAGAACTATTGGGTGAACTCAGACGGTCTTGCAGGTGAAAACCCCGTCCAAAATGATCGAGGAACGGCGGAGAACCAGTCGGGTTGGCCCGCGGGTCACGGCGACCCGTTTACCAGTCATTCGGGCCTGAACGACGATGAACAGTACCCGGCGAGTGGGTTTCACGCGCAGGGAGTTCAACCGGCGCGTGGGGGCACGTGTGAGGTAATTTTGGGAAACTTCCAACATGACTTTTGTCCTATACAATGTAACGAACATTTTAGCGTTGGTTTCGTGTCGATCGGATCCCGTTTCGTTATTGTTCGGGATGTCCGAAGGTTTTAAATCCAGTTTAAAAATACTTAAAAATTCGGGAAAATTACGGGACTTGAATAGGATGTTAATGATGAGGTTAGTAATCCTCTAATGTGATTTGGACAGGATTGGGAGTCCCGGTGATAGTGGTGTGGCCCGGGAAGGCCTATGGCACGCGTATCGAGGCGCTCGGTTAAACGGTCTGTGAGTGGACATTGGTTTCATAAATTCGATGCATGCATAACTGTTTTATGATTGTTATAATTATGATTAAATGATTTACTTTGGATATCGGTGAATTTAAAATAATTTCACGTATTTCGAGGGGAATTACGTATTTGCACGTAAACCGAGGTTTTCTGGATTTGCACCGATTTCCATAAATGTGGTTGAATATGATTTCATGAAACGGTTACGAACTTGAATAAAGTAAAATCGGGCCAGGGGCCCAGTTGAACTATGAAATCGGGCCAGGGGCCCAGTTAACAGGTGGACCGGGCCAGGGGCCTAGTTAACTTGTGAAATCGGGCTAGGGCCCCAGTTGATTTCTACATGTGATTGCGGGCCGGGGACCCTAAAATGGAATTGAATAAATGTTTCCTGGTTTACATTTTATATATGTTCACATGCTGGAATCTATAAATGGTTTTGATGATGTTTCGGTCATGGCACGTTTCACGGTATTTGGGCATGAGACACGTTTGATGAAATGTAACGATCGGTTCGGATTTTACCTATGTATACCTATATGTTTTGCATGTGGATATCAATAAAATGTATTTAGTACTGCACTGTATAAATCCTTCCATATTTTATTGTCTCCTCCGGATGAGGTACCCCGGAGAGGTCACGGACGTCTAGTACGTCCAGCGTCTATGACGCTAAGCATCGGGGATGCTGTACCCGAACGGGGTTCGGGGATTGAACTCGGAAATTGAGACCCGAGTGGCACGCGTAGCCTTGTGATTGTGACCTTATTGACGTCAAGGACGTCAGACATCAGGGATGTCGGATTGGAGTGTATAGTGCAGTGGCTAAAATAATGGTTATGGTTTATATTATATGCCTTATGGTTCATATTACTGGATTTATGAAATAACTCTTGGATTTACTTTTGGAAATTGAAACTATGCTTTGGTTTCCGGGCTAAGGCCCTAATGGTTATTTCTAAATAAATATGGGATTATTGGTTTTGGTGCATGCATATGATTTTACTGAGGGGCATAAATGTCTTATAAATGTTTTAAGCAGACTTGTTTATTTTCGTCCACTCACAGCTTTTGTTTTTAATGCCCTTCAGGTTGATTCCGGATACGACTGCAGCAGAGACTGGGACATCATACACCTCCTCCATCGATCCTTACGCACTCTGGAAGCCCGGTTGGGCAATGGCAACAGGTTATCCCTTGTCCGACACCTCTTGTCAGACGGGAGCACGTCACATTCCATGGTAATCCCGGGGGGATTGGGATGGGTCGTGTCAAGCCTACTTTTCCCACCTTGTCTCAAGGAGGGCGGACTTTGTTAGTGTTAGCTCCGATGAAGGCCGCTCGGTAGAAAGAACCCATGATTCAGGAGGAACACGCCTCAAAGACTAACCTTCAGTACGTGGAGGAAGTAGCCAAATCGACAGCTTTCAAGTTAGCTACAAAACTGTGCACGACCAATTTACCCCGGTCATGCCAAAGCCTTAAGGGTCGACGCCCCATTGCCGACCAGCTGGGACCGCGATCTTCCCTCACCAAATCCGGCCACATGGTCCAAAAACTTCTACAGCGTGTCTGTCCTTAATTGGTTCTACCAACTCCAACCAAGCACAATAAACTTATTTGAAGAGTTACACATGGTTTTCGTGAACTAGTTCATGATTCAGGTTGATCGACTATTGACTACGGAAGATCTGGGATCTCTCGACTGAGACCCTACAAAAGTATGTTACCTAATTTAGCCATGAATATTCTGAATGTCAAGAGATTGACAATAGAGTGGCCTTTTGAGCATTCCATAGCAACCTTAAATAGTTTCCATTCAAGTATTAGGCTTTCACTATAGGTCACCATAGGTTGGGAAGATTACAACGAGTTGATGAAGTAGACTATTATCCACGCAAAGGCTAAATTTTTCAACACTCCACCACCTACACAACATCCTAACCCTCCCAACGGAGTAAGCCCTACTACTAGGCCGATCAGTGCGACCGATCATATGAGCACAACTTTTACTCAAGTAAGAGGAAACGCTGCTACGACAACAATGACAAAGGAATGAAAGACCAACAATATGACATCCAAGGGCAGAAGATCCACAACTAAGCTCCCCAAGGAGATCACCCGCGCGGTTCAACCCTCAGGTACGAAACTTATAGCATTCTTAATACTTAGAGAATGTACTTTTAAATGTGGAGAATATGATCCAGAAACTGAAAGCTCGGCCCATAAACTCTAGACCACCTCTTCACCCTAATATCTACTACTAATACCACAAGTTCACTGGCCACTCCATTGACTAGTGCATGGCCTTCTGCGACATTGTGGAAGGACTAGTCTGCGATCGAAAGAGCAACCAATTTTCGTAAAATGCCTAACAGCTTGTAGCAAACCCATATATCATCGCCAATTGGGGTGGACCTATGATGACATTTTCCTACACTTCCAATCGAGAAAATTAGGACATCCACCTCACAACCCAATCCAATCACTAGCTCTTCAACATTGAATTTGGAAGAGCGCGAAAAATCAACAGGGCAGGCTGGGAATCGATCACCTTCTTTAGGGAAGAAGAGCAATGCATCACTTTCTGAATGCGAGTGGACTTCTGAATGCGATCAAGCTTTCATCGATCTCAAAGAATATATGTCCAAGGTTACCTGCTCACTCGACCATACGCAGGAGAATAACTCGTGGTCTACCTTTCGGTCTCCCTTTTAGCGATCTGTTCAGTTATCATCAAAAGGGCCAATAGAGTAGAGCAACTGATCTACTACATCAACAAAGAATTCCAGAATGCAGAAGCCAAGTATGTTGATCTAAAAAAACTTGATCTTGCTCTTATTATCACTACCAGGTGACTCTAGCCATTCTTCCAAGGCCCATCATATTATGGTCCTCACTAACAAGCCCCTTTGGAAAGTGTTGCAAAGGCCTTACACTTCCAGAAGACTCACAAAATAGGCCATCGAACTCAGCGAGTTCAGCATCTCTTATGTTCCTCGGCCATCCGAGAAAGGGTAAGTCATTGCTCACTTCCTCTCAGAATTCATCTACAAGACTACCCAGTATATTCCAGAAGATCTTACTCATCTCACTAGGCAATCAGTTGCCAGATTTCGAGTTGAAGTCACCCTCAGCTCCATTGACCGGTCTCAACCAGTTTGGACCCTATATGTGGATTCATCCACATAGCATTCCGGCTCAAGTGCAGGTATCGTCCTCACCACCTCGCATTCAAAGCCTCCAACAATGAGTCCAAGTATGAAGCCCTTCTCGCTAAACTCCGTCCAACAATGGACCTCGAAGCCAACCAGATTCAAATCTTCAGCAATTCCCAACTGGTTGTCAGTCAAGTCAACAACAACAACTACGATGCCAAAGATATCAGCATAGCCCTCTACTTGGAAAAAGTCATATCACCACTTCGCTCCTTCCAGACCTACGAGTTAGTGAAGGTTCCTAGATCGGAGAATAGCCATGATGATGCTCTAGCGCGCCTAATCTCATCCATCAATGACAAGATTGAACGTCACGTCCCAACCGAGTTAATTAAGGTCCCTAGTACACGGGAGCGGGAGATCTATAGCATCGACATCGAGCCAACCTAGAGGGACACCATCATCTGGTACCTTAGGGACAAAGATCTCCATGCCAATAAAAATGAAGCTAAACGCGTCAAATGCAAGGCCTACAGGTACACCATCGCCCACGACCAACTCGAAAAATGAGGTTTCACTCTTTTCCTCCTCAAGTACCTACCACAAGACCGCGACATAGCTTCCTTAAAGGAGATCCACTAAGGCATCTGTGGAAACCATTCAGGACCTTTTTCCCATGCTAAAAAATAATTTCATCTAGGCTACTATTGGCCTTCTCTATAGATATATTACATCACCCACACACAATAGTGTGCCCGATGCTAGAGGCACTCACCCATACCACAACTCCTAGGAGAAAAACTCACTCATATGCTTAGTCCATGGACATTCGTCCAATGAGGGCTAGATCTGATTAGACCTATGTCCAAAGGTATGAGAGGTGTGGAACACGCAGTGGTCACGATACTTCACCGAGTGGACCGATGTAAAGGCTCTGGCTACCATCACAGCAACCCAGATTGAGACATTCATCTACCAGAATATCATCTGCCAGTTCAGCATCCCTCACACCATCGTCACTGAAAATGGAAAATATTTTAACTATGCCAAATTCTAATCCTTCAGCGACGTATATGGCATTGCCCTCTACTTCGCTTTCGTGGCTCATCCTCAAGCTAATGATCAAGATGCGGCCATCAACATGATCATCAAGTACAATCTCAAAAGCCTATTGAGTGAGGGGGCTAAAGGGACATGGTTAGACTACCTACCTGGTGTCCTTTGGTCTTACCGTATCTCTCTCCGAATTTCAATGAATGATACATTGTTCATCATTGCTTTCGGCACTGAGGTTGTAGTACTGATCGAGATTATAGAAACTTTCTACTAGATACTCTTTTATGACCTCGATGCAAACAATAAACCCCTCACACTTAACCTCGACTTACTGGATGAGCTTCACGAGTATGGCAGCCATCGCAAAATGGCCTACTAGAAAAGGGTTGCTAGAAACCATGACTCCAGAGTTCGCTAGTTAAGTTTCAATGAAGGAGATTGGGCTCTTCGCAAAGTCATTGTTTCCACCAAGGAACGGGAAGACGGCACACTAGGACCAAAATAGGAAGGCCCATACAAGATTGTTCGAATATGTCGACCAGTCACCTACGAGCTCCAATCCTCCAGTGGAAAATCACTACCCCATCCATAGAATGCCGAGCATCTCAAGTACTATTACAAGTAGTTCTAATATTTTGTACTGGCTTAGGCCACCCTGTTTCTTCATTAATGAGAATGCATTTTTTACAAACCATTTACTTCCAAAGTCCCATCCCTTCGGCACTAGTGCTGAATCGGCATCAATTGGATTCCCACAAAATTGTGCTCATGCATGGCGTTCGACACTAATGCTGAATCGGCACTGATTAAATTCCTAAAAATACACTTAGGATGTCCTTCGTTACTAGTGCTGAATCGACACTAATTGAACCTTGAAAATGATCAGGCACGGCCTCCGGCATCTAGACTGAATCGTCCTCACTCGGTTCCTCACACCCACCTAGGCGTTCTAGTTACGCTCACTAGATTCATGGCGTAGCCCCTCGCTTACACACCCAGTTTGGCTTAAGTTTATGACTCTACACATAGAATCTGTAATACTTAATCTACCGATCAAGCTCATGCTACTCAACTCACTACAGTCTTCATTCAACTGTATAATCGGCCTACACTACATCAAACTTGCTGATTCATCATACCTTGGTTACAAACAAGGCCGCACAAAAACAAAAGGACATTTTCATACTATCGAATTAAGGTTTCAATTGAATCTACAATTTGAGAAAAAGATATATGAAAATAATATTCATTGATTTGGAAAAATTAGTTCAGTACATAGGCCTACATGGGGCATACCCCAGGAAAAGCAACAAAAACAAAAAACATCAACACTAGGAGTTGACTCAGACTATTGGAACCTCATAATCTGCCTGCCCATCATTCAACATTTGTTGGCCGGGCACCGTATTTTGATCGATATGTGATGTGTTGGGTGTGGCAGTCTCTACATTTTCCTCCTCAGATTCTTCTTCTTCTAGCAGCTTTAATTCCATGGTTAGCACTGGCTCCACCTTCAACCAAATAAACTTGATTGGCAATCCCTAGTTGAAGAATAAACATTTTACATCAGCTCCCTCTCCAAGGTGCCAAGCTGATTGTCCAATATGACCACAAATGCTTGATAATGACTGAATTATTGAACGGCCTGCCTCATGGCTAGCTGGAAATCTTCCTACTATTGGTAATCGGCAATCGTATACTCTCATCCTACTCAACACCAGTTGTGGCATCCTTCAATACGGCATCCAGCTCAACAACCTGGTCAGCCTCCTAAAGACGTGCTAGCTCAGATAGTTTCACTTGGTCCTGCATCGTCTTCACCCACTCGTTCAGAGCATTAATTCTTGTGCATAGAGTTGGCACACTTCTTCAAAGCCTGCTCAACATTCTGTTCTTTCTCCTTCAGCTATTTGACCCTTTCTTTCAACTTGGCCTGATTGGCCTCAAACCACTTAGCTTACTTTGACACCTTCTTCAGGGTGATGACTAACTCCCCAAAGCACTGCCAATTAGAAACACACTTCGTTAGAAATGAAAAATACAAGAGTACGAAAAAAACCAAAACAGAAAGAAAGGTTTTGATCCACTTATGTGTGTTGATTCAACAATTAGATTGAACGGTCAGTGACTGACGACAAGCTAATCTCGACAATCTTCTTCAGATCGGCTTGATTGCCAAGGATTAGATTGCGTACAATTGGAATAATCAATGAGTGCATGCATTTGGTCACCCATCCCCAGGTCTCATCGACCTCTGATGTCCTCATCACCTCAGGGGCGTCCGAAGGGTTGGCAAAGAAACTTTTCAGGCTATGACTGAAGTTAAGCCTCTTCTGCTTCCTCATGAGCTGCGGCGTTGGCATCCCCCAATCGAGATTGGTAGCTGCCTGCCGAGCCTCCTTCATAGCCTGCAGTTTGGCCTTTTTTTTTTCCTTAGACGTTTTTCCTCAACAGCATCATAGGCGTCTGTACCAACTCCTAACTAGCCGACCTACCATCGCCTCCCCTGCTTAACATCTCCAACTTCTGCTAACGAAGCTCACTTAGATCAAGCTTCCTCGGCCTCTTGATCAGCTTCTTCCCACTAGCAGACTCTGACTCACGTTGTCGTTTCTCTTTGTCGACTAACCGCTTAGCCTCAGTCTACCTCAATCGATCTGACTCAGCCTCCCTCGACCAATTGTTCTTGGACTTGTTCGCCACATGCTTCTCTCTCGTCTTCTAGGCTCATGAGGTGGCATCTGCTTCTTATGGGCTTACTTTTTCTCAGCCGCTGCGCGTTTAGCCTTTGCATCAGCCATCTTTTTATCGACTATATAGAGCACTTTAACGTAAACTTTAAAACGACATACAAGTTAGATCCACTCGACATATACACAAAGGACAAACTACCGAACACGCATTACCAAGTTGTGGAATGAGTAACTGAAATCAATGTTTCTGGGTCCTGAAGTAGACACCGATTATGCTCCAAGTTGGACAACCAACTGTGTATTTTTCACATTACCTCGCCTTTTTTGTTGTATAGCTCCCTTTGGATGTAGTTACCGAACAAAAAAAACAAGTCAAATTACATTAGACGGCCAATTTAAATAAACAATTAGACTACACTGCTCTACTCCTATGGTCGGTCGCCACAACCTACCAACTGGAAGAAGTGTTGAATCCTCTGCTTCTTCCTGATATTCCCCTTCCATGGGCCAGAGATCCAGGCATACTAATGCTTCTAGTTCTTCTGGGAGGAAGGGATATCTTTGATGAACACACCTTTCTTCCCTTTCTCTCGGAACTATACCTGAAACCAACCGAGCCCATTCGTCTACTGGTGGAACCTATACAGGCAGCTCAGGTAACGTAGGTTGACTCCCCAATACCACGTATGTCGAACGACATATACAGGCTAACTAGAGTCACCCAACTATCCACATTCAACTAGCCGAACACAATATGTGCCCCAACCATCACACTTTGTAACCACGGGTGAATGGGCAATCAAACCCCATATTCTAGAGCATTGATATAGAACAAATCCAACCGACCAGGCGGCGAGCTCGGTAGATCGGTTACCAGGGGAAAATCCATCCCAATATCCTCTGGTACATTGTACATTCCACATCGTATGATTATCATTTGATGGGAATGGCCATTGGAACAGGGCTGGCATTTCATCTTCATCTTCATCACCTTCGGCATCCTCCTAATAAGAAGTCTTCTCAGGCATCTGCTCATCGGCCATTTCCTATGCCGACTCTTCTTTCAACATAAGGTCAACGACCTCTTGCTCATACCCCTAGTCAACACCCTGCATGCCACCATCATCCTCCATTTGATTTCGAGTTTGGTAGACCATATGATCATTGGCTTCCTTCGAACCATCCCTAAACATGACATCCACAAACTCCTGATCCACTTTCTGATTGGCCTTTTTCCTTTGACTCTCACTCTTGACCCCATCGACCAGAACCTTATTACCTGGGATCTCAGGGGCTTCCGATTTTGTCTCGATAGTCGACTCAAACGCACCATTGGTCAATGAATGACAGGACCCGTCCCAACTGGACTTTGATAACCGTGCCCGGTCCTGCTCCCATCTGACAAGTCGACTGAAGTTCCGAAATTACCCCTCAGCACCTGTCAGACAAGGGATAGCTCCACTGATTTCCGCTCATGCCTCCGCCTCTCGATCAGCCCCGAACGTCGTACCACGGACTGGAAGGTCATCAAAACAGAAAATGTGTGAGTGGAAAAAAATAATATCATTTCAAAATACGTTTCAAATAGACCATTTACCCCTCCAGTTTATCAAACCATGCATGCATAGGGAAAAACATATGAATAACAATCACCGGCTTTCTAGCCAAAGCACATGAACAGTATCAAATCCCGGCTCTCAAGCCAAACATATGAAAACATAATCACCTGGCCACAAAGACCAAAAACCGGTATTCAATACCAGTACGCAATCATAATCAACATTACACAGCATTACTCACAAGTGCACAATCAATCAATCAATCAATCCGCACTATTCACAAGTGCACAAACAATCACACGGTCACATTCACACTACGCGTAGGCCAACCTCGGGAACTACACTCAGGCACCATCCGAGTCATATCAGTCATGTCTGGGAACTGCACACGCACCATCTAGACGTACCACATACTCGGAAATTGCACTCACGCAACATCGGAGTCACGTCTAGGAACTGCACTCGCACCATCCAGAACATGGTCCAGTATCCACAATCACAAACACAATCCATTCCACAAACACATATCTATCATATCCATGACTTCAAACCAAGTCAAAAGCATTCCCGACAGGGTCTCAAGCCCAAATGGCAATTACACGTAAATACGTAAAATCTCATTTGAAAATAATAAAATAATCTAGAAATCCTCCTTGACTCACCAATTAAGTCAAAATATCCTTTTCAAAACCTTGTTGACTCCTGACCTAGCCCAAAACATCATTTGCACATTCCTCGTAAAATGGGCCCAAAAGACCGATTAAAATAATCATTAAATCACAAATAATCATGCCAAATCATCATGACATCATTGCAAGCCAAATCATGTAAAACATTTAACTATGCATGCATAATGGTTTATAAAACAAACGTCCACTCACACACCGTCCAAACTGCTCGCTTTCCGAGCTGCACGCGTTTCCGTAATTTCTGATACTTTCTAGGAATCTCGAATCCTGTCCAAAATTATTATTCAGGGTCACTAATGACTTAATTAACATCATAGTAATTTCCCATAATTTTTCAGGAATTAATTACGAATTAAAAACGTAATATAAACCTTCGGACCCTCGAAACAATATCGAAACGGTGTCCGATTAACTCGAAACCAGCGCCAAAATGTTCGTTACTGATTATGGACGAAATTAAGAGGAAAAGGGAACGGTGTCCGATTAACTCGAAACCAACGCCAAAATATCGAAAGTGGACGTGGACCCACTCGACCTGCTCTCTGCGTCATCTGCCAGATAGGAAGAGGAAGAGTCATCTCCAAAGGTCCGAGGGGATTTTTCATCGAAACCAGACTCTGACTCGGACATCTACAAATTAAAGTACTGATTATCTAAGAACTTATGATAGGTCGTTAATTGAGCATTATTTTATACCCTTTATGCTTGACTTTTAATATTAAAATAATAAACAATTGGAGAAAATAATTTATTTTGTGGGATTTTTGTAGAATTAAATAAATCTTGGAATTTGGAGCATTTTAGCGAAAGAATCGTCTCGATCGGAGTTCAAACGAAGAAATTATGGACGAAATTTGGTGGAATTATATTAATTAATTTTTAAAATTGAAAATTCAGTTGCAGGCCCAAAATTCTAGCCCAAAAGCCTAGAAAAATCAGCCCAATAGCCCAATAGCCCAATCAATGTGCGACCCAATCCATGTGCGGCCCAGACCAGTCCTTTGTTCTATCCCAACGACGCGGCCCAGACCAATCCTTTGCTCCAGCCCATTGACGCGACCCAATCCTCGTGAGCCCAACCCAAGTCGTGCAGCCTTGAAGACATCATCGGCGCGCGTACATCGAGTGACCTGCCCTCCTCAGCGCTGAACCCGTCGACTCCCAACTTCCCCTATCAGCGCACGCATACTGATTGACTGGTGCGCCTGTCAGCTGCAGCCATGTCAGCTTGCATCTGCCGAGTGACCTGCTCTTCCTATTTAGTTATTTTTTTCCATGATAAATTGCATCAAACCTGCTCCTTTGGGCAGGTTTTCCAGCATACCTACCCTAATTATTAGCCTAAACTCATCGTTCACAATTTTTTTTTTGTATTTTAATTATTTAGATTTTTAGTAGTTTTCCCCTATAAATAGGGGTTCATTTCCCTTGTGTGGAGAGGACTTTTTTCCTAGAGAACTCTAAAACACAAGTTCTATGTTTCCTTTAGAAATACCAAGGCTAAGTATTTTCGTTGCAATTATAGAGTTTAATTTCGCATTCTCGTGTTTATTCCTTTATCTTCATAAGGTTTCTTCTGCTGTCAGAAAATCTTATGAATAGCATTTCATTGTTTCCATCCATTTTCAGAATCACAAGCTGTTCTTGGATTCCGAAAGTGTAAATTGTTTCTCCCTTATTTAAACTCTCATTATTGTTTCGGTTTTATTTTTAATTCAATATTTATGTTGGTACTTTCTTTCTAACTTTTGTAGACATGAATATAATTGTCATGTGTTTTACTTTCCGAACTTCATTTACTTCAACATTTGAGTACTTAACCTTCAATTCTATGCTAAGTATTTATGACCGCTGTTCGATGCACTTAGTAGAGAATTGAAGAGATTTAAATGTTTGACACACATTTAAATCATAAACATTAGGTTAATCATTTTATAAGTGTTTATGACCGTTGTTAGGTGCATTTATAATGTTGAAAATGTATGCACGTGATTAAGATGGTGAAAGTAGAATTTCGTGATATGTTCAAATTATGCAAATGTTAGAGTGTTGGTAGAATTTGTGTTTGAAGAAAGTCCACTTGTACAAGTGTTAAAGTAGGAGTAGAATTAATTTCATATTTATAGTCTATATTATGATTACAATCCCTCAAAATCCCCCATTTAATTCTTTAACTCTTTATTCTTTTATTCTTTAATTCATTTATTCTTTAATTCATTTATTATTTATTCATTTATTCATTAATTCATTCATTATTCTTTCTCATTAACAAATTATTAATGTTCCCTAATTTCTCTGGATAAGAACGTTCCCTATTTACCAATACTAAAATGACATAAAAAAGGGTTTAAATTACATAATACTCAAATTACATATTTAACTTAATGCGTAGTTTGAACGTTATCAATTTTTGGCGCCAATGCCAGGGAAATTTAAAATCATTCTTAATGTGTTAGTATGTATAAAATTGTTTATATGTAAAATGTTCATACTTGTCAATAAAGTGTACATATTATAAATGTTCTTAACTTTTATTTTTACACTTGATTCCATTATACTTGTTTATATTTTTCTAATTGTTCATATTTTACTTATAGTTGTTCATATTTTATTTGTTTACTTTCATTGTTATACATGTATATTACTTGTTCCCAATTATTTAATTTTATTCTTATTTAATTTTTTAACTCTAAATTTAAATAATAAAAAAATTGAAATAAAAATAATAATAATAAATAAATAATAAAAATTTGGAGAGAAAAAAAACAAGAAAAAAAAATTAGTCTTGATTTGATTTGTTTATAATTGTGTATACTTGATTTGATAATCTGTAAGTGTATATATAATGTTCATATTTACTATATTTATTAAATGTTCATACTTGTTTATAATTGCCTATACATAAAAATGTTCATACCTTTCCATATGTGTTAGCATAAAAATGTTTATACATGTTCATGAGGTACTTGGTTAGGTAAAGTTAAGCTCCTATCATACTTGTTTATTTTTGTACGTGTTCGTATTCTACTTGTGCATACTTGATTCATATTATTCATACTTGTATATACATTTTTTGTTCATAACTTTTATTTTTATGTTTGCCATATTATATTAGTTCACAATGTTCATAATATATTTGTTCATAAATTATACTTAATGCCCATATTGTATTAGTTCATGAATTGTATATTATGCTTGTTAATTTTATTTTATTCTATTGTTATTTTCTATTTATTTTTTATTTTTTTATAAAAAAAATAAAAAAAAAAGGAACTATATATATCTTTGACTATCCCAACATGTAAATATTGTTTCCTTTTAAATGTTTTAGAGTTACATGAATCTCAAGACCCCTTTTTCTTCAAAATTTTACTTTCGGGAACATGTAGCACCCTTCTTGTTTACTTTCTCCTTAACCCTTCATGATGTGTGGATTTCATCACCACACACCGTAGACTCAAATCTATGGACATGAGGTTAGGGCGGAGTTCGTAAACACTTGGGTTTGGTAATTCACCAAATCTTCCATCGCTTGGTCATGGTGTCTAGGAGGGTTATGATTGGTGACAAGTTTTGGATTAAGAAAGGGAACACCAATGGAGTATATGCCCTAGCCAAGCTAGCCTCGGGGTGCTTTCGAAATTATCATTGCTTCTCGCATTACATCTAGCCCAACTGGCCATGATTAACATTGAATGGTGGAATGGTGGTTATCAGTACGAGCAGGCCGTATGCCCAGGAAAGTACTATGAGAAGCGGAAGGGGAAAGTTATTCATGACACTCTAAAGCTCTACTTATTGCATTATTAGATTACAGACCCTCCCTGAGATTTCATGATGCTCGGATTTCATCACGGGGCCCCATAGACTAAGTGAATCTAGGGAAGTGAGATCGAAGGTGCAGGCCATTCTTTCATGAATTTGTCACGTAACTCTTATTTCTTGTGCAGGTTCTAACAATTTCTCTCTTATGCATTCACACCATTCTTCATGTAGATACTTTTGCATTGCATTAGTTTAGATGCATTTGGAACTTGTGCACTTTCTTGCCATTACCGTGACTTTTTGTTAATTCTGGCTTCCATTTTTGTCATACTTTATGTTATTTGGAACTAATTGTTTCTTTTTCTAACTTCAAATTATGTCATACTTTGTGCAATCTATAATTTCTCATACCCTTATTATCTCTTACTTATCTATATGTTAATTCCGACTTAAATTTATGTCAGTTATACTTGGTTATACTTCATATTTTCTTGCTAATTGTGATTTCCTTAACTTATATTCCTAACACTAACCCTAACTTTTGTTACATTTATCTTGTTTTAATTAACTTTCACTAGCTACTTACTTGTGTATACTTGCCTTCTAACTTAGTGCTTTTTAACAATATAGGTACGTACTTATGAATGCGCGCTCATTAATCTAAGCTTGATCGGTTGAGAAAGCAACTTGATATCTCACCAAGCAACACAACATTCAAAGACGCACTTAAGAAAACCGGCTCATCCGGACCTCTATCCCCAATACTCGGTGAGTCCATAAGTAAGAAAAGTAATTCAGGAGAGGAACAGACTTTCGGAACACTATTAGCCATGGCACGAAATCTGAGTATCTTTGAGCAGACCTGTACAAACACGAATGGCACTACAAACTTCTGCATCTAGTATCCTGAGCCTAGAACCAATAAGAAAGATATTGAGCTTAAGAGTGGAGTCCTTCTTCAGCTACCCAAGTTCCATGGAATCATAAACGAAGATCCACACAAACAATTAACGAAGTTTCAATTCATTATTGGTAATATGTGTTCTGATGATGCGGACTTGGAAATCATGAAGCTGAAAGCTTTCCCGTTGTTCTTGGAAGATAGAGCACATGTATGGCTTTTGGGTCTCCCACCCAATCATATTGACTCTTGGGAGAAGTTGGTTCAGAAAAGAGATCACTGGAATCAAGCAAAAAGAGATCACTGGAATCAAGCAAAAAGAGCAAGATGAGAATTTCAGCCAATACTACGAGAGGTTTAAGGAACTTTGTGCTTCATGCCCTACTCATGGGATCACTGAAGGTTATCTCTTAACCTACTTCTATGAAGGACTCAAGGGTTGGGATAGAGGACTACTTGATGCTGCAGCTAACAGAAGTTTCTTAGCTCGGATTTTAGTAGACGGTCGTGCATTACTTGAAAGCCATGCACTCAATGATGCACAATACGAAGGTGCTGAGCCTATTCCAAGAAAGGTACATGAGGTGAGTTCCCATGCTATAAATGATTTTAAGTTAGATAAGATCACGTCTATGCTTTCGAATGTGTTGGAACTGAAGAAGCAGGTAGCCCCGGTTTGTTCCATATGCTCTCAAGGCCATCTTGAGGACCAATGTCCCTACACTGCAAGGGAGGAAAACCTCGGAACTGAAATGGCACACGCCATTGGAGGCTTTCAAGGAGGGCCAAGGGCCTAAGGTTACAGTTGGAGAGATCCAACCAATGTCCTAAACCCTCAGCACATGTTGATAGGCCCAAACTGTGCCCCGAACCATTTCCAAAGACCCACATGGCAACCAAAGCCTCAGGTTCCATTTTCTCACTTTTCTCATAATCATGCAAATAATCATATCTCTTCATCTTCTAATCCTAATTATGATAAAATGATAGCTGCTTTTTCCCAAGGGTAGCAAACACTAATGGCTTCGACTCAGACTCTTGTCACGGGTCAGCAAAATCAGCAAAAAGAAATCGCTAATCTCAATGACCAAATGGGCAAGGTCGTGGACTTCATGAGTAATATCCAAGCTAGCGGGGTGCTTCCACCTCAACCTACGCCCAACCCGAATGCAAGAACTAAGGCCAACGTGATTATCACTCAAAGTGGTAAAGTGCTCGGTGACATAGAACTAGATCCAGCCGTTTCTGAGGCTGAAAAGCACAAGGTGGTAACTAAGACCACCACGGTACAACCGCCAGTTCAACCTACCCACACACAAGGTAATGAACCTATCCCTTCAAGTTCGGTTGTTACTAATCCCCATTTGTGCATGTACCATTTCCAAGTAGTCTTGCAAAATCTAAGAAGGATGAATTTGATGAGGAAATCTTGGAAATCTCCAAAAGGGTGCAAATCAACATGCCCTTGATCGAGTGCATCAAGCAAGTGTTGAAATACGCAAAGTTTCTGAAAAATTTATGAACTCAAAGGAGCCAAACGAGGGAGAAAGAGGTTGTGATGGTGAGTGAAATAGTTTCTGCTGTAATCCAACGACGGATACCCCCAAAGTTGAAGGATCCGGGGAGTTTTTCTGTTCCCTACGTGATTGGTAACAAGTCTTTTGATAAAGTCATGCTAGACTTAGGTGCATCCATTAATGTTATGCCATATTCGTTATATGTTGCCTTAGGTTTAGGTAAACTAAAACATGATGATGTTATCATTCAATTACCTGATCATTCTAATGTGTATCCTAAGGGATACGTCGAAGATGTTCTTGTGCAGGTTAACCAGCTCATCTTCCCTGCGAATTTTTATGTCCCAGACATGGAGGATTCCCCTACAATCAAGGTTCACTGATGTTGTTGGGAAGCCCATTCATGAGAACTGCCAAAATGAAGATTGATGTATTCAATGGCACACTAACTATGGAAGTTGATGGAGAGGAAATTGGCTTCAACATTTTCGATACCATGAGGTACCCTAGTTCACAACTCAAACTACTTTTTCTATTGATGTGTGCACTTCTTTTGTAGAGAAACATCTTAAGTCAATTCGAGAAGACGCACTCAATATGGTAATTCAGGAGGTAATTCAGGAAGGAGTTGGCCTAACTCAATCGGGGGGATGCCTTGGTTGAAGACACGGATTATGAACTAGAGCCTCGAATTTGGGAAGAAGTCATGGCCCTCAATGAGGCCCCCGGAATGGTAAATCCTCATATAACCAAGTCACTTTCAGTTAGTACTAATGCCACTCTTCCTTCAGTGGTTCATGCCTCCATTCTCAAGCTCAAGGTTTTACCTGACCACCTGAAGTATGCCTATCTCGGCCCTAACAACACTTTGCCTATCATAATGTCTTTTGTACTGACCGAATCACAGGAAGACAAATTGGTACGTGTCTTGACGAAGTATAAGACAACCATTGGATGGATTTTGTCAGACATCAAGGGAATCAGCCCTACAACCTGTGTGCATCGAATCTTGTTGGAAGATGATGCAAAACCCTCTCGTGAAACTCAACGTCGCCTCCATCCTCCGATGATGGATGTCATGAAACAAGAGGTAATAAAACTCTTGGATTGTGGTGTCATTTACCCAATTTCATACAGCAAATGGGTTTCACTAGTCCAAGTATTTCCGAAGAAAAGTGGAGTCACAGTTGTTGAGAACAGCGAAGGTGAGCTCGTGCCCCAGAGAACAGTGACTGGATACAGAGTCTGCATAGATTATCGACTCCTTAACAAAGCAACTAGGAAGGACCACTTCCCTTTGCCCTTTATTGATCAAATTCTTGAAAGGTTAGCTAGTCACTCTTATTACTGTTTTCTTAATGGTTATTCTGGGTACAATCAAATTTGTATCTCTCAAAATGATCAAGACAAAACAACTTTCACTTGTCCTTTTGGCTCTTTTGCCTATCGAAGAATTCCCTTCGGTTTATGCAATGCCCCAGATACGTTCCAAAGATGCATGCTTTCTATTTTCACTAAATATGTCAAAAAAATAATTGAAGTATTTATGGACGATTTCAGTGTCTTTGGGGATAGTTTTGATGCATGCTTAGAACACTTAGAACTCATCTTACAAAGGTGTGTCGGGACTAATCTAGTACTTAATTGGGAAAAATGTCATTTCATGGTTAGACAAGGATTGTCTTAGGCCATATTGTCTCTGAAAGAGGAATTGAAGTTGATAAATCTAAAGTTGATATTGTGCGCCACTTACCCTCTCCCACTTCTGTGAGAGAGATCCGTTCATTTCTTGGTCACGCAGGTTTCTACATAAGATTTATCAAGGTCTTTTCCCACATTTCAAGGCCCTTATGCCTATTGCTTCAGAAGGAGACACCTTTCGTCTTTGATGCAAACTGTCAGGAAGCTTTTGAGAAGCTTAAAAATATTTTAACCACTGCACCCATTCTTTGTGCCTCGGATTGGTCCTTATCCTTTGAACTAATGTGTGATGCCTCTGATTATGCAGTTGATACCGTGCTCGGACAAAGGCAGGAAAAGAATCCCTGCGCCATATACTATGCGCCTAGAACTTTGAATGATGCCCAAATGAACTACACCACTATTGAGAAGGAGTTGCTTGCTTTTGTGTTTACTTTAGATAAGTTTCACTCTTATTTACTTCGAACTAAAGTCATTACTTACACTGATCATGCAGCACTGAAGTATCTCTTGGCCAAGAAGGAAGCTAAACCAAGGCTAATCCGATGGATTTTTCTTCTTCAAGAGTTTGACATCGAGATTAAGGATAAGAAAGGTGTAGAAAACGTGGTGGCAGACCATTTGAGCCGCATAGCACATGAACGAGATCTCGTGACGATTCAAGAGATGTTTCCGGATGAACAACTCTTCAGAATTCAGGTAAGTACTCCTTGGTATACTGATATTGTCAATTACTTAGTCACCAAGCAGTTGCCTACCACTCTTACTCGTGCACAGAAAGATAAACTCAAGAAGCATGTTAGGTACTATGTTTGGGATGAACCTTATTTATGGAAACACTGTGCAGATTTATTAATTAGGAGATGTGTCCCTGATATTGAACATAGGTCAGACCTAGAATTTTGCCATAACCATGCTTGTGGAGGTCACTTTGGATCTAGAAAAAATACACTTAAAATTTTAGAATCTAGATTATATTAGCCCACACTGTTTAAAGATGCACATTCATTATTTTTAGAGTGTGATAAATGCCAAAGATCCGGAAATTTAGGACGGAGGGATGAAATGCCACAACATTATGTTCTAACTGTTGAAATATTTGATGTTTGGGGTATCGATTTTATGGGTCCATTTCCTTAATCTAATGGCTATCTCTATATCTTACTTCCTGTTGATTATGTCTCAAAATGGGTGGAAGTTAAAGCCACCAGGACTAATGAATCTAAAACTATTGCAGATTTCTTCAGAACTAATATTCTTTCCAAGTTTGGGATCCCACAGGTCCTGATAAGTGATGGTGGAAGTCACTTTTGCAGCAAGACCATTGAAGCCTTAATGAAAGGGTACGGTGTCACTCACAGAGTCTCTACGCCTTATCATCCTCAAACGAGTGCAATGGCCGAAGTTAGTAATAGGGATATCAAGAAGATTTAAGAGAGAACTATGGGCACTAATCGTAAGGATTGGAGCCAGCGGTTGGATGATGCACTTTGGGCATACAGGACAGCCTACAAAACCCCTATAGGAATGACACCCTATAGGTTGGTCTATGGAAAAGCATGTCACATTCCCGTGAAACTGGAGCACAAAGCATGGTGGGCTGTCAAGACTTTCAATTTACAGTTGGATGAAGCCGGATTGGATCGAAAGCTCCAACTAAGTGAGCTTGAGGAGATCAGGAATGATGCATTCGAGAACACTCTGATCTACAAAGAGAAGACTAAGGAATTTCATGACAAACAGATAAAGAGTAAAAGATTTGACATTGGCCAGAAGGTTTTATTGTTCAATTCACGACTTATACTTTTTCTCGGTAAGTTATTTTCCAAATGGGTGGGTCCTTTTGTTGTTCCTAATATGTTTGTCCATGGAGCCATACAGATCAAAAGCATTGAAACTGGGAAAGTGTTCAAAGTTAATGGCCACAGATTAAAGCCTTACATCGAGGTATTTGGAGAGCATGATGTGGAATCAACAAAAGTGCTACGGCCCCGCATCATATGAATTGATTCAAGCACTTCGTCTAGGCTGACTGGACATTAAACTTCAAGCGCTTATTGGGAGGCAACCCAATGTGTTCTCGAGTTGTGAAGGAGTCGTCAACGCAGATTTGCTCTCTTTAATCCCTTCACTCTCTTTTATTTTGTTCATTTAATGTTTTTCTTGTTTTATTTTCATAAATCCTCTTCCTTACTTAGAGTCTATGTTCATTTACTTTCTACTTGCTTACATTGAGGACAATGTAGAGTTTAAGTGTGGGGGAAGAGTTTACAAATTTAGTGCAAAATTGTTTTTTTTTAAGATAAAAATATTTTGAGTCTTTTCGTTTTAACTTAGTATTTTTCGAGTCTTAGGATGCCCTTTAACCTGTCAATGATAAGAATGAAGGAAAAACGCTAAATTATGGCGATAAAGGTGATCACTACAACTTGAAATCGTTTGTTAATACTTTGTGATTAAGTGTTATAACTCGTAGATAATGCATGTAAATTGGTACATAAACGAGCATGATAAGATAAGTATGAAACATATGAACCTTATGTGAACTTTAGAACCTTATACAAATCTTTGATGACTGATTCATAAGTTCTTTGTTTAAATTGATATACATATGCCTCATAACTGCTTGCTATAACTTTTAATGAACTCTAGAGTACTAGAACTTATTCTATGTGATTTTCAAAGCTTTTAAGTCAATAAACTCTCTGATTTTGGATATGATTAAGGCATTAGGGTTAACATCACAAATTCAAACATTCATGTTCCCTATTTTGTGCGCACAAGTTGCGACCCCCTTAGTTTTAACTCCTTTGAGCCTATATTAAGTCTTTCTTTCATCACCATGATTGTCTAAACACTTGAGTTTAGTATAGTCATCTTTCACCCTTGTTCCAAGGGCTCGATTGAAGACATGAAAAATGGTGTAAAGAGAAATTGATGATGTTGTGAAGAATTTTATGTGTATTATATGGATTTACTTACTCAAACTTTGTTGTATTATTGACACATCTTATTACCTTGATATATGAGAAGAAGAAAAAAATCAAAAAAAAAAAGGGAAAAAAAAGAAAGAAAAATTGTGTTTTGAATCTCTATGAAGATAATAAGATTTAATTATATAATGTTTGAGTTAAGTCCTTTACATTTTTAAATTCGACAAAAACAAAAAATGAATTCGAGGCCCAACATGATAACATTAGGCTTATGTTCGAAGGGATTAATTCTTGACATCATTGCACTAAGGATGTGAAGTTATGTTACGTTTTGGGAGTCTATTGAGACTTGGAACGAATTTGAGAACCACTTATCCTATACATTCGTTGCCTCTAAACTTAGCCCCATTACAACCTTCGTAAAGACCTTATGATCCTTAAGATGGTAAATTTTGATTAGTTGAGCCAGTCACTTGAGTAAGCTTATGATTTTGGTTCATTTGTGCAAGTATGTTTTGTTTTTATCTTGAGATGTTTATTTGAGATTTTGCAAAAGTACTTCATTTCTATTTTGTGAGCATCTTTTCTCACATACTTGGAGTGTAAACACAAATCCTTACAAAATTGAGTGAATTTATGAGTACATATCCTTGTGAGTTGATTCATACTTGTTTTATTCATGTTGAAATCCATTTCACCATATTTACTCATTATCTTACTTGTTTAAATTTTGTTATCATGTATTAACTCTTCAATTACATATGCTTAAATGCCTTCAAGTGAGAATCTTTTATGCCATGATAATAACGAAATTTTGAGACAAATGGTTAAGGGTTTACTTGTTTTGACTTCGTAGTTTAATTTTAGTATTTGCTAGGGACTAACAAAGTTTAAGTGTGGGGGTATTTGATAGGCCGTTAATTGAGTATTATTTTATATTATTTTATACCCTTTATACTTGACTTTTAATATTAAAATAATAAACAATTGGAGAAAATAATTTATTTTGTGAGATTTTTGTAGAATTAAATAAAGTTTGGAATTTAGCGAAAGAATCGTCCCGATTGGAGTTTAAACGAAGAAATTATAGATGAAATTCGGTGGAATTATATTAATTAATTTTTAAAATTGAAAATTCATTTGTAGGCCCAAACTTCCAGCCCAAAAGCCAAGAAAAAACAGCCCAGTAGCCCAATCAATGCGTAACCCAATCCATGCGTGGCCCAGGCCAATCCTTTACTCTAGCCTAGTGAAGCAGCCCAGACCAATCCTTTGCTCCAACCCATTGACGCAGCCCAGAAAATTCAAGTTTTTTGTTATTGGTCGAAACTGGATCTGATGAACTTTTACTCCTCAAACCAGCTTGACTGAAAGGCAGCTTTTCCCAAAGTGATCGGTTGCAATTGGCTTTTCTAAGTGCTCGATAGTGAGGTTGCTCGACAGTTTTAGAAATTTTGGTGAATTGGGGACAAATGGGGCACCAGGACTATAACGACCCGTCCCTAATTTTAGGGATAAATTAAGACTAATTATGGATTAGTGAGGCTAATCGAGGATTAGTCGAGGATTAACAGACGTTCGGGGAAAAATTACGATTTTGCCCCTAAACGAAGGCAAAAAAGTTAACTTTTGACCCGGGATGTCCGACGTGCGAGGGCCGAGGACCGTTACGTACATCGGGTCGATACGAGTCTGTAGACAGGTGGCACGTCGAAATTGGAAGTTCGACGGAAAAGTTACGGTTCACGGAAGTTCCGAGGAACTATTGCACGTTTTACGAGACGGATGCCATTTGGCATTCAGTGGGTCCAGATATTTAGGGGCAGGCCTAATGGATGAATGACACTTGTCACTCCATTTCATTCCCTTCGACCTTTCCCCCGATCTCACCCAAATCCCCATCGAACACAACCCCAATCCCTTCCCCCACCTAGCTTCAATCTGAGAGAGAGACAGGGAGTGACTAATGAGCTAAGTACGGCGAGGAGGTGGCAGGACCGCCGTCGACGACGGGGATGGCCCAGGAAACTAGTGAACTTGTGACCTTTGGATTTCGAATTTTTGAAATTGAACGTTAGGGGCTGTGTTTGTCGATTGGAGAGTGTTTAATGGGTTTTTAGGAAGGTTTAGGGATTGGTTTGGACGGTGGATGGTGGTCGAACGTCCAGGGGGAACGACGGGGAGTTTGGACCGTGAGGAGGAGTTTTGAATGGATAGGTTTTAGGTGATTTTTCTTAGTTCTAAACATTTAAATAGGTTCCTAGGATTGAAAAAAAAAGAGAATGGAATTGGAATGGAAGGAAATGGACCGAAAATGAGGGAGTTATGGCACTGGACCGGTCGGAATTACAGGCGTTGAACTGAACCGGGTTCACGTGAGGTAGGGGACGACTGTGCAGGCGCGTGAAGCCCACGCGCAGGGCCCTTTGGGCGGTGCATGGCAGCGCATGGGACCCTTTTTGGGGAAGTCTCCAACATGTAATTTCATCTATTCAATGTAACAAAAATTTTGGGACAAGTTTCGAGTCAATCAGACATCATTTCGATATAGTTCGGGATGTTCGAAGGTTTAGGATCGACTTTAAAAATAGTTATAAATTCGGAAAAATTACGGGGCTTTAATGAGAGGTTAATAAGGTAGTTAATAACCCTCTAGTATGATTTGGACAGGTTTGGGGGTCCCGAAGATGGTGTTTGGCCCGAAAGATGCTTATGGCGCGCGTATCGAGGTGCAGCTTGGACGGTCTGTGAGTGGACCTTGCTTTCTAACTTGATGCATGCATAAATATTTTATACGTGTTTTAATACACGTTTTGTGATGCCATGAGTGCATTTTTTTGTGGTAATTAGTATTTACGTATTTGGACGTATTTCGAGATTTATAGTTTTATGTCATGCCTATACGTGCTGTGTTTTCTGTGGTGATTTAATGGAAAGGTTTTGGATTTGAAAATATGGAATCGGGCATGAGACCCACTTGGTTGGAAACCATCGGACTTGGAGTCCATCTGATTTAATGAGAAATTGGGCTAGAGGCCCATTTGAGTTATACGATCGGGCCGGGGGCCCCGTTGGTTTACGAATTCGGGCCCGAGGCCCAGTTAGTTATGATATCGGGCATAACGCCCAGTTATGGTTTATAAACTTGATTTCGGGTCGGGGACCCATATTTGGATTTTCGATGGTTTATGGAAAACCCGGGTGTGGCCCTTTGAATGGTTTTGAAATGAATTGTAAAATGGTTTTCCGTATACCATCCTCACGAACGGATGCCCTCCAGACGTCTCGTAGTATCCTAGAGTGGCGGGTTGTCTCCTCCAGACGTCTTGTAGTATCCTGGAGTAGTCACGGGGCATTTCCTACAAGGGTTCATTGCACGGAGCGACTAGTCCGTATAGTAACTCAGGAGTAGGGATTGCCAGAGGTTAAAACCTCCCTCCAGGGAGGGTCATTGATCTGCGGGTCATTGACTTGGGTGGACCCTGAGGAGACTTGGGATTTGAGACCCGGGTAGCACACGTAGCTTGGAATCGTCACAGTGGTGTGATTGTGACATCTCGGATTTCAGGCATCAGGGATACCGAGGATTGGTGTTTTGGGCTGAGACCTACTGGTATTGATTTGGGCTGAGTCCCTACAGATTTGGTTTTGGGCTGAGACCCACGTGTACCGGATTTGGGCTAAGTCCTTATTGATTTGGTTTTGGGTTGAGTCCCACATGATTAGTTTTGGGCTGAGTTCCCATGTGCTTTGGTTTACGGTTTTGGGCTAAGGCCCAAATGGTTTCATTTTGATAACTGGTTTTTGAATGCATGCATGCTTTTTAGTGAAGGACATAAATATCTTTTATGAAATGCGTTTTTTTAAACTATTGCTTTTTGTTCACTCACATCTTTTCGTGGTTTTAATGCTCTTCAGGTTGATCGCGGATGCGAGCTGTAGAAGAGATTGAGACATGACACTCCTCCTCCGATCCTGGCACACTCTGGAAGCCCCGGTAGGGCTAAGGTTGTAATTTTCCCTTGTCTGGCACTTCGTGTCAGACTAGATCAGGCACGTCCCGCGTTAATCCCGGGGGGATTTGGGACAGGTCCTGACAAGGACCCTTTACATAGGGCCTAGGCGCCATAAATGCCGGCCCTCGAGCAATGAACCTACTAACATGACAGCCAATACCACTTTCGCGACATGTGGCCAGCCTTCTGCTATGAGATTTCAACCAAAATTTACAAGGATCAGTTCACCGTTATGAGCCAATCCAACCTTTCGAATTCCATGTTCCTAGGGGACTTTGGTGGATCGGTTCACACTTAAGAGGCTGACCCAACCTTTCGAATTTTGTGTTCCTGAAGGGACTTCTGTGAATCGGTTCACCCTCAGGGATCCAAGGCAACTTTTGAATTTCATGTTCCTTAAAGGATCGGGTGATTGGTTCACCATAAAGGGGCCGATCCAACCTCAAGGGTGATCCACTAAACAAAACTCTGGGACTGAAGGCCGTCCTGGACAAGGGCATGCATCACTTGGTTGGAAGAACGGAGAGAGAAGACTAACTAGCGAAGGTCCACCCCTAATTTCCGAAACAGCTCCCTAATCTCTAAGATAAGTAATCCACATCTGTGCCATAGGGTACTAGAAGAATGAATAGCCTCCATAGCAGCTTTAGCATCTGATTAAATCAAAAAGTCCACAATCCCCAAATGTCATAAGAAGGGCAACCTTTCCTTAATAGTTTCAACCTCAAGCAAGATGATCCCCCCCCCCCCCCCCCCCCCCACCACCCACCCACACACACATAATGCCTTTATCAACCTAGAAGCTTGGACAACACTATCACAATTTAGATTTAAAAGAGAAAGAGGGCAATTTAGACCATCATAACTAGCGAACAGCGGGGACCAATTTGGGGAAGGACCTAACCCCTCGGAACTCAGCATAATCCACCAGAGCTACATCTACATCCTCTTCCCCTTTCTTACTAAGACCACTATGAAGAGTCTTATTATGGAAAATGTCAGGACCCACCCGTAATTCCCCGGGATTAAGGGCTAAATCCCGATCCCGTCCAACTTACGCATGACACGAAAGCTAAACTGACGTCCAACCTCCATGTGACACGTAAGTCGGATAAGGGATTCTCGATCCAACCATCCGAAAAGTAACCGGGCTTCCCAGAGTGTACCGAACTACTGTGAATTTCGAGTGTGATGTCTCCGTTTCTCTCGACCAATAGCCCGTACCGCAACAACCTGGAGGGTATCGAAAACACGAAAAGACTGTGAGTGGACAAAAATAAAGTGTAATTCAAAAACAGTTTAATAAAACAATTACATTTATACCCTCCATTTAAAAAGAAACATTAATGCATGCATATCAAATCCAAGTCATGAAACCACTCATATCAAAAACCATCATTGAAAACCATTTAGAAACCCCGAGTCAAATAAGCTATTCAAATCCAGGCCTTAGCCTCAAATCTCAAATCAATCTCAAATCCGGGAACTCAATCCCAAAACTCGTCAAATCCAACTCATCCGGGCCACCGCCCAAAACCAGTGAAAACTAGTGAAAAACCAGTGAAATATCAATCATACAAGTTTACTGGATCTCAAGTGCGCCCGAGTCTTTAAACTCAAAACACAATGCGCAAATAGCCAGGCCTTCCCTGGATATCCGAGTCTTTAAACTCAAAACACAATCACAGGGGGGGTATCATATCCGAGTCTTTAAACTCAAAACATATACCGAGTCTTTAAACTCAAAACCAGATCCAGTAGGTTTTTCTCTTTTTCCGGGTCTTTAAACCCAAAACCATTTTCATCCAATTAGTCAAAACCACAGAAAATCCACAGTCAAATCACAAGATCGAGCGAAATCTCGTAAAACGTGCAAAACTGTAAATACCTCGAAAACCGTGCAAAACCGTAAACCATCAAGATCATAAAGCAAATCATAGAATAACGTATGAAAACATATTAAAACATATATGCATGCATCATAAGTTTGAAAGCAAATTCCACTCACATACCATTCCGACGTCGCCTCGATACACGCGCACTTACGTCGTTCCTGGCCATTCCGCTATCCTCGGCTTTCCTGAACCTGTCAAAATCTCATACTAAGGTCACTAACTACTTCACAAAGGTCATACTAAAGCCCCATATTTTTCCCGTATTTTTAACTATTTTCCCGTGTTTCGGATATCCCGAAACATATCAAGACGATGTCCGATTGACTCGAAACGAGCGCCAAAATGTTCGTTACATCGAATACTTTAAAAGTCATGTTGGAACCATTCTCAAACACTGTGCCACGTGCCCACACGAACCGCCCAAAGGGGTTGCACGTGGGCTTCACGCGCCAGCACAGTGTCATCTTCTACCTTGCTTCGACCGGTCCGACCTGTTCACGGTTCAGGCCGAACCGGCGTGGCCTGTTCACGGGTCTATCTGGTCCAATTTTTTCCAATTTCCTCCCTAATTAATTCCATTAGTTTCGTCCTAATGTCTATGATTGATCCTAATAATTAAAACTTGAATTTCTGGGCTGTGAATTACCTTTCCAAACGAGATTTCCCATTCTGTTTCCCTCCAGCCAGTTCCAGTGTTTCCGGCCACCACAACCCGTGCTTCCAAGCCCTTTCGTTTCCTTTTCACCTCCAGGACTCGTGCCAATCAAACAATTTACTTAGTAACTCTTGAAACACAAACTACCATCTTTGATTTCAAAGGGAATTTCCACTGGTTTTGTCCTTACCTGAGTGTTGTCCGCCATCGTGGCCACCTATGGATTCGTCACACCTCCCTTTCCAACTTCCCTTCAGACAACATAGGCAAAGAATGAGGTTTGAGTGGTGTTATGAGGTTGGGTTCTCTCTGTTGCACACGGTTACTCTACCTCTCGTGATATCATAGCCACCGTCCACGACGGTTATCGATTTCAACACCATCACACTCGTCCCATGCTCCTCTCCGTAGTTCCTTCACAACTCAAGGTTGCACCTCTACTCTGTTTCTCCAACTTAAAACCGATTTAAACCACCTTGTAAAATTGTGAGGCGGTCATCAAGTGTTCCACAAACATTTGGAGAAGGACACTTGTCAAACTCCTGGTGGTCACCTTCTCCAAAACAGCCACATGTCCTTTTGTTATTGGGCACAGTTCCCTAAGCAGGACAATGACCAAAACACCCTTTGAAGTAAAATTACCATAATACCCTTCGCACGTTTAGACCCATAACTCTCTCTCCCGACCTCCAAGTGACAAGTGCCGCCTATCGTAGTAACCAGGAGATCGAGACCTACCTAACGGTTCTCAAATTACGTGAAATTGACTTGTCGTTCAAAAATTCAACTATTCCCCCTTTTTAACCCAATTACGAAAATGCCCTCAATCTTCCGAATATCATAACTTCCTCCTCGGATGTCGGAATCGGACGTGCCACCTGTCTACGGACTCGTGACGTCCCGAACTACGTCACGGTCAACGGTCAACGTCCAATTGATTGTTCGAACTACAAGTCAACATTTTACCCATTTTAGGGGAAAAATCGTCATTCTACGCCAACCGTCCAAAAGTATCCAGCTAATCACCGATTAACTTGCTAATCCGTCATTAAAATCTAATCTAATCCCGACTCCCGGGACGGGTCATTACAAAAAATCTAAGCACAAGGGAAAATATAAAGAAATTTTCCAAGCTCCATCTAAGAGAAGGTTTTCATAGCTAACTCAAAAATTTCAACAAAATGACCATGAACAAAAAAATTTCTAAGGGGGAGGTCAGTTGCCTACCAAAGCCACTGACTCAACTTGCAACTCCACAAAGTAATAAACTCATCCTCCAACTTTTTACCACGCCAAAAACAAATCTTGGTAACCACCACCTTAGGAGAAAAAAGATTCAGGGAGGTAGGAATAATTTCCAAGCTAGCTCTCTTACCAAAAATATTTAGCTTTTCAGAACATTAAGTTTCCAAAGCTTACGCCAAAAAGCCTCAACGCTTCCTGAGCACTCCCTACGGTCACTAACTGAGGGATCTAGTAAAGAAAGGGCGACATGATAACAAGACTTGACCGAACACTTGCCATGTTTCATGTAAAACTAATATCTCTCATCTGCAAATTGAAGAGTAAAGTTGAGAGGGATAGCCATAATAGCCTCCATATCCTCTAGAAAAAAAACCTGTCATAAAAGACCCACATTCCAGCCCCCTCCTCCTCCCCCCTACCCCAAAAAAAAAGATACCAAGATGGATGCAACCTGAACCTCAACAACAAGCCCTATATTCATAAAAGGTCGAAATAGATAAGGCTGTGGAATCCACTTATCACCAAAGACTCGGAAATATTCCCATGTACCAATGAGACATATTAGCCCCTTCTCAATCACCTTCTAGCCCTAAAGAATAGCCTTTAAATACATGATGGGTCGGAACCCAACTCAAAAGCCATAAAGTCCCTGTAGGAAAGTATCGTGCCTTAAGAATTTGAACCATTGGGGAATCAGGGAAATCCAATAATCACCATCCTTGTTTGGTAATCATAGCTTGATTAAAGGTCTCAAAATTTTTAAAGCCAACCCATCCCACCTTTGAACTTAGGACTACAGAGGATCTGCCACTTCAAGCAAGGGATACTTCTTTTACCAGTTTTCCCCCACTAGTACCTAGCAACTAGGGTTGACATATGGTTACTTAGAAACTTGGGGAGCTAGAAGACACTCATATTATATGAAGGTAAAGCCTGAGCAACCGCATCCACCATTATTTCCTTAATTCTAGGTTTGCATCTGGTTTTGGAGAGCATCCCCCACCTTACGAAACATCACCCTCTTACTGGGGCCCCGAGACCCTCGACAACCCCATATAACTCTCATGAGAGTCCACAATATGAATAGCCATTAAATTGAAGATTAAGTATCGCAAAATAGGATCAGTAGAGGGGCTAAAATAGACAGCCAACTTATCAAAATTAATCAACTGGCTGGAAGCTTTTTCATAAAGTTTCAGAAGAGATAAAAGCCAGTAGCATTCCAGAAGGTGCGCATTATAGAAGAGTAGGCTATCATCTGCAAAGAAGAGATCTGTGATGGTGAGAGGGGGGCATGGGAGCAATCGAAACCCCATGTAGAGATTTGCAGAATTGGGCTTGTGAGAGTAAAGCAGAGAACCCTTCAGCACAAATGAGGAAAAGATAAGGAGACGAAGGATCACGTTGACACAATCCTCGAGTAGGTTCAATGTGGCCGATAAACTTCCCCTAAGACTGTATTGAATAATCCACAGTAGAAACATAGTCTATAACGAGTTTTGTACAAGTGGAAGAGAAACCAAGCTTGTGCATCATCCGCTCTAAAAAATCTATTCAACTCAATCATAAGCCTTTGACATATCAAGTTTCAAAATCATCTTCTTTAAATCACTAGAACCGAGCCACCTAATAGCATGTATACTCCCAAAAGAAGCAAATCAACCTCGACAGAACAATGGTCTTGGAAAATCTGAAATAATCAAACCATAGGTATCACAACTTTCATACGATTAACAATGGCCTTGGAAATAATTTTGCAGATAACTTGACAAAGGGTTATGGGTTGATATTCAGTCACACGGGTAGGGTGATCCACCTTATGGATAAGCAAGATCATCATAAAATTATAGAGTGAACACTTACCTCGCTCATTAAGCACAGACAGACAGAAACCCACCATATCATCACCAACAATATCCCAGTACTTTTGGTAAAGCAGAGCAAGCATACCATCTACTTCTAGGGCCTTAGTTGGGAATATTTGGAAGATAGCTCCTTCCACCTCCCCTCAACTAAAAGCAGCATCCAACACCATGTTATCACTAGGTCGAACCTTGGCTCCAATTTTCTTTAATACATCCTCAATGGAAACAAGGTTAGAGCTACAAAAAAAAAACTGACTGAAATAAAACTTAAATTCCTACCAAACACCCTCATCAAAAGTCTAGCACTGGTTGTCCAAACCAAATATCCCTTGCAGATAGTTCCTTCATCCCCGATCCTTAGCTGACTAGTGGATCAATTTGGTATTATGGTCCCCATCATGAAGCCAGGATATACACGACCGTTGTTTCCCATCAGTGGGGAAGGGATTGTTGAACTCCTCCAAATGACTCTGAAACTTTTGTATTTGGTGAGGTACGTTACCCACCGTGTGCCTACTCCATTGGTGCAAAACCACCTTGAAATTATTCAGTTTGGAAGTTACCAGGCTAGAATTCTCCCTCCAATACTGGCCAATCATCTCTCTAATTCCTTCAACCTTGGTCCAAGCAGCCTAAAAAAAGAAACGTCGATGGGGGCGACTTTGGTTAGGGCTAGTATGCAACCGAAACCAAAGGGTCAAGTGGTTAGAAGCCCAAGAATTAAGATGGAATGTGAGACAAGCAGAAAACAACTGATGAAAGGACTTATTAACCAAACCACGATCCAAACAGAATCAAACATTAGCATCACCATTCCAATGGTTAGTCCATGTAAGGGCATGGCCCTGAAAAGGCAAAGACTGAAGTGCATAATCCTCAATAGCAGAAACAAAGTCACCAATCTGATTTTGAGGCCTCAATCGCCGCCCCCTATGTTCAAAGAAGCTCTCAACTCCATTAAAATCATCTCTTATGAACCAGGGGCACCCCGACATAGAATTTAACTTCCAAAGTAACTCCCAAGAAAAACACCACCCCTAAACCTCACGGTTTCCATAAAACCTAGTGAACCGAAACTTCTTATCACCAAGCCCCTTCATAAAGGCATCAATATGTTCCATACAAGATGAGTGGACAATCACCTTAGTACCATGTGTAACGACCTGTCCCAAAAATCGAGATTAGATTAATAGTTAATGACGGAACAGTGTGATTAATCGGTGATTAGTTGGGTGTTTTCGGACAGACGGTGCGAAATGACAGTTTTGCCCCTAGAATAGGCAAAAAGGTTGACTTTTGGTTCGGGCGGTCAAATGGACTTTGACTGATGACTGTGACATAGTTCGGGACGTCATGAGTTCATAGGCAGGTGGCTCGTCCGATTCCGACATTCGAGGGAAAAGTTATGATGTTCGGAAGTTCAAGGGTAATTTGGTAAATTGGTTAAAAGGGGACAAACTGTTGACTTTTCATACGATATGGAGTTTTCACGCATTTTGAGGACCGTTAGGTAGGTCTTGAGTTCCTGAGTATAACGACAGGTGGCACGCTGTCATCGGACGTCAGACGGTTTTGTTATGAGTCTAAACACGCTAAGGGCAAAATGGTAAATTTTGGAAGGCAGGGCAATTTGGTCAGTTGGGCCTTGGAATCTGTGCCCAGTGATAAGTGGTCACTTAGCTGCCTTGGGATGGTTGATTAATGAGATTGGGACACTTGTCCCATCTCTAGAGGATTGTGGAATTTGTTTCAGCCGCCTCACTTTTGGGTTTTAAAATTGGTTGCACGGGTTTGGAAAAACAGAGAAGAACAGAGTGTTTGTTTGTGACCGTGAGAACCCAAACCTCTCCTAATGTGATCAATTGCCCATGAATCATGACTGGAAATGATGAGTTGGGACAATGAGGATGAAGGCCACGGCGGTGATCGTGGTGGACGGTAAGTGGGATGTCGTGATTGTTTTGTTCTTTTAATTAAAATTGGAAAACCGTGCTTTAGCGATTATTAATCAAATTGGGTGATTGAATGATGGTCTGAAGATCCCATGGAACCCACTAGGTGGCTAGGAAAGGAAGAAGGTGGTTGTGGGGCAATGAACGGTGGTGGAGCCGCCATGAGATCGTCTCGGTGGCCGACGACCGAAGGCACTTTCGGGCCAGGTGAGCTTAGACTAGTCCCTCAAACACGATTTTAAGATTCTTAGCAACTTCTTGAAGTCATTAAGGTGCGTTTTGGGCCTTAGTCGTGCCCAGAACGTGGGGAAAAAAATTGAAGTATAACTGGTTATTGAACACGATAGATTGGAGAAGGTTTTTTGTGTTTTGACATCGTGGAGGAATAAGACTTGATGAGACACAGCTATAGGATTGAATAGAAGAAAAAATTGGACCGAAATAAAGAGATTACAGCATCGAACCTCTCACGCCAGTCCAATTGGACTGGGTCTGCAGAGCTGAACCGAACCCGGTTCAATAGAGGTTGAAGACGAGCACAATGCTTGGCGCTTGAGGCCCAGGCACAGCCCCTTTGGGTGGCGCGTGTGGGCGAGTGGCATGTTGTTTGAGGAAGTTTCCAACACAACTTTTAAAGTATTCAATGTAACGAATATTTTGGCACTGATTTCGAGTCAATCGGACATTGTCTCGATATGTTTTGGGATGTTCGAAGGTTTTAGGGCTCAGTTAAAAATAGTTAAAAATTCGAGAAAATTACGGGGCTTTAGTATAAGCTATATAAAGTAGTTAGTGGCCTTATTATGGGATTTGGACAGGTTCGGGAAAGCCAGTGATAGCAGATTAGCTGGGAACAACATAGTGCACTCGTATCGAGGCGGCAATGCGAATGGTCTGTGAGTGGACTTTACTTTCAAACTTATGATACATGCATAAATGTTTTTATATGGTTTCTATACGGATTTCTATGTTTATGATTTGATCTTGATGATTTACGATTTTGTACGTATTTCGAGATAATGACATATTTGCACGTTTTACGAGTTTCCGATTTATATTGTGATTTGACCACGATTTTGATGATTTGATTTTGGGATTTGAAATATGATTTGATGATGTCTAATGGATTTTGGAAAAGTGATTTAGGGCTTGAAGTCCTGTTCATGTCATTTTGGTAAACGTGATTTCAATTTTTGAATCGAATTTCGGAAAAATGATTCGGATTCAGTTTTGGAACTTGAAAGTGAAATTCTGGATTTGGGTTCGGGATGATGGTTCTGGATGCCGACTTATGGAATCATTATTGCGAATTCGAATATGGATTTTCTATGGTTTTCACTTGGTTTTGAGTTTAAAGGCCCGTTGAAAACTGATTTTGGGTTTAAGGACCCGGAAAATGGCTAGATCTGGTTTTGAGTTTAAAGACTCGGTTGATTGACGGGGGATGGCCCTGGATTGATATGTTTTGAGTTTAAAGACTCGGTTATTGTGATATCTCCCGAGGCTGGTTGATTGTGTTTTGAGTTTAAAAACTCGTTGATATCCGGGGAAGGCTTGATTATGCGCATGTGTTTTGAGTTTAAAGACTCGGGCGCACCTGAGATCCAGCAACTTGATTGATTGATGTTTTTCACTGGTTTTCAGACATTTTGGGTAGTGGCCCAGATGATTTGGCTTTGATGAGTTTTGGGCTGAGTTCCTGTACTTTGATGAGGATTTATGATTTTGGGCTGAGGCCCTGGATTTGAGTTACGTATTTGAGGAAAGAAACGATTCCGATTTTTATTGATGGTTTTTGGATATGAAATGGATTTATGGAATGGTTTTCATATGCATGCATTGTTTTTTTCGTGGAGGGTATACATATAATTTCTTATACACTATTTTATGAACGTATTGATTATTTTGTCCACTCACAGTCTTTTATGTTTTCGATACCCTCCAGGTTGTTGCGGTGCGGGCAGTTGGTAGAGAGAGACAGAGACATCACACACGCAATCCACAGTAGATTCTGCGCGTTCTGGGAAATCCGGAACTTGTGGACAGTTCTTTTGGAAATCCCTTGTCTAACTTACTTGGTTACATGGAGGTTGGACGTCGGTATAGCCTTCGTGTCACGCGTAAGTTAGACGGGAGCATGACTTAGCCCTTAATCCCGGGGGATTGGGGGTGGGTCGTGTCACCATGTGCCCAAAGTAATGCTAAATCTCCAAAAAAAGCCACTCGCTCAACATAAAAACCGCCAGCAACTCCCAACTAAAGTTTGATCTAGTATATCTAAAAAATAGTCATCTTAGTCTCCATAAGAAACAGTAACCCCAGTTTCTTAACCTTGAAGAAAAACTGCAAGTCCCTTTGAGTTCATGAGCCACCAAGCCCCCAGACATTCCAACATAAAATACTTATTGTTCGTGATGGGTCATGTTTGACAACTCTATCACTTTTGCAAGCATAGCTGCCGACTTGGAAGTTTTTAGACCTCACCTGCTAATAGAACCAAGGAGATAAACCACCTTATTCTGCAACTGGGGATTGGATTTTGATCGAGAGCCCCCCTTATATGCCTATCGGTCCTTCCCATTTCTCAACAGATCATCCACCAGGGTACTATTCCAGAAAAAGCCACCCTCTTATCTTCCCCACCATCACAACAGAACCTAATAGTGCCCTCTCTAGGAACTCTCACAAGCTTTTTTCCATCCCTACCAACCACAAGAGTGCTCCATGACTGTTTCTCAACTCACAAAATACCCACAAGCCACTCGAACCAGCTCACTCGGCATTATAGTTAGGGGTCCTTTCGACTAGCGATGAAACTAAACCGCATAGAAACCCCCCGCAGATTCAGCCAGCATATCTCCACCAGTGCCTTTAGAAACAAACTCCTCAAAATCTTGGACAAAACTCCTCACAACCCCAGTTCATGATGGCAGAAGAGGTTTAACGGTAGCAATGCCTTTAGCCTAGCCCGTGGCCCTAAACCAAACACTGCCCCCTTCGAACCACCATTTGGAGCAATACCAAACACATCTTTGACCAAAGGCTTGAGACGTCCGTAAGATTTCACGTCCTCACCCACGAATTTCTTCGAAAAACAAAGCCCCCTCGTGTGATCTAAGAAACCGCAGACCAAGAAAAAATATTGCAATCATTCATACTCAATCTCGTATCTTTTCATGGGTTCATCATGCAAAAGTTTCAAAGAGATAAAAATTTCGAAGGCCCACTTACCAGTAGTCCCACTCGGGTGTGAAGAAAATAGCCCAAGAAATCACCATTAAAACCCTTATCCACTTCAACTAAATGACTCAAATGATTCCTAACCCTAACAGTCACTGTTGGCATGAGGAAAATAGGTGGCATTTTCTGAATTTGAACTAGAATTCCTGGTTATCTAGATCTACTTCATCTAACTCCTCACGACCATCTGTGGTGACAAGAAAAAACAAGGCCCAATCGAAGGTCTACGGCGCCCTAGTCACGACCCGACCCTTCTCCAACAGGATATTATCCGCTTTGGCCCCAGCCCTCACGGTTTTGTTCGCGGGAGCTCACGTGGAACTTCCCAGTGGGTCACCCATCCTGGGATTGCACCAGGCCAAACTCGCTTAACTTTGGAATTCCCCATCCCAAAAAGCCTCCTATTGGATAGATGCGCGCCCACATATATAAGGCGCATCCGCTAGATCCCCCAGGCGATGTGGGATTGTTAACCATGCTTCCAAGGCACGGGTCCTCACAATCCACCCCCCTTGGGGCCTAGTGTCCTCGCTGGTACACTCAATTTCAGCCGGGTTGGGCTCTAATACCAAATTATCATGACCCGACCTTCTCTAATAGGATATTGTCTGCTTTGTCTCCAGCCCTCACGGTTTTATTCTCGGGAGCTCACGTGCAACTTCTCAGTAGGTCACCCATCCTGGGATTGCACCAGTCCAAACTCGCTTAACTTTGGAGTTCCCAAGGAATCCAAAGCCAGTGAACTCCCAAAAGGTCTTCCATTGGAAAGATACGCGCCCACACATATAAAATGCATCCCCCAGATCCCCCAGGCGATGTGGGATTGCTAACCATGCTTCCAAGGCATGGGTCCTCATAGCCCCCCTCGGTACTTTTTTCCGGTCCAAGTCACTGGTGAAGAGAAGGATATGGTTGGAACCTTCGATGGGGATGGCAGTGACTCCCTCCAAGAGACACCAGATAGTCTTCATTGTACCAACCAAGGTGTCCTTATGAATGAGTAAGAACCTCACCTTGGCCATGAGAAAGACCTCATCCACAACATCAAGCACGTCCACCTCAGCGGAAGAAATCGCCATGTTCAGGCCAAGGGAATTAATGAGCATTTCCATTGTTGTCTTCCACACCATACTCAGCAAGGAACAAATGAGGAGAAACAGAGCAAACATCAGGTTACAATATTAAAAGCAGCGACGCATGAACGAAACAAAGGCGGAAGCCTTAAACCCTAGCAGAGCCTACTAAACCTTAACTGAAAAGGAAAGGCCTTGGATAATTAATTATTTAAATATTAATTATGTCCTTTTTTTTCTTTTTAATATTAAATAAGGATATGTTTGGAGTTGAACGGAATTAACAAAATTGGGCTCTTACTATCCTACCCTTAATTATAAATCACCTCACCTCTTCCTTAAACAAATTAATTTAGGAATTTTTTGGTATTGTGGGAAATTTAACCAAAACAAAGTTGTGACTTTATATATATATATGAAATTTTAGAGATTAAATTATGTAATAACATCCATTTATTTATGCGAATCTGCTTTTATTTTTTGTAGATAATTTTTTTTATTATCAAAAAGTCATGAATCTTCGTTAAAAGCGAACTGAAACATTAACGTCCTAGACAAGAGTGTCAAACAGCCACTCTGTCCCCAACTCATCTCAAACAATGGTTCCCTCATATTCTACTGACGAGCAACATGATGCGCCGCCCTACCCTATTAGCCTAACAGGGAGATACCCAAATTAGACTCGTCTCATCTATTTTACAATTTTAAAAATATCAAATATAATGCAAGCTAGACAACCCATATGAGGATGCTTATCTCTCCTATTATTTTATAGATAGTTAGAGGCATATATTATTATCAATTTATATATTGATTTTCAATATTTTTTGTTTAATTTATCGAAGCCAAAGTTATTTTAAGCAATCAATCCATTGTAATTTCACTCAGAAGCTCGGGTGTGTATTAGGTTAATGAATCCTGAAACTGAAGTTATCACTAGTTCGATCAACTGCTAAGTAGAAGTGTTTTTTTTTAAAAAAAAAAAACTTAGTGTGTATATATATATATATTAACAATTTGTAAATAAAAAACAAGTATTGAAAATTTGAGGGTTTCTTTCTTGCAAAAAATATTTTTATTTAACCAATCAACCAACTTCCCATATATTTTCGGGGCCATGAAAATTGGGAAAAAAAACTTTGAAATTTGTTACCAAAGCAACATTACATGTCATAAACATGCCTACTAATTTCTTTTTTTCTCAGATATAAGAAATTTTATATTTTTATATACACGTTGTGGAACAATAAATTACCGTAATATTTTAGAGTTGTCACGTGGCCAATAATTCTCATAATGCCGATATTACCCTTAGTAAAATCGACATCGACATGTTATAATCTCCACATTAATTTAATATATTTACCAGCTAAATATATTAAATGATCAGATCAATACAGTCAATAAATAACTTCCAAAGCAAATTATTTATTTATTAATAAATAAGTGATTACACTCCATACAATCACTTATTTAATACTTTCTCTTTCAACCAATAAGACGCTCCGGTGACTCTCAAGGCTTCACTATAAATAGAAGGCATCATCTCACTTCTAAAGGTAATAAAAAACTTCTACAAACACTCTGTCGGTTTATTCTCTCAGAAAACTGACTTACGCATCGGAGCGTTTACGGTTGAACCACCCCTCTCCCCCTTCGGGATTCAACCTTTACCCCGTTTGATTTTCCTTATTGTATGTAGAGATCGAGAAGGAATTTTACAGAACCAAACGATTTCTGCATCAACAACTGGTGCTTTCATTGAGAGCTGATTTGAGAAATACTCAAAGCGTGCTCCTTAGTTTTTCCTCGAATAACTTCATTCTACTTTCGACACTTACCATTCCTGATATAGCCAGAACACGCCGATCCGCACGAGCCTCTGAAGCTGCCACATCCGCTGCTGAGATCGCTGCTGTGAGCGAACCACTCCTTGAGATTCCAGAGGAACCACTTTCCCGCCTCCTGCACAGCTCGCACCACGCATCAATTCACCTACCATTCGAAATGCTGGATTGGACTCCTACGTTCAGTTTTGGAACGTTCCCCATGGCTGCTGCTACTGTGAATCCCTCACCGGTGATTGGAGCAGGCGCAACGTTTTTCAACAAATAGACGGGTTGCTGGCAGGAGAAACATCTCTAAGAGTCCCAAATCAGCACCATATCGACTTGGAACTAAGGAGGCACTTGGACGTCCTGCGCAACCCGCAAGACAACACCAGACACCAAGCAGACATGGTTCATTGCATATGTCTAAAGGCGCGTGACGTGTGCCCCGACGTGCTGCTCGTCAGGAGCAAGCACCTAGGGATATCCCAATCGGAGCTCGTCACAGCAGGTCGAGCAACTGAGCAGATCGAGCAGCTGAGCAGGTCGAGCAGCTGGGCAACCAAGTTTGGTCCCAATCGAAGCTCCTGCAACAACTTTTGGGGGACATCGGGACATCCAAAACCTCTGAGAAGTGCGATGAACCCTGCGAGGCACCAAGGGACATCCCGAGACGCGCTGACAAAGAGCATGTTCGCTGCTAGACAATGTCCCAAGACAAATCGTTGAGCAACTCAAGGAAAGAAAGCTGCATCCCCAGAGCAAGTGGACAAGACCGCCCGAGAGAGACTTGGAAGATGCCCGAGAGCACTTTCGCGCATCGAGTACCCGCACAACCGCCGACGGCAGCAGGCAGTCTCCTAGACGTCACACACTCGCTCGAATGGACAAATCTGTCATGACTCTAGGAACACGGACTATCGCAGAGAGGAGGATGAGACTTACTCTTTAGTGCGCCCGAGTACCATGCCAACTGCAACTTGAGGGAGTCGACGTCGTTTGACCCGGAACAGAAATCTCCATCACGAAGGTCCATTACACGCAGAGGACATCCGAAGGATGCTGGATTTACGCCTCCAGGGAGTTCAACGCAACAGATACTTAGAGGATGACCTTTCGCGCCAGATTCAGACGTCATCATCTTCGCTGTTCGTGTGGGACATTGAGGAGAATCCATTCCCACAACGATTCTCAACTCTCAACTTCAATTAGTATAAAGGAACGTCCGACCCAATAAAACACATCAATTACGGGGGTCATTGTACCTCACAGGCACAATGACGCGCTCATGTGCAAAGTTTTCTAAGCCTCACTGCAAGGTTAGGCAACGACATGGTTCAATTATCTCCCCCAAAGATCAATCGCTTCCTTCGAAGAGTTGGCCCTTGCCTTCGTGAATTAGTACTCACAACTTCGCACCGTCGAAGTCAAGGATGACCACCTCTTCACCATCCGAAAGAAGTCTAAGGAAACCTTGTGGCAATACATCCAGAGGTATTACGAAGAAAATTCCCTCATCGTAGGATGCAGCGATCTCTATGAGGTCATGGCATTCAAGCAGGGCCTACAGCGGGAAAGCCAGCTCTACGGAGACATCATCATGAATAACGCCCAAAATTTCACCAAGATGGTGTCCCTTTCAGAATGACATGCATACTAGAAGGACGAGAAAAACACCACACATGCCACCAACCACGTCGAGTAAGGTGGACATCCCACAAAGTTATTTGTGCAGCCAAAGGATGGAGCCCACCACGGGAACTCAGTTGAGAAAGCCAACAAACGCAAAGAGAACCCGTCATCCAATACGTTTGCTAGTACAAATCCGAACACGCAATTTTTGGTACCTGTCCTCCAAATATACAATCAGATAAAAGAAAAATCGTGGTTCGAAATACCAACTCTCGTCAAAGGTGACCAGGAGAGGGTCGACAAGAAAAAATGGTGTGCCTATCACAATTGATATGGGCACGACATAATGTAATGACCCGTCCCGGGAATTAGGGTTAAGATAGTGATTAGTGAAGGATTAGTAAGCTTAATCGGTGGTTAGTTGGTCTCGATAGGGTCGTTAGCGTAGAATGATGATTTTACCCCTAGGTTGGGCGAATAGTTGACTTTTAGTTTAGGTAGTCAATTGGGTTTTGACCGATGACCAGGGCGTAGTTTAGGACGTCACGAATCCGTAGGCAGGTGGCACGCCCGATTCCGACATCCGAGGAGGAAGTTATGAAATTCGGAAGGTTGAGAGCATAACCGTAATCTGGTTAAACTAGGGGAAAGTTGACTTTTGTTACAATCGGGTTTTGGCACGTTGAGCTAGGACTGATCTCGTCGTCCTAAATTCAACGACAAGCGGCACGTGTTTATCGGAGTTAGGATGTGAGAGTTACGGGTCTAGAAAGGTAGTGGCACAACGGTAATTTTGGTTTAAGAGGAAGGGTATTTTGGTCTATTGTACCTTGGACCTGGTGCAACAGAGAGGGACAAGTGGATGGCTGGGATTGAGCCACTTGTGAGAGAAAGAGGGAGGATGGTGACACGTGTAGGGAGTCTGGTTGGTTCTAGTGAGTGCACGGTCCAATTATTTGGGGTGTAACCGTGTGTGCTGTGTGTGTGTGTGTGTGTTCGAAGAACAGAAATAGATGGGGAGATTGAGAGAAAATTGAGAGGTGATCGTGAGTGTTGGTGTGTTCTGGTGAGTGAGGAGTGACTCAGAGAGTGAGAGGGAGATAGTGAGGAGGTTTGGAGGTGCAGTGGTTGTGTGTGGGTGAGATGTGAGCCACGGGAAACCAGGGGGAAAATAGAGTGAACAGAAAGGAGTTTTGAGTGGTTGTGCTACCACTTTCGACCAATCGAGACTGCTGGTGGCATCCAAAGGACGGAGGAGGACGGGAGGAGATAGTTACTCACGGCTGAGCTCACGACGGCGACCGGAGGGTTGGTAATTTCTAGCTTTCCTTTCGAGACTCTGTTTTACCGTCGATTTTCAAATTGGAAGTCGTGGACTTAGGGAGTGAGTCGACGGTTTTGGTGAGTTGGGTGAGTATAAGTGAGGTCCTAGGAATCGTCTACGGTGGTTGCCGTGGAGGGGGAAGACTTGGGTGGCCGGAGAAGAGAACAGGGGACTGGTTCGGGTTTTTGTTCGAGCTTGAGTCGACGAGTTGTAGGCTGAGTCGAGGTGTTTGGAGTAGGGGAAAGGGTAGCTTAGGTTTGGACGAAGAAGATGGTGAAGAGAGGAGCAGTTTTGGTGGCAGGACGGTGGAGAACCGGCCACGCCGGTTCGAATTGTAGAGACTGGTTCGAACCGGGTCGACCAGAGGTTGCTGGTGACACTGTAGCTGGCGCGTGAAGCCCACGCGCAGCCACTTTGGGCGGCGCGTGGGGGCTCGTGCGGCGGCTTTTGGGGAAACGATCAACTTGGTTTCTGGTCTAGGTGTTGTGACGAGTCTATTGGAATTGGTTTCAGGTTGTTCGGACGTCGTTTGAGGTTAGTTCCGCGAGGTTGAAGGTTTAGGGTTTCGGTTCGTTACGTTTAGGACCCGGGGTTTTTTGGGGAAAATTATGTGGACCTTCGTAGACGTGTTAGTAACGTTCTTGAGTGCTTGTTGACAGGATCGGGACTTCCCGAGGAAGCTGAGGAACGTACGAGACGTTCGGGACGTGATTGAGGGCTCGGTATCAGTGAGTGGACCCCTTCTCTAAACTCGAGCATGCATAACTGTTTTTCTCTAATTGTTTTATGGTTTTATATATGATTTCATGATTGTGGAATATGCTATGTTGGTTTTACATAATTGCATAGTTTTCGATAAATAACGTAATTGGCACGTTTTACGAGGAATGTCGATTTCTGAGTATAAGGCCATGGTTTTAGGGTTTTCAAATGAGAACTGGTTTTGAATGCTTATAAAGGGATTTTGGAACGTGATTTCGATGATCAAGACTTTCGGTTTTAGAATCGGATTTCGGAAAACGGAATTTGGTTTTAAAGTTGAAATGCGGAATTCCGGATTTGGGTTCGGAATGACGATTCTGGGCGCCGGATTGGCTTCGGACCTGTGATTTCGGATTCGGGTTTGGATATGGGTTTTGAAAAGGTTTTTAAACGGTTTGGATTTGATTTGCTGGATTTTGTTATTGGGTTTAAAGACCCGAATTATGTTTGACGAGAGACGGGCCCGGATTGAGTTTAAAGACTCGGGAGTTTAAAGACTCTGATATACTGATATTTCCCCCGTAGGCCTATTGAGTTTAAAGACTCGGGAGTTTAAAGACTCGGATATTATTGAGGCCTGGATTGAGTTTAAAGACTCAGGAGTTTAAAGACTCGGATAGGTCCAGCAGGTTTGATCGGATACTGATAGGGTTGGCCTTTATGTTTATGACATGGTTTTATGAGGTTTATGATGTAATTTCTATAACTGTTTTTACAATGATTCTGTAACTGTTTTAATGGTGATGATTACGTGATTTATAACTGTTTTCATTTAACGGGTTATGCATGTTTGTTTTCAAAACGGAGCGCTAAAACCCTGGTTTGTTTATAAAATGGTTTTCGAAACGTTTATTAGTTATGGTCCACTCACACTTTTCTGGTTTTTAAATTGCCCTCCAGGTCGTGGAGCGAAAGCGGGGTTCCGGCGTCGAGGCAGCGTCTGAGGCATAGAAGTTGCGAGAGCGACCCCAGAGTGTTTTAAATTTTTCGTGTGCGTGTATCTAGTTTATCGGTTTTCTTTCTTTTGTAATCGGTACTATGCTCTGTTCAACTTGACTTCGACATGTGTAAAAGTTTCTCCTGCGTTTGACTGAGTACTTTGGTGGTTTAGAGTGAGTTTACTTTGGTTTTGTGTCGGGGTGTCAGACGGGAGCAGGATTGACCTCGATTTTTGGGGTGAAACCGAGGTGGGTCCTGACAATTGGTATCAGAGCATAGGTTTGTCGAGTTTGTTGGGTTGTTTGTTGAGTTTGTTGGGTTTGTCGGTCTGTGAGGTTGTTTGACTGTTTCTATGCCTCTTTCAGCGTGCGCTTGACGATGCCTCCAAGACGTAGACCCTCTCCACGACCCGAAGACGAAGCAGCAAGAGGGACAGAGAGTGCTACGATTGAGCGAGCCCAGCGGCTCAGGGCTACTACTTTTAGTGGAGGGGCGGATCCTGAGGAAGCCCAGAGGTGGATCACGAGACTTGAGCGAATCTTTACAATGATGCATTGCCCACCGGAGGATCACGTGTTACTGGCTATGTTCTTACTGGACGGTGCGTCGTACGAGTAGTGGTATACCCTCAAGTTGTCTGGTTGGGATGCCCACACTGTGACCTGGGAGACGTTTCGGGAGAGGTTCCTAGATTGGTATTACCCTCATTCTTTCCGAGATGCCAAGGAGGCTGAGTTTCTGCAACTCCAACAGGGGAATTTGAGTGTGGCTTAGTACGAACAAAAGTTTCAGATGTTATCCCGGTTTGCTCCTGCGTTTGTGGCTACTGAAGCCGAGAAGTGCCGTAGGTTTGAGTTGGACCTGCGAGGTGAGATTCGAGCCATAGTGACGGCTGGTTCGTTTACTACCTTCCGAGAGTTGTCAGACGCTGCGGTGAGGGTTGAGGCTAGTTTGCTGGTGCGACGCTGGGAGCCATCTTTTTCTGGAGCTTCGAGTTAGAGGACACCGAAGAGGGGCAACTACAGTGGAGCATCGTTGGCGGGCGATGATCGTTTTGGTAGACCTGGTAGGTTCTAGAGTTCAAGATTCCGTGGTTACCGAGCACAGCCGACTCCGAAAGCTAGTGCGACGTCTTTTGCGTCGACGGGGAGACCGAGTGGTGGACCAGGTCGGGATATTTGTGTCTACTGTGGGGAGCAAGGTCACTTTCGACGTGAGTGTCCACTGTTACCACAGGAAGGTGGTGTAGGCCGAGAAGCGGCAGAGCCCGGACAGAGTACGGCGTCAGGTACAGCGGGCACTAGAGAAGGTGGTGGTGCCACTAGTAGTTCGAGGGGACGTGGTAGATCTTCAGGATCTCAAGCCCAAGTGTTTACGATGACTCAGCAGGAGGTTCAGTCGGCACCAGGTGTGGGGACAGGTACTTTTACTATTCTTGGTTGTGTTGTATCTACTTTGTTGTTGGATCCCAAGGTAGAGTCTAGGATTTTCCCTAGGTGACTTGGAGTGACGAGGTTACAGTTCATGGCGAGTCCCGGTGAAGGCGGACGGAAGAAACGAGAAAGGAGTGACTATAACTGATCGATATGAGGTTATTAAAGGAGAGAACCCACAATCTAGAGTTTGCCTTTAGGACTTTGTAGATTTATCCAACAAGTGGTCGAAGTAGCAGCCGAGGGAATGAGCCAGTAGGTAGGAGTTCCTGTTTGGACTAGATTGTTCTGGGTTAGGATTGGAGTTGGTTCCGGGAAGTGTCGGTGGTAGTACGTGAAGATGTACTCTATGAATTCTGTTGGGTACTCTATATGAGATATTTTAAAATACCTTTATTTTTTGTTCATATAGTTTCCCTTGCGTACACCATAAAGTTTTTGTGGGACTGAGAAAGGGTTAGACGTGGTAAACTGGTAGTTGGGGAATGGAGTGAAATACCCAAGGTGGAGATGATAGACAGGAAACCCAGGAGAAGTTGTTGTTGACTTGATGTTGCTTACCGGGTAGGAGACCCCTAGTGTTGGGAACTAGTTGTGGAATTTCGGGGACAAAATTCTTTTTAGGAGGGTAGGTTGTAACGACCCGTCCCGGGAATTAGGGTTAAGACGGTGATTAGTGAAGGATTAGTAAGCTTAATCGGTGGTTAGTTGGTCTCGATAGGGTTGTTAGCGTAGAATGACGATTTTGCCCCTAGGTTGGGCGAATAGTTGACTTTTAGTTCGGGTAGTCAATTGGGTTTTGACCGATGACCAGGACATAGTTTAGGACGTCACGAATCCGTAGGCAGGTGGCATGCCCGATTCCGACATCCGAGGAGGAAGTTATGATGTTCAGAAGGTTGAGGGCATAACCGTAATCTGGTTAAACTAGGGGGAAAAAGTTGACTTTTGTTACAATCGGGTTTTGGCACGTTGCCCTAGGACTATTAGGTAGATCTCGTAGTCCTGAATTCAACGACAGGCGGCACGTGTTTATCGGAGTTAGGATGTGAGAGTTATGGGTCTAGAAAGGTAGTGGCACAACGGTAATTTTGGTTTTAGAGGAAGGGTATTTTGGTCGTTTGTACCTTGGGTCTGGTGCAACAGAGAGGGACAAGTGGATGGCTGGGATTGAGCCACTTGTGAGAGAAAGAGGGAGGATGGTGACACGTGTAGGGAGTCTGGTTGGTTCTAGTGAGTGCACGGTCCAATTATTTGGGGTGTAACCGTGTGTGTTGTGTGTGTGTGTGTGTTCGAAGAACAGAAACAGAGGGGGAGATTGAGAGAAAATTGAGAGGTAATCGTGAGTGTTGGTGTGTTTTGGTGAGTGAGGAGTGACTCAGAGAGTGAGAGGGAGACAGTGAGGAGGTTTGGAGGTGCAGTGGTTGTGTGTGGGTGAGAAGTGAGCCACGGGAAACCAGGGGGAAAATAGAGTGAACAGGGAGGAGTTTTGAGTGGTGGTGCTACCATTTTCAACCAATCGAGACTGCTGGTGGCGTCCAGAGGACGGAGGAGGACGGGAGGAGATACTTACTCACGGCTGAGCTCACGACGGCGACCAGAGGGCAGGTAATTTCTGGTTTTCCTTTCGAGACTCTATTTTGCAGTCAATTTTCAAATTGGAAGTCGTGGACTTAGGGAGTGAGTCGACGGTTTTGGTGAGTTGGGTGAGTATAAGTGAGGTCTTAGGAACCGTCTATGGTGGTTGCTGTGGCGGGGGAAGACTTGGGTGGCCGGAGAAGAGAACAGGGGACTGGTTCGGGTTTTTGTTCGAGCTTGAGTCGACGAGTTGTAGGCTGAGTCGAGGTGTTTGGAGTAGGGGAAACGGTATCTTAGGTCTGGACGAAGAAGATGGTGAAGAGAGGAGCAGTTTTGGTGGCAGGACGGTGGAGAACCGGCCACGCCGGTTCGAATTGCAGAGACTGGTTCGAACCGGGTCGACCAGAGGTTGCTGGTGACACTGTAGCTGGCGCGTGAGGCCCACGCGCAGCCACTTTGGGAGGCGCGTGCGGCGGCTTTTAGGGAAACGGTCAACTTGGTTTTTGGTCTAGGTGTTGTGTCGAGTCTATTGGAATTGGTTTCAGGTTGTTCGGACGTCGTTTGAGGTTAGTTCCGCGAGGTTGAAGGTTTAGGGTTTCGGTTCGTTACGTTTAGGACCTGGGGTTTTTTGGGGAAAATTAGGTGGACCTTCGTAGACATGTTAGTAACGTTCTTGGGTGCTTGTTGACAGGATCGGGACTTCCCGTGGAAGCTGAGGAACGTACGAAACGTTCGGGACGCGATTGAGGGCTCGGTATCAGTGAGTGGACCCCTTCTCTAAACTCGAGCATGCATAACTGTTTTTCTCTAATTGTTTTATGGTTTTATATATGATTTCATGATTGTGAAATATGCTATGTTGGTTTTACATAATTGCACGGTTTTCGATAAATAACGTAATTGGCACGTTTTACGAGGAATGTCGATTTCTGAGTATAAGGCCAGGTTTTGGGGTTTTCAAATGAGAACTGGTTTTGACTGCTTATAAAGGGATTTTTGAACGTGATTTCGATGATCAAGACTTTCGGTTTTAGAATCAGATTTTGGAAAGCGAAATTTGGTTTTAAAGTTGAAAAGTGGAATTCCGGATTTGGGTTCGGAATGACGGTTCTGGACGCCAGAAGGGCTTCGGACCGGTGATTTCCGATTCGGGTTTGGATATGGGTTTCAAAAAGGTTTTCAAACGGTTTGGATTGAATTTGCTAGATCTGGTTATTGGGTTTAAAGACCCGGATTATGTTTGACGGGGGATAGGCCCGGATTGAGTTTAAAGACTCGGATATACTTATATTTCCCCCGTAGGCCTGTTGAGTTTAAAGACTCGGATATTATTGATGCCTGGATTGAGTTTAAAGATTCGGGAGTTTAAAGACTCGGATAGGTCCAGTAGGTTTGATCGGATACTTATGACATGGTTTTATGAGGTTTATGACGTAATTTCTATAACTGTTTTTACAATGATTCTGTAACTGTTTTAATGGTGATGATTACGTGATTTATAATTGTTTTCATTTAACGGGTTATGCATGTGTGTTTTCAAAACGGAGGGCTAAAACCCTGGTTTGTTTATAAAATGGTTTTCGAAACGTTTATTAGTTATGGTCCACTCACACTTTTCTGGTTTTTAAATTGCCCTCCAGGTCGTGGAGCTAAAGCGGGGTTCCGTCGTCAAGGCAGCGTCTGAGGCATAGAAGTTGCGAGAGCGACCCCGGAGTGTTTTAAATTTTCCGTGTGCGTGTATCTAGTTTATCGGTTTTCTTTCTTTTGTAATCGGTACTATGCTCTGTTCAACTTGACTTCGGCATGTGTAAAAGTTTCTCCTGCGTTTGACTGAGTACTTTGGTGGTTCAGAGTGAGTTTACTTTGGTTTTGTGCCGGGGTGTCAGACGGGAGCAGGATTGACCTCGGTTTTTGGGGTGAATCCGGGGTGGGTCCTGACACATAAGCTCCTGCCAAACCTTCGAAAGATACCTTCAAGTCCTCTTAAGGGAAGGACACTGCACCGAGTATATCAGAAAAAAGGCAACGAAACGTCTCGAAGACAAAGGACCCCAGGAACCCGCTCAAAGGATGATCTGCATGGACACCATCATTGTCCAGTCCGAGTTGCAGGGAACAACCAGGAAACTGAATCAATGACCAACTCATCATCAAAAGCACAAAGTTTGTGATTAAAATTCGGCTCAATGCCTACTTTTCTCACATAGTATCTTCCAATAAGATTCAAGATGTTTCGTTTCAACGTCTAATGAAATTGTCTTATCGCCTACGCTTTTGTTTAGAAAGCACTAAGCCTTCTCCATGCGAAGCATACTAAGCCTTTGTCATGCAAAGCACACAAGCCTTCGCCACGCAAAACACTTGAAGCCTTCGCCATGCGAAGCACTCAAGCCTTCGCCAAACGAAGCATACTAAGCCTTCACCATGCAAAACACATGAAGCCTTCGACCTGTGAAGCACCCGAAGCCTTCGTTACACAAAGCACCCAAAGTCTTTACCACGCGAAACATTCGAAGCCTTCGTCACGCGAAACACTCAAAACCTTTGCCACACAAAGCATACTAAGCCTTGGCCATGCGAAGTACTCCAAGCCTTTGCCATGCGAAGCACCCAAGCCTTTTCTCTTTAATGCACACAAAGCCTTCGCCCCACGAAGCACTCTAAGCCTTCGTCATGCGAAACACTCCATGTCAGGGCCCACCCCTAATCCCCCAGTATTAGGGACTAAACCCTGCTCCCGTCTGACAACCCAAAAATGAAATCACCGAGACAACCTCACTAAAACCACAAAATACATTATCAAACGCAGGAGAAAAAAAAACATCTCAGAATCAGCAATTACACAGAGCATAGTACCTAACTAAGGAAATTAAACCCGATACACAGAGTACACGCACAACGGAAAATCGGAAACACTTCGGGAAAACTCTCGAGTACTCTATGCCTCCGACGCTGCCTCAACGTCAACCCCCGCGCTAGCTCCACGACCTGGAGGGCAATTAAAAACAAAAGGTGTGAGTGGACCATAAAGAATAAAAGTTTCGAAAACCATTTCATAAGCAAATCAGGGTTTTAGCCCTCCGTTTTGAAAACATACATGCATAACCCATTAGCTGAAAACGGTTATAAATCACATAAGGATCGTCATAAAACCAGTTGCAGAATCAGCATAAAACAGTTACATAAAACATAAATACCAAGCAATCATTATCCGATCAAACCTGCTGGACCTATCCGAGTCTTTAAACTCCTGAGTCTTTAAACTCAATCCAGGCCTCAATAATCCGAGTCTTTAAACTCAACAGGCCTACGAGGGAAATATCAATATATCCAAGTCTTTAAACTTCCGAGTCTTTAAACTCAATCCAGGTCTTTAAACCCAATCCGGGCCCGTCCCCTGTCAATCACAATATCCCGGTCTTTAAACCCAATAACCAGATCCAGAAAATCCAATCCAAAACCTTTTGAAAACCATTTCGAAATCCATATCCAAACCCGAATCCGAAACCACTGGTCTTAAACCCTTCCGGCATTCAGAACCGTCATTCCGAACCCAAATCCGGAAATCCACTTTTCAACTTTAAAACCAAATCTCGATTCTAGAAATCTGATTCTAAAACCGAAAACCTGATTGTCAAATCATGTTTCAAATCCATTTATAATCATTAAATCACTTATCATTTGAATCCCAAAATCATGGCATCGAAATCAAAATTCAAAGCTTCCTCGTAAAACGTGCTGAAAACTGTACTTTCTCGAAAAACGTGCAATTGCGTAAAACCAACATCACATATTCAACAATCATGAAATCACATGTAAAACCATAAAACAATTATAGAAAAACAGTTATGCATGCTCGAGTTTAGAGAAGGGGTCCACTCACAGTTACCCGGCATGTCACTCACGTCCCGTACGTTCTGTACGTTCCTCAGCCTCCTCGGGGTTCCTCGATCCTGTCAACAGTCACCAAACTACGTCACTAACACGTTAACGAAGGCCCTCCTCAAATCCCACAAAAATCCCGGGTCCTAAACGTAACGAGCCTAGACCCTAAACCTTCAACCTTGTCGAACTAACCTCAAACGACGTCCGATTAACCCGAAACTTATCCCAAAAGACTCGTTACAACTTCTAGACCAAAAACCTAGTTGGACGTTTCCCCAGAAACCACCGCACGTGCCTCCACGCGCCGCCCAAAGTGGCTGCGCGTCGGCCTCACGCGCCTGCACAGTCACTGTTCATCTTCAACCTTCGAACCTGTGCACTGTTCCAGACCGGCGTGGCCGGTTCTCCGCCGTCCGTCCACCATTTTCCTTCCTCTTTTCACCAATATCATCGTCCTCTACCCAGGAATCCAATCCTCTACTCCAAACACTCCAACACAGCCCCTAAATCGTCGTCCCTAGCTCGAAACAAAAACCACCCGTACCCCTGTTTTTCAATCCGACCACCCATACACTTTCCCTTCACGGCTGCACAACCAGCAGCTTCCCAGGACCCTACTGAGTCCCCTAGACCTCACTAGACTCCTCGACTCAGCCCCAAAAGCCACGACTCAACGTTTGAAAATTTAGGAAAAACAGAGCATCTAAATAGGCTGAAGTAATTATCTGCCTATCGATCACCGCCGTGCTCGCCGCCGCGTTCCCTGGAGTCCACAGAACCGTCCAAGCTTCCCCTCGAGCCCAATTTGATCGACTTGATCACTGAGCTTTGCACTACCACCAAACTCCCTCTCTGTTCTCTGGTTTTCCCGTGAACTCACCCTCTCCTCACACCACTCTTCCTCACACGAGTTGCCCTCACAACTCACTCTCTACCTATCTCTCGATCTCTAATCACACACTCAGTCACCAGAACACACCAACACCCACGGCGAACTCTCAATTTTCTCTCAATCTCGCTCTCTGTTTCTCTCTTCGTCGAACACGGCTACACACACAAGCACGACTACCTGTTTAATTTTGCACCGTGCAACATCCTAGAAACCTCTAGCCAAACCCCACGTGTCACAGCCCTGTGGTCCCAAACCAAAATATCCCCATCTCCACTGTACACTTGGCCTTATCTGATTGGCCCAAATCCCAAGACACGGAAAGATCAAAATACCCCTAAAGTTCAAATTACGATTCTACCTTTCTCCGTTCTAGACCCATATCTCGCCCGTCCAATGTCTGATGAAGGCATGCCACCTGTCGTTGAACTCAGGACGACGAGATCTACCTAACGGTCCTTGGTCTACATACAAAAACCCAATCGTGCTAAAATTCAACTTTTCCCCCTATTTTTACCAAATTACGATAATGCCCTCAGCCTTCCGAACATCATAACTTCCTCCTGTCGAAATCGGGCGTGCCATCTGTCTACGGACTCGTGACGTCCCAAACTACGTCACAGTCATCGGTCAATGCCCAATTGACCGTCCGAACTCAAAGTCAACATTTTGCCCAAACTAGGGGCAAAATCGTCATTCTACGCTAACGGCCCAACTAAACACTGATTAGGCTCACTAATCCATTCTTAAACACTCTGCTAATCCCGCCTCTCGGGACGGGTCGTTACACTCCAAGCCTTCGTCATGCGGAGCACTCCAAGCCTTCGTTATGCAGAGCATTTCCAGCCTTCGCCACGCGAAGCACTCCAAGCCTTCGCCCCGTGAAGCACTCCAAGCCTTCGCCACGCGAAGCACTCCAAGCCTTCATCCCGCGAAGCACTCCAAGCCTTCACACTTGAAGCAACACATCACTTGCGAAGCATCAAGGATATCACCCCGTGACACATCTAGGAATTCGCCCCATGATGCATCAAGGAAATCACCCCACGACGCATCAAGGAAATCGCTCTGCGACGCATCAAGGCAATCACTCTGCGACACATCAACATCCTTGTTCGTCAAAGCCATAATGCCTTCAGCCCGCAACCTATCAACACTTGCGCCGTGTGAAGCACCGATGGCCTCCACTGGTGAAACACTCAAAGACTTCACCTCTGAAGAACTCGAAGCACCTCTCTGAAGGAAAAAGTACAGACGTCACCTCAAAGAGCTAAGTCACCACCTCAAGCAACTTGACGACTAATTTCAATGCGATTGACCAACAATGAGGTACATACTACTCAAGCACATTCCCAAGGATCTGTCACTCATACCCAACAAACATACTTGATGGAATTGGAAAATCTACTAAATATGTAACAACCCGTCCCGGAAGTCGGGATTAGATTAGTGGGTATTGATGGATTAGCGAAGATAATCGGTGATTAGTTGGCTACCTTTGGACGGTGGCGCAGAATGGCGATTTTGCCCTAGAATGGGCAAAATGTTGACTTTTAATTCGGGCGGTCAAATGGACGTTAAACGACGACAGTGACATAGTTCGGGACATCACGAGTCCGTAGACAGGTGGCACACCCAATTCCGACATCCGAGGAGGAAGTTATGATGTTCGAAAGGTTGAAGGCACTTTCGTAATTTGGAGAAAAAAAGGCAAATTGTTGACTTTTCAAACGACAAGTTAATTTCACGAAATTCAAGGACTGTTAGGAAGGTCTCGACGACCTAAGTACAATGACAGGCGGCACGTCATCATCGGACATCGAATAGATTAGTTATGGGTCTAAACGTACAAGGGACAAAACGGTAATTTGGGCAGCAAGGGGCATTCTGGACATTTTCTACCTTGGGATCTGTGCCCAATGGAAGTGGGACACTTGGCTTGCTTTGAATGGTGTGTCCATAGGTTTTGGACACCTGGCAGAGACTAGATGGGTGTAGAAGTCTCGACAGGTTTTAAATTTGTGCACGGGTGTGTTTGTGGCTGTACAAAACAGAGGAAAACAGAGAAGAATTCCCCCATTGAGTACCTTCGATCTTCATCCATTTTTCTTACCCTGTGAACAAAAAAGAGAGATTGGTAGGGGAGGAGTATGGTGGTGCTATCACCCAGCACCGTCGTGCACGGAGGTGGTCGAACAAAGGAAAGAACCTGTGAGTCCCCTGTTGAGTTTGAAATTTGGGAATCGAATTGAAGAGTTGTTGAGCCAAATTGAGTATTAGATGTTGTTTCTGAGCTACCTAGGAGTTGATTAAGCCTGTAACGGCGGCCCGCCGTGGACGGAAGCCGCAAAGTCGACAAGGTAGGGAGTGAGAGTTAAAAATGGTAACTATGGTTTTAGTGCTCGATTGTTTATTTAAGCAATTGGATTTTGTTTCTGGAGGTTCTAGGAATGGATTGAAATTGAAACCAGTGAAGGAGGTGGCCAGATTTCCTACAACTGGACGACGAACATGGGGCGGTTTCTCCTTCGATTTAGGAGGTAATCTCTAGCCTGGAACTTTGTGTTTTGATGATGAGAATAGGTTAGGGATGATAGAACGAAACTAATGGACTAGTTAGGATTAAAAATGGGTTGAAATTGAATGAAAACCGTGAACGCCGGTTTAGCCTAGACCGGACCAGTTCGAACCAGGTGAACCGGGTTCACCTGAGGTTGACGACGACACTGTTCACGCGCGTGGGTCTCACGCGCAGAAACTTCCAGACGCGCGTGGGGGAACGTGAGGGGTAGTTTGGGAAATCTTCCAACATGACTATTAAAGTATGTGATGTAACGAACATTTTAGCACTTGTTTCGAGATGATCGGACATCATCTCGATATGTTTCAGGAGGTCTGAAGGTTTTAGGCCTCGATTAAAAATAGTTAAAAATTCGGGAAAATTATGGGGCTTTAGTATGACCTTTGTGAAGTAGTTAGTGACCTTAGTATGGGATTTGGACAGGTTCGGGGAAGCCGAGGATAGCAAAATGGTAGGGGAACGGCGTAAGTACGCTCGTATCGAGGCGACGTCGAAATGGTCTGTGAGTGGACTTTGCTTTCTAACTCTTTATGCATGCATATATGTTTTTATATGTTTTCTATACGTGATTCTATGATTTGTTTTATGATCTGGATGCTTTACGATTTTGCACGTTTTTCGAGGTATTCACAGGATTTCACGTTTTACGAGATTTCGAACGATCTTGTGATGTGATCATGGTTTTAATGATTTGATTTCAATGTTTTGAAAAGGATTTCGGAAAAGTGATTTTGGGCTTGGAGCCTTGTTTATGAGATTTCGATAAAGGAGCTTTCGGTTTTGGTTTGGAGACTTGGGAAGAAAGTGTGGATTTGGGTTCGGGAAGATGGTTCTGGATGCTAGCTTACAGAATCATCGTTGCGAATTCGACTGTGGATTTTCTGTGGTTTTCACTGATTGAATGAAAAATGGTTTTGGATTTAAAGACCCGGAAAGAAAAGAGAAAAACCCACTGGATCTGGTTTTGAGTTTAAAGACTCGGATTGATTGACGAGGGGAGGACCCTGCATTGATATGTTTTGAGTTTAAAGACTAAGTTATGATACCCCCCCCCCCCCCCCCCACCCCCCCTTTGTGATTGTGTTTTGAGTTTAAAGACTCGGGAAGGCCTGGTTATTTGCGCATTGAGTTTTGAGTTTAAAGACTCGGGCGCACTTGAGATCCAGTAAACTTGTATGATTGATATTTTCACTGGTTTTTGATGTTTGGGAAAGGGCCCGGATGAGTTGGATTTGATGATTTTTGGGACGGAGTTCTCGTATTTGAGATTGCTTTGTGATTTAAGGCTGAGGCCTGGATTTGATTAACGATTTTGATTCGGGTTTCCGATAATGGTTTTCATTTATGGTTTTAATATGAATGGTTTCATGACATGACTGGATATGCATGCATGGGTTTTTTTTAAATGGAGGGTATAAATGTACTTGTTTTATCGAACTGTTTTTGACCTTATCATTTATTTTTGTCCACTCACAGTCTTTTCATGTTTTCGATACCCTCCAGGTTGTTGCGGTGCGGGCTGTTGGTCGAGAGTGACGAAGACATCACACCTGAGATCCACAGTAGTTTCGACGCACTCTGGGAAGTCCGGATACTTTGAGGACGGTTGGATCGAGAATCCCTTGTCCAACTTACGTGTCACGTGGAGGTTGGACGACAGTTTAGCCTTCATGTCATGCGTAAGTTAGACGGGAGCATGATTTAGCCCTTAATCCCGGGGGATTGGTGTAACGACGAACTTTCGTAAATATTATTTTATTGTAAAATGACCGTTTTGCCCCTAAGGGGGGAAATGTTGACTTTTGCCTCGGGAAATATTTAGGACTTTTACCCATGACCGTGACGTAGTTTAGGACGTCACGAGTTCATAGGCAGGTGGCACGTTCGATTCCGACGTTCGAGGAAGAAGTTGTGACGTTCGAAAGTCTAGGGGTATTTTGGTAATTTGGTCAATTAGGGGCCAAATGTTGACTTTTGACCCGGGAAGTTCAACGGACGAGGGCCAAGGACCGTTACGTAGGTCCCGTCGATACGAATCCGTAGATAGGCGGCACGCCAAAATCGGACATACGACGAAAAAGTTATGGTCAAGAACGTAATTACGATTAAACCAAACTAACCGAGACTCGGAATAAAATAATAATAAAATAATAGAATCTGATTACTTTAACCCAATCAATCTGGACCCTTGATGAGTGACACATGTCACTCATCCACCTCATCCCCTAAAACCAGGATCTATGTTTGCCATTTAATTAATTAACTAATTAATCTCCTTAAATCCTCACCCTCCATCCTTACACTCAGACTTAATCCCAGCCGTTGGTTTAATTTGCCTATTTTGTTTTAAACTCATCAAACCATACTCCCACATTTTCATTCTCTTAACCGTGTACTCTCACCCTTCGAACAATCACACCAGCGACTACACCACCTCTCAGCCTTAACCCATACACCAGACCACCTCTCAGCTACCTCCAAACCACCACCACCACCACCACCACGGGCGGCGGCGCAACCCAGAAACCCCCCAGACCCGAAAGGAACCCGAGCAGCCCAAATCGATCCAACCATCCAAACCATGACTTCTGGGCTCGAACAAACCTAGGGCTAGGACCACTGAGACCTCTGGACGGCTCAGGACTGGACTGCGCAACCCACGGCGGCGACACGGCGGCGGTAAGTCCAGAAACCCGAGAAGACCAATTTTCTATCCCTGTTTTAAAACGTTCGTTTTTTACGATGGAATTCCTTGTTTACTTCTAAGACACACTCAAGGGACCTAGACGATCGTTTTGGACCAAGAACCGTGACTGGAAGCTTGACGACTCGCCGGAGAAGACGAACCAGTGCCGGCAGCCAGTTTCCCGTCGATTTTCAAGTGGTTCCTTCAACCTAAAAACTTGTTTTAATTACACAGAACCATAGAACATGATTAGACGAGTTCTTAGGAACAAATCCCATCGATTATGGTGGTCGGGTTGATGAGAACTGATCGGGTCGAACCGTGGGTCTGCGGTGACCCGGTTCTCAGACCCGGTTACTGTAGCTGATGACGTCATCATGCTGACGTCAGCAGTGACGTCATGATGATGTCATCATGTTAGAAAACTGTCAGACTAGGGACCAATGGGCTGTTGACACGTGTCCTCTGACACTGTTAGTGATGACGTCATGCTGACGTCAGCAGTGACGTCATGCTGACGTCAACATCACTGTAGCACCGTTGACCAGAGGGTTGATCGGCGTGTGGGGGGCGCGTGTGAACAGTACTTTGTGTGGGACCAGTGCCATTTTCAAGGTTTTGACGATACGAATCCAATGGCGGTGGTTTCGTGTCGATCGGAAATCGTTAAGTTGGTCAAATTAGGGTTTGAAGCCTTGGGAAGCGTGCTTGGACGGCTTTCCTGGACAGGTTTCAGACTAGGGTTTCTTAGTTGTTTAGTAGGGACTTAAAGAGACCTTTATGTATGCTTTGGACATGACAGGAAATTGTACTTTAACCCTTGGACGGGGTTTTACCCTCGGGATTGCAGCGGGATTGTACTGTGAGTGGGCCTTTGATTTCACTAAACCTCGGCATGCATAACTGTTTTACTTTCTATTATATCTATATGTGATTCAAGTAAAAGTATCTGTTTATCTTGAGTATGATTTATGGCACATATTACGATGTTTGGGCATGAGACCCGTCTGGTTGTTTATGAATGGTTTTGAGTCATGTATATGTATAATGGATCTCGACATTATCTGTGGTACTGCACTGTATAGATCTACCCTAGGATTCTATCTCCTCCGGATGTAGGAACTCTGGAGTGGTCACGGCGCATTGCCTGTGAGGAGTCATTCTACGGAGGGACCGGACCGTAGAGTGACTCAGGAGCAGGATTGCTACTGTTGGACGTCTGGGACGTCAGGCATCCAGAATGCCATGCTCGGACTGGGTTCGGGATTTGGACTCGGGATTGAGACCCCGGGTGGCACGCGTAGCCTTGGGACTGTGACCTTATTGGGCGTCTGGGACATCGGGCATCTGGGATGTCAGGGTTGGGATGTATAGTGCAGTGACTGAGATTATATTATGCTGATATTATTCTCTTATGATTATATGATTTTTTGGTTTATGATACTAGTGCATGTCTTTTCGGAAAACGGAGGGGAAAATCTATATATTTTCGAGATGGTAAACTATTTTGTAAACCTTGAGTTTCGGCTCACTCACCCTTGTTGTTTTACTACCCCTCCAGGTGGTGCTATTGAGGAGGAGGATCCCGAGGAAGAGGCATAGGTTTACATTGCGCACCTGAACCCTACTGCTGGGTAGGTTGGCACGTAGTGTGTCTAGAGTCGTGCTCAATAAACTGTATTCGGGAACTATCCCTTGTCTGACACTATTTGTATACGAGTACTTGTGTGGCGTGCTATGTATGACTTAACTATGGATTTTCTTTATGCACTTTACTTTCAATAAGGGTAATTATGATATTTTAATGTCGGGTGTCAGACGGGAGCAGGGCACGTCCCGGGTGGTCCCAGGGGGATCGGGGCGGGTCCTATCAATTGGGGGGTGGGTCCTGACAAAATATAGCTTCCCAACCCCACCAAAGGGAGCAACAACCGGGTCATGTCATAAAAAATCTAGGGCGAATGTCTTAGTGCGCGCGACTACAAATTCCAGCACACAACTTCGAGGTTTATTCGAACGTACCAGCCACAAATTTTACTTCCTTGAAGAGAGCTTGATGGTGCCAAAAAGGTACGGAAGTCAACTTTCCAATGCCACCAACGGAACTCAATTCAGAGCTAAAACGAAGTCAAAAGACGAAATTTACTATACAAAGGTCAAATCTGCCGAAAATCACAAACACTCAAAAAAAAATGGAAGGCTTCTACTAATGAAAATTAAAGAAGTTGACAATTTACAAGTTGAATTCTCAAACATATATTCAATGTTAAGATCAAGCTACGAGCCAAGAAGAACCGTGAAGCTCATCATCAGGGCCGACACGACCTCAGAGTCTCTCCGTCAACCTGTGAGAAAGCCTGGGAGGCCTTCGATCATTCCATCATGGACTTCCAGTGATGCATCCTTTGTGGCCTTCTTCTTGCAATTCGATCATTCCATCATGGTGCGCTTTGTGCCTTTACGCCACTTGCCTCGAGACCAATGTCCACTTTCACTGAGTAAAGTTTCAGAAGGATAACTCTAGTAGTATCTGAAATGGAAATTGTAGCTCTAACAACCCATTTCAGCATCGCTTGACTTCACGGAAGTAGTGGTAGTAGCATCATCCATGCTTTGACAAGCTTTGCAGTATGTGCCTTCAGGTCACTCTTCTTCATTTACTTCATGGCACCACATGCACTTCGTCTCGCGTCAGGGGAAACCTCGCTTTGAAGATGAAGCATATCTCTCCTTGTAGCTGCAACACACATTGCCTCATAGCTGGAACATGTTAGGTTGTGACACGTCGCACTCCAAGTGATGGGTCCCTTCGTCTCCTTCGTTGAAAGCCTCGATGCTAGCTTTAAATGCACCTGAAGATGACAAGTCCGTCAAAGCATTGAACTCTTCTATTCACCAAACACCAAAGGAATTGTCACTGGAAAGAGAACCTCATGTCATCTGGCGCATCACCTCCAGCTTTAATCTTGCCTTGCCTTGAGTTGTGGCACGCCAAGCCTTCACCTCGCCTCGCACTTGCAGTGACAAGACCCATCCCAACTGGACTTTGATAACTTCGTCCGGTCCTGCTCCCATCTGACAAGTCAACTAAAGTCCTGAAACTACCCCTCAGCACTTATCAAACAAGGGATGGCTGTATTGATTTCAGCTCATGCCTCCGCCTCTCGATCAGCCCCAAACGTCGTGCCACGGCCTGGAGGGTCATCAAAAATAGAAAAGGTGTGAGTAGAAAAAAATAATATCATTTGAAAACACATTTCAAAATACATTATTTACCCTCCAGTTTATTAAACCATGCATGCATAGGGTCAAACACATGAATCACCGGCTTCCAAGCCAAAACACATGAAAATCATTTCAAAAACCATTTTATCATAAAACAAATCATATAACTCAGGAATTACACATCCGGGGTTCCTCTAGGAATTACACATCCAGAGTCTTTGGGAATTACACATCCAGGTCTGCTGGGAATTAACATCCAATCTCACTGGGAATTACAAATCCGGTCCCTCCTAGAATTACACATCCGGAGTCACTCCGGGAATTATACATCTGGAGTGTACCCAGGAATTACACATCTGGGGGCACTGAACATAAATCCAATCAAAATATTTATTTCAAAATTATCTTTAAAACCAAGTCAAAACCATTTACAACAGGGTCTCAAGCCCAAAATCTCATTTCACATAAATCCGTAAAATCATATCCATAAATTAGTAAATATTCCATAAAATGATCATTAACTCAAAATCCAAGTCAAAAAATCATTTTAAAATCCTGGGCCTAGCCCAAAACATCAATTGCACTTTTCTCATAAAACGTGCCTGAAAAATTGATTAAACGATCTGTAAAGCCAATAAATAATCGTACCAAATCATCAAGTAACCATTGCAAATCAAATCATTCAATAAATCATATAAAACATTTAACTATGCATGCATCATAATTTAGAAAACAAACGTCCACTCACACACCGTCCAAACAACTCGCTTTCCAAGCTGCACGCTTTTTAGTAATTTTTGGTACTTTCCAGGAATCCCAAGTCCTGGAGCCTAGCCTTCATGCGCACTCACACGCCGCCACAAGTGGCTGCGCGTGGGAGCCACGCGCCTGCTATAGTGCATGGCACTGTTCATCTTCTTTGCCCATTTCCTGAATCCTTCCATTCGAGCTTGGATTTTCGAAGAACCTTCAAACACTGTTCATCCATCGAATTCCCTTAATCTCATCTATTTTCTTTGAATTGATTCAGCTGAAAGCTTCCTGGGATCCTTCTAAACCTGTTTTCTATCTCAAGTTCATCATTCAATTCCTCCAATTACACAACTCAACCTTCGAAGTATCCAAATTTCACCATGTCTGTTCTAAGCCAAAACGACAACCTTTTCTTTCGTTTTTGATTGGGTTTGACTCGCCTTGAGCTCATGAGGCTTAATTCAAAGCCAATTTCAGTGTTTGTGGTCTAACATTCTAAGTTCCAATCCTTGATCAATTCGAATTTCAAGTGTTTCGGGTTTGGGTTTTCGCTCATGATTTTATCTCTGGTTTCCTCAATTAACTCTCTAGTCTCCTACTTTCTTTCTTTCTCAATTTTGATCGATCAGAAGACGATAGTTGGTGCCTCTGTCTAGGTATGGTCGATGCCCTCTTTTTCTACCAATTACACGGTTCCATTCTTTTGAACTCACCCTGTGCACTTGCCACCAATCTCAATTAGAAAGTGACAGATGTCACTTAGTGAACCCCATGACTCACTAATCACGACTGAATCAGCCAATTAACCATCCAATTCACCTTTCTGCCCCAAATTACCATTTTGCCCCTACATCACATAATTACCAAAATGCCCTCCATAGTTCTAGGCTCGTAACTTCCAGGTCCGAACTCCGATTGATGCATGCCGCCTGTCTACGGGCTCGGCGTCTCAATACTTGCACAACGGTTTTTATGGAAAGTCCAAACAAGATCCCGATTAAAAAATCAACTTTTGTCCCCATAACCAAGGGCAAAATCGTCATTTCCTTCCAAATTTTCAAAATTTTCCTTTTTTGAATTTCCGGGTCGTCACATGCAGCATGCCTCGTCTTGTAGTTGCACCATGTCTCGCCTCGCATTTTTAATGCACCCCGCTTTACATTCTGCTACACCTCACCTTGCATTCTACTGCGCCTTGCCTCGCAGCTAGAGCACACCCCGCCTTAGGTTGGAATGCACCTCACTTCAAGTCATGGGTTGCCTCATCTCTTGCTGATAAAAGCCTTGACTGGTCATGGAACTCTTGGCTTCTCATACACTGAGCTTTTCTATCCACTGAGCGTCACTTGCATGGTCATTGGAAAGAATGCCTCACGCCATTTGGCCCATCACTTCACGCTCCGACCATGTTTTTCCTTGTTGCGCATCTCCTTGCACCGTTGCGCATCTCCTTGCACCATAGCATGACCCTCACTGCAGAGTAGTGTCCTCACCCCAAAGCTGGAGTGTGCATCGCCTTGTGACTCGCCTCACTTCAAGTCATGGAACTTCACGCCTCCCCCGATGAAGGCCTTGATGTTGGCTCCACCCGCACTTGAAGATGACACGTCTGTCAATGCACCAAAGCTCTTCTATCCACAAAGCACCACGTGCATGTCAACTAGAGGAGCATCTTGATGTCAAGTCCATCATTTCTTGAAGTTGGAAGCTCCAACAAGTCTCGATTATGTCATTAGATGGTATTATGAAGGTTGCTCCGTAGGAATGAGTTCTTCGAGACCCTGCCAAAAGTATGTCTTCATGCATTTTGAAATGATCGTTTCGGAGAGTAAAGCACATCATCGCTTGAATTGTTGCAATCGGATATCCACAACTCTCGAAATCTTCAAAAGAGCAAAAATAAGAAAAGAATATATATTTATATATAATAAAATGCAATATATATATATATCTAATATATTTTAGTATTAATTATAAATTAGTCCAATTTTTAAGTTTAACTTATAAATTAATCCATTTAACATATAAAATAGTCTATTTACAGTTTTTTTAGATTTTTACTGTGTTCTTTTTATGGTTTTTTTTTTAAGTTTTTAAATACCTTTTATGCCATTTTTTTTCAAATACAAATGAGAAATTTTCAAAATTTAAATATTATTATTTTATATTTATTCAAAATTAATTAAATTAAGATAATTCTAACTAAATTTTAGAAGATTTATTTTATCTTTATTTTATCGGATAACATCTGATACTTTTGAAGAATCAAAGAGTTACCGGTACGTTATTTATCTTATTACTTTTTGTATGTAAATTAATAAGAACCTGTTTATTTTATTTTCTTTTGAGAGAGGTATATTAAGAAAAAATATACCTATTATGATACAATTAGAATTTATATATATATATATATATATAAGTATCTTATTTATACGAGAGAGTTAAGTAGGTAATATTATTTAATTTACCTATAAGTCTATAATCAAATATTGGTAGGTACTTAAATATAATATGTAATGGCATACTTATAATTGTTTAAAATATAACGGGCTAAAAAGAATGATATAATTTGACAAACTATAAAAAAAAATTACTATCTTTATTTACCATAGTGAATTAATTTATAAGTTGAATTAAAAAATTGGACCTATTTATAATTATTCCTATATTTTATTGTATGTATCATCTTGAAGTCACGGTTACAGCGGAAAAGAAGAAAAGTACAAAAAGCAAAGAAAAAAGCTGCCAACTGTAGCACCAAAAAAAAATGTCAGAAAGCAGTGGCAGACAGCTCTGCCATCTACCAATAGGTCTGCCGTCTCGTCCTGCAATAATTGTTGCAGCGTCAGCGCGCGCTCATGTGCCCAATCACCAGCCCCCTACACCCGCGACAAACCTTGGCGATCCGTAGGAAGACACTGACACGGGGATCCGATGCAGCCCCCTTTTCGTTGACATCATCCGAAATGCCCCTCCTACCTGCCAGTCGACATCTGCTGATGCTTAGGGCCCTCTTGTTTGGTCTCTGCAGTAGAAGCCCATCGGCAAGCGTGCAGCATGCCCAAAGGCCACCTCCAGACACTCCAACTGCCGCATGGGCCCACCTGCAATTTTTCCTCTGCTGCAACTTCTCCACAATATAGATGTACGAATCCTTCCATTGCCAAACTCACTCAAGACGGTTTGCCTTCACCAGTGATCAGACTCAGCTGGGGTTTGATTTTTTCTTTATAAAAATAAGGGTTATATGCCCTCATTTAAATAGAAAAAATAAGTAAATCCTAGCCATTAATCGGGCTCTAAAGATCAACTTAAAGCAGGAATACAAGCCCAAAGAATTCCTACTTGGGCAAGGTCGGGGTCAATCTCCAGCTACATCCAAGAAAGAGGAGTCCTACTCACAGATAAAAACATTAAGACGTAGTTTACTGGAACCACAAGGAAATTACATCCCTCAGGATTCCTCGAATTCCTAAGCAATGTGGGGACATTTGTGGAATCATAAATTATAGGAATATTTAGGAGATGCCAAGTGACCAACAATTCCCATAATGCCGATATTACCTTTGGTAAAGTCGACATCGACATGTTACGATCTCCGCATTAATTTAATATATTTACCAGCTAAATATATTAAATGATCAAATCAATACAATCAATAAATAACTTCCAAGCCAATTATTTATTTATGAATAAATAAGTGATTACACTCAGTACAATCACTTATTTAATACTTTCTCCTTCAACCAATCAGACGCTCCGGTGATTCTCAAGGCTTCACTATAAATAGAAAGCTTCACCTCACTTCCTTATTGTGTGTAGGGATTAAGAAGGAATTTCACAGAATCGGACGATTTCTACATCAAGATACGTGTATTTTAATTCATCTAATTTCACTAATCTCGTTCGTAATAACAATACAACTTCTTTTAAATTGATCGTACAAACCTAATTACGTGACAATTTTACCGAAATTTCTCTCAACTATTTCTCTCATCAAAGCAAAAACATTCTACATTATTTATTTGGAAAGATTGTTGCTATAGTCCATAAACTTTACATTAATGTTAACTATTATGCATGAATTTTATTATTAGTAGCAGACATTCATCCGTTAAAATTGTTAACTTTTTCTATAAAAAATAAGGGTAAGATGGTGTAACAACCAGGAAATTCGAAAAAAAAAAAATTAATTTCGAAAATTTATAGATGGAATTGACATTGGAGGTCAAAAGTTGACTTGTCATCCCGGTACTGTTTGAATTTTTCACAAGGACCGTGATGAAAGTCTCGACGTCCTGAGTCTGTAGACAGACGATACTCGGAATCAAAGATTATATCGATTTGTTAAGGGTCAAGATTGACTAGGGGTATTTTGGTAATTTGGCATTAAGGGCAATTTGGTAATTTCACATGAGGAGATATTTTGAGGATCGCATGAGAAAGCGACATATATATATATATATACATATATATATATATATATATGTATGTGTGTTGTTGTTTTGGACCTGTGAGGAAACTTTAGATGACAAGACCTGTTTTAAAAATGCTTTGATAATCGTGTTTGGTCCTTCTTCCGGCTAACAAATGAACCAAGGTACTGAAACTACAGTTAACACTTGTCAGACAAGGGATACTCATACTAATTAACCGATCATGTCTCTGTCTCTCGATAAGCCCCAATCTTCGTGCAACGACCATGAGGGTCATCAAAACCAGTCAAAGCGGGAATAGATAAAAAAAAATTGAAAACACATTTCAAAAAATAAACTTTTACCCTCTTTTTTTCTAAAACATGCATGCATAGAATAAAATCAAGTAATCGAATTTCAGTTAAAAACAAATCATAAACCGTGAAATCATAACAATCACGAAACACAAGGAAACAACTCGTGGCCCACATTTCCTTAAAAAGCCAGTCATAAAATCACATGGACGCAACATCAGTAAATTAACTGAACAATCCTATATCAAGTCCCTCGAGCATCAGTCATCCGGGAACTGGTCATAACCGCAATGAACATAATCCATGAATAAACCACATAAGCCTCATAACTTAGGCACAATCAATCCTCAAACTCAAGTACCAGTCCCAATGAACAACAGCACTACACGTAGGCTAGCCCAAGCACTACACATAGCCCCATCTGAGTTAAGTTCGGGAAGTACACTCACGCACCACCCAGATCATGTTTGGGAACTACACTAACGCACCATCTAGACATGTACTAGTACCATACAAGGATAACTTCTGTGGAAAACAATTCACAAGCCAAGAAAACTCATTTTATTGACTTAATACCAAGTCAAAATAAATTCAAACCCCAGGCATGTGCCGAAAACACAATTTCCACAAAATACCGTAAAATTCATGTTCATTAATCAATCGATAAATCAAGAAAATTATCAAATAAGCATTTTGAAATCATATTCAAATCATTGCAACATAAATCATGCAATAAAGCATTTAAAATATTTAACTACACATGCATCATAGTTTATGAAAAACAAAGCCCACTCACACACTGTCCACGCAGCTCAATCTCAAACTACGCATTCCTCCGTAATTTCGGAAGTCGTACCGCCTCGATATTTCCACAAAAACCTTTGAAAGGTTCAGCCCAAACTTCATGCTCAGTTATGGGCATTCCTGCATCCAAAACTTCAGAGTTCTTAACTCAAATTCATCCTAAGAACACAGCTAAGAGTTTGGACAATGTGGTTGTAAGCTTTAAAGCTTCAAACAATTCAAACATCAACTTTTTGGTTTTAAAGCTTTTCAAATTTTGGATATTCCTCTTCTCTCGGTTTCTTCCTTCCTGGTTTCCTCTTTCGTTTTCTCCTTCTCTTTTTCTTTTCACTCCATGGTTCTCCTTTTCTCTCCTATCTTCTTTCTTCTCCTTGCATGGTTTCCTCTCAGGTCCAACATCGCCCTGCACACACAACAACATAACGCATATATATCTACACACAAAAACACCCACCACCATACTAAGGTAGTGCACACACCCCCACGCACACGAGCTAAGGGGAGGAAAATGGATAAGGACACTTGTCACCATCACAAAATATCTCCATTTGTGAAATTACTAAAATACCCCTAGTGTCAAAATACCCATGATCATTTTCAAACTCATGACAAACTCATATGATCTCCAATTTTGGTGTGTCACTTGTCTACGGACTCAGAACTCCGAGACCTATATAATAGTCCTCATGAAATGTCCAAAAAGTACTCGAGGAAAAAAAGTCAACTTTTTAACCTATGAGAGAAAAATTGTCAGTTTCTTTTTTATATTTATGAAATTCTCTTTTCTGAATTTCCGAGTCGTTACATGAGAAGGAGAGGAAGAAGATAAGAGAGAACGGAGAACTAGGGAGGGAAGGAAAGAAGAGAGGAGAGAATAGAAGGAAGAAAACTAGGAAGAGGAATGACAAAAAGAGAACATACACAAACCACAAAACTGGAAAGAAAAAAACCATAAAAAATCGAGAATTGAAAGTGTGAGTTGTTTGAAACTTCCTAGGTTGCAACTAAACTTACAAACATCCTTGTTGAGTTCCTAGGATTAAGTTGAGCCATAAACTCGAAGCTTTATATGCGGGAAAAGCTTGGAACCCAAGCTTGAAGTTTGGAAGAAACTTGGGAGGATTAGACAATGAATTTGGGTAAGTTTTTCCTCGTTTTGACACCATAGATCTCTTCCTTAGATAGATTAGATGAAGATTAGCTATTAGAACTCGAAAAACAGATTTGAAATAAGGAAGATAGATTCGGTTCAACCCGCTGGGTTGGGGAACCTGAAACTAGGAAACCATGTCGACCTGGCTAGAGGAAGAAGATTACCTATGCAAGGCGCATGAGGCCCACACAGAGAGGAGACAGGCGACGCATGAGGGTGTGTGCATCACTTTCTCGAAGTGTGGCCAACATGATTTTTATAGTATTCTTTGTTACAAACATATTGCCACAGGTTATGAGTCGAGTAGACACCATCTCAGGGTAATTTTGAGTATTCGAAGTGTTTTTTTAGGTTTTAAATTCGTATTTAATCTCAAAAAATTAGGGGATTTGATTGTAAGATTATTTGGGTCATTAGTGATCTTTAGTGGTAATTTATGACAGGTGGTATAATTTCTAAATTTATGGAGGAACACGCGGATCGAGATTTAGCTATATGGATGGTGTGTGAGTGGACTTTGTTTTTACAAATTATTATGCATGCATATTAAAATATTTTAATTGCTTTATTGCTTGCTATATGTGACAATGATCTAAATATGATTTTTATATGATTTTTTGACCTTTTTTTCCTGGATTTATTGATTGGTTCTTGACACGTATGTTATGGTTATTTTGTAGAAACGATGTTTGGGGTTCAAGCCCAGTTTGGAAATAATATTTTGACATGGAATGTGAGTTAAAGGTTTGTGTTCAATTATGAGACTTGTGCGACTTAATCCATGGATTATGTCTATTGTGTTGTGATTGTCCCCAAACGGTCAAAGTTAGGGGTGTTTTCCCAAACGATCGTAGCTCGAGGTGAAAGTGTTGTGATTGTTCCTAGGCATTAAAAGTTAGGGGTGTTCCCAGATGGCTAATGCTCGGGGGTTACTATTGTTGTTGTGACCATTCCCAAGCAGCTGAAATTTGGGATGTTTCCTAGACGACTGATGCTCAGGGTGTTAGCTTATGCATAGTGATGTTGTTTATCATGACTGATACATGAGTTGATGATTAGTTGTGTTTGATTATGATGTCTGTGTCTAGATGTCTTTGCATGAGTTTATGAACATGGATTTTGGAAAGTGTGGGTCATAGATTGTCTACTAGTATTTTATGATTTTTATGGTTTCACGGTCTATGATTTGATTCGATTATTTACGTTTTTTTTTTCTATGCATCCATGTTTTAGAAATTAGGGGGGTAAATGTTGTTACCCTTTTTCATGGTTTTACTGACCCTCTAGGTCGTTACATGGAAATCGAAGTGGATCAAGGGGTGAAGGCATGAATAGTAAGGCAGTTCGATTATCCCTTGTCTGACAAGAGTTAAGGGTAGTTTCGGTATTTTGGGATAATTGTCAGGTGGAAGCAGGACTGGGCGCTATTATCAAAGTGATTTAGGAGTGGGTCCTATCAGATGGTCTTTTCGAATATATTTATACAATTTCCTCTATTCAACCTAAATGCAAACTCAAATTGTTAACTTCTCATCCCATGGATAGTTTGGACTTTTCGAGACCACCGATTTAATACTTCATTAAACTTAAAGGAAGGACAAAAAAATTATAGAATCTTTGAAAAAAAAAATCTAAAAAAGTTTGAATGTATCTATATTTTTTGCCACTAAAGGTGAAGAACACCTTTAGTGTCGAATATTTTTATGAACATCTTCGAAAAAGAGATGTTTTGGCGAAACTGCTCATTAGAAAAGTTTGCAACTAATGATATTCTTAATCTTTAGTGACGAAAAGTATGTAATTCTAAATTTTCTAGATTTTTTATTTTTTTCTTTTAAATTTAATCAATTATTATATTAGTTAGTGGTTTTAGAAATTTCACATATTCATGGATTGATGATTGTGTAGGTTGAATAGAGAAAAATGTATCAATATACTTAAAAAATCATCCTACCCTTATTTTTAATAGAAATAGTTAATAATTTTGACAGATTTATGATAAGTGTACATTTGGACATAATTCAAAGACATATATTACCAATAATAAAATTCAAAAGTTATTGCTAATATTAAAGTTTGGAAAACATAATAACTATTTTACTTTATTTATTTTTTATAGAAGCCTAATGATTCTACTTATAATTAAAAAAAATGTTAGCTAATTGAACAGTAATCCCTCAAAACCTTGACTTTGCATAAATTAATTACACACAAAACAAATAAAAATAAAACGAAAATTATTATTCAATTCCAAATTATTTATTTATTTCTCACAATGAATGTAAAGTTTGCAACTTAAAATACTTCCACGTTTTTTAGCAAAAAAAAATGCTTACGTTATTATAGCCACACACCTGTCGAGGCTACCTCCACCTCTACCTCCACGAGCCCATCGCATAATCAATGCTATACGTGTCACTCGCTCATTAGCTCACTCTCAACTCGAAGCTCTCTGCGAACCTGCCGTTCCCATAGCCACGTGTCTCTCAGGACACGCGTCGGACGCTCAATTCTCAAGGCCCATACTGTGCGCGTCCTCGGATCTTTCATACCCATCTATCAAATAGGGAAGCAACATGTGTCCCAGACTTCCCTTCCTTATATAAGCGTTCCACCTGCCACACTTTACATCCGAACAAACAAACAAATTCAATACGCAAGCAAAACAAAATTCCTAACACTATCTTTACTTGTCGTTCAATGATTCAGAGATCAAATGGGTCGGATCGCCGGATTCTGTCATGCCCGGCAGTTCATCCATGTGAAGCTATATCTCCTCAAACACTCTTAACCTCACTCATCACTCTCGCCCACAACATTTGCTCTTACAAATCCAAATTCTTCGCCAGCAACAACCGAAACGCCCGAGAAATTATACGGAAAATCGGAGTCGTCCAGGTTTTTCTCGAGGAAGTTCAAGATGGGTTGTTGGGTCTTCCGAATTTGGCCGTTTTGTGCTTATCGGAGCTCCATTTGGCATTCCAAAAAGTTCAATTCTTGTTGGATGACTTGGCCCAGGACGACGCCCGGTTTTGGATGCTGATGAATACGGATCGTGTGGCTAACCAATTTAAAGTCTTGAGCCGGGCCATGGCCATGGCTCTCGATGTTCTACCTCTCGGTTCGCTCAAAGCCGCGGATGACGTTAAGGAGCATGTAGAATTGGTGACCAGGCAAGCACGAAGGGCAGGGTTTGAAGCTGACCCGGATGATATTCGGGTTGTGGAGGAAGTCAGGTCCATTTTAGCCAGCTTTGAGAAAAGGGCTGTTCCGGGTGAGAATGATTTGAAATGGATTCTTGATTATATTGGGATTACAAAGTGGAGCAAGTGCGAGAAACAAGTCAAGTTCTTAGACTCGGAAATTAGGTTGGAGAATTTGAGTAAGGAGAAGAGAGACGTGGTTTTGTTAAGCAGCCTGAAGGGGTTGATGTGTTATTGCCGATGTGTGTTGTTCGATGTTGTCGATGGTGAATCGGGTCGAAGATCCGAGACCAAATGCAGAAGCAGCGATGTGTTGAATTGCCTCAATTTAGAAGATTTTCGGTGCCCAATTTCGCTGGAAATCATGGTTGATCCTGTGACGATAGGGACAGGGCATAGCTACGATCGGTGTTCAATTATGAAATGGTTCAAAGCTGGGAATCCCACATGTCCCAAGACGGGTGAGAAGCTCAAGAAAATGGACTTGGTTCCCAATTTGGCGCTAAAAGGGTTAATTGAGCAGTGTTGTGTTGAGAATGGCATTCCATTCGCTGATTCGGGTCGTATACATCGCGACATTGGGAAGACTGGAGTTGGATTTGCAGGCAGTTTGGCAGCTGAGGAAGCCATGAAAAAAGTGGCAAAGTTCTTGAATGGCAGGCTTGAGTTTGGGACACCAACAGAGCAGAACAAAGCTGCTTATGAGATCCGGCTTCTTTCAAAAACAAGCATTTTTAACAGGTCTTGTTTGTTTGAAGCGGGTGTGATCCCGCATTTGTTAAAGCTGTTGTCTTCACCAGATTCAGTTACCCAAGAGAATGCCATTGCAGCTTTGTTGAATCTTTCCAAGCATTCCAAAAGCAAAGATGCGATAGTTGAAAATGGAGGTCTGGATTTGATTGTCCATGTGTTGAAGAAAGGTCTCAAATTAGAGGCTTCTCAGCACGCTGCTGGCACATTGTTTTACCTTGCTTCGATTGAGGAGTACCGGATATTGATTGGAGAAAATCGAGATGCCATACCGGCACTGATGAAGCTGATCAAGGATGGAACTGATAGGGCCAAGAAAAACGCATTGGTTGCGATTTTTGGGCTCCTTACACACGCTGCAAATCATAAGAAAGTGATAGCTGCTGGGGTTGTTCCTTTGCTTGTTGACATCTTAACCTCATTTGATAACGAAGTTCTTTTGACAGACTCTCTAGCAATTCTGGCAACTCTGGCTGAGAAACCAGATGGATCATTTGCAATTTTGCGGTGCAAAGCTTTGGATTTGATTGTGGGGATCTTGAACTCCTCCATTCCAATGGCGGGAAAGGAGTTCTGTGTGTCTTTGTTGCTGGCTCTTTGTGTCAATGGTGGCCACAATGTGATTGCTGTACTTATTAAGAGTCCTTCTCTAATGGGATCTTTATATTCCCAACTCAGTGAAGGCACATCTCGAGCCAGCAAAAAGGCCAGTGCTCTCATTAGGTTCCTTAATGAATTCTACGAAAAAAGGTCCACTAGTTCAATCCCTCTGGTTCTTCCACAGGATCGATTTGTTCACGTTAGGTGACCCAAATTTTTGTGGGATACTTACACTACTTTATTCTTTTAAGGCCCCCTGTAAATTCAGGGTCTTACGTAGATGTTATTGTTTGATTTCGTTATTGGCTCGAATTTTTGAAGAGTTAATGACTTTATGTCTGATCACCTTCTGTTTTTTTCAATGAAGCTTTTGTACAAATACATTGTTGTATTGGTGTGATACTTTTTCACTATAAAATCAGTAATAAATAATGGTATGGTGTATTGTTTCAATATACAAAAACTATGTGCTATGGCCTTCTTGAATTTCAGACCTTGATTGTAATGCAAAAGAAATTGACTCCTTTGGGGTTGAGATATCTAGTATCTTTTCTAGTTTCGACACCACTTGCTCCATGTTTGGCCTTTGCAGCTTTAGTCCTGTACATGACAAAGCTAGATTGAAGACAAGACCAAAGGCTAACACCGAGTAATCCCCGTCAAGTTTGGGATCTGCAAAGTCTGTTACTTCACCGCCTTTGTGAGCGCCCTGGCCTGAGGAGCAGAGACATGGAAACGAAATCAGTGAGTTGAAATTTTTTCTGGAAATTTTGAAGGTAAGAACTTTCTCACCATTTTACTTAGAGGCATTGGTTTGTTTGAACTCAGATTGATAACTCTGCGGCCTGAGATGAGTTGTAGAAGAACTATTCCAAAGCTGTAGACATCTCCGGAAGCATTTACATGGTGGTTCTTTCGATACTCAGGATCAACATAACCAAATGTCCCTCTCACTTCTGAGCTCACATAAGACTGACCCAAATCCATAACTTTAGATAACCCGAAGTCTGACAGTTTGGCTTGAAACTTATCATCGATGAGAATGTTTGTTGGCTGCCAATTGAAAATGTATAGTTTGAAGAAATGACTAGCAAACGAAAAGCAACAAAGGCAACATAAACAGAAGATATTGCAGAAAATGTGGACCTACCTTGATATCACGGTGAACAATGCAGCCATCTGGATAAGTGTGCAGAAACCAAAGACCCCTTGCACTGTCGATTGCGAGCTCAAGTCTCGTTATCCATGGTAGGGTTTTATCTTTACCTGCAATATTCATCTTTGAATTGGCTTTCCAGATGGCAAAAATGCTAGAGAAAGTTCACGAATGGAAACACGAGCTTACCAAATAGCCACTCTGAAAGGTTCCCGTTTTGACAGAGTTCATAGACCAGGAAACATTCTTCAGTGTCCTCACAATGGCCCAACAAAGCCACAAGGTTTGGATGTCTAACATCAGAAAGGCTTGTTACTTCACGGATGAATGTCTCCAGGGATCCATCATTGATTATGTGCTTGACTGCAACATGTTTCCCATTTGACAGTACGCCTTTATATACCTTTCCTGGATTATTACCAGAATGGAATCAGAAAGGTTAGTTCCGTTTGCCCTTATGTTATTTTCAGTTTTTTCTGTGTTCAAGTTTCATTTTTCAAAATTTGTTAGCTTCTTTTTCAACATCTCTAAATAATCATTACGACATTGAAATCTCACCAGCTCCGCCTTGCCCAATGAAGTTGATTGCACTTAGATTGTCTGTTGCTGCATAAATATCCCTAACTGATAGTTTAAGGCACCCAGTTTCTTCAGAATCTGGATCATTTGTTGCTGCCCAGTTAAAGAAACAAGGTTAGCAACAACTCTCTACTCTAATATTTCAAGTAAGATATGAAACTAGTTGGGGAATTTACCTTCTTTTCCTACTGAAACACTCTCTTGAGTCCTTTTCCTGCATAAAATCCATGTCGCGATGAATAATATTGCCGCAATCCCAGCTACACCACCACCTAGAGCCCATAGACCTGAAATTTGTACAAAATTAATTAAAACTACCCGAATTTAGAACTCAAGCATTGTTGGGATGGCATTATCTATATACATTACCTGTCTGCAAATTTATACCCATTCTTTTTGGAGTTTTCTGTGCATCTGCAATGGAAGCAAAGGCTATCTCCTAGGATTAGCTTAGGTAACAAAAAGATACAGCTTATTATTGCAAAAAGACTGCCTACCTGGTGAAATTATTTGATCCCCAAGGCATTGATAAAGTGATCGAACCCAACTCTTTTCATCAATCCTCATGCTTGTTAGATACACCAAAACAGCAAAACCGCAAACATTGGCTTCAACCTTTGATGACTCTGTCCCATTGTCTGATGGTGCAACAATCCCTTCCCATCTTCTCAAACATGCACTGCAACCCTGGTCAAATTTTCCAGAAAATTTACAGTCTTCATCTAAACTCTCCAATGTGCTCCCTAGGTCATGAACAACATCTAACTTACTATAGTCAGAGCAGCCACCAGTACTTCTTGTTAGCTTCTCAAAGCCGCAACTTGAAATGTCGTGTTTAAGGTTTGTCATTAGATCTAAGCAGTTTGTTTGCTCTGTAGAATTCAAGAACATCTGCCCTGTCAGGTTGGCTCTTTGTCCCAAAGCATATAGGTAGTCATCAAAGGCTGCTTCACAACAATTGCTTAAAAATCCACCCCAATTGCCTCCTTTGCAACTTGAGCCACCCCAAAATGAAGAAGGCTTGATGTCAAGAACACATGTAGAATCCTGTGAGAGCACAGAGCTGAAGGCAGTGAGGAGGACGAAGATTGATATCATAAGGGATTGTTGTGTATACTTTTTTCGATTGCGAAGGTCAAAATGTAAGATGGGTTTGGCCATGGATGAGCAGAGATGATTGATGGTGATGATGATGGAATAACTTTGTTGTGGAATGGTTGTAGAATCTAAGGGGAAAAAGAAACAGCGTTGTGATCATGGGAAAAAAATTAATCTTTCTTTTTTTTTCTCTTTTTTTTTTTTTTGCATTTGAGACGGCAGTGACATATAAGCTGGTGGAGGTGACTCGAAAATAAAGTATATTTAAGAATGAATGAATCAAACTGCAGCTTTTTATTGATTTAAAATGCAGGTGATGCCGAATGTGAAAATCTGAAGGGGATTTCTGAGTTGGGTTTTCTAGGGTTGGACAAACAGAGGGGACAAAATTCATGCTACATTGCTCTTGCTGCCTGATGTTCATTGGAGGTCAAATTTCATTTTTTTAATGAAGGAATAAGAGAAGCCGGAGGCTATGTTACAAGAAACTTAACCTTACAAGCAAAAATCTTTCGTGCGACTACGATACATAGGAGAATACTGACAAAGATTAGGGATAAAACTAAAATGTAAGAAAATTCAAATTTAAAGGGTGGTTGCATAGCCACATCATCGGTTGGCTGTATAGAATTTCTCCTCTAGAAGACGTTGTTACAAACATGAAGAGTTATAGCCTTAGTTGAGATGGTGATTTTTAAATGAGGGCCTTTTTGAGCTGGTGTATGATCATTTCTCTATGGTTGACACTTGACAATCATATCTTCTCACCCAAGAATATCATTAATAGCAAAAGAGAAAAAAACTTTGTAAAAGTCATTATTTCAGAATCTTATATCTTTATAACTGTTATGAACTGTAGTTCATTTTATGAAGATTACAAATTTGATGACTTGAAGTTTAGAACACACCAATAATGCAGAGTTGCCAAATGGGAATGCCCTGCCAAGTAAAGAGTAATTTAGTGTAGTCGAGTATCATATTTTAATTTATTCATAATAAAATGTGTGAATTCTTTTTTAATTATTTTTATCTATTAATTTTGTTGTTCATCCATATTATAACACGTAAAATATAAACGTCACATGACATATGTTCAAGTAGACATATTTCCGGCCACAGTGACCCACAAACTACCATCCCCTAGCCAACATAGCCTACAACCAAAGTATTTCTCGTAATATTGGCTTACAAAATCGAGCAAGCACTTTGCTTAACTGCTGGAAGAACCACGTTCAAACCAGCCATCCTATTTTACATGAAAGAAACCTTAAAAGATTAAAAGTCCAGAGCCTCTCACATCATGCACATCTTCTCTCAATACTCATGAACCCTTAGCTCCTAACTCCTATACTCCAAGCTAAGCTTATTTATCCTAACATTTGTCATTTATCTTTGACCATTTTTATAGGCGCCACACACATTAGCATGCACTCACCAAGCTGAAAATTCATGAGTTACATGAAATGACATAAACGCATCTCTCTAGCTTCTAGGACACACCTATCTTACGAAATACTTTTGGGCTTAGTTCCACTTCCTCATAAATTGAGGTCATAAAGACTTTGTTTACCTTTTGTACAAAAATGTAAGCCCATTCAAGCCTCCCAACCAACAAGGCCCAACAACTGTCAATTAGTTTGTACACCAAGCCGATTGGCATTGAATTGTACAATATTTGTGGACAAATGAATTCAAACAAAACCCCCAAACCTAAGTTATGCTCAACTTTTGGAAAGATAACATCATTAGTGCTAATTTATTTATTATTTTATAATAAGAGGTTTTATATTCAAATTCACTTTCCTTAAGATATGTAATAAACATATTGCATACACGATAATGAACATACCAAATTTAATAATATAAAATTGTGCCAAAGTAAAAAACACCAAACTAAGTAAATAAAATGTGATTATTTTGGTTTATTGAAGTCGTCGTACTAATTAGAGGTGGGTATGGTGCGTTTTGATGTGGATATTAATAATATTTAAATTCAAACTGTCAAAATTTCGATTCTGTGCAATTAAAAATGAAATCGTTTCAAACTGGATCGATACAAGCGGTTCAGATATAATAATTTTTTTTAGTAATATATAGATGCTAATGATTCAAATAATCATTTCCAACTAAAAATTTTAAGATTACCTCATTCATACTAGGGGTGGCAATGGGTCGTGTCGTGTCGGGTTCGTGTCGTGTCATGAATTCTGTTTTACCCATTTATGCCCAACCCGAATCCGACCCGTTTAATAATCGTGTCAAGAATGTCCAACCCGAACCCGACCTGTTAATGACCCGTGTAACCCGTTTAACCCATTTAATAAACAGGTCATACTCAAAACTCAATTAACCTATGACCCGTTTGACCCGTTTAACATATTTAACCTATTTAAATTATAAAATTTAATAGATATTTAGGTAGTAAATGGGTAGATATATGGGTTAGTAATGACACGTTTATTAAAAGGGTCAATATATAAGCCAATATACGGGTTAACCTGTTAACCCGAAATCTACCCATTTATTAAACGGGTTAACAGGTTATTATACGGGTTAACAGGTTGATCCGAAACCCACCCGTTTATTAAACGGGTCATAACGGGTTGACCCGAAAATGACCCGAAATTTTAATCGTGCGGGTTGACCCGCATAAATTTCGTGCGGGTTTCGAGTCGTGTATCGGGTCGTGTCAAAAATTGCCATCCTTAATTCATACATTCACAACCTATATTAGTAGGCATCAATTTGCAAATAAGTATTCTGTATTTATATATTCATAATTTTAAAATTCATTTATTAATACATTTTAACCAAATATAAAAAATAAAAAAATAAAAACATAAAAAAAGGTTTAGTACATCCAATGAAAATGTATACAGTATATTTAAAAATCAATAATAATAATAATAATATATTTCTGCAGTTTAAATTTAAAGGATTTTCATAACGATCCAAGAACAAACCTCCTCCACCAAAATTCCCTCTGCCAAATCTCTCCAAAATTTTCAAAGGTTGAAGCTGTCGAGCTTCCTCAGCTGATCCCCATATTCAAGACACAAACCCTGAAATTCATTGCGAAACCATCCACTGATTTCCAATGGGTTTCAATGCCGTAACCACCGATGGAATTTCCGAGTCCAGTCTCCTCCTCCCCACCGCCGTAACCACCGCCACCACGCCCAATAAAATCCCAAAAGACTCCTTCCACTTGGCCTACATCATCTACTTCACACTTGGCGTTGGCTACCTCCTCCCATGGAACGCTTTCATTACCGCCGTCGATTACTTCCAATACCTTTACCCGGATGCCAGCGTCGACCGCGTGTTCGCCGTCGTATACTTTGCGTTTGGTCTCGTCTGCCTCCTCCTAATAGTCTTCTACGCCCACAAGTCCGATGCCTATATCCGGATCAATGTGGGGTTAGGCCTCTTCGTCGTTTGTCTGCTCATCGTGCCCCTTATGGATGTCTTTTACATCCAAGGTCGGGTCGGGTTGTACAGCGGGTTTTTCGTGACGGTCGCTACAGTTGCGCTCTCGGGGGTGGCTGATGCTTTGGTCCAAGGCTCACTCATTGGGGCGGCCAGTGAGTTGCCAGAGAGGTACATGCAGGCCGTGGTGGCTGGAACTGCTGGTTCAGGTAACTTCTACCCTTTGATTTTTTAGGTCTTATTTGGAATTTCGGCTAATGAATTTTGTTCGTGAATTGATTTTTTTGTTTGCGGGTCTAATTTGAAATTTCATTCTGTTATCTGTGTGCTCTAAAAAACTGTATTGGTCAATATGGGAGTGGTTGTGCTATAAATGCTAGGCTTTCTAATTTGATATAATGTTTCGAAGAATTTACAGAATTGTGTTTATAATCTGAATTCAAATTGCATTGCCAACAAACAAATGAGAAAGATAGTGTCCTGGGATGCAAGTTCGTCGAAGTTTCACCATAGATGCCTTAAATGTTTGCCCAATTGTATACTTGATTGCAGGTGTCCTTGTTTCAGTTCTAAGGATCCTAACTAAGGCGGTGTATCCACAAAATGCGGATGGCCTGAGAAAGAGTGCAAACCTTTACTTTGCTGTCGGGATAATTATTATGGTCATATGCGTTGTCTTCTATAATGTGGCACCGAGAATTCCAGTTATGAAGTACCATGCAGAGTTAAAGATTCAGGCTGTAAATGAGGAGAAAGAAGAGAAAGGTCCTTTGACTCTGTCTATGTTGAGATCAACTCTGTGGCAGGTAGTTGACAGTGTGAAGTGGTACGGACTTAGCATCGTCCTTATTTATTTTGTGACCTTGGCTATATTTCCAGGATATATTACTGAGGATGTGCACTCTCAGATTCTGACGGATTGGTATCCAATCATCCTTATTACTTGCTACAATGTGTTTGATCTTGTCGGAAAGTCTCTGACTTCTGTATATCTCCTCGAAAGTTCCAAGTTTGCTATTGGCGGTACGGTGGTAAGGTTGCTCTTCTTTCCGCTCTTCTATGGGTGCTTGCATGGCCCCAAATTCTTCCGAACAGAGATTCCGGTGTCAATCCTTACTTGCTTTCTGGGACTTACCAATGGCTATTTGACCAGCGTGTTGATGATTTTGGCTCCCCAAGGTGTCCAATTACAGCATGCCGAGACAGCAGGGATTGTCATCGTGTTGTTCTTAGTTCTGGGTTTGGCTTCGGGTTCAGTTGTATCTTGGTTCTGGGTCATCTGATCTTTCATCATTTGTGTAACAAGTGTATTATTGCACTAATAACTCTCAACCTATTTCTGTTGATGTAAAGTTCATTCTCCCGTCTATATGTGTAAAGTTGATTTCTTTCAACATCGATTATGAATTGTAAATGATGTCTCTCTCAATCTGTTGAGTGAAATCATGAAATTCTTGAAGTTGGTTACCTGCTGATCACGTCACAAGCACGAATTTGAATCAGAAACCACGCTATGCTAGATCTATTTTTGAAAAAGAAAAAAAAAAATTATTGGATGGGATTGTACCAGTTCATAGATGGTGGTGTACGTCCGTCATGCATCCAATTCAAGCAGGAAAATGCCACAAATTGCCTAACAAGGGGTGGTGCTGGCACATGATAAGTCATTAAGAGAAGGATTAGTTGATAAATGAATACAGAAGATAATACACTTGAAAATACCATGCCCTTAAGTTAAAAAGCCAATACAAGTATTATTTTGGCTTTGGCAAGAAAGACCGAGAGGACATCTAATATTTTCCAAACCTACGAAGCAATCCACGAGCAATGAAGACAAAAAAGGGGGGCTTATTTGCTTATGGACTATAAAGACTAAAATGTAATCGGAAGCAATACAAACGGAAGAGTACGGTTTAGCCTTGACAGCCATCTATGCTAATCCATCCTAGGTAAAGGCGAAAAATGGTGAACCAGGGACGAGACAGAAGTATTATACAAACAAGACAAGACTCCGTCTGCATCAGAAAAAATTCAAGAGACTAACACGGACATCATGTTCTTGTGGTTCTGGAAGCTAGACCTGTCTCAACCTTCTTAATTTCAAAGATGAGCATTCTCCACATCTTAAGAACAAACATTTCAGCTTCCTCGTCTAAAATGGATTGAAGTAGCTGCAGCATGCGTTCAGCCCCTACATGTTCCTGAGTGCTGGATACAATGTAGTCTACCAGTGTGGTCTCCTCCTCTCCTAGAAACTCAGTTATCTTTTTCGAAATCCACGGTCTCATTCTCTCATGCAGTGCATGCTGTACGGTAGAATCCATGAAACATAGTTAAGGACAGTTGTTAGAATATAAGATACACAAAAAAGTTCAGAATGATGGGCTAAGGCACGCTTACCCTTTCATAAATAGCCCAATTTATTTCATATGAGAATAATTCCTCTTTGGTCCTTGGAATCATATCGATCAGTTGTTTTGCATCCAAAAGCTTCTTGTTATCCGTTGCCCTTGGTTTATCCACACCATGTTCTCGATCAGTATCGCGGTCATGAGGCTTCTCCTTGTTCTCATCTCTAGCGCGATTACTGTCTTCATCATTCCTGTCCCTGTCCCTGTCCCGTTGGCTTGACCTATCACTAGAGCGCCTACTTCTTTCCTTCTCCGTATCAGGCTTCTCTTCTTTAGAACTAGCATTTGATATTCGTTTTGCAAATTCTGCAGCTGCAGCCAAATTTGATGGAGTTGGTGCAGAAACAGTTGGCTGGATAGCCTGTAGTTCTTCAGTTGAATAATCAATGGGAACGAGGGGCCTCATTTTTTTGTCCTTGTGTGCATCGTCATCTTCCTCGTTGAAAACAGAAGGAACAGCAGTTCGTTTTCCAGACCCAATTAGGCCAAAACCCAATTTTTTTGCTGGGGCATTGCCACTCTGATGGAGTTCTGATGCAGAAACTGGTGTCATGGTTGACTCATCACCACTGTTACCATTTTGTAAAGCCCCATCACCTGCACATCAAGGCAAACCAGATAAGAAGAAATGAAAGAAAAAGCAAAGGATGATAATTGCAAATAATAACTTAAAGAGTGATTTAAGGTATACCTTTATAATTCTCCTGACCAGAATCATCCTCAATATTCTGTTCAGTGGCCTTGTCTTTTGGTTCAACATAAGATTCTTCAGCCAAAGCCATTTTTTCACTACCATTTGCTACATAGCCAGACGAATCCGTCGATGCATCTCTCCGTTTTTGTAGCTGCTTTTCCTCATCCGCCCTCCTCTTGGCCTCGGCAATTTCCTTTTCTCTCTCCCTGTCAACCAAGTCATCTTCCTTCTCTCGTAGCCTCCTCTTTCTCTTCTCCTCCAATGCACTCCTCCTCCATTTTTTTCTGGAATCTTCATCCTCATCATCTTCTTCATAAATTACCTCTTTCTTCCGTTTGCGCTCCCTTTCTTTCTCCCTCTCTTTCTCATACTGCCTCAGTTTTTCTTTCTCCCTTTCCCGATACTCCCAATCTTTGAGACATTTTTCATACTGGTGTTCTGCATCTTCAATTCTCCTTCTTTGCTCCCTATCCTTCCGTACCCTTTCTCGCTCTGTTTCTCTTTCATATCTTTCAATCTCACGCTCCTTTTCGCGTTTCATATCTCGCTCTCTGTCTCTACTCCTCCTATCTTGCTTTCTATTCCTGTCAGGTGAGCTTGCTTCAGGCCTATCCTGCTCACTTGCACCTTTGTTGTCACTAGTTGTCTCTTCCTCATTTTTTTCTTCAGAAGCATCTGAAAAATTACAAGAACTATTGCAATAACAAAATTGACACTAACAATTGATTCTAAATAGCTTCATTGCTTAGTAGGTATAAAAATATTTAATAGTTACAAAAGTTGTCCAGTATAACTAATACTAGTTTCAAATACGAAACTTACCAGTTCTCGTCATATCGACATCAGTGTCTCCATCCCTTGATATAGCTGGCAGCTCTGAGTTTGAATTCCTGGTGCCATCACCAAGAACTGGTGCAGGAGGTGGGGGGAGGGGTTTTGTTTTTAGCCTCTCCTCTATCGAGCTTATAATCTTCTCCATAGCTTTCCGGTCAGCTTCCTTATCTTCGTCAGTCACAATTCCAAAATCAGCAGCGTTGCTTTCTTTGTTACCTGAATCACTATCCTCCTCCTTTGAGTCCTGTACAGCAGGATCTGAAGGTAAATTCTTCTGACTGCCTACAACACTTTCATCCACTTTGTCAACTGCTTCAGTTTCTTTGAGCTTCTTTGAATTTTCAGTTTTCTTTTCAACAAACCGCTCCAGATAAGTTCTTGTTGCTTGGTCAACATTTACCTGGTAATTTTACAGCATTAGATAGAAAAGAACAATAACAAATCTGGATGTGTAGAGAAGCAGATGGGGGCATGTGTTTTTCAATTGCAACAGCAAGACAATGACAAAAAGACATAATGAAAACAAGGAAATACTTAAATTACAGATCAAGCTCCTTTTAGTGGGGTAAATTTTTTGCATATCCTCGACTCAAGCAGGGCAAAAAATGCCCTAAAAGATTTTCAAGCAAAACAGATCAAAGGCTATTTCCGAGGGGGCGGGCCCTTGTTTGTTTACAAGTCAAGGCACGTATCCCTATCTCTTTATAGGATGGCATAATAAAGAAAGAGAATGCCAAGAAACAACACATACCACAAGGCCCTGCCCATCAATGTTCAATTTATTCAGGAGACGTAACGCACGAAGAACACCTTCAGGAGATTCAAATTCACAGAACCCAAAAGCTCTAGGGCTCCCATCTGTAGGATCTTGGGCACGCTTCCAATTCTTGACAGGTCCACATAACTTAACAGAATGAAAAACCATCAGATATCAAAATATAGACCAAACCCCCAAATGAAAATATTTCAAATTTGGCTGGCATAAGAGAACATAGTGGAAAATTGATAAAGAAAGACAAATATCAGATAATCTGACAGCACACCTCGAGGAGATATAACATAAAATCATTGTCCACAGTTGGAGCTATCTTGCCAACATAAACAGTGGTTAGTGGTTTATCAGCTGGAGTGATAATAGGAAGAGTTGGCCTAACAGAGGGGGTAAGTGGGCGAACTCCAGGAATCCCAGGGACAGGGGCACGTTGTAAAGCAGGAAATGAACCAATCACTCCTAGCGGGCGTGGAGAAAACCCAGGCCTCACCATCGGATGAAATGAAGGAAAACGAAGAATTCCTGCAAAACAGAAACGAATATCTTGCAAACACGTCAGTGAATGTTCGTTAGCTGCATACAATGATAACTAGGTGACCCTCCCCCAATTAAACAGATGTATGTAAAAACAATATGACAAGAAATAATCGATTTTGTTACCACACATTAAAAGCATATTAGAGATGGCAGCACAGGCATGGCAACTACCACCAGCTGAACAGATAACCTGAAGGAAACATTGAGAAATAGCATAGTGTTCATAATCAGGAATGAGTAAATTGTGCTTACCTTATGCATCACCGAACTAGATTAGCTTTCTCAAGTATAGTAAAAACTCCAACATCTCATGCGTATAGTGTTTGATAACAATATTATATATTTACAGTTCAATTCATCTAACAAAGTTAGCAACATGCAATGCAGCATGAGAACAAGAGAAGAATAAAAATAAAATAAAAACTAACAAATATACCCAACATATTCACACACAAAATAAGCTAAGGGAAAAAAGAAAAGAAAAAAAAAAACCCCCCAACATCTTATACACATAGATAAATTGATTGATTGATTGATAGACGAATGGATGATGGCCATTATATAATTATATATCTATGGATAGAAAGACTGCAGTTGGAAGGATTGTGATACCTTAGAAGTTAGAACACAAGTGCAATGAGCACTCAGTTGCAAACATGGTCTGCTTCTGGAAATTCATAAACCCATGAAAGGGAAAGTATCCTTAAAACTACCAGAAAGCATCCTACTAAAATAATCACGACACAATGATACAACTTTAGCATGAAAAAATTGATCAGTATATTTTCTGAATTGTAGGAATATCATTTAAATTTTGAACTCCAGGACTTGATCTTAAATAAAACTTAAAAATATGTGCATACCAAAAAAGGAGTTGTAGATGGGGAGTTCTCAAAGCAATATGAAGCAAGCCTTCCAACCTTTCTCATCGAATTCAATCAAGACACTGTAGGAGAAAACATCTTGTCATCGATACCCTTGATCTAACACTGAGTTTTTTTTTTTTTTTTCTAATTACAAACTCCAACCTCTGCTCTAACAAACTCTTCCCACCACATTATACCGTTAAATCTCAATTTATTGACATCCATGAATTAGATGCAATATCTTATATATTAAAAAATTCATTTGCTTTCTAAATTTTTAGAGACTGAAAACCGAAAGCTTGATGCTTTCAATCAGTTCCGTGCTGCATATTAATCAGCTGGACCCTAAATTTTTTTGACTGATTCATAGCAAGATAACACCAAGCAATTGTAATAGGAGAACCAACATTATAGATACAGATACGCAAGATAAATATTTTTAAAACGAAATGTATGCAAACTACACCATGTAAATTAACGGAGGAGATGAACAGAGAAACAAAAACCCACCAGGTGGAGGTATGGCGCCTTGCGGAACACCAGTGGGCATGGCTGCGTATCCATTAGGCATCGGTGCGTACTGTCTCATTGGCTGCATCTGATAATGCATCATATGCTGCGGCGCCGATGATGGCGGGGGCACACCTGGAGCCATTGGAGACCCGGAGCTCACACCGGGCGGCTGGACACCGGGGTTTGGATAATTCGGATTAGGAACGCCCGGGCTAGGTATTGGAGAGAACTGAGGAATAGGGCGGAACGACGGAGGTGCCGGAGGTACGGCACCGGAAACCGGCTGTGGCGCGTAGGAGATCGAAGGTGGTGGCGGTGGAAGTGGCAGCGTCAACTGACCTGGATTCGAATTTGGGTTCACGGGGACGGGTGTGGACAATAATGACGATGATGGTGGTGGTGGTGGCGGTGGCGGTGTGGAAGCGGGTGTGGGATCGGGTTGGTTCGATTGGGAATTGGGGTTATCGGATTGGGGATTGGATTCTAGGTTTGTAGCTGGAGAAGAAGGAGCGTCCGCCATGGCTATGATACACGAGGCCCGAGAAAGAAACGAAATCTTTGATATGATTTGGTATTTTGGTGCCCTAGGAGCGAAAAAGGAGGAGGGAAGACGGTAACTAAGAGAAAAGAGAACTGGGAAGTTTATGGACAACTGGAGGGAGTTACGTGTTCCGAAAGAGTAAATTCGCTTGCTTAGCGGTACGCGTGTCGCCCCTTGATTAGCCACATAAACTTCAATACCATATTAGACGAGATTTCTGTTTTACAGAGAAAATTGTAACTAAGGACACAACTATTTCAAACTTACGTAGAAAGACAATCAAATTGTTCCAAACTCATTTTTTAAGAATTGTAATTTTACCTATTTCCCATCGAATCAAGCATATTAATTAGCAAGTAAAAACTTAGGAACAGTTTGATATCATTTTGCAAAATATTTTTTATTTTTTCATACAAAATAGTTGTAAAATGTTTTTATTAACTCATTTTTAAATAATAAATTTAGAAAATAAACCTAAGATATAATAATTTTTTTTGATAAAATAAAATTATTATTTTTGGAATTTTAGGATAAAACTTTATAAAAAAATAAACAAAATGTATATGTTGATACCATATCAACTTATTCAACCAAGATTCAGAAGATTACTCGGACCAAGCTCGACCACCATCAGGGCCTTCCACGACATGGAAGGTCACTTGTACCAGTCTCATCATGAAGGGACATGCACAAAGTCCATTACTAGGCTCATCACCTAAACCTAGATTTTTTCCTATAAATAGGGAGTCACCTCCCTCATTTGAAGGATTTCATTATCTCTCTAGGAGTGCTATCTGTTCTCTCTACATTCTTATTCTTTTTCTAAAACTTAAGACCTCTTGTATCATGTACACACATTTATATCATTAATACAAATAGAGCAACATTGTGGACGTAACCCGATTTGGGTGAACCACGTATATCTCGTGTTCTTTGTGTGTGTGTGGTCTTCACGGATTAGTTGGTCCATTTTATGCATCAACAGTTGGTGTCGTTTGTGGGAAGACGACTAAAATCCATGTCGGTCTCCTTTTATTCTCTCTCCCACTGGAACCCACATCACTCAAGGGCACCGAGCATCCGCTACACCGGTCTTGGTCGGCCTGACACTCTTTCTCATCTTCCTGACCCATTTTCTAGTCTTCCTGACCCCTTTTTGGTTGGTCTTACACTCAATCTGGTCTTCCTAACCCCTTTATGGTTGGCCTAACACTTTTTCTGGTCTTCCTGACCCATTTTTCGTTGGCTTGACACTTTTTTTGGTCTTTCCCGGCCCCTTTTTGATCGGTCTAACACTTTTTCTAGTCTTCCAAGCCCTTTGTCTAGTTAACCTGACACTTTTTATGGTCTTCCTGACCCATTTCTAGTCGACCTGACACTCTTTATGGTCTTCCTGACGTTCTAGTCGGCCTGACACTTTTTCTAGTCTTCCTGACCCGTTTTTTGTCGGCTTAACACTTTTTCTAGTCTTCCAAACCCCTTTTTGGTCGGCTTGACACTTTTTTTGGTTTTCCAGACCTCGTTTTTGGTTGACCTGACACTTTTTCTGGTCTTCCTAACAATTTTCTGGTCATCCTGACCCATTTTTAGTCGGTTTGACACTTTTTCTGATCTTCCTGACCACTTTTTGGTTGGCTTGACACTTTTTCTAGTCTTCTTGACCTATTTCTAGTAAGTCTGACACTTTTTTTGGTCTTCCTTACCCCTTTTTTGGTTGATCTGATACTTTTTATGGTCCTCCTAACCCCCATTCTGGTTTTTCTGACCCTTTTATGGTCTTCTTGACCCCTTTCTGGTTTTCTTGACCCCTTTTTCTGGTCTTTCTGACCCTTTTCGGGTGATCCTGACACTCATTCTAGTCAACGAAAAATGAGTGTCAGGATGACCAGAAAGGGGTCAAGAAAACCAGAAAGGGGTCAAGAAAAATGAGTTTAGCCCCTTTTCTAGTCTCCCTTACCTTTTTCTGGTCATCCTGGCCCCTTTCTGGTCGGTCTGATAAGCTTTATGATTTTCTTAACACCTACATGGTCCGATCAAATTGTCCTTGGTCTTCTTTCATCTTCACCAAGGCTAATCGACCACATGATCGTGTGAGGTCCTACCTGACAAGACCGTCCCCGAAGGAACATTGATAACCGTGCCCGGTCCTGCTCCCGTTTGGCAAGTCGACTGAAGTTCCCAATTTACCCTCAGCACTTGCCAAACAAGGGATAATCATACGTGTGCCTACTCATGCCTCCACATCTCGAATAGCCTCGATCAACGCGCCACAACCTGGAGGGTCAATAAAAAAACACTAAAGGTGTGAGTGGACGAAAATGAATCAGTTTATAAAACAGGTTACAGAAAGACATTTCTACCCTCCACTTAAAACCAATGCATGCATTCGAGAATCATTTCACAATTCATTTCATTTCTAACGTAAGAAAACCGTGTATGAAAATCAAAATCATTTTCCTTTCCTTAACCTTCGGGTCTTAGCCCGCAATCATAAACACAGGGCCTCAGCCCAAAATCATAAAATCAAATCCAAATACAAGAACATAGTCCAAAAACCCATCAAGCCACATAAACCGGGCCATTGCCCAACACATCCGAAAACATCGGAAATCAACAATAATTCAGAAGTCAATCAATCTGCTGGATCTCAAGTGCGCCCGAGTCTTTAAACTCAAAATCATACGCATAATCAGGCCTTCCCGGGAAATCAACGAGTCTTTAAACTCAGAGCATAATCAATAAGCCTCGGGGGATATCACAATAACCGAGTCTTTAAACTCACTAGTCTTTAAACTCACAAGTCTTTAAACTCAATCCGGGTCTTTAAACCCAATCCGGGCCCGCCCCGTCATCAATCAACCTGGTCTTTAAACCCAAAACCATTTGTAAATCACAACAAATCCAGAATCCATCGTAAACCAATTTCCCAAGTCAAATCCGAGATCACACTTAATCGAAATGGAACTCATGTCCGAATTTCACATTCAAATCCCCAATCATATCCGTCATCCATTCCCAAATCCGAATTCGCAATAATGATTCTGTAAGCCGGCATTCGGAAACATCATCCCGAACCTAAATCCGGAAATCCACTTTCAAGTTTCCGAAACCTGAAATCTCGTTCACCAAAGCCACTTTTATGAACTGGGCATCAAGCTCGAAATCACCTTTTTCAAAATCCGTTTTAAATCTTTGAAATCAAATCATATTTCAAATCCCAACGTCAAAGCATCAAAACCATGATCAAATCACAAAATACTCGAAATCTCGTAAAATGCGCAAATCCGTAAATCTCGAAATCCGTGTCAACACCATAAGTCATACTCACAATCATTATCAAAACATCCTTAAATCATGATGCACACAAATCATGTAAAATCGATCATCAAACCATCATCAAGGCATAAGAGAAACCATAGTCTCAAAATATGTACAGTTACGTATTGCATACCAAAATACGTATAAATACGAAAATCGTAATTATCACAAGTCATAATCATAATCATAGAAATCATAGAAACATTTATGTATGCATTAAATTTTTAAAGCAAAGTTCACTCACACACCTTCCATATCGCTCGTTTTCACGCTGCACGCGTTTCTGTAATTTCCGACATTTTCCAGGAATCTCGAATCCTGTCCGAAATCATTCCTCAGTGTCACTTAGGATTCAAATAACATCATACTAATTTCCCATAACTTTCCGGGAATTAAATATTAATTAAAAACGTAATATAAACTTTCGGACCCTCGAAACAATATCGAAACGGTGTCCGATTAACTCGAAACCAACGCTAAAATGTTCGTTACATTGCATAGGACAAAAGTCGTGTTGAAATCACCTCGAGAATCGGGCCCACGCGCCCTCACGCGCCGCCGTGAGTGGCTGCGCGTGAATCCACGCGCCTGCTAAGTAAAGTGCACAGTCGTCGTCCCAACCCGTCTGACTGATAAACGGGTCCGGTTGGCCCGCGACGTGACCCGGATGGGATTCTGTCAATTAGTCATCGATTCCTTCAATTGAATCATCAAATAGCACCGTTAGAGACCCAATTAAGGTTCTGTAAACCTAACTACACACATCAAGCCTTTAAATCGATCGTTTACCTCATGATCGAATAAACAGGTCAATTTTCAAAACTCCCTCAAATCAACTTGGTTTTCTTATTAATTGATACAAAAGTTTCGTAAGACCTAAACAAACATTAAACTGTAACCAAATTCATGAATCCTTACCTGTAGGTGGTCGTTCTCAAGCTCGAAAATTTCAAGAAACTGGAACTTGGGTTCTTGGCCAAACCGCGATCAATTTCCTTCAATGTTTGTACGGTTGTAATCTAAGTGAGTCCAGAAGATGATTTCCAACTTCAGTGTAGCTTTTTTCCCCTCATAAATCAAATTAAGAAATCTCCCTCCATTTTCGATTTTTCTCCCAAAACTGGTTTCTCCGTTTCTTCTTCTCAGAATGGCTCTCAAATGACTTCTCAATGATTCTAACCTCTCTGTTATTCAAACCGGCCTACACAATTAACTAAAAGAATCCCTCAGACCCACTGTGATTCTGTTTCTCGCAACTGACCCAAAACCATTTCAAATTCCACCCGTGCTCTGTTCTACCCAGTTCACCAGCACGCCTGCTTCCACTCAATTGTATAAACAAATCAAAAGCAACGGTGCTCGTTTCCTAACCTCACTCGTGCACACACACAAACTCCTGCCCATACTCTATTTTTCAATTCAAAAACACCAGCACAACACTTGTTCACTGTGCACTAAACACACTATCTCATAGTTTAAGTTTCCCACCACTACACATTGCCACTAACCCAACCTCTCTCAGTGACAATTGTCACTTCATTGTTAAACAAATAACTTAACAACTTAAATAGTTCACCCAGCAAACCACCACGGCTGAAATCAATCTGTGCCTTGGCAAAATACCATTTTGCTGTAACGACCCATCCCGGAATTCGGGATTAGGTTAGTAACTAATCATGATTAATGAGGGTTAATCGATGTTTAGTTGGGTGGAATCGGACGAACGATGCAAAATGACCGTTTTGCCCCAGTCGTGGGTAAACCGCTGACTTTTTATTCGGGCAGTCAAATGTACTTTGCCCGATGACCGTGACGTAGTTTGGGTCGTCACGAGTTCATAGACAGGTGGCACGTTCGATTCCGACGTTCGTGGTGAAAGTTATGACGTTCGGAAGTCCAGGGGCATTTCCATAATTTGGACGAAATAAGGGAAAATGTTGACTTTTTGATCGGGAGGTCCGATGGCCGAGGGCCAAGAACCGTTAGGAAGGTCTCGATGCCTCGAGTACGACGACATGCGGCACGCCGAAAACGGACATCGGGTGACCAAGTTACGGGTCACGGACGGTGAGGGGCATTTTGGTAAATTGCCAAGTGAGGGCAAAATGGTAATTTCCTGCAGAGGGGCTGTTTGAACTGTGAAATAGAGGGAAGCACCCGTGCCGTGTGTGTCTGAAATCCAACAATTATTTAACCCAAGTGGTCTGATCAGTGGATTGTTTAACCAGGATAGTGACCTTGGGGAGTGTTAGTGGCTTTGAGGCGTGGTATGGACAGAATGGAACCGTGCACGGGAGGGTTTGTAATGGCTTTGGGTTCTGTTTGTGGGAAACAGAATTTCAGTGAAGCCAGAGAGATTCCCACGGCTTGTTTGCTGCCCGGTTTGAAAACAGAGAGATTAGGGACATTTGGGGGTCTCTAAGGGTCATTTTGGTGAGGAAAGAACTGAGAATTGAGAGAGAACTGAGTCGGGAGAAAACCAGAAAAAAATGGAGGGAAATTCAAAGGTCGAGTTTTGAGGTGAGTCGAGCCAAACCGTGAGTTGGATTAGCTTTCTGAGATCAATTCAAACATGACCGTACAAAAATCGAAGGAGTTTGATCACTGTTTGCCCAGGAACCTGAGTTCCAGTTTCAGGAAAAACACAGTGTTGTGGACGACGGCTACCAGGTAACGGCTTGTTCAATTGGTTGTGAAATTATGTTCGTCTAGGTCCCCTTAAGCTACTGGTGAAGTTAATTTGTGAACGGAACCGTGTAGGGTGAGTTCCAGAAGTCGACCAGTTCGACTGTTCGAGTCTGGGTTGATCGATTTAAGGTTTGTCGAGGGTAATGTTGGATATAGACCTAAAATTAATAGATTAGAGAAGATGTTAGGATCAAAAAGGAAAGGAATTGATTGAAAATTGATAGCTATCTAACCGGGTTGTCACGCGGGTTGCAGGACCCGTTTGCAGAGGAAACGGGCGAAGATGACGAACTATTCACCGTCACTGTAGCAGGCGTGTGGGTGTCACGCGCAGCCGCTTGCGGCGGCGCGTGACGGCGCGTGGGTCCGATTTTCAAGGTGAGTTCAAAATGGCTTTTGTCCTACACATTGTAACGAACATTTTAGCGTTGATTTCGAGTTTATCGGACATCGTTTCAATATGGTTCCGAGGGTCTGAAGATTTCCGTTACGTTTGTAATTAACGATTAATTCCCGGAAAATTATGGGAAATTAGTATGTTTTTATGTAAGCCCTTAGTGACACTGAAGTATGTTTTCGGGCAGGATTTGAAATTTCTGGAAAATATCGGAAATTACGGAAATGCGCGCAGCACGGGAAAACGAGCTTATTGAACGGTGTGTGAGTGGACGTTGCTTTCAAAATTTAATGCATGCATAAATTATTTCTATGATTTTATGATTATGATTATAAGTTGTGATTGATTTTGATTTCCGTATTTATACGTATTTTTACTATACATGTGAAATTACACGTATTTCGAGACTATGGTCACGCGTGTGCTTAATGATGGTTTGATGAAAGAAGTTATATGAAATGGGTGTAAAATGATTTAAGAAGGTTGTTTATGATTGCGAGTGTGACTTATGATTTTGACATGTTTTTCGAGAACGTTCCGGATTTGCACGTTTTACGAGATTTCGAGTTATTGTGATTTGATCACTGTTGATGTTTGAATCTGGGAATTGAAATGAGACTTGTGATTTTGAGGATTTTAAAAATGGGTTTTGAGTATGTTTTGATTGGATCGTGATTTTGGTGATTATGATTGTGGTTTTGATGTGTTGAAAATAAGATTTGAGAAAGAAGTGATTTCTAAGAATTAAAATGGATTTGAAAAAGGTGATTTCGGGCTTGATGCTCAGGGCACAAAAGTAACTTTGATTTACGAGATTTCGGTTTTCGAAAATTTAAAGCGGATTCTTGGTTTGGGTTCGGGATGATGCTTCCGGATGCCGGCTTATGGAATCATTGTTGCGAATTCGAATTCGGGAATGAAAAAGGATTTAATAAAATGATTTGGTATGATTGTGCATGCCCCGTGTTTAATGATGATTTGAACATGTTTTGTGAATTAAGGTTTGGGAATTTGAATGTGGAAACTCGGACCATGGGTCCTGTTGTGAAAAGTGTGATTTTGGGATGGATCCCACGTTGTCGTGATTGATAAATGTTTTGGGGTTTAAAGACCCGTTGAAAACTGTTTTGGGTTTAAAGACCCGGGTGCTATTGCTGGAGCACGTTTTGAGTTTAAAGACTCGGTTAATTGATGACGGGGGAGGGCCCTTAATGAGTTTAAAGACTCGTGAGTTTAAAGACTCGGTTATTGTGATACCCCCGAGGCCTATTGATTATGATTTGAGTTTAAAGACTCGTTGAAATCCCGGGAAGGCCTGATTATGCGCATGGTTTTGAGTTTAAAGACTCGGGCGCACTTGATATCCAGCAAACTGATTGATTGTGATTCATTGATATTCTCTGATGATTGAGTGTGTTGGGCAGTGGCCCGGTTTATACGTTGATGGACTTGGGTGATGTCGTATACTTGGACTCTGATTTTGTGGTTTTGGGCTGTGGCACTGTGTTTATGATTGCGGGCGATGACTCGAAGGTTAAGAAAAGGAAAACGATTTTGATTTTTCATATACGGATTTCTTATGTTGAAAACGTAACAGATTGCAAAATGATTTTTGTATGCATGCATTGGTTTTTACTTGGAGGGTAAAAACGTCTTTCCGTAACTGTTTTAGAAACTGAATTATTTTTGTCCACTCACACCTTTTGGTTTTTATTGACCCTCCAGGTCGTGGCGCTTTTCTCGAGGTTGATCGTGAGGCGGAGGCATGAGTACGCACGTGTGGCTATCCCTGGTCTGGTACGTACTGAGGGTAACTTGGGGATTTCAGTCGTCTTGCCAGACGGGAGCAGGACCGGACACGGTTATCGATGCCCTTCCCGGGGTCGGTCTTGTCATTTGCCCTCCTTCACAAAATTACCAAAATGCCCCTCCTCGTTCTAGAACCGTAACTCATCCGTCCGAGGTCCGTTTTTAGCGTGCCGCCTATCTACGGACTCAGGGCATTGAGACCAACCTAACGGTCCTCGAATTACGTGAAAAATAGTGGTTGAATGTCAGGGCCCACCCCGGTTTCACCCCAAAACCCGAGGTAAATCCCGTTCCCGTCTGACTCCCCGACACAACACCCAAGTAACAACTCACTCAAACCCGGTCAGACGCAGGAGTAAGTAAACAAAATATATCCCGATGTTATCATTTACAGAGCATAGTACGAAAATACAAGGAACTAAAAACCGATAAATTACACGCACGCTGAAGACTTTGAACTATTCCGGGGATCCCTCACGTCAATTCTATGCCTCGGACTCTGCCTCGACGTCAAGACCCCGCGCTAGCTCCATAACCTGGAGGGCAAGTTAAAACAAAAGTGTGAGTGGACCATAATAAAAGAAAAGTTCTAAAATCATTTATCAGAAAAACCGAGTTTAACCCTCCGTTTTGAAAACCACATGCATAACCAACAGTTATTAACACAGTTATAACTCAATTCTAAGAAACAGAAACACTATAAAATAGTTATAGAAATCATAGCATGAGTATCAAAACCCGTGTCATAAACCATAAAGCTCAAATCATCATTTCCCGATCAAACCTGCTGGACCTATCCGAGTCTTTAAACTCCCGAGTCTTTAAACTCAATCCAGGCCTTAATCATATCCGAGTCTTTAAACTCCCGAGTCTTTAAACTCAAGGCCTACGGGGGAAATCAATATATCCGAGTCTTTAAACTCCCGAGTCTTTAAACTCAATCCGGGTCTTTAAACCCAATCCGGCCGGTCCCCCGTCACATATATCCGGGTCTTTAAACCCAATATCCAGATCCAGCAAATCTAATCTCAAAATCATTTGAAAACCATGTACCAATCCACATCCAAACCCGAATCCGAAATCACTGGTCCGGTGCCCTTCCGGCATCCAGAACCGTCATTCCGAACCCAAATCCGGAATCCACTTTCCAATCTTAAAACCAAATTCTGATTAGTAAAATTCGATTCTAAAATCGAAAACCTTGATCATCGAAATCATGCTCCAAAATCCCTTTATAACCAATGAAAACCACTTATAGTAAAACATGCTGAAAACCGAACTTCCTTGAAAACCGTGCATTCATGTAAAATCAACCAAACATATTCGATAAACGTAGAATAGTGATTAAAAGCCATAAAACAATGATAGAAAACAGTTATGCATGCTCGAGTTTAGAGAAAGGGTCCACTCACAGTATTGAGCCCTACTCGCGTCCCGAACGTCCAGCACGTTCCTCGGCTTCCTCGGGAAATCCCGATCCTGTCAATCACCGTCAAATTACGTCACTAATACGTCTACAAACATTCACCTAAATTTCCTCAACAGTCCCCGAATCGAAAACCTAAAACCCGGGACCCTAAACCTTCACCCTCACGGAACTAAACTCAAACGACTTCCGATTAACCCGAAACCAACTCCATTGAACTCACCACAACTCCTAGACCAAAAACCATGTTGATCGTTTTCCCCAGAACCGCCGCACGCGCCCCCACGCACCGCCCAAAGTGGCTGCGCGTGGCCCTCACGCGCCAGCTACAGTGCACCGTCAACAACCTTCACGCACTGTGCTGAACCGGCTCTGCAACTTGGACCGGCGAGACTCAATCTCCGCCGTCCGGCCACCATTTCATCCCCTTTCTTCTCTTGCAGCTTCGTCCAGACACCAGGGATCCATCCCCCTACTCCTCTGTCCTCGACACAGCCCCCTCATCGTCGATTCAAGCTCGAACCAGACAGCCCTTTTTCCCCTGTTTCACGATTTAGCCATTCCGACCACCCCCCGCCGTGGTAGCAACACTAGACGGTTCCTAGGACTTCACTGATCACAAACCTACCCTCCTATACATTCGACTCAGCCCCAAACTCGACGACTTCCCGTTTGAATTTCACGGCCAAACAGAGTACAGAGTACTCACCGTCAACTGAGCTCCGCCGTGTACGCCCCCGTCACGGCGACCGTTCTACACCACTCCTAGCACCTCCCTGAACATCACCCTGACCTCCAATACCCTCGACTCTAAGCCCAGACTCACGACTTTCCAAATGAAGTTTACGGGAAAAACAGAGCAAGAAAACTTACCCTTCGATTGCAGCTCCGCCGTGCGCACCGCCGCGTGCCACGGTGTTCGTTGGACTCCTTGCAACCTCCTACAGCTCCCTTTGCCTTGGTTTGAGCCACCTCACGGCGTATCCACCACCACGAACTCACGGCCTCCCTGTTTCCTCAAAAGTTTACCGCACCACCACCGTGCCGCCGTGCACGGTTCCTCCTCCAAAACACGATCACTAGCTTACTCTTACCTCCCTGTCACTCTCACCACTCACTCTTCACTTACCCTTGCACGGAATCGATCAATTGCCCTCAATCACTCACCCTTTGTTTCTCTGTGTTAGTCGAAGAACCAACACACGGGTATGCACGAGTGCACCCCAATTATTTGGGCTGTGAACGCACAGGATTCTCCCAGAATCCTCTAGCCCCCTGCCATGTGTCACCATCCTCCCAATCTCTCTCACACACATGGCCCAATCACCACCCTTCATCTGTTCCTCTCTGCACAAATCCCCAGATGCCAAAAAGACCAAAATACCCTTCTGTTTAACACATTTTTACAGTTTTGCCAAAACTTCCTAGACCCGTAACTCTCGCCTCGTAAGTCCGATGAATACGTGTCGTCTGTCATCGAACTCAGGACGACGAAAGCTCTCTAACCATGCTAGGTCAACCTACCAAAACCCGATTATTCAAAAAGTCAACTATTCCCCCCTAGTTTACCAAACTTACGATAATACCCTCGACCTTCCGATCATCACAACTTCCTCCTCGGATGTTGGAATCGAACGTACCTCAACTACGTCCTGGTCACTGGTCAATACCCAATTGACCACCCGAATAAAAGTCAACATTTCTGCCCGGACCAGGGGCAAAATCGTCATTCTAGGCTCCCGGACCTTTCGGGACCACCTAACCACTGATTAACCTCACTAATCACACCTTATTCACTCTACTAATCCCGGCTCTCGGGACGGGTTGTTACATTGAACAAAAAGTCAACAATTTCCTCCTTTTCGACCTAATTACTGAATTACCCTTGAACTTCCGAACATCATAACTTTCTCCTCGAATGTTGGAATCGGACGTGCCACCTGTCTATGAACTCGTGACGTCCCGAACTACATCACAGTTGTTGGCCAAAGTCCGTTTGACTGCTCAAGCCAAAAGTCAACCGTTCGCCCAATTTCTAGGGGCAAAATTGTTTTTTTCTTCAAAATTTTCCCAATTTTCCTTTTTCGAAAGTCCGGGTCGTTACACTGCCAACTTGGTTTCATCAAATTGCCTTTGGTCTTCCTTCATCTTCACCAAAGCCGATCAACCATATGATCGTGCGAGGTCCCGCCAACTTGGTGTGATCAAATTGCTCTTAGTCTTCCTTCGTCTTCACCAAAGCTGATCGGCCACATGATTGTACGAGGTCCCGCCAATTTGGTCTGATCAATTTTTCCTTGGTTTTCCTTCATCTTCACCAAGGTCGATTGTCCATATGATCATGCGAGGTCCCACCAACTTGGTTCGATCAAATTGCTCTTGGTCTTCCTTCGTCTTCACCAGGGCCGATCAGCCACATGATCGTGCGAGGTCCTGCCAACTTGGTCCAATCAAATTGTTCTTGCTCCAAACACCTTCTTGGTCGACCTCGCACCCTTTTGGGTTGGCCAGACACCTTCTTGTTTGGGTAGGCATTTCCTTGGTCAGCCAGACACCTTCTTGGTCGACCTAGCACCATTTTGGTCGACCAGACACTTTCTTGTTCGACCAGACACTTCCTTGGTCAGCGGTCAGCTGGTCGGTCGGTCAGACTAGCACCCCTTTTTGGTTGGATGGACACCTCCTTGTTCGGTCAGACACTTCCTTGATTGATTGGACACCTTCTTGGTCGGCCTAGCACTCTTTTGGTCACCCACACACCTCCTTGTTTTGCCAAACACTTCCTTGCTCAGTTGGACACCTTCTTGGTCAGTCTACCACCTTGATTTGGCTTTTCTCTTGTCTCGTCAACAAACCCTTGGTTGGCCAACCCCCACCTTGGTTAGCCTACCACCTTGATGCAGCCTCCCTCTCATCTCACATTGGTCAACTTACCACTTAACGCAATGTCAGGACCCGACCCTCATCGGTCAGGACCCGACTCATCTAGCACCATATTGTCCGCTTTGGGCCTCGCCCTCACGGTTTTGTTTTCGGGAGCTCATGGTGCAACTTCCCAGTGGGTCACCCATCATGGAATTGCACCAGCCTCAACTCGCTTAACTTTGGGGTTCCAATCCCCCCCAAAGCCACTTGAGCTCCCAAAAGGCCTAGTGCTAGATAGGTGTGTGCCTACACCTTTAAGGCACACCACCATCCTCTCCCAGACCATTCCCCCCTCACAAGAATGTGGGATTGTTCACGTTCCCTCCAAGACACGGGTCTTACACGCAAGGTCCACCTCTCGTCTTGTCAACGGATACTTGGTCATCCAAAAACATCAAAAGATGTCAGTATTAACTTGTCAACAAACTTTATATATGAATCACAACGCCTTTCAATACATATGCATCATCATGCTCACATTATTGCCCATGGCACATGAGCATCATACATACAACATCACTTTTGAGCACATATACATTGTTATGCTCACATCATTGCCCATGGCACATGAGTATCATGCATACAACATCGTCTTTGGGCACATATGCATCGTTATGCTCACATTATTGCCATGGTACATGAGCAGCATGCACACAACATCGTCTGTCGGTACATCTACATCATCATGAAACATCACTTCAAGTGCTCATACACTCATTCACATGCTTCGATCAAAAAATGCTATAAGTAACTACTAATCGGATGCATTATTCGACTTCCTCTGGGAAGCATGCTCCAATCGGCAAACACTATCAGTAGCTACCGATTGGACACATTACTTGACTTATTCTAGGAAGCATGCTCCGATTGGAAAATGCTATCAGTAGCTACCGCTCGGACGCATTACTTGACTTCCTCAAGTAGCATGCTCCGATCAGCAAATGCTATCCGTAGTTACCGATCGGATGCACGAGTTTACTTCCTCTGGGAAGCATGCTCCGATCGACAAACGTTATCAGTAGCTACTGATCGAGCATATTACTTGATTTCCTTCAGGAAGCATGCTCTGGTCGGCAAATGCTATTAATAGCTACCGCTCGGATGCATTACTCGACTTCCTCCAGAAAGCATGCTCCGATCGGTAAACGCTATCCGTAGCTGCCGATCGGATGCACGAGTTTACTTCCTCCGGGAAGCATGCTTCGATCAAAAAATGCTATTATTAGCTACTGATTGAACACATTACTCGAATTTCTTCAGGAAGCATGCTCCGATCGAAAAATATTATTCGTAGCTACTAATCGAATCCACGAGTTTACTTCCTCTAAGAAGCATGCTCCGATCGGCAAATGCTATCCGTAACTACCGATCAAACGCATAAGAGGCAGATGGGGTGCTTCCATAGCTCCGATAGGCAAATTCTATCCACGAGTTTACTTCCTTTCTTATTTGCTTTATGTGCCTAGGGTTTAACTTCTTTGATGAGAAAACGTAAGGCAGATGGGGTGCTTGATGGCATCTCCCTTGTACTAATGGTTTGAACTTATTTCTTTTTGCTAACGATTCTACATTCCTCTGCGAAGCTTCTATAAAAAGGCTAACTATATTACAAAAATGTTATATACTTACGTTGCAGAATCTGGGCAACTTGTTAATTTTGAAAGGAGTGCAATTTTATTTAGTTGTGATTGTACAACTAAGAAAAAGGAAGTCATATCTAATATCCTTGTAATTCAACATAGGGAAGGCTTTGGAAAGTATCTAGGGCTCATGCCAGATTTTGGTGCTTGAAAAAGAAGGTTTTAAGGTAACTCATATGCGAATTTAGGGTCAAGTACAAGGTTGGGCAGAGCAATATTTATCCCGTGTTGGTAAGGAAATTCTCCTCGAATGTGTAGCTATGGTCATGCCCATCTATTCTATAACTTGATTGATGCTACATATTAAGGTTTATAATGATATTATATGCATTCTTGCGAACGTTTGGTGGGGAAGCACTTGGAAAAAGACTGGGATTCATTAGGGCTCTTGGGATAAACTTACAAAAGGAAACAAAGGGGGTGTTTTAGGTTTCAAGGATCTTAGATATTTTGATGTGGCAATGCTTCACACAAGACCCTCCCCAAAATCACCTTGATACTCATGAAAGTGTCTACTCTCGTCTAACACTAAAACCTTAAATCCCCAAAGTACCCTCAGTCCAATAATAAATACAAAAACAGTGTTAGCCAAGGGATAACCTTCATGTGTCAACCATAAAACACAAGTTCGCTAACTGTGGTTATACAGAGCACTAGACAAGAAAAAAAAACCAGAACCCTACTCTAGTTAACGAGAGCGCACAGTCCCAAGTAAATGCACCAACTTGGTGCGAGTCACGTGACCTACAACCCGACCTTCACTTTTTGAGGCTTTCTTTACCTACATCTCTATGTGCCTGTAGCACTTCTCAGCCTCAAAATTTCCCTTGTCACAATATCAGTCTGAAGGGTACAAAACCATAAAAACTGTGAGTGGACAAAAATAAAGCCTTGCAAAACTATTTTCCGAAATAATCCTTTCTCCCCCCTAGTTTATAAAAACATGCATGCATAGACAAATAAACACTTGATTTCAGATAAAAAATTTCATATACAAAATTTTGGGTCCAACATAAATCATGTAAATCATATAAATACCCCTGATCCACATTTCCTTGAAATCCCTGTTTCAAAGCAATTTGAAAAACCTTCAGACAAAACAACCAATAATAGTCAAACCTTGCCCCACTGGTCCAACCAGCTAATCCCATGTTCTATTCGTAGACGTGACAAAACCTACAGAGTCCAACATCGTCAACAAGATCGGAGCCCAACTCTGATTACGCCTGAGTCCTTATCCAGGAATCTTCAGTGTCTAACTCTGGGAATCCTCAATGTCCAACTCTGGGAATCTTCGGTGTCCAACTCCGGGAATCCTTAGTGTCCAACTCCGGAATAGCGATCCACTCGCATGAGGGTGACTATACTGGGAAAAACAATTTACCAAAAATACTTTTTAACTTGCTTTTGAAATACCAACAAAAGCCCAAAACATTTATAACTAGAGCATGAGCCCAAACTCCTGTTTTTCTGAGAATCCACAATAACCTTTTCCCATATATTCAAATGATTGCAAACCAGACCATGCAACAAAACCATATAACTATATAAATATGCATGCATCACATTTGAAAAACAAACTGTCCACTCATAGTCCAACTGGTAGCCCACTCTTGAGTTGTGTGCTCCTTAGAAGTCCTTGGAGCGTCCTCACTTGTCAAAGTAACAATCGAGGTCACCAATAATGCACATAAGCTCGTATATAAACCCCCCACCCCCCTAAACCTTGGGATAGTAGTGCATCCTTTATAAGCCTTGCATTAAACATCATTGTATACCCTTTATGCTTATATTTTAATGTTTAAATACCAAAAAATATGAGAAAATAATATATTTTATGAGAAATGTGCAGAATGGGATAAAGATCGGAATTACAAGAATTTAGGCGAAATAATCACCTAAATCGGAGTTATATTGAAGAAATTATGATCGAATGAAATGTAGCCATAAAAAAACCACTCAGGAATTCGGTCGAGGCCTACCGAATCCAAAATGATAGCCCAAATTCTACTCGACAAGCGTCTATCAATTTCTAGAGAAGACTATCGACGCGCGCCTCCTGAATCCCTGCAACCAGCTTCGGCGCGGGTCCACTGATGCCACCGTTAGCTGTTTTGCGCGTTGACTGCTAAAATTCTTAGCTCCGTTTAGCTAGCGCCTCCCGAACGGAAGGCCTTACTTCTTCGCGCATGTACTGAACACTCTTCCAGCCTTCCTTGCACGTTGACTGCTGTTTGACCACCGAAAAGTCTCCTAAATTTCAGCCAGCTTCCATCGAATCGTTTCTTGTTTAATTCCAGCAACTATTTCCTCCTTTCTTGTGGAATAATTGTCCAACTCAAGTTACGATTTTTTTTCTTTTTCCCAAAGGAAACCTTTTTCCTTTAGGATTTTAATTTAATTAGTTTAATCATTTTTCTTTTAGGATATAAATTGTGAACTCATATTTATTTGAGGATTAATTTTCTCCTATAAATAGAGAGGTTTAGGCTAATAGTACCAAAACTCTGCTTAACCAAATTTCTCTCTTCAATAATTCGATATTTCTTTTGCAATAGCCAATTACACCATACTCTACCACAAACACCTTCAACCGCGACAATCTAGGGTAATTCCCGGTTGTCTCACCAAAGAGTGTCTAATCACTTTGTATCCATAGGGTGTCCTGAAGAGAAAAAGTGTAACACGGCCTCTTTACTTTGTAGTTATCTTTTGTGCTTGAATATCTTGGTTTATGAACTGATTATTAATGTTACCTTGGTTTTATGATATGTATTAATTTCAATAATCTCCCATGTGTTCTAATATTTTAGTTTTTGTTATGCTTATATATTGGTACTTAATGTTTGATTAGATAGAGTAGTGTCTCCAAGTCTAGATCACTGAAAGTGCGGCGTGAGTGTCTCCCTACACGTACTTAAGAATATGCAATATTCTCGTAAAACTAAGGTTATAGAATTTTGTAGGTTTGAAGTTGATATAAATCATGAATTAGTTAGGTATAAGAATGAGTTGACCACGTGTAAATAATAGATTAGGTTAGTTTAGGTTTTGTTTAATTACTTAGGGCTTTGAAATCAATCTTTACCCCCAGTTAACTAATCAAATGACAATCATGCATAGGTACCATCAATCTCCGGTCCAGAACAATCCCTATTTACCAATGCTACAATCTACCAAAAAAAAAAGGGTTTTTAATTGCATATGTTTCCTTATGTATTGAGTGTGACTTTTTATTTACTTTAATGCTTAGTTTTTGCATATCAGTTCTAAACACGCAACTCGAGATTTTGACACCCAAAACTACCCCTAAACGAAATTCCATCGGCCTAAAACCACCACCATTGGATTCAGCTCGTCAAACCTTTCAAAAAAGCCCCGTCATGACTCAAAATTCCTACCCACCCATCGCCACGTGCCAGTAGAAGGTCGTCGCCCATCCCCACGTGCAGCTGACTTCACCCGCTGATGCCAGCCCATGCTGACGTGCCACTTTATTGATGTCACCCTACTTGCTGATGTGGCCCTGACATGTGGCCCCTTGCCACATGGCATGTTGCCGTCATAATGACATCATGTTGACATCATCTGGTGATGTCATGTTGACGTCATCTAGTGACATCATGCTGACATCCTCAATTATTAATCTGATTTTCAAACCTCCATAACTCCCTAATTTCTCAACCAAATTAGACAAATTTTATATCAAAATCTAACTAGTCGATCCCATGAATCTAAATCCTAGCTCAGAATTGAGAGAAAGTACATAGATTCTAAGATATAAGCCTTAAAAGATGTGTGTTATTTCCTCATCGCGTACCGACCGTGTCCACATCTTTCCACCTTCAAAACTAGGTTAATCTTGATTATGAGGGTTCAAAGAACATGATCCCCTCCATGGTTTAGTCCAAAAACGCCTAAAAATCTAAGTTGGAATAATGGTTTGTGTGTGGGTTTTGTTTTGGTTGCACGAGAAGAGAAGAGAGAGATGGAGAGAATGTACTAAAATGAAGAAGAAATGAGCATGTGGCTCAAAACAACCCACCCCAAAATATCTCCCTTCCCCAAAATAGAAACCCAAGCAAAAATTCAAGGGCAAAATTGTCTGAAAAAAATCTTCGTAAAATCCCTTAAAAACGTATTTAAAAATCCGAGTCATAATCCAACACTATTTTCATACAATTATTAAATCATTTTAAAATAAAAATCTATATGTAAACCATGAAATAAACATTTAAAATTCCCAAAAAATTTCGATAATCGTATGAAAACCAAATTCGATTTATTGACATTCACAAAAAATGTATTCGAAGTCAAGTTAAAATTTTTGAAACTATTAATAAGCATTTAAAACCAAATTCAGATCATGGACACATAAAGCATACAATATCATTAACTCAAATCCAAATCCCAAACCACACTTAAGCTCCAACAAAATTAATGAATTTGTTTCTTCGAAAATTGTGTTTTTCGGGTATTTACCCAGAACAACTTTGAAACTTCATAAAGCGTGCATAGAAAACAGTCAATTATCATTTTCATCATACTATCATAACATCACATTATTGTCATGTTATCACATCACTGCATCATCATCACATATATCATCATTAACATGATCATCTCATATGGCATCACATATTCATCATCATGCATCATCCCATCATTCTTACTATCAACATATCATGATTATCATATATCATTATACCATTCTCATATGAATATCATAGCGCCAAAAAAAAAATCATCAATAGCCATTCAATAAATTATATACAGAGTTCATCTCTTAGAAACAAAATATCCATTAACCTAGCTCTAATACCAAGTTGACAGAACCCGTCCCTAATCCTACTTTCATCTGACAAATCTTATCAAACAAGGGATATTACCCATTGCATTAAGGTCCATATCTTTTTAGGTTAACCAAAACATGTCCACTCCCACAGGGTTACCCCACATCCAGCCCATTAAACCCCGACAGGTAGTGGAAAATTACTAACTTATCTTTATTCGGGGTCTTCCTTCCATTATTAAAATTCATCAGGTTTTACCATCTCATTTACATATATAGATAATCACAGATTTAAAATACCTAATTGCTTACATAATCAAGTCCATGTTGTAAACACTAAAAGGTCCTTAACAACATATATGTATACTCACTAATAAAAACTTCTTTAGTTCTATCTTTGGCATATTCAATATATATTTATACTTTCATATCATCATGTTATCATTTCTCATAACTATATTCAATTATGATCAAGTTCTTATTCATAAGTAAATAGCACCATAATATACCCAACAAAATGTTCACATAAATAATACTCATAATCAATCACCACAAAGTCCATTAATATCCCAACTATTAGTGTAATCAAATTCCTCAATTTTCCAAATTTTAAAATTTGGATTAAAATGAAAATAAATATATATCATCACATTAATAAAATGATAATAAAGAGAATACACCCGAATACACACAAACAGTACTATCAGGCCTCATTCCCGTCTGACCAAAACCTAGTCAGATAAGGAATAAACACAACTCCTGCTAGTTCATGCCTCCGCCTCTCGAGCCTCGAGTTCCGTGCAGCATTCCTGTAGGGTTACAAAAATCAAGAAAACGTGTGAATGAACAAAAAGAAATAGTTTAAAACATAGTTTGAAAACATCCATTCTTTTACCCTCCGTTTTCCAAAACCATGCATGCATATGAACCCAGTTCAAAACCGTTTCACTTCGATTTAAAACAAAGCACGTGTAATATTCTCGTAATATTCTCGTAATACGTGTAAACATTTGTATATCAACTCTACCGTGAAAATACTAGCACGTCATATCATAATCGTCAAGTACATCAATGCCACGTAATCAAACTATAACCACTGTCACATCAATTCGCATATATCACAGTCATCACAATATCAAACATAAACCACTGCCCTACAGGCAGACACACAACAAATTCACTCATAATCAAATCATCACCAATGCACAAGCACAACATCAATCATCACATCACAAGTGCGCTACCGGTAGGCATAACACATAATTGCTCAGGAACCAGAGCCCCAGGCTCAACGTCCGAGTCATCACACTCAGTCTCAAGAACTGGAGCCCCGGGCTCGGCGTCTGAGACTCACATTCAAGCAATCAACACAAACATCACACCCCTACAAGTCACATCATTACACATCACGCATATCGAGGAACACGTATTCACATCACAACTCAATGTCACACTTCACAATCATCATCATAACTCATACCATGAATACTAATAACATATACACACGTCATATCTCAATAACATGAGTCAAATCTACAATCAGAATCACGGGCCTAAGCCCAAAACCATAAACCACAACATTCTCATAAAATATACCATTAGGGCTACTTTCGTAAAAACTGTTCAGAAATCATATGTAACTCATAACTATTCCAAAATACATTATTTCATGTCATAAACCAAGTTCGATTTGAAACTTCAATTCAAACGGTCTCCGAAACCAATTCATGGAAATCCTCGTAAAACTTGCATTAAAATAATAAAAAAATATTCATAAATTCACCGAACAATCCAATAAAATTCCCAAGCACTCAACATCACATAGAAACACATTGAAATCATATAAATATGCATGAATAAGAGATTAGGGAAGGAAAGTCCACCCACATACCTTTGAATCACCGAATTCACCTTCGCACGTTTTTCAGTAATTTCCGAGAATGTCACTTCCTGCCATAAACCACATATTAAGGTCACAAACCATCCCAAAATCTTCTATTTTAATCCCATAATTTTTCAGGATTTTTAAACGAATTTAAAACGAACTCTAAACATTCGGATACGCAAAACTACCCTTAAACGGTGTCCGATCGACTCGATAATTGTATTGTTGGACTTGTAACATCGAAAGGATGAACTTTCGTACTGACCGCACCTCGAGATTCCCGCTCATGCCCTCCACGCTCAGCCCAAAGTGGATGCGCGTGGGAGCCACGGGCTGCTACAATGCAAGACATTGTTCATCATCTCCTTCACCCGATTGCCCTTGTTTTCGGGTCGCCCAACCCGGTTCTAACTCAGTTTTTCGTTCTTTTCAATTCTTTTTCTACCAAATATTTCAAATCATTCTAATGATCTATGAATTCAAAACTCAAGAAATTATCAAGAAAATCACTCACCAACTCCAAACTTCCGATCTACTAACGTTATCCACTGTCTGGGCTGTTTCCAGCACCTAAGACCTCACCTCTGCAGTCCATCATGGTCGTAGGGATTCCAGGAAGATGTTCCTTACCTTGATTCCACGGTTCCTAGTCAGAAACTAGGTTGACCAAACCTAACCCGAAAACTCTGCTCATGGGTTAGTCGTTTATTCAACGTTCTGCCACTCTTCTCCTCACGATTTTCATGTCATCTCCTTCCCTTAATGTCAGGACCCGTCCCAAATATCGCCTCGATACCCAGGACGAACCCTGATCCCGTCTGACAATCACACTCAAAGTACCAAAATAACCTCAACACCATTATAAGCATAATTATCAGACAAGGGAGAAATATAATACAACTGTAAGTCAGAGCATAGCTCTACAAAATGGGCACAAAATCCTACTATGCTAGTCTCGCAACGAAAGAACGTCAAAAGCTCTATGCCTCGATTCCTGCCTCAACGTTCACCCCAGCGCTATCACCACGACCTGGAGGGTAAGTTAAAACCAAAAGTGTGAGTGGACTGAAGGAAAAATAAGAGTTTCAAACACGATTTAGAAGTAAAGCAGTTTAAAGAAAACAATAAGATTTTACCCTCCGTTTTAAAATATGCATGCCCAACTAAGTATCAGAAAACCACAACATAAAACAGTATAGCAAGATTATATCATAAAACCAAATCCACAAATATCCAAGTCTGATCAAACCTGCTGGGTCTATCCGAGTCTTTAAACTCGACTAGGCCTCAATGTAATCCGAGTCTTTAAACTCCCGAGTCTTTAAACTCAATAGGCCTACGGGGGTAATATCGTAAATATCCGAGTCTTTAAACTCAATCCGGGCCCGTCCCCCGTCAATCAGAATCCGGGTCTTTAAACCCAATATCCAGATCCAGGAAATCCAATCCAAAACCAATTTAAAATCAATTCTAAATTCACATCCAAACTCGAATCCGAAATCCCTGGTTCGAAGCCCTTCCGACGTTCAGAACCGTCATTCCGAACCCAAATCCGGAAATCCACCTTTTCCGACTTTAAAACCAAATTTCGTTTCTCGAAATCCGATTTCAAAACCAAAACCTTGATTTCCAAAATCATACTTCATAATCCACTTATAACCATCAGAAAACAATTCTAGAGTGAAAACATGAAACTTAACATCAAAATCAAAATCCAGCTTTTCTCGAAAAACGTGCAAACATATCAACCACATATAATCACCATCAAAAAGCATAAAAACCATATGTAATATCATAAAACATAAATAAAACAGTTAGGCATGCTCGTAAGGAAAGAAAGAGTCCACTCACGAATCGTAAAATGTCAATCGCGCTCCGTGCGCTCCTCGACCATCTCAGGCGTCTCCCGTCCTTCGATTCCTCCTCCGCTGTCTGCACCGCCGCGTGCCACGGTGCTCGTTGAGTCCCCTGCAATCGTCTAGGCCTTCTATTGGCTTGGTTTGCACCACAACACGGCAGAACCACCACCACAGTCCCACGGCTCCTCTGTTTCTCTGAAAATTTGAACCTCCGACCACCGTGTTCCGTGCACGATCTCAACTCCAAAACCCGATCACCAGTCTCTCCTCTCTTCTCTCTGTTACTCTCACAATTCACAGAACTCTCACACACACAGAATCGATCACCCACTCTCAAATTCTTCCTCTCTGTTTTCTGTTTCTCACAGCCAAATGCACGGTTTTATTTTGGATACTTTGTGGCCGTGCACATTTTAGACGTGCCTAGAACCATCCAGCCCTCACCACGTGTCCACATTCCCATGGACAGAGAACAAATATCCCAATCCACTATTGCCACTTGTTCTGATCTGAGTGGGCATAAGGGAAAAGACCAAATTGCCCCTAGTGTTAATAATTTACCGTTTTACCCTCAAACTTTCCAGACCGGTAACTATTTCGTCCGACGTCCGAGGACAGCGTGCCACCTGTCGTTGTACTCAGGACGTCGAGACATATCTAACGGTCCTCGGTCTACGTGAAAATCACAATTCCACTAAAAAGTCAACATTTTCCTCGATTAGTCAAAATTACGGTAACGCCCTCAATCTTCCGAACGTCATAACTTTTTCTCCGATTGTCCAAATCGGACATGACACCTGTCTACGGACTTGCCACCTGTCTACGGACTTGTGACGTCCTAAACTACGTCACGGTCAATAGTCAACACTCATCTAACCTGTAAATCAAAAAGTCAACTTTTGACGCACTATTCACAAGGGCAAAATCGTCTTTTTATACAAATCTTTACAAAAATTACATTTATACCCTTCCCGAAGGTACAGGTTGTTACACTTAACCTCCCCTTCTCTCTTATCCTTCTCCTCTCCTTGTTTTCATTTTTTTTTTTTCTGTTTTCCTTTCTTTTCCTTTCGGTCGAACCACGACATACACACAAACACAACACCACACAATTACACCAGCACACACACACACACACACACACACACACACACACACACACACACACACACACACACACACACACACACACACACACACACACACACACACACACACACACACACACACACACACACACACACACAAATAACAAGGACGGTGCACAGAAACATAGGGAATAAGGGGACAAGTGTCACTGCTCAATTGGCCACAAAATAATATCTCACAAGTAATTTACCAAAATGTCCCCTCTTTACAAAATTACTAAAGTGCCCCTACGTAGTTTAAATCGAGGACGAAACTGTCGGAACTCCGTTTTCGGCATGCCGTCTGCCGACGTACTCGGGAGATCAAGACCTTCGTAACAGCGTTTACGGAATCACCAAAAATCGTCCCAGTCAAAAAGTCAACATTCGACCTTGAAAAGTCAAAGTCAACCCTTTGACTTTGAACAAAAAGTCAACTTTTGAATATGGTTAAAATAGTCATTTCCCAACTCAAGAAGGTTCGGGCTGTTACATAAATAAATATTTAACATCTTAGCATCATCAACATCATGATGTTGGAATATTCATGCACTTATGATTCCACGCTTATCATAACATCTTCATGCTCATGTGTTTCAACATATTCATAATGTTATAATCACTAATTTGTCAATTATTCAAATATGACTATAGCAAACCTTTCTAATAATAATAATATATTCACATATGTTAAACCATACTTCCAATTACATAACAATTAAATCATAATTCTTTGTAAACCTCTGTCATAGAAGTAATTTACTTTTAAGAACTTTTTGAATGATCAAATTACCCTTAATTAATACTTAATATCATTATATTAGTTATTAACTTTAAATATAAACCTAGTATGTTAGAAATTCGGAAATAAACCCAAACATTGTCCAATTAACTCAAATTTTATATCAATGAACTCATAATTTAGAGACGAACAACTTTTGGTTTGGTCGAACCACCAGGACTCACTAGATGCGCCCTCACGCGTCGTCGTGCTCCTCTGCGAGTGGCCTCCATGCGTAACTGCAGTGCAATTGTGAGGTTACTCGCCTTCAACCTCCCATGGGTTTGCAAACCGGGTCGTCCGACTCGGCAACCCAACTGATAAGTCTTGAATTAAGCATCATTTTATATACTTTATACTTATCTTTGAATATTTAAATACCAAACAATTGTAGAAAATAATATATTTTGTGAGAAATTTGCAGAATTGGATAGAGTTCGGAATTACAAGAATTTAGGTGAAAGAATCACCTCAATCAGAGTTATATTAAAAAGGTTATGATTGAAACAAAGGAGGCCACCAAAAAGAGCTAGCCGTTTCGGTAGAGGTCTAACGAATCCAAAATGCCATCCCAGAAATGGGTTCGGCTAGTGCTTACCAATTTCCAGAAGTTACCTACATCGTACACTTACCGAAGCCTCTTCCAACCCTTCATCGTGCACTTACCGAAGCTTCTTTCAACACTTCATCGCGCGTGTACCGAATCTTCTTCCAACATTTTAGCGCGAGTCCACCGAACCCACTTCCTCAATCTTCTTGCATGTTGACCACGCGTTGACTACCGAAATACAAGCCAAATTTCGGTGGGCTTCCACCGAACTGTCTTCTGTTCAATTCCAGCACCTATTTTCCTTGTTTCTTGTGGGAATTTGTCCAAATCAAGCTTGGATTTGTTTCCTTTTTACTTAGGAAACCTTTTTAATTAAGATTTTTATTACCTTTTTTATTTAGGACATTAATTTAATTAGTTTAATCATTTTCCTTTTAGGATTTAAATTGTGAACTCCTATTTATTTGAGGATTAATTTTCTCCTATAAATAGAAAAGCTTATGTTATTTGTAATGGTCGCCCATTTTTTTACCAAAGCTCTGCTTAACCAATTTTCCCTTTTCAATAAATTTAAGATTTCTTGTGCAAGGTTAATTATACCATACTTCATATTTTACACCTTCATCTGTGACTTAGTTGGGGGGTCCCCGCTTGTCTCACCAAAGAGTGCTCATTCGCTTAGTATCCATAGAGTGTCCCCGAAGAGAAAAAGTGTAATACGATCTCTTTACCTTATAGTTATCTCTTGTGCTTGAATATTGCTTTTATGAACTGATTTATAATATTATTCTTAGTTTTATGATTTATATTGATTCAATTTTCTATGTGTTTTATGATTCTAGTTTTTGTTATGTTTGTATGTTCGCGCTTAATGCTTGACTAGATATAGGGGGTCCTGAGTCTAGATCATTGAAAGTGTCGTCGGGGGTTCCGAGCACGTACTTGAGAGAATATGCAAGTAACCCATAAAGCTAGAATTAGAGGATTTCATAGGTTGAAGTTAATAGAATTCATGAGTGAGTTAGGTTAAAGATGAGTTGACCATGTAAATATTAGATTGGGTTAGTTTAGATTAGTTTAATTACTTAGGACTTTTAAAACAATCAACTACCCCACTAATTAATTAATCAGACGATAATCATACTTAGGTACCCTCAATCTACGGTTAAGAACTATCCATACTTATCAATGCTACAATCTACAAAAAAATGTTTTAATTTGCATATGTTTTTATTAAGTGTTAAGTGTGACTTTGTGTTTACTTTAATACTTAGTTTTTGTGTATTACCGACCCAGCCATATTTTCTTCAATTTTTCTTTCTTTTCCATATCTTTCTCGTTCAAATTACTCGTAATACATCCAGTGATGGTTTTGTAATCTCAAAGTAATAATATCTTACCTCAAAATCATGGTAATCAACCTTAGCCTCACGACCAAACTTAAACTTCACTTCTGAGCTTGTTCATGCGTCCAAAATTCTCCTTCTTAGCTCAGAATGATCGCATGCTCACCAGGGACGTGCTCAGATATTGATTTCCAAGGTTGCTAGCTCAAAACTGGGAACCCGAAGTGAAAGCTTCACAGGTTCCTTATTTCTCGATCACCGTTACATCATTTATGCGCTGTTTCTTGATGGTGTATCCTCCTTTCTGTTTTCTCTTTTCTTTTCTTTTTCTTTCCCAATCTCTTTCTTTCTTTCCTGGCCTTCCTCCCTTCTCCTCACTCGGTTCAAGTTTTTCTCTCGTTTTCACTCTTTTCGACCCCTCCACCGAATGCCCCCTAGAAACACACCCATGCATATTTATAATCTCACTAAGTCAACAGATGCATAAGGGAGGGAAACCTCAAGAATTTTCTAGATCAACACACATCATTCACATGTGAGAATTGTAAAATTACCAAATTACCCTTTGGGATACATTTACCCAAATGCCCCTAGTCACTCTTTACCCATAACGATCCTATTCGAGAACTCTGTTTTTGGTATACTGTCTGCCTATGGATTCAGAATTTTGATATCTTCATATCTGTCTTCACGACACGTCCATAAAGTGTCCCGGTAAAAAAGCCAACATTTTATCCTTCTAGAGGTAAAATTGTCATTTTTATTTTTTTCAAAGTTCCCGGTTGTTACATTCTTTCACTTTGCTTATCGATCTTGAAGCAACAATCAGATCATATCGCATTGGACTTGAATAAGATTTGATCCTTTCAGATTTCACAAGTCTTATTCTCTTCAATCAAGTTTGGATACTTATGTTCATCCTTCTTTTACTTCCCTTATTGATCTCGTTTTGAAGAAAAATTCCTTATAAGATCTGACCCGTTCAGATTCCATAGATTTCATTCCTTCAACTAAGTTTGGATATTTTTTTCATCCCTCCTTTATTTCACTCACTGATATTTGTTCCAAGAACATTTTTCATATCTTTAAAGTTAACTTTTAACCTCATGACCACAAGAATTCCTTCCATGTAATTTCATCATTAGTGCAGCTATGTTCCGTTGTTATCTCCTTAACGTTCAAGTAGCCTATCCTCTTCAGTTAAGTTTGGATGCTTTCTTCCTTCTTCCTCATATTTTGCCCTTGATATTTGTTCCAAGAAAATTTCTCTTTTCTACCAAACCTTGAGGTACGCTGATTTTTTATGTTCTTATTTCAATAATTTTATTTTCTTTATTAAGAATGAGTTATGATGAATTTTCCTTTTCTGATTTGGTGTTCCCAAATTCGTTACAAATTCAAGGAAAGGGATTATAAGGTTAAGTTTTCACTACCTCAATAATCTAATTCAACCATGTTGTTTTTTTTTTCCACTAGTACTATTTTTTCTATACAATAATGAGAGAGGGACTATCCTGTATATATTGATTATGGAGCTCGCCTTTACAGAGTCAACACGTGACCTTCCGGCACAACAAGTGGAGAGAAATAACATTAGACAATAGTATTAAGTGACTACCACTAGCACTTTTGACTTTGTGATATTCCTACCCATTTCACTATGAAGTGATAGATCTTGAGTTCAACTCTCGTAAAGAATAAAGTCGATACCTAACTTATATAAAACTCAATATAAAATTTGCTCTCAATTATGAACTTCTAAATTAAAATTAAAATTTCGAAATATTTTAGATTTATTACTTATAATTGATTGAGATCTGCCCTCAATTCTTACTCATATCTCTATAATCCCTAAACCCTAAATCCCTATTTAGATAGAAACATAAAAGAAACAACCATAAAATTCTTTACCCTAAATCCCTATTTAGATAGAAACATAAAAGAAACAACCATAAAATTCTTTGGTTTAGGATTGGAGACTAGCTTCCAGCATTAAGAATAAGTCTAACAAAAAACCAAGAAATAGTTGATATAATTAACACTTTTTTATTAAATGAAAAGAAAAGAGTGATCATTTTTTAAATAAGGCTGAGATTCGGTGGGCTAGCCCATAATGTCAATGTGAGCTCTATCAACCCATACATGTGTTCTTCGGGCTACATGGATTCATGGGATGGGCCGATGGCGACGAAGAGTAGGGTTTAGCAGTGAGGATTGAGGCCATTTGAAGGTGGATCAGGAGGGCGGTAACCCAAACGCATGCCGCGAAAATGGAGTTCTGAAGAAGGAACCCAAAAGTTTTGAGGCGATAATAAAGAAGTAACAAAAACACATAGAAAATGTGAGCTCGTGTGCGTTTCTTGACCCAACTGTTACCAAAGACAAAAAAGAACCATACTTTACCCCATAAAAAGAGGAGAGGGAGGGGGAGAGAGTCTGAACAGTTTCTCTGTGACTGTGAAAGAGGCTGTGCGAGAAAGAGGGTAGAGTAGGGAGTGAGAGTATCAGAGAGCTCGCATTGCCGGGCTTTCACGTTCCATGCATGGAAAAAGAGAAAGGTAAGAAAAAGAGGGGAATTGATATCAACTGGGACCAAGTCCTAGACTCTGCCGAAGATGATTGCGACCCACTGGAGAGTGTAGCCTTGCCGGAGCCCAAGACCAGCACAGCAACCGCCGATGGGATACCGAAGCAGGCTGTTGTGGGTGATGATCAGCAGCGAGATGATTACTACGGCAACGTGCCGGATTACGAGCTTGATGAATCGATTCGGCGGAACAAGGTTACCCTGGAAAAGATGGCCTCCAAATTGCGTGACAAAGGCGAAAAGCTCAGGCTCAATCTTCGGCGAATGGAGGAGGAATTGGAACGGAGGAAAAGGAGGCGGGTCGAAACGGTTAGTTTTTTGCTTGTTTAGACTTTGATTCTTCTGCTTTGCTTGCTTCTTTGTGTTGATTTGGGGGACGGTAGCTTCTGTTCTATTGATTTCTCAGAAATTGGAGGATAAGCTGAAGGGAAATTTTTAATTTTGGGTCTTTCTGTTTATGTTACATATGGAAAGGTTATAGGCTGACTCTTGCCATTGTTGTTTTCTGATGCTCTTACAGATTACTTTGGAATACTGGAGTCTCATTTCTTGTTTTTATCATCTTGCTTCATAGTAATCAAAGTTTTGAATCTTCATGTCGAGTATTTATCAAAATGGGTTCTGATGGCAATCGGTTTTCATTGAATAGGGTACCGTTATGTGGGTGGAGCCCACACAAGCCAAGAGGGTTAAGACCAGAGGTAAGCTCTTTTATGGGCATATTATTTTAAGTAAATTTTACATAGAAGTTAACCGATACTGCTTGATCGGCTGGTGGGATTAAGTTGTATTTATGAAACCTCGTGACTTCTAGGTGCTGGCTCCAGAGCGGAGAAATCATTTGGGTCAATTTTGACGTTAAAGCTGGAAAATGTAATAAGCTCCACTGTATGTTTATTTGTAATTTTATTAAGTGGCCTCAGACTTGGGAAATATAAATGCTTCAATGTATTGTTTATCTATTATGCAGTCAGATTTTAAGAAATCAAATGAAGTTCGTAGAGAATCATCTTTGCTTCCCTGCAATGGCCAGAACATGAAAAACAATGGTGAGTTATTGGAAAATGGAGGACAGAAAGATCGATCTTCATCAAGACACTTGCCTCCTCAATGTCCTATAAATTTTTATCATGACAGAAATACTTGCTCCCTTTCCAATGGTGATCATAAAGACAGGGATTCTTCGCCTTTTCCACGCCAAGATGCCAGGGAAAACATGTCTAGTTATGCCGCGAGGTAACACTTTTCTTTTAATGGGTCACTTTCATTTTATTGCCTTTTATCCAAATTTCTCCCTATATTACTAGTATTCCATTGCGCATCTTGTAGCAGGCCTGAATGGCTAATGACTAAAATCTTTCTTTTGATAATTTACATCTCCTTTTTTCTCTTTTTTTTTCCTATTTTTGGCAGGAATGATACTTCTCGAGTACGTGGTTTGATTTTGAGGCTTAGGAAGGTAGAATATGTGGTGTTGTATTTTATTCTGCATTTAAACTCTTCCCACCTCCTTTTCAACTATAAATTACTGGAAGTAGTCTTGTGGGTGAAACTTCTGCAACAATCGGATGCATTCCAGTTGATCACTGATCAGTGCACGCTGTCTTTGTACTGCCACAGTTACATCCTGGCACTTTTAGTCTTTCTTCATTTAGTAACCAGATCGATAGTTTTGTTGTTTATGACAGACTCAGACCATAGTTGTCGTGGATGAGGAGGAACCTCAACCTATGGACAGAACAGAGCAAGCAGAAGAACTTCCAGAGTGGTACCTAGTATTCAATATTGTTGCTTATTTTTCACCATATTTATTTTATACTTAGCCAATATGAGGTCTGATTTCAACAATGATCTGTTTACCCTGACTGTTTTCAAGCATGAAAGACACTAAGATCGACTACCCATCAAGGTAAAACGCTTGTTTATGTAGAAATGCAAAGAAACCTCTTAGAATCTTTTTGGATTTAGAGTACTATTGTTTATCGTGTTTGTTTATTTATTTTTATTCAGAATCGATCCAAAATCTGTAGAAATTAATTATGCGGACATCAAGTGTCTTGATCCAGGAGCCTACTTGTCATCAACTATTATAAACTTCTACATCAGGTAAACTTAGATATAGTTCCATAAATGCATATTTACAGGACAAGTTAATGGAAATATATGTAGGGTGAATTTCTTTCCTCATTTAGTACTACCATACTAGTATGCATGTATTCTTTTCCAATATATGGTCTGTTACAATATCTAAAGGCAATGTGTGGAGTAATCTCTCATTTCGGTTATAATTTCTTTGGATGTGTTTGGCACTATTAAGGTGAAATACTTTCTCACTTGTGGGATCTTTTGACTAGATATCTACAGCAACAAGCATCCCCAACAGACAGGGCGATATGTGACTTTCATTTCTTTAATACATTTTTTTACAAAAAGCTCAAAGACGAAGTTGCATATAAGGTAATTGTTTGCCTTGTTCTATCTTCACTGGTTGACAATTCTTTTTGAAATTTTAGGGCATTTGATTTGGTAAAAACTGGCAATCCATTGTGTTAGACTAATAGGACCCTTTTAGTTGTGCTTAAAGGGTGGCAATGTGGTCGAGGCTTTGTAGTTCTCAAGAGACAGGCATCTGTACTTATAGAATTTCTTTTCAAAGATTCAGAATTGTGAGTGGAGACATGTGTGGCAATGTTCGACGTTGTGTAGCTTTTGACAGCCGTGTTTTCAATAGCTCAACTTTTGTTTAAATTTTTTGTAGCTATGTTCCTTGGATATTTATATACAACACGCACATTACTTTGTTGAACATTTTTCTTGCAATGGCTGTATCATGCTCAATTTTTCCTAGCTTATTTCCTATCCCATTTTCCTCTTACAAGCAGGGGAACGACAAGGCTAAACATTTTGGCAAGTTCAGGAGGTGGTGGAAGGGTGTTAACTTATTCCAGAAGGCATACATACTAATTCCAATCAATGAAGAGTAAGTTTTTTTTTCCCTTTATCTAAGATTCTGTACTTGGAATTAGAGTGTGCGTGGGTAGAGAACAGTGGCAGGTGCCAATGAAAATATTTTTTAAAAGGGTCATAACCAGAATAATGTGTTTGACATCTTTAGATGCTTTATTGCGTTTGCTTTAATTGCCACTTGCTCAAGTATTGGGAGATGAAATAGGTTATTAATAGTCTATCATAAGCTATTACTTTCATGACCAGAATTGCAGTAACACAGAAGTAGTTTGCTTTAGATATTTTGGCCATTATTCCCAACTGATGGTCCCAAGAATTTGGTACAAACGATAATCTAGAAAGCAGAATAATCTTTTAGTAGTTTTTTGGGAGATATTGTATTTAGGTCTGCCGTGGTTTGTTGATTTATATATTTTTTGCTACCAGTGTTGGGAAAAGCACCACTCTGGATAGATAGTATCTTTAACCATGTTGAGGCTGGATTGATATGGTTGACTTTTGTACTCGGATAGTTGGTAAGTGAAACATGAAATGAAGTTAAATATGAGATAAGTAAAAAAGGACTTCTATAAATGGTTTTAGTTCAGTATCTCTATTCATCAATTTAAATGCTATGATAAGCTGATGTGTTGGCAATTACCATCACCTCAACAACAAAGGTGCAGAATGAAGGGTAATTTTATATTGGATTTACCCGTCATTTGAGTATGTGCCTCTGTTGATTGTTTTTTTGAGAAAGCTCATATATTTATTTAACTTCTTATTGCAAGAGTAACATGTCAAAGTTTTCATATCTCATGCGGAACTCTTTTATTCTGTTATCATGGTATGTTTTATGTATCTCGGCTCCTACCTTTTCTTGACTTAAATTATCGAATGTTTGACTTCATTGTGGTGTTTCACTCATCCAGTATCCATTGGAGTCTAGTGATTATCTGTATCCCCGATAAGGAAGAAGAATCAGGACCCATCTTACTTCATTTAGATTCTTTAGGAGTCCATTGTCACAAGTCAATTTTCCTAAACATTAAAAGGTGAGAACATATTCCCTTCCCTACTCATCGAGCAATGATTAAATAATATATTTACTGCTTGCTAGGTGATGTCAAATAGTTATCAGTGATAGATTTGTTTCTGATGTGCTATGCAGCTATCTGAAAGAAGAATGGAACTACTTGCATCAAGAAGTTACCTATTCAGATCCTCCTATTTCAGATAATATATGGAAGCAGCTTCCCCAAAAAATTGAAGAGAGAAAACTTTTGGTATATTTATCTTCAAATCCTCCAGAGTTTGATGTTAGGATGCCATTAATTGCGATATTTTGAGTAATGATATCGGATGAGATCTAATTATCACAATTGCAAGGAAATATGCCTAATTCATAACTGCGTGTGTCAATCCTCAACATATTTTGTTTTACTTGTGCATTTAATAATAAGTTTGCAGCAGAAGCTTTTTAGTCTTTTAACCAACCGAAGCTGTGAAATTTGGAGGAACCATATTTACATGGTTTTCTGGTCTCTATTTGCAGTCACAAGTATACTTTTTGAGAATGTTGAAATTGTGCAAGAACACAATCTCTTGGACATTATACTTAGCTTCTGATTTTGTTTGGCTGGTAAATAGTAGGAATGGCTGCTAACTATCAGATAGTACATCTATTTCAAAATGTGGGGCCTATTGGGTTTAGTGCATAGCTTTACGTTGACATGGTTGATTTTAAGCTTACCTCTTATTGTATTTCCCACCAGGTGCCCCAACAACAAAACGATTATGATTGTGGACTCTTTGTACTTCTCTTCATGGAGCGCTTCATTGAAGAGGCCCCTTCAAGGCTGAAAAAGAAAGATTTATCAAGGGTAAAGTGTTTTTCACTTCTTAGACAAGTTCTTCCATATGTATGGTTTTCTTATGAGATATTTCCTTAATCAATTATTTTGAATACTCAGTTTGGAAAGCGGTGGTTCAAACCTGAGGAGGCTTCGAGTTTGAGAATGAAAATTCGGAAGTTACTCGTGCAAAAATTTCAAGATGCACATCAGGCTAAATGCTCTATAGAAGAAGCGTCTCCATCTGTTGATGCTTCTGCAGAATCAATCGAAACAAGGAATTCTCTTTGAATCTGCATTGAATCTGCATTGAATCGTGTGTACCATCCATGTATAGCTCAAACGGCTGTTGTAAATGATCTTTTGAGGGTTTAGCAACTGAATAGACTGGAAAATTGGTTTCAACCCGATTTTCACCCGTGAGGGAGTTTTAAGGCGTACATCTTAGTCATTTACACTACCGACCAGTGACCAGTGACCAGTGACCAGCGACCATTTTTTGGTGAGTTAGCATGTTGTTTCATCAACTGTATAGTAGGAAACAAGAAGGGAAATAGTGCTGCTAGTCTTGCTAGAATTGTTAAGCCAAACTTGACCGTTTATGTCGTATGCTCCCAGGGTAGAGATTCTTTTTCTTTCTTTTTTAAGTTTGAAATCTATGTTCTCTAGTTTTTCTGTATGTTCGTGTCGTTGACCGTCCAGTATTCCATTTTTAGATTGAGTTCAACTGGTACAGCACCAAAAAAAATTCAATTGATTTTTGCCATATAGTTCAACAATCACAGCAATGTCAACACATTTTCAACTAGTACAACTTGTGTTACTTTGTTGTTGTATCCAAAGCTTTCTATATCTTGGTTCTCTATATGTTATCTTGTGGAGCTGAAGAAGCCGAAGCAACCCGGAAGCATATGAGCATCAACAGCCTCCAGCATGGAAACCACCTCCTCCATTTCTGGCCTTCTGTTGGGTTCTGCATCCCAGCACCGTTCCATCACTTTCGCCAGAGATCTCGGGCAAAATCTGGGAATCTCTGGTCTCAAGTTCTGCACCACCACAAGAAAGGAAAGGTTTTAAATTTTGAGTCACCTTAAATTATGAAGATGGAAAGATGATTGAGGATTCGAAATTCTATGTACTTACTCGGTACACAACTGGTGAGGTCAGTTGCGTGGGTCTCAATTTAGCGTATGGCATCTTGCAGCAATACATCTCCCACAGGCAAATTCCGAAGCTATAAACGTCGCATTTTCTGTTGTAGGGTTCGCTTTTTAAGACCTCAGGCGCCATGTATCCTGGGGTACCGGTGAAGCCGGTCATCTCTTTCGAATTTTCAGCCTCAATGCGAGCAACCCCGAAATCTCCTATCTTTAACCTACCATCCTGGTCGAGAAGAAGGTTTTCTGCTTTCACATTTCTATGAACAATATTCTTGGAGTGCAAGTAACTTAACCCTCTAGCAAGATCAAGTGCCAGTAACTTAACGGTTTCCAGAGGCAGCTTGTTTTGCCGGTGCTTAATGAGGTAGGATTTTAGATTGCCACCAGAAAGATACTCGGTGATTACACATGCAGAGTCGGTGCTCAGAACCTCCTTACCCTGCAAGTTTATCTGCGATGTATCCGTTGTAGCTCCAATGCACTGATGACCAACATAAAACAACTTAAGAAGCAAATTAACAACAAAAAAATGAATTATTAAACTCAAAGGAAAATATTTTCAAAAAGACCTTGTATTTAATTACCTTAGTAATATTGGGATGATCAAGCTTATGCCAAACAGAAACCTTCTGTCTGAAATCTTTCTTGAAAGAAGCTATCCCATCCTTTGTCCTTTGTCCTTCTTCTCCCCATTCCAGCACTTTGACTATATTTATAATCAATAAATAAAAACAAAAAATAGTCAGAATTATCAGTTACGTGGCCTGAAGCATATATATATATATATATATATATATATATATAAACACAAGTAATTACTGTCAATATATATTACCTGCAACTTCTTGGCCGTTGTAGAGACCTCGGTGGACTTTCCCGAACATTCCGCGGGCGAAAACTTGTTTGACGACGAGTTTATCCGGCATGATTAGCCAGTCATCTCCATCTCGCTTGGGCGCCACGGCTCTGGAGTTGATCATCATTTTGGTTTCTTGGTAGTCAGGCAATCCTTTCTTCATGCTATTGTCAATGGAGCATAGCCGGTCTAGATGCCTCTCTAGCTGTTTGTCCATACTTTTTATGTCGATCATGTCAGCCCTCACACGTCTTGCTCTTCCTTTCTCCATTGTTGAAGTCTCTCGGCGGTGAGATTTATGCGAAGGTTGTTTGTTGGCTGGCTGTGTATATATAGAGTCCAAAGGTCAAATACGTTTTCTTTTCTGATTCGGTATGACTCCTCATGCGAGCCGGGGCTGCCTCCCTTTCACTACCAATCTCTTAATCCAACTCTCGTTTGGATTACGATCAAATATGGACTTCCTCACACAAGTAAATGATATAACCTTAAGTTAAAATAATTAGTAACTGATCGTATCAACGCCGTCCATTTGTTTTTGTTTATATACAACAACTGTTATAATCCAAACCAATTAGTCATCTTCTAGATCGTCTTTTTAAGATAATTTTTAAAAATATTTAACCATTTTAGAGAGATTGTTTTAACACATTCTATATATAAATTAACTTCGTTATTATTATTAAGACCTTCCAATTATTTGATAAATATAAATAACTAAATTTGATTAGTTTTTTACGTATATAATTTTGAAATAATCATTTAGTAGGATCGATTCTAATTATATCATAAGTATTTGAAAATTAATGAAATTGAGATTCTCCTTGTATAGGATGAAGTGGATTCCAAATGATAAATGGAGTTTTGAAACTTGGGTTATCCCAAGCCCAAAACAACCAATATCGCTTTGGGGGTCTATTCCCGTTTAGGTTTTAAAACGAAAGATCATATGGCTGGGTTTAATACCTTTTGTCATATAGCTTTATGATATATGGATTTACAAAGGTGTTGTTATATGTAGTGTTGATGCAGAAATCGTCTGATTCTGTGAAATTTTTTCTTGATCTCTATATACAATAACGAAAATCAAACAAGATTAAAGTTGAATCCCAGGGGATGGTTCAACCGTAAACGCTCCGATGTTTAAGTCAGTTTATTGAGACAAATCACTTATTTATTAATGAATAAATAATTCGCTAGGAAGTTATTTATTATCGGCATTGATCTGATTAATTAATATATTTAACTGGTAAATATATTAAATTAATACGGAGATCGTAACATGTCGATATCAATTTTACCAAGGGTAACGTTGACATTATGAGAATGGTTGGTCACGTGACAGCTACATAATTTTTCGGTGATTTATGGTTCCACATGTAGCTTTACAAAGTTACTGCTTTTCAAAACCCAAAATATGTGGTAACCTGGATTATTCGTTATATAAGATACACGCATTGATAATTCGGATGCCTTAATCACTTGAGGTGTTCTCATATTCCAGTACTCAGCGGCATCTCTTTTTCCCCGTAGGAGTTTGATGTACCTGAACTGGCTTTCCAAATACATAGTTCTCAAATGCATCAGAAACTGCTTCAACCTGAACGATTATATTATATCACACTTGTTATAATTCATCATAAGAAATTAACAATACAGCTAATTCAAGTTTTATGATGATTTAATAGCAATGACAACATGCAGCATATATATATGAAGCGAGACTAACCAGTTCCTCCTTCTTTGCGTACACCCTCACTATCTCATCTTGAAAAGATGCAGGAAGCAAGTGACTTATGCGACCGTCTTCGATTGAAAATTTATTAGGACTGTCGTAATCCTGGTAAAAAAAAAAAAAACCAACTGTTCAACCTATCAAAGACAAGATTGTCTGATTCATCAAAAATTTCAGGAAAAAAATAGTAAAAAAAAAAAAAAAATTGTATCCAGATTATGATCTGCTAAATAAGAGTATAATTAATCTCTGCATATTGAAGCTAACGTAGATTTAACAGATTACTATAGGTTATCTTTCGAATCGGGAATTGAAAGAATGGTAAAATGCTATAATCTAGGCCCATAGGGGTGATAGTACCTGGAAAAAATTGATTCTGGATGAATAGGTGCATGCATGAAGAGAGAGAAATTATTTGTCAAATTAAATCAACAAAAGGAAGCAGATTTAGTAAACATTATGAGAAGACAAACAGTGGCTTGATAATAATGATATTATTTGATTTAGGCTCAGATACCTTTCAAGAGGGTTATTACTTCCACGAGTCAAATCAATCCTAACAGCGCGCACAGCAATATCTTCTTCCTTGAGCGGAAAAGCACCAGATGTCTGGATGAAATTACACATCATGTATCGCGCGTTGACTTGCTAAGCATGACAACGAAATCGGATAAAAATATTTTGAACCTGAGAACAAATTATGTCTTGGGCTGTGAGATCTTTGAAATTCTGTAGCATGTCCTTTGGAACATTATATTCATTGCAGAACTGCAAGGCAGAATAGAAACAATGGTCACGAAATTGAATTGCCTTTGATCTTCTGAGTGAGTTAACAAAATAATAAATCTCTGAGAACCATTATTTGTATTCTGAATACATTAGGTTACCTGGTAGAGATCCCTTCTCCGAATTCGTCCGATCAAATTCTTAGCTTCAATGAGGTCAGCTTATCAGAGATTTCAATTCTTTTCAAAATTGAGTCATCCAACTGCACTTTACAATGAATAGCATAAGTGCTGTAATGATAAAAAGCATAACCAAACTCTGTTAATTGACAAAGATCTTGAACCTTCCAAAACTCAGAAGGATTGCTAATCGAGTCTGCAATGCCAAAAGCAGTATTGGCAAGGCACAGAGCATCAACAACCATGAGTTCCACAGCCTGTGAAAGGATTGGTTTAAATATGCATATCAGAAAAGTTTACAACATTCAAAGATGATGTATGAACTACAAATGGTTGGTTTTGTTTTCATCTAGCACCTTCACTTTTGCATGCGTGTACACAGTCCGGAGCAGATCAGCAAGAATGGCGAATAAATTGTGGATTGTCAGATGTGAACATGATATAAAAGAAAAATTAAGCAAGTGCAACTTTGTTTCAAGTGTGATGGAATAATATTCAGTATATACTGACAATCCTTAGCGTGATAGCAAATCTCATCTTCCATAACTCGCATACTTACCACCAACCTGCAAGTATGAATGAAGAAAGAAAGTTCTGTTGAAAGCTGCAGTATGGATATGTAATAGTTTCTAAACATACGTATGTACAAATAACAGAATACGCCAAGTTCAAACTTCTGCACAAATGGAAATGCCACAAACTTGAGTTTACTGGACAGTGGATCAAAGCAGTTAGCATAGATTGTCGATGAATTTCTGCCCTTGCAACTTATGATTATCAATACCTCTCAAATAAAAAGCTGCAGCCCATACCGCATGCTCGGGAATCACGTACAATGTAATCAAACCTATAGACAAATGGCATATGTAATAGTTAGTATTGTCACATAACAAGTAGAAATTTATATGACTTGCAAATGGAATGCCTGTAAAAAGTATAAAAGGAAATCAAGTGACCTACTTGTCAACATCTATTCCAGTTCGCCCATTTGCAACAATATCATACAAGAAACGCTTTTCTGTCATACTCTACATATAAGAAAATTGAAAAAGAAAAAAATTAAAGGAGTCCAATATAGAGTGCAAGCATTAAGGGGAAAAAGAATTTTGCAAGACGTTCTGAAGAACTTGAAGAGTTCTCAAAATCAAACCTTAAATTCTATGATAAACTTACTTTTTGTGGCCCACGCTCAGAGGTTGCCAGGATGATTTCCTGTAAAGATAAACAGTCCCAGTACATTAAATCCTAAGCAGTTGTTATTAATATACAAACAAGAAACACAACCAGCATTCATGTTTGCGCATACAGAGGCAACAAATACTCTTTCAGAAGGTGAAGTGATCTCAGCAGTTGAAAACTTGCAAGGAAATAAAGGCATCAATGAGGATATACAGGGAAGGATATCACTATGCAATCAAAACCTGGGAGAATTCAGCTCAGAATTAAACTAAAAAGTGCTCCCCGCTAATCATTTCCCTACAGGTGTCCAGGTGATGGGATTTAAGTGATTAGGAAACGTGTTCTCAGAGTATTGGCAGTTGAAAAAAAAAACAAATAAAGATAAGATTGATGGAAAAAAAAAAAACTAACCTTCACTCTCTTCAGGCATACAGAATCAATATCGATATTGGGCTCGTCGACCATGTAGTCTATCATCTCCACCGACGTATCCTCATGAGGAGAGGTCGAAGTCGAGAAGGGAGTTGAAGGTTGCCAGGAGTGGCATGTCTGAGGATGACGCAATTTGGTGATGGATAGGGTTGTTGGACCCCAAGCTAATGCACTGATCAGTTAACTGAGAGCAAACAGTGTGGTGCTTTAGTGTGTACAAGAGTGTGTGAGCTGTGTGGGAGTTGAAACGGTTAGGAGTGCATCCATCACGTGGGGAGTGAGGTGGATTACTTGGAGAGTAAAAGTGCTAGTTGTCACATGCTTCTAGACTTACGCTAGGTGTCTCTTTGTAATTGGATGAACTGTTAAAGTTGTATCAGCCTCCCTAAACTGTCTAATAAGATTGTAAAAGTCTCATATATAGCAATCAAAAGGAAAGAAAATATAACAGACGGATTGGAGAGAAAGAAAACACAAGAACCCCTAAATCTCTGCTCATAGTCATTTTTACAAACACCTGGTGTGCATTGTGATTAATCACTGCAGAATCTAATCCTAAATCAGCATTTCTAATCCAAACAGAGTACAAGATCAACCCTATCTTCTTAACATTGCATACATGATCATCCTATCCAATTTGATTCAGCTAGTGTGTGCGTGAGAGAAGAGAGGAAGGAAGATTACCTGAAGCTAACAAGATCCTGCTGCTGATCGCCAACATGGTATCAGAGCTTTGACGATCTCCGATCTTGTAACCAGGATGTGATTTGTGGAAGAAGCTAACATGGCTAGTTCTGGAGTTGAGGGGAGCTACGGGCTCCTATGTTCGATGGGAGCAATTATGAGTTATGGAGCATAAAGATGAGGACAATTCTGAGGGCTCAAGATCTCTGGGAATATGTGGAGACAGGCCTCAATGAAGTGAAGAATGAATCTGGTGCTGTAATCAGTCAACCAACAAGGACTGATTTCATCAAGGATGCTCGAGCTCTTGGATTGATCCAAACCTCTGTGGCTGATACAATCTTCTCCAAAATCAGGAATGAAGAGAAAGCAAATTCTGCTTGGGACCTGCTGAGAAGAGAGTACAGAGGTGATACAAAGGTAAGGGCTGTCAAACTTCAGTCCTTAAGAAGGGATTTCAAGTACACTAGGATGAAAGACAATGAATCTTTAAGCTCATACCTGTCTAGACTATATGATGTGGTAAACCAGATGAAAACATATGGTGAAGATATTTCAGAAAAAAGTCTAGCACAGAAGATACTCATTAGTTTGACTAGATCTTATGATTCCATTGTCTCTATCATTGAAGAGACTAGAGATCCTGATAACATTGTAGTAGAAGACATAGTGGCTTCTATTAGAGCATTCAATCAAAGATTAGAAATGCATGATACTGAAAATGTAAATGTGGACAAAGCATTCTCTGCACAATCTGTTAGTGTCAGAGGGAAGGGAAGTGAAAATCAGGGAAAATGGAGGAAGAACCCTAAGATCTTCAAGAATTGGAAGAATAATTCTGGAAGACCAAGTCATCAGAATACTGAGGGAGGAAAGTCAGAGTCTAGCATTCCTAAGTGCAAGATCTGTAAGAAGAGTCACTAGGGACAAGGTTGGTTCAAGGTGAAGAAGTGCTTCAAGTGTAACAGGTCTGGACACTTGGCAAGTAACTGCTTTGAGAAGCAGACTGAGGTAGTCCATAAACCAGAAGTTCATCAAGCACGACTTATAGAAGAGAAGGATGTTGTGATGTTCTATGCATGTAATACAACCTCAGTAGCAAAAGAAATTGGTGACTGGTATGTTGACAGTGCATGCAGTAACCACATGACATCATATGAGTCATTGTTGGTTAATGTGGATAAATCTTTGACAGCTAAAGTTAAAATGGGGACAGGAGAACTGGTACAAGCTACAGGCAAGGGAACTCTAGAGATTAACACCAGAAATGGCAAGAGACTGATTCATGAAGTGATGCTAGTCCCTGGACTTGATGCAAACCTACTTAGTGTAGGCCAAATGGTTGAACACGGGTACCATTTGACCTTTGGGAATAGGAAGGTGGACATCTATGAAGATGAAGGGTTCACTCAGATGGTTCCCATAGTTCCAATGCTAGGGAACATATGTTTTTCTCTTTCAATGGAACTGAGTTTGTGGAATTTTGTGAAGCTGAAGGGATTGAGAAGGAGCTGACAGTAGCCTATTCTCCTCAGCAAAATGGGGTGGCTGAGAGGAAAAACAGGACAATAGTTGAAATGGAAAAAACCATGCTTCATGAGAAGAAAATGCCCTATGAGTTCTGGGGTGAGGCTATAAGTACAGTTGTATACCTTCTAAATAGGTGTCCAACGCTATGCACACATTCCCACTCAGCTAAGACAGAAACTGGATGAGTCTTCTAGAAAGGGTGTGTTTGTTGGATATGGAACCTGTGAAAAAGGGTACAGGGTTTACAACCTAGAAACTAAGAAGATAATGGTTTCAAGAAGTGTAATCTTCAATGAGGCAGTGATGTGGAATTGGAAATCAAGCAGCGAGGTCAGTGTGTCTACACCAGCAGGATTTGAAATAGAATGTGGAGGATCTGATTATGATGATCAAAGTTTAGATCAGCAGTAGGGTGAAAACATGGACACAGGCATCAGTCAAGAAACTGCACCTAGTTCTACTCTTGTCAAGCTTAGAAGGATAAGTGACATCTATGCTAGATGTCACATGTCTATCATTGAACCAGAGACCTATGTAGAAGCTACAAAGGAGGAGACATGGAAGAAGGCAATGGAAACAAAAATAGAATTGATTGAAAGGAATGCCACCTGGGAACTAGTTGACAGGCCAAGAGACAAACCTGTCATTCGAGTAAAGTGGGTATACAAAGTAAAGCTCAACTTAGATGGATCAATTCAGAAGTATAAAGCTAGACTGGTTGCAAAAGGCTATGCCCAAAAGCCTGGGATAGACTTCAATGAGACTTTTGCACCAGTGGCTAGACTTGATACCATCAGGACTCTCATAGCACTAGCTGCACAGAAAAGCTGGAAGCTATATTAGCTTGATGTCAAGTCTGCTTTTCTGAATGGCAGGTTAGATGAGGAAGTGTATGTTGAAAAACCAGATGGTTTTGAGACTCAAAAAGAACCAGGGAAAGTGTACAGGTTAAGAAAGGCTCTATATGCACTGAAACAAGCTCTTAGGGCTTGGTATGGGGAGATAGATGCACATCTGATCAAATGTGGTTATCTAAGAAGTCCAAGTGTGGCAACCCTCTACATGAAGACAGTAGGAGATGGAAGGATTCTAATAGTCTCAATTTATGTAGATGACATTGTCTACACTAGAAATTGTGACCAACTGAAGGCTGAGTTCAAGAAGGAAATGATGGTGAAATATGAGATGTCTGATTTGGGATTGTTACATCATTTCTTAGGGATGGGAGTGATCCAAACAGATAGGTCTATATTCATACATCAGAAGAAGTATGCACAGACATGTCTTGAGAAGTTTGGGATGAAGGGATGCAAGCCTCTAAGCACACCACTTGCAACAAATGACAGGCTGTGCAGAAATTGTGACCAACTGAAGGCTGAGTTCAAGAAGGAAATGATGGTGAAGTATGAGATGTCTGATTTGGGATTGTTACATCATTTCTTAGGGATGGGAATGATCCAAACAGATAGGTCTATATTCATACATCAGAAGAAGTATGCACAGACATGTCTTGAGAAGTTTGGGATGAAGGGATGCAAGCCTCTAAGCACACCACTTGCAACAAATGACAGGCTGTGCAGAAATGATGGTTCAGAAACTGCAGATGAAGGTGTCTATAGACAGATTGTGGGCAGTTTACTCTACTTAACTGCAACTAGGCCAGACATTATGTTTGCTGCTAGTTTAATGTCTAGGTATATGCATGGTCCTTCTAGAAAGCATTATGGAACTGCTAAAAGAGTTCTGAGGTACATCCAGGGTACAATGGATTATGGGCTTAAGTATGTGAAGGGAAAGCAGGCTGCACTAATTGGGTACTATGACTCAGATTGGAGTGGCAGTCTGGATGATATGAAAAGCACCTTAGGGTATGCTTTCTCTTTTGGCAGTGGGATTTTCTCATGGGCTTCTGTAAAGCAACACAGTGTGGCACTGTCTACTGCAGAAGCAGAGTATGTGAGTGCAAGTGAAGCCACCACACAAGCTAAGTGGCTCAGGTTTGTGTTGGAAGACTTTGGGGAGGAACAAACTAGTCCTACTCCTATCCTATGTGATAACACATCAACTATTGCTATGTCTAAGAATCATGTGTTTCACCAGAGAAGTAAACACATACACAGACGTTTTCATTTCATTAGAGATGCAATCCAAGATGGTGAGGTAGAGCTATTCTACTGTAAGACAGAAGAACAGTTGGCATATGTTTTTACTAAAGCACTGACCAAGGGAAGGTTTGTCTATCTAAGAGGAATGTTGGGAGTTAGATCAGTACATAGCTTAAAGGGAAGTGTTGGACCCTAAGCTAATGCATTGATCAGTTAACTGAGAGCAAACAATGTGGTGCTTTAATGTGTACAAGAGTGTGTGAGCTTTGCGGGAGTTGAAACAGTTAGGAGTGCATCCATCACATGGGGAGTGGGGTGGATTACTTGGAGAGTAAGAGTGCTAGTTGTCACATGCTTCTAGACTTAGGCTAGGTGTCTCTTTGTAATTGGATGAGCCGTTATAATTGTAACAGCCTCCCTAAACTGTCTAACAAGATTGTACAAGTCTCATATATAGAAATCAAAAGGAAAGAAATATAACACACAGATTGGAGAGAAAGAAAACACAAGAATCCCTAAATCTCTGCTCATAGTCATTTTTACAAATACCTGGTGTGCATTGTGATTAATCACTGCAGAGTCCAATCCTAAATCAGAAATTCTAATCCAAACAGAGTACAAGATCAACCCTATCTTCTAAACATTGCATACGTGATCATCCTATCCAATTTGATTCAGCTAGTGTGTGCGCGAGAGAAGAGAAGAAGGAAGAATATCTGAAGCTAACAAGATTCTGCTGCTGATCGCCAACAAGGGTCAGAGAGTAGTGCCGACTTTGCTACTCAAGCAAGGTGGAAGATACCTTTGAAACGCTGCAGAAGATTGCTAAGAGGCATCTAGATTACAAGATAAGCGTGTCAGACCTTGCTGATGATGGAGTAGAGGGGCCAGAGGTAGAGCAAGCGCAAGGCGGTCAGGATGTGGTGCCAGAGGGTGTTGTGGTACTGCAATAGAGAGAAGTGGCACCTAATGGAAGATAGAAAAATGGAGGAGCCTGAGGACTCTGTTTTGGGTTAAGTTCTGCGAGGCTCATAGGAGGTTCACCCTGGAGAGGATGTGGCTGGTGGTGCGTCTGCCAAAGCTGGTGGAGAACCGATGAGCTGACAATTGAGTGCTGCCTATGAGGTCATTGGTACCATTTTGTTGGTGGTACCCCTTCATGTGGTAGTTGACAATCTGGTTATCTTTGTGGTGCTTCCTTTCCTTGTGAATAATATAATTTAAACAAGTATTTTGGTATGGTTGACCTTTCGACTGTAGACATGCTTGGTGGTAGTTGTTATGTGGCTAATGTACTATTTATGTTGCTGCCCTTTTGAGGCACTTTGTTTTACCTTTATTAAAGTTGGTTTGTTTATCAGATTGCATGTCTTTCTTGATGATTTTATTGTGGTTGTGAGGGGAGCGGTTGTGGTACCCCTTTTTTAGTACCGTAGTTAAGAAGGATGGTTTGTGGCACATGTGTGAATTATTTTTAAGTTTGTGGACTTTTTCGAAACTTAGCTTATTAAGTCAGGTAGAGCCATTCTAGTGTGTGAGTGTATGCGAGATCAACTAGACGTTAGCATAATTGAAACAAGACATGAGATAAGGAAAACTTTCGCAAAAAAAGTAGAAGCTATTTGAGCAGATTTGTATACAGTATTGGCGAATGTGGTACCTTGAATTGCTCGGGGAGGCGGTCATGAGATGATATTGGATTAGCCATCAAGTGGTAGCACATCGTTGTATTCTTTGGGAATGCAAGTGAGTAGTAATGGTGCTGGTACCTCTTATGCGTATACACAGCCTGGCCTGACATTTTATAGTGGATAAACTTTAAAATCCGTGATAAGGCAAAAATAGGTTGTCATTTTTATTAATACCGTAGATGTAGATGGTGCTGTTATAGCGCATTACAAGTAGAAAGGATGCGATCTGCTCCACTGCTAATTTACATAGTGGAGAGCATGTCATCCATAAAAGCAAAATGAAACACTCTTATTAGCCCTAGGTTGGTGATGAGTAGGTCATGCTGGGGGGGGGGGGGGGGAGAGGAGGCAAGCCGCAACGCTGGTAGAGGGATGTCACCTGGAGAGACGAGGAGGTACCTAATGGATGTCAGTGCTTGATTGGGTACCACTCCCTCTACTAGCCATGGGTCGCTTGGTCTTGGTTACTAGTAGTACTGATGAAGGTACTGAGTATTTCATGGGTGCGGGAGGGGCGTCCTTGAAAAGTGGTGAGGCAATACGTGCTAGGGTAAACAACAACTAGGATAGTGTATGAACCTTCCTATTTGGAGCCGAGAGTACCATCCACTCTCTTATGGGTTGCGTATGTGACATTTTTGAGGACTAAACTGCCAGGGCAGAAAGAGTGTGGATTAACAAGTTGGTCATAGTAGCATGACATCCGTTGTTGGTAGATGGCAAGATGTTGTTGGGCATGAGTGCATTTTTCCTAAAGAAAATCCACGCTAATGGCATGAAGTTCCATACTCTTGTTGAGATCAAAGCTGGCGACGCGATGCGTCTAGAGGGTCACATCCATGGGTGCAATTGCCTCGAAGCCAAATGCTAAGGAGAAAGGCGTTTCTCTGGTGGAGGTCCTTTGGGTCATATGGTATGCCTAGAGGTCCACGTTGAGGTGTTCTATCGACTCCTCCTTAACGGGGCTGAGCTTTTTCTTAATGGTCTATTTCAAGATCTTGTTGATAGTTTCTACCTGCCTATTGGCGTAGGGGTGTGCCAGGGAAGCGAACCGGTTATTGATATCATGTGTTGCACAGAATTCCTTGAAACATGATTTATCAAACTACCTCTCATTATCGATGATGATGGTATGAGGTACTCCGAAGCAGCAGATGATGCTCTTCCAAATAAAGTTTTGGATTTGATGTTTGGTGATGGCCGTGAGCACCTTGGCTTTGGCCCACATGGTGTAATAATCAACGAATACCACTGTATATCCGTTCTCTTTGTTCCTGGGTGGCATTGGGCCAATTAGTTCTAGCCCCCATTGTGGGAATGGCCAGGACCCAATCATGTTAGTTAGAGGTTCTGTCAGTTGGCAAGGTATGAGAGAAAAATATTGACATGGTTTGCAAGTGCGGGCGATAGTCTGGGGATCGATCTGCATAGTGAGCCAAAAATATCCTTAGCGCATTGCTCTAGATACCATGGATTGTCTAGAGGAGTGGTTACCACAAATTCTTTTATGGATATATCAAAGCACAGTAGGCCCTGCTAAGGAATAATGCATCGTAGTAAGGGTGTGGAGAATCCTCGCTTGTAAAGCTGTCTTGAGATGAGGCAGTGATGGAAGAAGCGGATTTTTCTATGCTTGGCTTCGATCAGATCGGCAGGCAAGGTACGTTCTGTAAGATATGTGATGATGAGGGTTATCTAGTACGTGCTACCTAGAGACGGAGAGTGTTGTAGATGGTACATTGGTGATGTTAGGTTCCTTGAGATACTTGATGGGCGTCGAGTGCTTGATATCCGATGAAAGGGTAATGGCTAGGCGTGCTAGTGTGTTGGCTCTTTCATTCTCAGCCCTAAGTATCTGGAGTACTAAGTACTTTTTGAATCAAACAAGTAGCTGTTTTACCATGACCACTTATGTAGACATGTTGGTATCCTGTGCTTGGAAATCTTCAGTGATTTGTCCAACGACGAGATGCAAATTGCTATGAACGTGCAGGGAGCTTGCCATCAAGGCCTTATATTTGGCCACATTGTTTGAGGCGAAGAAGGTGAAGCACATGGCGCATGACCTTCGGGGGAGATCAGGACTAGGCTGGCACCACAACTGCTTTTTATAACGACCCAACTCCCTTAGCATGATATTGTCCGCTTTGGGCCTAGCCTTCACGGTTTTGTTTCTGGGAACTCAAGTGAAACTTTTCAATAAGTCACCCCATCTTGTGATTGCACCAGCTCAAACTCGTTTAACTTTGGAGTTCCAACCAAACCCAAAGCTAGTGAGCTCCTAAAAGGTCTCGTACTAGATAGACACATGCCCACACATATAAGACACTTTATCTTTCCTTCCCTGAGCGATGTGGGATTGCTCATCGTTCTTCCTAAGACACAGGTCTTACAATCCATCGCCTTGGGGGCCCAATTTCATCAATGGCTCATTTGTAGTCGGGCTATGGTACTATTCAGTCACGACCCGACTACCCTAGCACAATATTGTTCGCTTTGGGCCCAGCCTTCACGGGTTTTTTCTGGGAAGTTACGTGAAACTTCCCAGTAGGTCACCCATTCTGGGATTGTACTAGCCCAAACTCGCTTAAATTTGGAGTTCCAACCAGAGCCAAAGACAAGGAGCTCTCAAAAGGCATTGTGCTAGATAGATACGTACCCACATATATAATGAACTTCACCTTTCCTTCCCCTAGCGATGTGGGATTGCTCACTGTTCTTCCTAAGACACGGGTTTTACACTCTTGTTGGAGGCCTTGTCCACATAAAACTCCTAGACAAGGTATTTTTGATCATCACGTTCAGAAACGTTCTTGAGTTTCTCTGATAGATGTTGGTAAGTCTCATGGGGGAGGTACCCAATCATGAACTATACTAGGACTTGTGCCTTCAACGTGGGCCTACTCTTGTATTGGATGTCGAACTCACCCAATTTGATTGACCATTTGATTAATATTCTGGAAGTTTCTAGGCACTAGAATACTTGCCGCAGTGGGGTGCGTGTTAAGACCTCAATGGTATGCGGTTGGGAATAGGGGCGAAGCTTTCGACCCAAGCCATTAAGGCTAGTGCGAGCTTCTCAATGGATGGGCGCTTGGTCACGGCGCCTGTGAGAGCTTTGAAGATGTAATAGGTAGGGTGTTGTTCTGTTTCTTCAATGTGCGTAAGGACTGAGCCGACCACGTGGGGGATAGTTGCAAGATACAAAGAAAGTACTTCGCCTGCTATAAGCTTGGAAATGATAGGTGGTTCCCTAGGGACTTTTTCAGACTTTTGAAGACTGTATTACATTCGTCGTCCTATGTTATGGTTCGACATGAGCCCTTAAGGGCTTTGAAGAAGGGGAGGCAACGGTATGTGGATCGGCAAATGAACTTGTTAAGGGCAGCTATCTGGCTTGTTATGCACGGAACCTCTCTCTTTGTGACAGTTCCTTCAGTTTAATAAGAGCTTTGATCTTTTCTAGGTTTGCTTCGATTCCGCTGTGGCTCACCATGAAACCCAAAAACTTGCCCAACCCTACCCCGAAAATACACTTGGCAGGATTCAACTTCATGTTATACTTGTTCAGGATGGAGAATGTTGTAGCCAGATCCTCAACATGTTGCCCCATCTTCGTTCTTTTTGCCAGCATATCGTCCATATATACCTAAACAGCCTTTCCTAAGTGTGCATCAAACATCTTGTTCACGAGGCACTGTTCACATATACTTGCATTTTTTAGACCCAAGTGCATAATGTTGTAGTAGTATAGCCCTTTGTAAGTGATGAATGCTATTTTTTCTTGGTCACTTGGGGAAGCTATCTTTTGGGGTATGCTTTGTTGAGGTCTGTGAAATCAATGCACATCCTCCGCTTGTCCTTAGTCTTCTTGACCATTACTACATTTGATACCCATATTGGGTAGGTGGATTCACGAATAAATTCGATGGTTTTGAGCTTCTCTATCTTCTCTTTCATGGCGTTGTACCGTTCTACGTTGTACGATCATATTTTCTATGCAGGGGCCAAGTTTGGGGGCTAAAGTTGAGTCGGTGAGTGATGGCTTTAGAGTTTAGGAGAGGCATGTCTGAGAAGGGCCATGCAAAATTGGTGATGTTTGCTCGCAAGAATCAAACCAATTATGTATGTGTGCTTGGTGATAGATTGGTGCCGATCTTTGCTTTCCTTTTGGGGATTCCTCAGAGATGGAGATTTCTTCTACTTTTTCTATGGGTTGTGGGTGGAAGCTTAGGAACTGTTCTCTTGGGTCCAATTCTAATGCTTTAGGTGGCAAGATACTACACTCTCCTTTCTCGGAGCTAACAATTACCATGGCTTCTGGTGTCCTTATCCTCATTATTGTGGTAAAACATGTGCGGGCTGAGGGTTGATCCCCTCAAACTAACCCTACCCCTTCAGTCATGGGGAATTTCATTAGGAGCATGCAGTAGCTTACGATTGCATCCAGCTCCCAGTCTACTCAAAATCATGTTGTATGATGAGGTACAATGTAATGACCCGTCCCGAATTTTGGGATTAGATTAGTGACTAATCAAGATTAGTGAGGTTAATCCGTGATTAGTGGGCGAAATCGGACGAACGATGCAAAATAACCGTTTTGCCCCTGGTCATGGGAAAAACGTTGACTTTTCGTTCAGGCGGTCAAATGGACTTTGACCGATGACTGTGACATAGTTCGGGACATCACGAGTTCATAGACAGGTGGCACGTTCGATTCTGACATTCGAGGAAAAAGTTACGACATTCAGAAGTTCAAGGGTACTTCGGTAATTTGGTTAAAAATGGTCGAATATTTGACTTTTGGAATAGGAGGTCCAATGGCCGAGGGCCGAGGACCGTTACGTAGATCGGGAAGATACGAATCCATAGATAGGCGGCACGTCGAAATCGGACTTCGAACGGGAGAGTTATGGGTCACGAAAGTTCAGTTTCACTATGCACGTATATCGAGGCGATGATTTGGTGGCATATTCTGATTGATCAGATATTTAGGTGGGACCCATGGATGAGTGACAAGTGTCACTCATCCCATTGGCCCAACCCCCCTAAATTGTGGATCTATACTAATTAATTATTATTATTTTATTAGTTTATAATTTAATCCACCCACCACTAAATCCTAACCCTCCATCTCATCTAGCCTATCAATCTACACCATCAATTTCCCCTTCCCTCTCATCATATAACATCTCTTCTTTGTTCTTCAAACAAACCCGAAACACTTCCCCCCTCCATTCTTCATTTTCTTCCTTCCACAAGCAAGCACCACACGAACCACCTCAAACCATGAACCTCAGTGCTCGTGTGTGTGACCGTGAGAGAGTGAAATGAAGGACGGTGAGGGAGAGCCACGTCGGTGGCCACGGAGGGGAAAACCTGAAACCTTGGGTAAGTGTTTTGAAAATTCAAGTATGAGTTTTAGGGAGTCTTAGGTGATTCTAATAATGGAAATGGGTTTCTGGGGACCTTAGGAGAAGCTTGGGATGGTTTTCGAGTGCTTGGACGACCGGGAAGCACGACGGGTGGAGGATGCAGCCGCCGTCACCATAGTTGAACATGGAGGTATGGTTTTCACGGTTGTTCTTATGTTTTTAATAGTTAAAAAGATAGGAAATAAGATTAGGAAGCTTTAGAAATCAAAATGGGAAAGAATGGACTGGAACTGAACAAGTTATAGCATTGAACTGGTCCAGACCGGTTCGGTCGGTTCAAACCAGTCAGACCGGGTTCGACCAAGGTAGAAGATGAACAGTGCACCGCGTGTGGGCTTCACGCCCAGCCGCTTGCGGCGGCGTGTGGGGGCACGTGGTGGGTCCAATGGGGAAACCTTCAACACGTGAAATCTTCTATTCGATGCAACGAACATTCTGGGACCGGTTTCGTGTCGATCAGACACCGTCTCGATAATGTTCGGGGCATCAGAAGGTTTAGGTTTGGGATTTAAAATAGTTAAAAATTCGAAAAAATTACGGGGCTTCAATGAGAGATTAATAAGGTAGTTAGTAACCCTATAGATTGATTTGGACAGGTTTGGGAGTCCCGGTGACTACGATTTGCCCGGTGAGGATTACGACTCGCAAATCGAGGCGGCAGCTTAGGCCGGTCTGTGAGTGAACCTTGATTTCTAAACTGTTATGCATGCATAAATGTTTTTTATGGATTATGAATGTGATTCTATGATGTTGATTTGGATATTGGTGAATTATATGGTTTCAAGCATTTCGAGGCGTTTTACGTGCTTGCATGTAAATCGAGGTTTTCAGTTTTACTCTGATTTTCCGTACTTATGGTTTTGGATTTGAAAAGGTAAACTCGGGTTAGACACCCATTTGTTTTGGAAATACTCGGACTCGAAGTCTCTTTTAGTTACGTTCTTGGGCCGGAGGCCCAATCGGTTCTTAAATTGATTTCGGATTTGGGAATATGGAATCGGGCATGAGACCCATTTGAGTTACGAACTCCCGGAGTTGAGGTCCATTTGATTTAATGAGGCATCAGGCCAGAGGCCCAGTTGGTTTACGAATCGGGCTCGGAGCCTAGTTGACTTACGTATCGGGCACGAGGCCCATTTGGTTTACTATATCAAGCGCGAGGCCCATTTAGTTACGATATCGGTCACAAGGCCCAGTTGGTTTGCGAATTGGGCCTGAGATCCAATTTGTATGTGGATTCGGGCTTAGGGCCGAGTTATGTTATAAGGTTGTGATTTCGATTTAGGGAACCACAAATGGATTTACGGTTCATGACGGTTTATGAGAACTGGCAAGAACCCCTGAAAGGATTTACGGTTCATGAAGGTTTATGGGAACCGCCATGAACCCTTGAAAGGTTTTTATGGTTCATGACGGCTTATGGGGGCCGGGCATGAATCCTTGAAAACTTTAAAGAATGATTTCAAAATGTTTTTTTCGTATGCCATCCTTTATATATGATTGTCTCCTCCGGGGAGGGTCGTTGGCCTGGGTGCACCCCGAAGTAGTCACGGAGCACTAACTGAGTGGAGTCGCCCCCAGTTGGGTTCCTTACTCTCAGAAAGGCCATGGTTCGTAACCTTCAGGGAGGGTCATTGGTCTACGGACATTGACCTGGGTGGACCCTAGAGAGACTTGGGTTTGAGATCCCGGGTAGTACGCGCGTAGCTCTAGATACCGTGACAGGTTTGGTGATATGAAATATATAGATGAACATGATTTCAAATGGTTTGGGAAATTGTATTTTATGATGATAAATGGATTTGGGCTGAGATCCCACATATGGCTATTACGTTCTAGATTTCTGTATATGGATTTGGGCTGAGATCCCATATATGTTTACTATGTTATGGTTTTCTATAAATGGTTTTGGGCAGGAGCCCGTATGGATATGGTTGTTTAAACATATGTGATTGGATAAATAGTTTTACTATGCATACATGCTTTTTAGTGAAGGGTATAAAGGTCTTTATAAAATGTGTTTACGAAACTTATTACTTTTTGTCCACTCACAGTCTTTCTGTTTTCAATACCCTTCAGGTTGGATACGGTACGGACTGTAGCAGAGACCGAGATATCACATACCTCCTCCGGATCCTTGCGTACTCTGGAAGCCTTCGGTTTAAAGGTTTTGAATTATCCCTTGTCTGACACTTCGTGTCAGACGGGAGCATGGCACATCCCGTGTTAATCCCGGGGGGATTGGGATGGGTCGTGTCAACATGGTATCAAAGCGGGGTTGTCTCTATTTGAGCAATTGTATAGCTCTTGGAATGATGCGCAGGTCGAGGATGTGATGTCTCAATGGGCTACAGTTCGTTATCAACCTGATAGTTAGGATACCGGTACGATAGTTAGTAGTATTGAATCGTGGTTCGTTTTGGTTCGGTACTCGAAGTCGAGGTTGCCATAGTTCTATCGAGGTTGGCAGTATGAGACCCTAAGATAGGATGAATGTAACAGTACTTTAGAGTTGTGATCGTGTGACAGTTAGTTGGGATCGTCTTTCACGATGTCATAGGATCGGTTCCGACGACTGGTTAGGAGTTATGACCATTCAATGGTCGGATCTTGTTGAGTTAGGTGGCTATGCTGCTGAGGGTATCCGGGTTCGAGAAACCCTAGTTGGACTGACAGTAAGATTGGATTGACTTCCATACGATGTTAGGACCGAATGGTCAGTCAGATTGTGGATTATACTGCTTTCTGCAGTTGGGTTCAGAGGAACCACAGGGTGTGAAATTGGAACCCCAGGTAGGTAGTGATAGTGGAACCCTAAGGTAGGGTGTATGGTTCGGAAAGGTGAGTTGGCAAGTGGTTTGACTTTGGCGATTTTTTGGAGTCGAGACCGTTGGTCGGTCTAGTCATGTCAGCTTTAGTGATGGGACTGCACTTCGCAGTCAAGGTTGTAGTAATCGGTTAGACCTAGTTGGTTGTCGTGCTACTTAGTTGTGATGGATAATTGGTGCAATTAAGGTCAGGAACGACCTGGTAGACGACATTGGTTGAGTCGAGTTATGACTGGTTAGAGTTTGGTTGGACAGGTTACCAGGGTTGGTACTTGTCCATGGAATCCTGGAGTAGGGATACAGAGTGGTTAGTACAGGTGATTGATTCTATTGGATGCGGTGTCTAGATTGTGATGTCTGGTGGTTAGGTCTGCACGAGTCTGTGGCAGACACTATTGCCGAGAGTGGTTGTAGTTGTGGTTGTTGGGAAACGGGGACATTCAGGGAATTTTTCTTTTTATCGTATGAGATGTCAGGGTGACGGTACCCAGAGTTGTTGGGCACGATGGAGGCAGAGTTTCTCCAAAACGAGCAGAGGTTCGGAGTCGTCGCTCGGTATGAGCGGAGATCCAGGGTTGTATGTTTTGCACACGGTGTGCTAATGTTAGTGTGCTAATTCGGAGGTTAGGACTGATACTTGTGTCGGTGCTAGTGTTGGGGATTGTGCTGATGCTGGGGTTAGTGCAGGTGATGATAATGTGTGATGACACTAGTGTGGATGCTTGTGTGCTGGTGTTGTTGTTGGTACTGATGCTGAGGTTAGTGTGATGGTGCTGGTGCCAGTGATCGTACTGACGATGAGTCACGAGTCGGGATGTGACTCCATCGAGATGGGCATTTGTTCGGTATCTGTGGTTCGGGAGTGGATCACGGATAGTGATGGGATGGATTGGATCCAACAGTGGATGTGATGATTTGGGACTCTAACCCAACCGTGATTGAGACAACTGAACATGTCCATAGTCAGTCTGACGATGTGGTGATTGGACGAAATGGTATAAACGGATAGGCGAGATGGGGTACCAAGTTCTCTTGGTTAGGGACACGTGGTTGATGTCAGAGTATGTTGTTTCCAATCTAGTTGGAACTTCGGAATCGAGAGAGGTTGCGATTGAGGTGACGAGAAGAGTGCGGGTTTTCCGCATTGATAATGGGTATTTCGAAGTCATTAGGGTGACTTCTCAGGTTCTGCCATGGTAGATGTTGATTGTTGTCACCAGTACGTTGATCGTGTATTGGTTGGTGGACCCGGGATTTGCCTTGGGTCATCAGGAGGAGTTGGGTATATCGAAGTTAGGTGAATGAGATTTCTCATTTTCTGCTTGGTGGTAGACGATGTTGGGTTACATGGCGTGGTGAGTGCATCGAGTTTGGTTGCATTCACGTAGGATGGATTTTTTTGTCATTGTCTTGGATCATCCTTGATTTTCCTAGGTGGAATGCCAAGGATCGATACGAGGTAATTGGAGAGAACCCACAGTCTCGGCATGTCTCGTCGTTGACTGATCTGTTTAGATGTAGGAATTGATTGAGGAGTGATATGACTGACAAAGGATTCAAGAGGGTGTAAAACCCTAGGTTAAGATTTAGGTGGATTGTTAGCTGAGTGAGCAAGTGTGGATCCACCTAGGATCGTGATATGGATTAGGATTTTGATATTGAAGACTTTGGACGTCGTGACAATTGAGGATCGTGACGTTTATGGTCGTGTGACGTAGTGATGCATCTGGATCGTGATCTTGATGGTCCAGATATGTGGAGAGTTCATTTATATTACTTGGATGTTTGAGTTGAGGATGATGGGACTGAACTTCTTTTCGAAGTGAATCCCATACAGTATATTACACGGACGAGTAAGTTTCCGATGAGGTCGGATTTTGTCAGCCTTAGAGATGTGTGGATATTGTGATTGGCTTTCTTATGAAGTCAATCGAACGTATTGAGGTAATTGTTTGAGCAGGTAACCGAAAGGTTCGGAATTGGTGCGTCTCGGTAGACGAGAACGAGATTTCAGGTTTTGGAATCGGATTTCAGGACGACGATTCAGGATTCGATTTTGGAACTTAAAAGTGGATTTCTGGATTTGGGTTCGGAATGGTTATTCCGAGTGCTAGCTTACGGAATGATGATTTCATATTCGGATTTGGAAATGGACGATGGGTTGGAGTTTCGATCTGTCTAATACTGGATTAGATAGATGGACTCCAGACTAGAAACGTGATTGGCTACGACCTAGGTTGTGGTTGTTGTTGTTGTTGTTGTTGTTGTTGTCGTCGTTGTTGTTGTAGGACTGGTTGATGGATAGATGTAAGTACCTTGTACGTGGTTTGAGGTACGATACCAGGCAGACTTGTGGTGCCTGGTGACTGTATTTAGGATATACCCGAGGTACGTTGGTGAGCGTGTTGGTAGTCGGCTTAGTTCCGATACCATTAGATTAGTCGAGGACGTGGACTAGACATTGGATACCGTGCACGGGGTCATAGTGTTTCTGATGGGTCCAGTTACACGTTGGTCGAGTGAAATATTTGTAAGTGTATACTTAGGTTGAGTAAGTTGGTGGTTAGGGTAACCACAAGTAAGTATGGTGTTAGTTATCGACTGGCGACTGTCAAGTGGTGACAGATTGTCGAATGTGTCAACGTGGATCGATGAGTGAGGTCTGGTGACTCCCAGTGAGAGCAGGCATCAGGATAGATTGGTAATTAAAGAAGGAACCGTCAAGTTGTTCGTGTGAATGAAATAGTAGATCTGACAAGTGCTTAGCTCATAGGATACTCAGGCTGCTCTGATACTAACAAGTGGTGTTAGTTCGAAACGTACGATTACTGTCATTCGACGTGGTCGAACGTATTCGATGTGACGTGAGTATTAGTGGAACGTCTGGGTGCAGACAAGTTTTGTGCTGGCTAGTGGGTGTACTAGTGTACACGTGTTGTGAGATCGATTTGCTTTCCACATAGTGGATGTGGAATCAGGATAGATGGAATTTCGAGGACGAAATTAATGAAGGAGGGAAGGTTGTAACGACCCGTCCCGAATTCCGGGATTAGATTAGTGACTAATCATGATTATTGAGGTTAATCCGTGATTAGTGGGCGAAATCGGACGAACGATGCAAAATGACCGTTTTACCCTGGTCGTGGGCAAAACGTTGACTTTTTGTTCAGGCTGTCAAACGGACTTTGACCGATGACTATGATGTCGTTCGGGACGTCACAAGTTCATAGACAGGTGGTACGTTCGATTCCGACATTCGAGGAAGAAGTTGCAACGTTTGGAAGTTCAAGGGTACTTTCGTAATTTGGTTAAAAAGGGGCAAATAGTTGACGTTAGGACTGGGAGGTTCGATGGGCGAGGGCTGAGGATCGTTAAGTAGATCGGGACGATACGAATCCATAGACAAGTGGCACGTCAAAATTGAACTTCGAACGGGAGAGTTATGGGTCACGGAAGTTCAGTTTCACTATGCACGTATATCGAGGCGATGATTAGGTGGCATATTCTGATTGATCAGATATTTAGGTGGGACCCATGGATGAGTGACAAGTGTCACTCATCCCATTGGCCCAACCCCCCTAAATTGTGGATCTATACTAATTAATTATTATTATTTTATTAGTTTATAATTTAATCCACCCACCACTAAATCCTAACCCTCCATCTCATCTAGCCTATCAATCTACACCATCCATTTCCCCTTCCCTCTCATCAGATAACATCTCTTCCCTGTTCTTCAAACAAACCCGAAACACTTTCCCCCTTCATTCTTCATTTTCTTCCTTCCACAAGCAAGCACCATACGAACCACCTCAAACCATGAACCTCAGTGCTCATGTGTGTGACCGTGAGAGAGTGAAATGAAGGACGGTGACGGAGAGCCACGGCGGTGGCCACGGAGGGGAAAACCCGAAACACTTTCCCCCTCCATTCTTCATTTTCTTCCTTCCACAAGCAAGCACCACACGAACCACCTCAAACCATAAACCTCAGTGCTCATGTGTGTGACCGTGAGAGAGTGAAATGAAGGACGGTGACGGAGAACCACGGCGGTGGCCACGGAGGGGAAAACCCGAAACACTTTCCCCCTCCATTCTTCATTTTCTTCCTTCCACAAGCAAGCACCACACGAACCACCTCAAACTATGAACCTCAGTGCTCATGTGTATGACCGTGAGAGAGTGAAATGAAGGACGGTGACGGAGAGCCACGGCGGTGGCCACGGAGGGGAAAACCTGAAACCTTGGGTAAGTGTTTTGAAAATTCAAGTATGAGTTTTAGGGAGTCTTAGGTGATTCTAATAATGGAAATGGGTTTCTGGGGACCTTAGGAGAAGCTTGGGATGGTTTTCGAGTGCTTGGACGGCCGGGAAGCACGACGGGTGGAGGATGCAGCCGCCGTCACCATAGTTGAACATGGAGGTATGGTTTTCACGGTTGTTCTTATGTTTTTAATAGTTAAAAAGATAGGAAATAAGATTAGGAAGCTTTAGAAATCAAAATGGGAAAGAATGGATTGGAACTGAACGAGTTATAGCATTGAACTGGTCCAGACCGGTTCGGCCGGTTCAAACCAGTCAGACCGGGTTCGACCAAGGTAGAAGATGAACAGTGCATCGCGCGTGGGCTTCACGAGCAGCCGCTTGCGGCGGTTCGTGGGGGCGCGTGGTGGGTCCAATGACAAGACCCATCCCAATTCCACTGGGACCACCCGCGGACGTGTCCCGCTCCCGTCTGACAACGACTCCAAACATACCAAAAATACCCTTAAATAAAAACTAGATGCTTCAAATTAAATAAATAACATGCACAACATTGTTCAGAGTGATAGCTGTCAGACAAGGGATAGTACAATACAAAATGTGAGCACAAAAGTCAGAGTACATTATTCGGTGCTCAACCTACCCACTGGGGGTGTAAGGTGCACATCGACTAAACTAAGCCTTTTCTTCCTCCTCCGGATCCTCCTCTAATTCCGTGTCACGGCCTGGAGGGGTCAGTAAAACATTTAAAGAGTGAGTGGGCCGAAAATAAACAGTTTATAAATCAATTTCATAATAAAGTAAATCATAAGGTTTTACCCCTCCGTTTTTCCAAATATTGCATGCATTGAAAACATAGTATCATAATGAAATCACAACCACAGAATCATATAATAATCGAAAGGAAAAACCAACATATTAGTGCACTGTAAAACCCAACCCAAATGATGTCACATTTCTAAGGCTACGCGTTGCCACTCAGGGTCTCACACCCAAGACTCCCCTAGGTACATCAGTGCCCGGTATCCCGGTCACTGCCCGAGGTATACGAACATACCTTCTTGAGAGTAAGCAACCCAAAGGGGGTTAACTCCACTCAGTCAGTGCCCCGTGACTACTCCAGGGTCCACCCGGGCTAACGACCCTCCCTGGAGGAGACAAGATAGAAATGTAAGAAGTACAGTACAATAACAATATAGTTTACCCTGTGTCCCCCCGACACCCCTGAACACATTCCACATATAATCCAGATGGGTCTCATGCTCAAAACATCATAATAAGTAATATAAACAGTTCATATAGTACTCATCTAAATCATAAGTGGAAATAGTAAAACAGTTTATGCATGCAAGCCTTTTATAAATCAAATAGCCCACTCACACTCGGTCCCCGCTGCTCAACAACCGTTAAAACTTGTATTAACATATCCGAGAGTCACTAAAGGACCCTACTACTTCAATAATAAAACCCTAGAACAGATCCGTCCCGAAAACATAGCCCGTGCACTATTCTCGAGGCTTTAAACCCCATTTTGACCATCCTAATGATCTCCGTCGACACGAAACCACCGCCATTGGATCCGTATCGTCGAAACCTTGAAAATGGTACCGGCCCCACTAAAAATACTGTTCACACGCGCCCCCACGTGCCTGGTCAACTCGTTGGTCAAAACTGCTACAGTGTCGTTGACGTCAGCATGATGTCACTGCTGGCATCAGCATGACGTCATCTCTGACACATGTCAGAGGACATGTGTCATGCACTGATTGGCCCCTGGTCTGACAATCTCTGACATGATGACATCATCATGACGTCAGCAGTGACGTTAGTATGATGACGTCATCAATTCTACAGTACCGGGTCAACCCGGATTCTGAAACAGGATCGTCGTTGACCCGCGGCTTGACCCATTCCCAGAATCCATCTTCGGCCACCATTTTCGACAGGGTTTGTTCCTAAAGGGTCGTCTAGGTCTATTCTATGGATCTAAGGCCTCAAAAACGGAAGAAAACGGTGAGATCCATACCTGGTTTTGAAGAAAAGTCACGGCTTTACTCCGGTTGTCTTCTCCGGCTACCTCGTCGGTGTTTCAGCATCCAAGCAGCTCTCTCGAGCTCGTTATCGATCCTAGAACATACCTCAGTAAGGAGAATCGAGCCCTAGACGTTAAAATGGATCGTTTTGAAATAAGGATGGAAAATTGTTCTCTCGGGTTTTGGGAGTTACCTCCGCCGTGTCGCCGCTGTGGCCTGTGTCGGATTTCTCGACGTCGTCCTGGGTTCCTCACGGTTCTATCTGGAGCTCGGTTCAAGTCGAGAGGATGATGGGAGGTGGTGCGGGTTCCTTGGATCCGTGTCCTCTGTTTCGGTTCTGGGGATTCTCTGGGTTTTCAGGCAGGGAGGAAGGAAGATGGAGGTTGGTGGTGCACGGTGGAGCTGGAGAGGATGATGGTGGTGCAGGTGGTGGTCGTCTGGTTGTGAGAAGGGCGATCGGTTTGAGTGTTTGTGCAGAGAGAATTCGTACAGGGTTGTTCACGATGAAGGAATGAATGTGTGTGTTGTGAGACAGAAGGAAATCGTGCATGAGAAGGAGAAAAGCAGATGAAATGGATGGCCTGGATGTGTTTGGGCAGAGAAATCAATGGCTGGGTTTAATTGAAGGATAATATAATATTAAAAAATGGACCAATAGGTTTATACGCCTACTTTATTGGAATAGTGATCACTTGGATGAGTGACACTTGTCATTCATCCGATGGCTCAGTTTAAAATTAGGGTTTTGCATGGATTCCAATAATAAATTAATATTTAATCGTTTTGTCCTCGGTTCTTAATTTCCGCTAAAACGCTTCCGTGACCATAACTTTTTCATACTAACTCCGATTTCGGCGTGCCGCCTATCTACGGATTCGTGACGTCCCGATCTACGTCATAGTCATGGGTAAAAGTCCAGATTATTTCCAAGGTCAAAAGTCAAAGTTTCCCCCATTCAGGGGCAAAATAGTCATTTTATAATAAAATATTATTAATCGCGGTTCGGGTCGTTACATCCAATGGGGAAACCTTCAACACGTGAAATCTTCTATTCGATGTAACGAACATTTTGGGACTTGTTTCTTATCGATCGGACACCATCTCGATAATGTTCGGGGCATCAGAAGGTTTAGGTTCAGGATTTAAAATAGTTAAAAATTCGGGAAAATTATGGGGCTTCAATGAGAGGTTAATAAAGTAGTTAGTAGCCCTCTAGATTGATTTGGACAGGTTTGGGAGTCCCGGTGACGACGATTTGCCCGGTGATGCTTACAGCACGCAAATCGAGGCGGCAATTTAGGGCATTATGTGAGTGGACCTTGATTTCTAAACTGTGATGCATGCATAAATGTTTTATATGGATTATGAATGTGATTCTATGATGTTGATTTGGATATTGGTGAATTATATAGTTTCACGCATTTCGAGGTAATTTATGTGCTTGCACGTAAATCGAAGTTTTCAATTTTACTCTGATTTTCCGTACTTACGATTTTGGAAATAGTTTAATGAAATGGTTTTGGATTTGAAAAGGTAAACTCGGGTTCGAGACCCATTTGTTTTGGAAACCCTCGAACTTGAAGTCCCTTTTAGTTACGTTCTCGGGCCAGAGGCCCAGTTGGTTTACAAATCGGGCTCGGAGCCCAGTTGACTTTCGTATCGGCAGAAGGCCCATTTGGTTTACTATATCAGGCGCGATGCCCATTTAGTTATGATATCGAGCACGAGGCCCAGTTGGTTTGCGAATCGGGCCTGAGGTCCAATTTGTATGTGGATTCCGGCTTAGGGCCCAGTTATGTTTTAAGGTTGTGATTTCAGGTCAAGGACCCACAAATGGATTTACGGTTCATGACGGTTTATGGGAACCGGCATGAACCCCTAAAAGGATTTACAGTTCATGATGGTTTATGGGAACCGCATGAACCCTTGAAAGGTTTCTATGGTTCATGACGGCTTATAGGGGCCAGGCATGAATCCTTGAAAAGTTTAAAGAATGATTTCAAAAGGTTTTTTCGTATGCCATCCTTTATATATGATTGTCTCCTCCGGGGAGGGTCGTTGGCCTGGGTGCACCCCGGAGTAGTCACGGAGCACTAATTGATTGGAGTCTTCCCCAGTTTGGGTTCCTTACTCTCAGAAAGGCCATGGTTCGTAACCTCCAGGGAGGGTCATTGGTCTATGGACATTGACCTGGGTGGACCCTGGAGAGACTTGGGTTTGAGATTCCGGGTAGCACGCGCTTAGCTCTAGATACCGTGATAGGTTTGGTGATATGAAATATATGGATGAACATGATTTCAAATGGTTTGGGAAATTGTGTTTTATGATGATAAATGGATTTGGGCTGAGATCTCACATATGGCTATTATGTTCTAGATTTCTGTAAATGGATTTGGGCTGAGATCCCACATATGTTTACTATGTTATGGTTTTCTGTAAATGGTTTTGGGCAGGAGCCCGTATGCATATGGTTGTTTAAACATATGTGATTAGATACATGGTTTTACTATGCATGCATGCTTTTTAGTGAAGGGTATAAATGTCTTTATAAAATGTGTTTACGAAACTTATTACTTTTTGTCCACTCACAGTCTTTCTGTTTTCAATACCCTTCAGGTTGGATACGGTGCAGACTGTAGCAGAGACCGAGATATCACATATCTCCTCCGGATCCTAGCGTACTCTTGAAGCCTTCAGGCTAAAGGTTTTGAATTATCCCTTGTCTGACACTTCATTTTAGACGGGAGCATGACACATCCCGTGTTAATCCCGGGGGGATTGGGATGGGTCGTGTCATACAATCGGTGATCACAATATTCGTGTTGATGCTTGCCTGCACGAGGAAGGTACCTAATGTTAGCGTGAGGTGCATGTTCCCGAGAGGTGGACGCTGGCACTCCCGAAGGCGACTAGCGAGGGTGCTGAGATTGAGAGCGGTGGTGTTAAGCCAATTTTCTCGAATATGGACATGAAAAAGATATTGGTTGAACTTCCACCGTCATCCAGTGTCAGGACCCGTCCCAAATCCCCTGGGATTAACGTGGGACGCGCCTGATCCCGTCTGACACGAAGTGTTAGACCAGGGAAAATTCCGAAACTAGCCCTCACTGGGCTTCCAGAGCACGCCAGGATCGTAGGAGGAGGAGTGTGATGTCTCATCTCTGCTACAGCCCGTATCTGCGATCAACCTGAAGGGCATTAAAACATCAAAAGTCGTGAGTGGACAAAATAATATTTTAATAAAAACATTTTCGCATAAAGACATTTATGCCCTTCATTAAAAGCATATGCATGCATTCAAAAACCGTTTATCAAAACGTTCATAAAACCATTTGTCAAACATTCTCAAAACCTTTCCAGGGTTCATGCCTGGTTCCCATAAACCGTCATGACCCATAAAAACCTTTCAAGGGTTCATGCCGGTCCCCATAAATCGTCATGAACCATAAATCCATTTGGGTCCTCGACCCGAAATCACAATCTTAAAACATGGAATACGGAAATCAAATCAATAGGGACTCAGCCCCAATTCATGTCACGTGGGTCTCAGCCCAAAACCATTATCAGTAAAATACCAAACATCGAATACGGGGTCTCTGCCCCAAACCACTTTCTAAAACCACATACGTATCAATATACGCATAACCCATCTGAGGCACTTCCGATAAGATGCCAACTCGCGGCACACATCCCCAATATATGTCACGATATCATCTCTATACTAGTGTGCACACTACCCGGGGTCTCACTCTGAGTCTTCTCCCAAGAATCTCTATCTGGGAGGCTCAATCTCTGGATCTAGTCCGATCACATCATAAATTGTAACCCCCACTCTTGGAATGGGATCCCTATGAGGATACCCATTCTGGTCTGTGGATCGTGACTCTCCAGGTCGACGTCTGGAGGAGACCAAATAAACATATGGAAGGTTCATTCATTTTCAAACATTTTCTTTCTTTCTCAAAACACATTTCAACTGGATCTCATACCCGATTCATCTCAACAGGATTCCTCGAATCTGATTCAAATCTATTTCACAGGCCTCGGCCTAAATCCACAGTTCAATAGGGTCTCATGCCCGAATTCTCATTTCACAAACTGAACTGGGACTCAAGCCCGATGTTACAATCAACAGGGCCTCTCGCCCCATATCACAAATAACTGGGCCCTAAGCCCGAAACTATAAATCAACGGGACGTCAAGTCTGATTGTATAACTCAAATGGACCCTCGGTCTGATTCCTTGTCAAATCAAATGGACTCAAAGTCCGAGAGTTCGTAAATCAAATGGGCCTCATGCCCAAGTTCATATTTCCAAATCCAAAATCCATTTATGAAACCCTTGTTAAAAACGTAGTACGCTAAGGTACGACATAAAGTCGAAAATCTCGAAAAACGTGCAAATATGTCGATCCTAAGCTACGAAAATCAAATGCACTCAATGAATCACAAACTACTTATATAACCCCTCACTAAAGCCCCGTAATTTTTCGAAAATTCTAACTATTTTTAAACCCGAACCTAAACCTTCGGACGACCCGAACTATATCGAAACGATATCCGATTGACACGAAACTAGTCCCAAAATGTTCGTTACATCGAATATATGATTTGACATGTTGGACACTTCCCCAAAAGAGGGAGCACGCGACCTCACGCGCCCAATGATTGCACTGTGCGTGGGCCTCACGAGCGGTGTACTGTTCTTCTTCAAGCTTGGCCGAACTGGCCGGTCCGGTCCAGGCTTGTGCAGCCGGTCTAACTAGACCGGCGTGACCGGTCCAGGGTTCCCTACTCCTCATTTTTCGTCCAATATTCTCCTTTTCAATCCTAAAATTTCTATTTTGATCCTAGGAGTTTGTTTGGATGATCAAATCCACCTAAAACCCCATGGTTCAATTTTGAACCTCACGGTTCAAGCTTTTCAAAATCTTCCCAGGCTTCCTCAGCCGTCCAACCACCTTCAAACCTATCTTAGAAACATCCTATCAACCTAAAAATCAATCTCTCATCATCCTAAGTTATCCATGACGTCGAAATCAAAAGATATGAAGATTTGGGTCTAGCAGATACCTTGCTCGGGTTCATGGTCACTCGTATGGTGGCCTGCGATCCTACCCCCACTTCCATCATGTCCATCTCTTCTCTCTGTCTCCCTCAGGTGTCACCAGCCTCAGATTAGATTTAGGGGGTGTGGGGTGTGGTTGTACACAAAGGAGAAATGGGTTTCGGGTTTGGGGTTTGGGTGAACAAAGCAGGTGAAGGTGATATGCATGAATGTGTTTGAGTGTGCAATGGATGAGTGACACTTGTCACTCATCCATTGGGCCAGGGATGAAATATCTGGGGCCCACTTGAGTCCAAAAGTCTCTCGTCTCATAAAACGCGCAATAGTACTTTTGAACTTCCGTGAACCGTAACTTCTCCGTCGAACATCCGAATTTGACGTGCCGCCTGTCTACGGATTTGTATCTTCCCAATCTACGTAACGGTCCTTGGCCCTTGGCCATCGGACCTCCTGGGTCAAAAGTAAACTCTTTGCTCCTTTTCAACTAAATTACCAAAATGCCCTTGGACTTCCGATCGTCATAACTTCTTCTACGAATCTCGGAATCGAGCGTGCCACCTGTCTATGAACTCGTGACGTCAAGAAATATGTCGCAGTCATTGGCCAAAGTCCATTTGACCATCTGAATGAAAAGTCAACGTTTCACCCATTCTAGGGGCAAAATCGTCATTTCGCCCAAACGTCCGCTAATCCTCGTCTAATCCCCGATAAGCCTTGCTAATCCGTCATTAATCCTTAATTAATCCCATTAATTCGGGATGGGTCATCACATCCAGGACCCATGAGATTTCGTGGTTAGCTATCTGGGCTTTGACTAACAAAGGGTCGTCATGCATCTGTCGGGTGGCACATCCTTCATTCATCGTGAAGGTAATATGACTTGAGTCGGCCTTGCTTCAAATTTCTGGTCGCTGCGATTATTCCACTGATAGGGTATGGCTTCCTTCAATTATCTACAATTCTCGATACAGTGGTTGTAATTTCAGTGGTAGTGGCAGTAGGTGGTGTAACACCCCGGACTTCTAATAAAATGTAAATTCAAAATTTAATGTAAAATGACTATTTTGCCCCTAGTTAGGAGAAAATGATAACTTTTGATCTAGAACGCTATTTGGACTTTGACTAAGGCCGGTTACGTAGATCAAGACGTTACGAGTCTGTAGACAAGCGACACGTCAAAATCGGACGTCCGACAGGAAAGTTACGGTAACGGAAGAAATCAGGTACTATTCATATTTTTCGAGAAGTGTACAGTTGGCCATTTGTGATTGGTCTAAAATATCTGAGTTGGATCAATGGATAAGTGACAAGTGTCACTCATCCCATTGGCCCAGCCCCCCAAATGTCATGCACCCTTTTTCATCTTCATCTTCTTCATTTTCTTTGCTTACCCAAAACCAAAAACCCACCCAAACACCATCCACCCTTCACCCTGTGTCTGAGAGAGATTGATAGAGTTAATGGGAGTTAATGAAGACGACTAAGAGGATGGCGGAAAGGCTGAGGAACCACGGCCCAAGTAAAAACCCGAAACCCAATTTGGGTCCAAAATTCGAAATTTGTTCAGAGAGTTTGTTGGACATTTTTAATGATCAAAAGTGACTCCTAGGAACTGTACATCTCACAGGGACCAGAAAGGAAGGATTTGGTGGTTGGAATCACCTGGAAACCAATTTGGAAGGTTTCCCAAAAATCATCAAGCTTCACAGGTAATTTCTAGGCCTTATTTGATGTTTTTGGGTCCATAGATCCTTTTTTGGGATCATTGCGAGTAGATAGGAGGAAAAATGGGCTGAAATAGTTGAGGAATGATTGAGATATGGCCGGGCCAGGTTCACGGGATGGGTGACCAATTACAGAGAAACCGATCGACCCAGTTGGAGGTTAACGATGATGACATGGCAGTCCACATCATCATCCTGTTAGACATGTCAGTCCACGTGTCAAATTAGGTGATGCCACGTGGTAGGCTGTCAAGCCCAGTCAGCAGCTGACGTGTCAAGTTCACGTCAGCATGTCACACCACACGAACCAATTAGGTGGTGCCATGTAGCAGGGTGTCAGGACCTGTCAATCTTACGTGACAGTTGACGTGGCAGGTCTAGTTAGCACTGTCAGAACACATGGACTAGCAGGGTGGTGCCATGTGGTAGTGTGTTAGACGTGTTAGGACACATGGCACCAATCATGGAGTGCCATGTGGCAGGTGTCAGACTTGTGAGGCTGACGTCATGATGACATCATCCGTTGACCGACGTTGACCGCCGACGGCCAGCGTTGACCAGACTTTGATCGGTGCGTGAGGGCGCATGGGAACAAATTTCAAGGTCAAATAGGTCATGTTCAAAAGGTTTCGACGCTTTGAATCCAATGATGGTGGTTTCAGGTCGATTGGAGGCCGTTTGATAGGTCATTTAGAGGTTTTAGCCTCGAGAAGCGGGTCCGAGACGTGTTTCCGGTATCAGGCTTTGTGAGGGTTTAGTGCATGAACTTGTATAGAACATTAGTGACCTTCAAATATGATTTGGACAGGCCTGGAGACTTTAGCCTAGCTCGGTGTGAGGTTACGATGCAGATAGTGAGCACACAGTGTGGACCGAGCGTGAGTGGATTTTTGTTTTCGAACTGAAATGCATGCATAACTATTTTGAATGCTTTATTACATGATTTAAGTTGAAATGCTTTGATATCGTTATTTGATGATGTTTTGGATTTAATCATCGGTTTATGAAATATTTTACGAATTTGTGTGAAAATAATATTTTGGGCTTGAGACCCGGTTGAACAACAGTTTGACTTAGATTTAGAGTCAAAAGGGAATTCAAAAAATAAAAGATTGCATTTTAGCTAGATTTGAATAGCGATATGGCATGATCGGCTTGAATAAATTAAAATTTATAAATGAGTTATGGACACGGTTTTCTAAATGATTTCAATATGATTTTCAAACCGGATTTGGTTACGATTCCACATATACCATCCTGTGTGAGTTGGATAGTCTCCTCCAGGCGTCGAGGATCCTAGAGTAGTCACGGTGCATTGCCTAGAATGAGTAACTCCGAGGAGAGGCTCAGGTCCAGGAGTGCGAGTTTATGATATCATCCCAAATGTGGGAGATCCGAGGAAGGCATCCTAAGATAATATCACTCCGGACGTCGTTAAGTTGTATCTTGGGGAGGTACTCGAAGATGAGACCCTGAGTTACACGCGTAGCATTGAAAATCGTGGCTGGTATTGATTATAGACATCACAGATGTCGAGGATTGGGTATATTGTGTTTTACTGATATGTGCGTCCATATATATATATATATATATGTATTTGTATACGTATGTATGAATTGAACTATTTTCATACGATTTGATTTAAATGCATGCATGTTTATAAAACGGAGGGGAAATGTTATTATTCTTAAACTATATTTGAAAATACTTATTTTTGGTCCACTCACACTTTGACTGTTTTATTGACCCTCCAGGCCGTGACACAAAGGTAGAGGCTGATACCGAGGCAGAGGCATAGACAGTACCGTTGCACACCTGATCACCCATCGGGGTAGGTTTTGGTACTTTTGTTGTACTGACATGTATGTTCGATTATGTAGAGATACTCATCCCTTGTCTGACAATGTTGTAGTTGAACCCTATTTACTTTTAAACCCATAAAAGGTCTTTTCGGTATTTTGAGTATGATTGTCAGACATGAGTAGGGTACGCCCCGCTACGATCCAGGGGGATCAAGACGGGTCCTATCAGGTGGTGTTATCCTCCCTTCCTTGGAAATGGTTGTTTAGGGGTCGTAGCATAGGTAATTCTCTCTCAAAGATACTGAAGACTCATGCGCTTGTGTTAGTGAGGGAGGTGTAGTTGGTATATGTTGGTGGCTTAAGGTAGTGGTGGTCAGGTTGTTAATTACACGGTACCCTCCACTGCCCTAGCCATGATCCCACCTTTGGTTTTCTTTGACTCGTGGTAGCATATGAGTGGTGCCCATCCTACAGGCCTCATTGAGTTATTCGGTTCTTCTATAGCTGGTTGCTTCTCGGATGAGGTCTTTGTATGTCTCTAGGGGAATCTTCGTAAAGGAGAAGAAGAAGTCACCTGCCTTTAGTCCTTCCATTAAGGCGTTGTGGGTGGTGGCGTCATCGACTCCTATGCATTTCACATATTCGTTGTTGAAACAGGCAAAAAATTACCTTAAGGGATTCGACGGGCCTTGGAGGATATCACTTAAGTCGGTAGGAATATACAAGTGATTTGAGATTATCATATATCGCTCTGAAAAGACTTTCCAGAGGTCAACAAAGAAAGATATGGATTCAAGAGCTAATCGCTTGAATTAGTACATGTGGGTCCTCGTAAAGTGGTGGGGAACATGCGGTAATGGCTAGACTCATTAGCGCCTTGACCCTCCATAGCATATCTGAATGTGTCCAAGTGGTCGAAGGGATCCGTAGAGCCATCATAGGACGATATCGTAAGAGATTTGGAGTCACCAACGGTTTCCAGTGATAGCAAATCCTGCGTGTAAGGCAAGATCTCTTTCTCGGGGTACTCCGAGAAGCGAGTGGTGGTTGTGCCCTTGGTTTCCCCGAATCCTCCCAAGAAATCCTATATGTCCCTTAGTTCTCCGTTCATGAGCTCTCAGAGCCTGAGGATCATGCCTTCATGGGGAACTCTTGGTCAACTACTAATGCCTTCAGGACTTCTACCTGCTTCTTTTGCCGCAAGGTGTGCCTAGTGTCTTCTCTGGTGGGGAGAGCTGTCGGGGGGTTTCTGAGGGGGTGGTCAGTTGGTGGTACCGCTGGGTTCACGGGCCTTGAGTTCTCGACCGATATCAGAGCTCCAACAAGGCCAAAGAGGCAATCTTTCATACTACGTGTATGTTATTTCATATACAGGACTTGTCCTATGAGATGGTTGTGCTAGGCTTGGAAAGTTTGATTGTCACAACCCAACTCCCCTAACACGATATTGTTCGCTTTGGGTCATGCCCTCACGTCTCTGTTTTTGAGAACTCACGCGCAACTTCCTAGTAGCTCACCCATCTTGGGATTACTCCAACCCAATCTTGCTTAACTTCGGAGTTCTAAAGGAATCCAAAGTTAGTGAGCTCCTAAAAGGTCTCGTGCGAGAATGATATGTGCCCACACATATAAAGAACTTCACCTTTCCTTCCCCGAACGATGTTGGATTGTTCACTATTCTTGCTGTCCCGAGTATCAACCGTCTGGGAATACCCCTAGCTTTGTTTTCCTGGGATACAACCCCAGAGAATCAACCATTTAGGAACACCCTTAGTTCCAACTGCCTGGGACACGGGTCTTACAATCCACCCTCCTTGGGGCCCAACATCCTTGCTAGCACACTTCTGGTCGAGGTCCAACTTTGATACCAAACTGTCACGGCCCGACTCCCGTAGTACGATATTGTCCTCTTTGGGTCACGCTCTCACGACTTTGTTTCTGGGAACTCACACACAACTTCTAAGAAGGCCAAGTACTAAGAAGATACGTGCCCACACATATAAGACACTTCATCTTTCTCTCCCCCAAGCAATGTGAGATTTTTCACTGTTCTTGCTCCCCCGAGCATCAATCGTCTAGGAACAGCCCCAGCTCCGGCTCTCAGGACAAAACCCCCCAGTATCAGTCGTTTAGGGACACCCCTAGCTCTGGCTACGTGGGACACGGGTCTTACATTGATTTTGGGTGTGTAGTGCGTTATTTATGGTTTGCATGTTTTCCATCTCGGTTAGGAGCTCGTTCATTTTTCCTTATAGATCCCCGATGTAGGTTTTCTCCTACAGACGTATCTCTTTGCTCTTTTCGTCGTGGTTGGGAGTTAGGGCTCTTAAGCCGTGAGTTTCCGTGTTGGGTTAGGACCGGTAGCTCTTTTTTTTCTTAAGGGAGAGCTAGCAGTGGGTACTCAGTAAGAGCGCGTTCCCATAGGCGTCGTCAAACTTTTGATGAGGGTGTTGGACCCTGACAACTGCAGTTTCCTAGAGGGAAGGGACAATCTCCAAGGTGTTGTATACGAGGTGGTTAGGTTTCCTTCCCAAGATGAAGGAGAATAGCTTGTAGCAAAAGTCTTCTCGAATCCCTCACGTGGAAGGGCCCCTCGGCATCTCGTTCAGGAGTACTTAGGGAATGATAAGTTAAAGGGCAAAAGAGAAAAGACAAGGAAAGGAAGCTTAGGGAACTGGTGTCGTTCAAGCCACTATCACTCCGATGGTAAAATCAGTAAGCTTATCTTCACTCTCAAGAAGAAGGAAGAGGAAGGAAAAGAGATGAGGCCAAGCAGAGAATGTTTATAGAAGGAAAAAAGATATTTTTGCATAATTTCTTTTCTTACTTTTTTTGGAGGCCCTTCTAGTGTAGGAGGGAGGGGTATTTATAAGGAGCTAGGGGATTATTACTACCTTCCCTACTCAAGTGGTGGTACTAGCTTGGGGGCTAGTACTTCTCTTTTTGGTTTCTTGCGCCCCTTTTGCCTTTGGACGGAAGTCCATACGATCATTGACACTTGCTCTCCTAGTCTGCATCCTAGGGTGTGACTAGGTGTGTTATCTCTATCAGAAAGTTGTCTTAGATGGTATGTGAGTTACAAGATGACTAGACCTCTTTGTTTTACTGCATTGGTGACAAGTGTCTTCTCTTTTCCTACTGTCCAAGAAGGCTGGAATTTGTCTTGTCATGGTGCTACCCTCACTGATTGAGAGCGGCACCATTGTCAGTGGAATTGGTATCTTCTAGGAGAGTGGTACTTTTGTCGGTGGAAGCGGTATCGTTTAAAGGAACGAGATCCTTGTCGATGTAAGTGGTACCCTATAGGAGAGCGGTACATTTTCTCTTATCCTCAGCCTTCTCAAGGGCTTGGGCCATTAGGTGGGCTTGCTTGGTTCTGGGCTAGTTCAGGTTTCATCCGTTGTGGATCTCGTGGGCCCTTGGTTTTGTTGCTTAGTAGTCTCCGATCAAGTTCTGTTTGTCAGATTCGGCCTGTCGAGTGTTGGCTATCAATGAGGCCTAAACTTGACATTGATTGGACATGGGAGGAAAGCTCACACGCTTCCAATATCTATCAAGATGTCATGGTTTAAAGCCTCCAATCAAGGAGGGTTGACACTCTTAAACTTTGGGAGCAGGTCTATAAGTTTACATGGCAACATCACCTCTAATAGCTATTTTTATTTTTTTACATACAAACGTCTCCTATTTCTACATTTTACAAGGCCCCAGCCCTATTTTTGTATACAACGTAGACACTTAATACCCAAAAAACTGGGAACAGCCCAATTACAGCCGTAACCTCTATGAGTGCGAACGGATTCCATTATAGGTAAATTCATTTTCAAGCGTCAACATAATAAAAACTCCGAAAGATTGGAGAAGAGATGCAACTAGTTGAAATTTAACAATATAAGATCTACAAATTAAGCTTTTTGTTGGAAAACCAAATCATACAAGGTAATATTTGAATTGGTAATTGACGTTTAAACTAAGACATAATACCAAAAACACTGAATTTCATCTTTGAAATCTATCAAACATGGTCCTAGCAAGGTATTTCACCTTAGTTTAGTAACCCACGAGAAAGGAATGAGATGGATGCATACAAGTGAAAGTTAATTTGAATCTGTGGGCCATGCAACGGTGCTACAAAGGTGGAGCAAGAAGGTGGGTTACAAATAGGTCAGGCACCCTGAGTGTCATTCCAACTTCCATGTGATGCACAAGACCGACAGGTCCGAAGCCCAGCAATCATATTAGCATGCTTCATCTTCATCCATAAGGTTAAGGAATATGATGTCCAGATAATCAATCACACAGACACTTCCATTGCCATTTTGAATTGCTCTGGCACACGGAGCAAGGGAGCCTGGATGGCACCAGGATTGCCAAGCTGACCGCAGGCAGCCATCTGATCATCACCTCTACTCGACCGTAAGAAAACAACGCATCCTGCTTCAGCCAAAAGATTTCGAAACTCAATCATCTTCTCCTCACTTGTTGGTCTGAATTGGGATCCGCCATGAGGATTAAATGAGAGAAGATTGATCTTGCATGGAATGCCCTGAACAAGATCAGCAAGCCTCTTTGCATCCTCAATGCTGCAATATGAAAAAGCAAGGTTCAGGTATCAAGAGAACAGAAAATATGAATCCCTAACCGCAGGAGCAAACAGATCTTGCTTCCGACAAATCCTAATAGAGTAATTTGGGCTTGAATGATAGTAGCTGCATAATTGATACCATCTAACAGGATTTCATGAAATACAAATACTGCAACAAAAGAAACTTTAGAAATCAGAAATAAAAAAAAATTAAAAAACAAAAAAACAAAAACAAAACTTTAGAAATGACTCAAGTCAAACAACATGAAGTACAACAGTTAATTTACCTGTCATTTACTCCTGCAAGCATTACATACTCGAAAAGAACTTTGTAGTTATTCTTGAAGCGAAGTTCTTCCCTTAGGGTCTGAAGAAGCATTCCTATTTTATATTTCCGGTTAATTGGCATAATCCAGTTTCTGACCTGTGAATGTGATTTTTGAGTAAGGATGGTACCACTATATTCATGTGTGCAAGTGTGTGCGCTCCTAATCGCACATGCATGTGGCTTTCCAGTTCAAACAAAACTGAATGAAATACCTCATCTGTCGTTGCATTCAAACTAACAGCTAAAGCACAGTTAGATTCTTTGAGGAAACGCCTCAGCTGGGGGACAAGCCCACTTGTTGAAACGGTGATCTTCCGTGGACTGAAGTGAAGGCCTTGATCATGTTGCATTATTTCTGCAGCTTTAAGGACATTATCGATGTTCTGAAGTGGTTCTCCCATTCCCTTCATTAAAAAAATAAACCCTATTATCAGAGAAAGCATATATGTTATCTAAACCAAAGCTATCTTTTGGTGACCTAAATCAGCACAGGCTGTTGTTCAGTAGATTTCTAGGGTCTAGTTGATAGAAAAGTGAATAAGGACTTCTCATGCTGATTAAAGACAGCTCATATTTTTTTGAACATACTGTGAACTGATAACCTACCATAAATACAACATTTGTAATGTGACCAACTTCACTTGTTAGCAGGCACCGTGAAAATACTGCCTGTTCTACGATCTCAGCTGCAGTCAGGTGCCTTCTCAAACCCATCCTGCAAAATGGAATGAGTAAAAAGTTAAAACTAACATTAAGATTATCTGGGCAAATGGCGCTAGAATTATAAAATAATTCATAGGTTGAAGATGGAGGATGAAAGCTTGCCTGCCAGTGTAGCAGAACTGACAGTTCATGGCACAGCCCACTTGACTTGAAACACAAATGGTATTCCTACTAGTATCGGAGGGTATGACAACTGTTTCTATCACCAATCCATCTTCCAAAGTGAACAAAATCTGAAACCTCCGTGCAGTTTCATAATCAATGAGAAGGTTCTCAAAGAAACACAACTAACAACCTAAAGCCACATACAACACAGTAGTTTTGCTCGAGCAGAGTAGCCCATGAATGAAATCAACTAAAAGATAATTCCTTAGCCATATATGGACATCAGGAAAGGATTTTATGTACCTTCCTAGTTCCATCAGCGGCAGTAATAACTTGTTTCAAGGATAATGCCTTGAATTCAGCATTCTCCCTCAACATCTTCTTGAAATCTTTATTCAAACCTACATAATGATCGAGATATAGAATTCATTTACTGGAAAAGAAATCAAATTACATCAAGAGGAAATAGAATGACATAAACCAATTTGCTCATTAAAGTGATTGAATTGATAGTGTCATTTGGGTTAGCTTATTTAAGGAAAAGTAGGAGGACAAACCTTCCAACTGATCAGTCTGTTGCGCCCAAATACCATTCCCATAGAGACGCCTCCATAGCATTAAAGCCTGGCCAGGCCTGTAGCCATGTGATTGAACCCATTTCTACGAAACCATTATAATTATAAGCAACAATATTTTAGTCACAGAGAATAGCAATAAGCCAATTAAATGAGATGAAAGAACAATTACTTCAAGCTCGTCGTATTTCATGCCCTTGAGAAGAACCTTGGAGCTCGGGTTTAAAATCCCAATCATGCCATCTCTTCCTATCCAAAAGGCAGCCCAAATCAGAGTTAAGAAGAAACACCCAGAAAATAAAAATCAGAAATTAGCGACTATGTTCAATGAAACAAACATATGCTCACCAAAATCGGTGGAAGATTCATCGACGGAAACGAGAGGACCTGGAAGAGAACAAGGTGTAGCTGTTGAAAGAGAGAGACGATGGAAGGAGGCAAGAGGAGTGAGAGTTGGTAGCGATGGTTTCAGAAATGGAGAGGAGATGGGGCTTTGATGTGTGACAGGGGTTAATGGGCAGGCCATGGGAGGCCTCTGCATAGGTAGAGAGTTGGGTCTTAGTAGCATTCGTCTCATCCACATATAACCCATCTGTTGAGTGTTCATCTCTGACCGCAGTCCGCACCACACTGGTAACCGGTGGAGGTCCCCATGGCCTCCTGGGGCAGGACGGGATGATAAAGGTTTAGGGAAATACCATATCCCATAATAGCAAATCCATAGTTAGATGTTTACATTGAAATCTCAGAACTGTTCTAATCCTAATCCATTTCCCTATTCCCTCTCACCATTTGAGCTAATACTAAGGGCCTAATTCGCAATTATTTTATTACAGAGAGACCTAATCCCTAACTGGTATGCGTTTACCATATACATATTTATTAAAATCCTCTTAAAACAAAACATTACCTAATTCTAAGAGAATTTATATCGTACCATATTACGGGTACCTTGTATATCATTTCACATATTATGTATATAGTATTATATTAGAAAGAAGCCCGCACAATACCGCAGGTTAAAAATTTATTTTTAAAATAATATAGTGTAAATTTCTCTAATAAATAGATTAAAAATAAATTTTTATAATTGATGGTAAAAATAACACAATATGTAAATCCTATAAATTCAAACTTGGATATTAGCAATCAAGAAAAATAATTCAATATTATGATTAAATTGCAAGTAACTTCAGAATGAGTAGAAACAATTATATGTAAACCATAATTGCTATAGACGCTGCAATTATATGTCAACAATTAATAGAGACTAAAAGCAATTAACAACCAAACCGCCAGGACAGTTCTAACAACTAAACCCATTTACTGCAGCTGCCTATTAGGTTGAGTTTATGAAGCTTTTTTGCCAAAAGCACTTGACCATAACAGGAAGAAAAAGAGAGAAGAGAAGAAGCAGCTTTACTTAAAAACTCAAAACCCAGGTCAAAACCCACCCAAAATATCATTCAAAAGAACCCAATTTCCACAAAACGTCAAAAGAGAATTATTCTAGAAAAAGTAAACAATTTACAGACCCAAAGAAGAGAAAAAAATCAACTCAAAAGATGGGACTGCCAATAACAAAACCCAACCATTACTACACCCATTTACTGCAGCTGCCTATTAGGCTGAGTTTATGAAGCTTTTTCGCCAAAAGCACTTGTTGCTTAGTGCTATTTGATGATCGCTTCATTTTGAGCTTTTCAATTTTCACTTTTTGTATTCAAGATATATAAAAAGAATAGAAGAGAAGATTTAGAAAGTGAAACTTATTTTTAATTTAGCTTGTTGCTTGTTATTTAAAGCCTTATTTCCTTGGTGAGATCATATGTTCAAATTTTCTCTCTAAATATAGTTTGTAAAAAAATAGAAAAACTAGATTCACTTGGAGAGCATGATTAGAAGAGATAAGAGATGTGATAACTCGTCAAATTCAATTTATTTTAAATATGAAAATAGATATGTTTTGATGGGGCAGATAATAAAAAATAAAACAAAAGGTATCTCATCCAATTATCTTGCAATAAAAGATCATTCATTTTCTTATTCAAAATACATCAATGTGGAGAGTTATCCAATCCAATTCAATTTAATCATATACGGTAAGCATAACATAATGATTAAAAACGAGGCCATTTAACCACCAAAAATATGAAAATTGTGGTTACTGAGTCCAAAATAATTATGGTTCCTGAACTGGCATCAAGGTTTCAAACATTTGAGTAGCACCACTTGCAAATGTTGCAGCGAAAGCGCAAAACCAAAGATAGAATTGATCTCACAAATCTACCTATCCATCACTGCGTAAACACAGGGCAAGATTATCCCAATTAGCTGTCTAAAAAAAATACAAAAATACATGGGACATTTGCTAAATAATACTCAAAAACTGTATTACAAGTACAGATCCACCATAATTGGAGGATAGCGGTGATAAAGATGCAAGCCAGCTTGTCCTGCAAACCCAGAGTATCCTTCTGTCTTCTGGCCGATCCCAAGATTGGTACATCTACTGCTAATGCCGCCATACCCACACTGAACAGAGAAGGATACCTCTAATTATCTTGGTCCCCTTGTCCAATCTAAGCTGACATACAGCTAGTCCCTGCAAGCCAGAAAAGAAGATTGATTAGACTCGGGAATATATATATTAGAGGAGAATGCAAGCATGTATGCAACTGTAACATTTCTCAATTAACAGTTAAACAAGCAACACATCTGGTTTTTGTGAAATTATTTCACCGCATAATACAGCTAAAAGAATTAGAAACCAAGGGATCCATAGCAAGACGGCATCTGCTATTTTTAACAAGTGAACAAAATATCTTGCACTTATCACATTATATATTAATGATGACTTGCAGCCTATAGACTAATGAAGTGATAGGCCTTAATTTCAACACACAGGAAGGGAAATCGGAAGCACCTCTCTTGCACTAGACTAGTGTTGGACCAGTGAATGAACCTTCTATAATGTTCTAAGCACATAAGACTAATAGAACCACAAATAGAACGATGAAACCCATATATTAGTTTAGCTAAAATACCAAACTTGAAATGTGAGAAAGTTATTTTCAGCAACGTATTGACTGATAAAAAAGCTACTGTATTCAGCTTAGTAGCATCAATTCATTTAGGTTTATAAAATAAAGTCTACATAAAACAAGACTCTCACAAACACACACACACATATAAACAAAAGAACTTTTGAATTTAACCTCAAGACATTAGAGCTCGAAAGGAAAGAACAGATACGAACTTGAACTTGTATTCTAAATTTTAATCATCACCATTTCCATACTACATCTAATCAGGACACATGCTCCTAAAATCTTGACCTTTTAGGAGTTACGGAGACTTGGTCTTTGATAAGTAAGAAAACAGCTGGAAATCAGGACCAAAGATAAAAAAGGGGGAAGGGGATTGTATGTTTTCCCTCTACCGAGCCTTTCGTACTACAACTTCAAGGAGAGGAGAGGAGGGAGGGGAGGGGTTTGTATGTTTTCCCTGAACTAGAGGAAGTAAAACTACTCTTTATAGTAACACGGTATCCTAACAGTAAGAGAGGCAAATTAGTGCTTCCCACTCCCGACCTGTGAGAAAAGATTCTATTCTCCAGTGGATTGAAAGGAAATCTGTTCTCGAGATTAAAAAAAAAAAAAAAAAAAAAAAAAAAAAAAGAAGGCAAATGTCAGTAGAATCCTACATTTCTGGTTTCAAAAGATATTGCATCTAATGTGAACAAGGTCAAGTTTGGAATCCTAATCTTCACTACTACTACACAAAATATGTCATGAGACCATAACAACCCGTATCTTGGCTGTATAAGACATGCGTATCTTTATCTTGGCATGGGAAAATCATGGCACCAGCTCAGCAGAGAAGAAAAAGAAAAAGGGGCACATACTATAGCATCAAGTAATTGAAACTACTACAGAATAATCAGAAAATTCAAGTATTGCACATATGAATTATTAGAAATTGTCTAACAGTGTTAGAAAATGAAAATTTACTTACCAATACTTAATCAAGCCATCCCAGCCACATGTTGCAACTTTACTTTGCTCCAAGGGATGCCACGCAGCCCCAATGCAGACCCCCTCATGACATTTGAGGGTTTTGAAGACTTTGCATGTCTTCCAATCCCAAAACCAGCATTTGCCCTCACCATCACCCGACATGACGAAGCGTCCATCTGGCGAGAAGTTGACTTGGCAAGCATAGCCAGCAACAACATGCCCTGCAAACCTCTTCTTCTTATTGAGCTGAAACTTCTCCCTAGTACTGTATATCAGAATCTGATTGTCCATACTCTGTGCTGCAAGCCAATTCGAATTGGGGTGCAGCGAAATTGATGGCATAGAATGCATGTGAGGCTCACTAATATACTTTATAACCACAGGAATCCCAAACTCCCATACACGAAGTGACTTGTCATCGCTAGAAGTAACAAACCTCCGATTATTATCAACAAATGTAATCGTATTCACAGCACCCAAATGCTGATCGTACTCTTGATTGATCTTCCCCTCGTTCATATCCCACTGAACAATCTTCTTATCACTCATACCTGCCAACAATACGTTCTGCTTATCCTCATCAGGGTTAAGCTTAACCACATAGGGAACTTTGCCAGTCGAGAATGTTGATATTACTTGCCCAGTTTCTGTATCCCAGTACTTGATATTCTTATCATAACTAGCAGTCAAGAATTTACTCCCATCATTAGAGAAACAAATATCCCGAACTGCCTTGGAATGACCCAGGTAAGTTCTCATACACTTCTGAGTGTTGAAAACATCCCAAATCTTCACCTTGGTATCCATCCCAGCAGACAGAATCAAATGCCCGTATGTAGGGAAGAACCGAATAGCAGAGACACCCTTTGTGTGCCCACTCCAAGTGTGCACTAACCTCTTTGGAATATAACAATGATCATTGTTGGCCTTAGCATCTCTAGGTGGCGCAATCCAAGACCTTCCCTGATAATCTCTCTCTTCTTTCCCATGAAACGTAGTCTTTTCCACCACAGTCTCACCCTTATCGCCACCGCCTCTCTCTTCACCTTTCTTCTTCGCATATTCCTCAGCATACTTCTTCTGCTCCTCTGTAAGCTCCGTGGGTAGACCCCTCTTCTTGCCAGCCCACGGACTCTTCTTATTCTTCATCAACCACACATCACTTGCTGGGTTTTGAACCTCCTCTGGATCCATATCTTCATCTTCCCCCTCATTGGCTTCTTCTTCTTTCCTCTTTTCAGTCTTCCTCTTCTTCTGCTCGTGCTGGGGAATGTTATACACAGAGACGGCGTCATTCTTTTGCAAGGAATCAAAATCACCAATGTAATTGTACCCAGAAGAAGCTGACGGATCAGCGGCATAGCCGTACTTGTGAAAAGTGTTGTACTGCTCATCGAACACGAAGGGCTCAATAGAAGCGTCCTCGACGAAGCCGAGCTTGTGGTTGCGCATGCCCTGCGCAATCCCATCCTTAGCGTAAGGATGAGATGGACCGTAGATGGGCGCCCATAATTGGTCGTACGTAGGGTTGAATGCGACCAGGTGTTGGGTCGGGTCAATGGGTCGGGTCGAAGATCGCTTGGCACCGGCCACCGTCAGGGCCAGCATCGTGTCGTCGACATTGGGAGCCGCAGACTTTCCTGCGAGGAGATGAGGAGGCGACGCGTCTGGGGACGATGTTGTGGAGTTAGGGATTTGGTTTTGCTCCTCTGTCTGGTTCAATTCGTCGTCATTCCGATCAGAGTAGGCTCGGAGAAGATCCATTCATAAAACAGAAACAACCCTGAACCCTAAATTTTATACCTGTTTCGTAAATTTGATACTTCACTCGTGAATTTGAAACAATTCACTCGTTTGACGTACGAAATTTAAAATCTAAGGTTTCCAAATGAAAGTTGAATGAATAAAATGGAGATTGGGATCTGTAAGCTACTCACCAGCGTTGAGAAGTCTGTCTTGCTCTTGGCGGGCTTCTATGGGGTTTATGGGGATTTTCTTGCGTGTTCCAGAAGGGAAGAGGGAAACGGACTCCATGAAGGAGAAGGAAAGTATAATTAAAGAAATTTTTATTTAATAAAAGATGGGATAAAATATTATTGGTTAATGTGGTAAATTCTGAAGAGGAAAATTGTAACCATATTTTCTAAATTTTATTTTAATTTTAATAACCGTACCTAAGCTTTAATTTTAATTTACTTGGTTAAAGTTACAAATTGAATTCGCTAAGAATAAGGGCAAGATTGTCCATTTAAGGGGGTTTTCTTCATCTTCAACCCGGCCCAAATTTTTTGGGCTTGGGCCAGGCAGAGTCGGACTTATTAAATAATTTTTAAATTTGCGGGCCAGGTCGGACAGACTTAATGACATAAAAAAAGCCCACGGGCTTTTATCTGGCCGAGTTTATATCGGTCTTTTCGGGTCGAGCCTATTAAGCCCACTTAGATTGGGCTTAGGTGGGCTTTTGCAATTAACTATGTCTCAAATTTTAAAATTACAAAAAAATATATGCATGAAAAAAAATATTAATAATAAAAAAATACTCAAGGGTGCAAAAACGTGGCCTCGTTAAAATAAAATACTAAAGGGTGCAAAAACGTTGGGCCTATTAAGTAGGTGGAGGAGTGGTTAGGGTTTTTATTGGGTATTAGGTATTGGGCTTTTTAAAATAAATTAGGTGGATTTGAGACTGAGATTTGGGTTTGGGTTGAAATATTAGTATTAAGAATGAGTTGATTATTAATTTTTAAATAATAAGTATTTTATATTTTCGGGCTTATGGGCCGGATTTATTAAGGGCGGGTCGGGCTGGGCTTAAAGGGCTTTATCGGGCTCGGGCCTATCGGGTTTGAACACCATAAGCCTAAGCCCAGCCCGCTAACTCTCGGGCCGGCCCACGACCTATAGCGGGTCGGGCCAGATTTTTGTTCATCGGACTTATCGGACCCCCATAAGCCTATAGGCTTTTGGGCCAAATGATGAAGGCTATCTTCAACCATATGAATTGAATTGATTAATTCATCTTCCTTTTTTTTTTTAACTATGGTAAAAAATTAGATGGAATCTTTGTTATAACTTTTTCTTGAATTAGTTGTTGTCAATCCTAGTGATCAAATCGATTATTTTTTAAATTCTTTTTAATCAATGGATGATATTGAAAAGCCAAACACGATAAAAAAAATTAAACATGAAGTAAAGAACACATCAAAGAATACCTAATCTGGGTAATCATAATAATCTCATGGATATTAGTAGGGAAGCATCTTTGGTGCATAAGCCATGATAGGGTGGTTTAGATATGTGAGATTCAAAGGGTTGAAGAAAGTGTGATTTTGTTGATCATCAAAGCTAGTTGGGTAATATCTAGGTGGAAGCACCCATTGGTTGTTGTGTTAAAGAAATTCACAATCTCATTGAGAAATTGCAATTTGTTGGTGAGCTCATTCGTTTGGGCTCTAAGGACAAAGTTCTTTGCCTCAATGGTCATGTAATGTTGGTTGCTAAGGTTGCAGCTAGTTATGATATGATGGCTCTCCTTATTCAGCTCTCCCATCTGGATCGTCAAATCATACAAGTGTTTTTGCTTCCTGTAACTGTCCAGATCGAATTTATAAGGATTATCGATAATTAATCGAGGATTATCGAGACTAATCGGGAATTAGTCGAGGATTATCGGACGATTAGGGTAAAATGACGATTTTTCACCTAAACTGGTGAAAAAGTTTACTTTTGACCCGGGAGGTCAAATGCACATGGACAGAGGTCCATTATGTAAATCGAGATAGAACGAGCCCGTAAACAGGCGATACGTCAAAATCGGACATCGTACGAGAAAATTATGGGTCAAGAACGATTGTTCGAACTATTTACGGCTGCATATTTTACTAGGAGTTGACTTTTGGGTTTGTTGTTTAGTGGGACCCAAAATATCTTGTGGGGACTAATAGATGAGTGAAAAGTGTCACTCATTTATTGATCCTCATCTTTCATACATGCATCACCTCCCTTCTCCCATTTTCATTCTACACGAAACCCTCACCCCCAATTTTCTTCATCTTCTTCATGTGTTCTACTTGAGAGAGAGAGATAGAGTGAAAAGGGTAAAACCCGATAACCCTTTTAAGTTTAAATTTCGAGTTTGAATTTCAGGCCACGTGGCCAACCAGAGGGTGATAAGTGGCCAGGTGTTAGTCCAGTCGGCAACTGAAGTGGAAGACTTGTCGGAGCTGACGTGGCATCCACGTCAGACTTTTCAGAGCTAACATGGCATCCACGTCAGCATTATCAGACCACGTGGACCAGTGGAGTGGTGCAACGTGGCAACCTATTAGACATGTGTTAGGTTGCCAGAGCTGACGTGCTAGTGACACGTGGAAGTAATGACATCAGCAGGTTTTTCATCACGTGACGTGTGACAAGACCCATCCCAATCCCCCTGGGATTAATGCGGGATGACCCTGCTCCCGTCTGACACGAAGTGTCAGACAAGGGATATTTCCGACCTTTGCCCTCCCGGGCTATCAGAGTACGCCAGGATCTGCAGGAGGTATGTGATATCTCCGTCTCTGCTACAGTCCACATCCGATGTCAACCTGAAGGGTAGTTAAAACATTAAAAGCTGTGAGTGGACAAAACAAGAGTTTATAAAAACATTTCATAAGAAGACATTTGTGCCCTTCACTAAAAAACATGCATGCATTCGAAAACCATTTAACCGAAAGAACCATATGTGGGACTAAGCCCAAAACCAAGGTTGAAAGAACCATAATGAAAACGACCATACGGGCCACTGCCCAAATCCATAAGGGACTCGGCCCAAATCATAAGAAACCAATAAGAAACCAAGTACACGAACCCCTGCTCAAATCTTGTATCCACATATCATATATCATATTTATATCACATACACATATAATTCACACAACCAATCATGTCAAGGTTTCCAAAGCTACGCACGTGCTACACTGGGTCTTAAACCCAAGTCTTCTCAAAGTCAAGGTCAATGTCCGTAGACCACCGACCCTACCCGAGGTTATAGTAACCAGCCTTCTTGAGAGTAAGGAACCCAACGGGGCAACTCCTACTCAGTCAGTGCTTCGTGACTACTCCGGGGTCCACCCAGGCCAACGACCCTCCCCAGAGGAGATAATAGAACATGTAAAGGAAGGTATATGAACATATATATACATAACATAAACATTCATGCCTGGTTCCCCTAAACCATCATGATCCATAACATCAATTATATTCATATACATATAGACAACATCCTGCATGACTGGTTCCCATAAACCGTCATGTACCACAACGACCTGACAAGGGTTCATGCCGGTTCCCATAAACCGTCATGAACCACAACGACCTTTCCAGAGTTCATGCCGGTTCCCATAAACCGTCATGAACTTAGAAATCCATCTAGGGTCCCTGACCCGAAAGCATCAGTGTAAAACAACTGGGTCTCGTGCCCGAACATATGACTCAACTGGGCACCGTGCCCGATATCTAAGGGTCAGTCACGACTCCGATCATAGTGATGCGTGCAACCATCCATCCAGGACCGCCCTTAATCCTGGTATGTCGTCGTGAACGTATCAACCGACGCGACCATCACAAGATCATGGTGCACTAATCACCGATCGATATCCTGAACCGTCAGCACTCCGAAGTCGAGCCTCCCCAGGCTTCCCGACCACAAATCGTGCATCGTGACCTCTCCGGAAGGAACACATCCCAATCCGGAGGCGAGCGTCGTATCGTTGATCGCCGTGCACATAGTACCCGTCGCGACCACGATTTAGACCCGAAAGTTGTAAATAGCGTCATATGACTGAGACAAAACCAAATGGGTCTCATACCCGAGTTTATCCTTTTAGAAATCTAAAACCAAATCATTTAAACCAATAAAGAAATATAGACTCATATAGGCACCGTAAATAGTGTCATAGGGCTGAAACCTCAAAATACGTGCCTATACGTAACCACACATCCAAATGCACTCATGGCATCAAAAACAAATATTTAAAACATATAATAAACATTTATGCATGCACCAATTTAGAAAACAAGGTCCATTCACAGACCGTCCGAGCTGCAGCCTCGATTTGCGTGCCATAGGCTCTCCCGAGCCAATCGTTATCACCGGGACTCCCAAACCTATCCAAATCATATCCAAAGGTTACTACTAACCTATACAAGTCCATATTAAGAACCCTAAACTTTCCCGGAAAAGTCAACGTGTCCCTTACACGTTTCCCGAGGTGAAAAACCTCAATTTGACCAACCTAACGATCTCCGATCGACCCGAAACCACAGCCATTGGATCCGGATCGTCGAAACCTTTAAAATGACACTGGGCCCACCCAAAACACTATTCACATGCGTCCCCACGCAAAAGTCAATGCTGACGGACGTCATCATTGACAGCCTTTGACAGTGACACGTGTCACGCTCCCATTGGCCCTCAGGATGACCTGACAATGCTGACGTCATCCCTGACATGATGATGTCATCAGGATGACGCCATCAGTCATCGTCTACCTCAGATCGGGTTTGCAATCGGGTTGCCGTGACCCGCGGGTTGACTCGGTCGGTTCTCCGCCGTCCGGCCACCAAAACACTCCTCGTTTGTCCCATTCTCCTCGTCTCAACCTAACCTAGGGTTCTATGGGTTTAAAAACTACAAAACGGGTCTAGATGGTTACTTGTGATGCCAAAACCCGAAGCCCAGTTTCCGGCCGTCCGTCTGGGTTGCACCGTCGTCCCCAACCACTTCATTCGATCCTATTAGCCTCCTCGAGTCCCCAGAAACATAACCCAATTATTAGTTTCGATCCAAATCCAATAAAACCCAAGTTTCGAATTACAAACCCAAAACCTACCTTTTCGGGTTTCCTCCCGTCGTGAGCTGCCGTGGCTCTGGCCGTCTCCGTCCAGTCCTACCTCGCCTCACTCACACTATCTCCCTGTTCCCAGTCACAGGTGGTGAAGGAATGGGTGTTGTGCGTTTGAAGAAAAATGGAGAATATGGGTTATGGGGTTTTCGGGTTTGTGAGGGAAAAATGAAGAAGAAATGAAGATGATGATGATGTTTGATCTGGTGAAATGAGTGAGAATTAGATGATTAGATGAGTGGCGAGGATTTGAGAGATTAGAAGGAATGGATGGTTAGGATTTAGTGTGGTTAGGATTAATTATATAATAATAATTATAATATTATTTAATTAACTTAGATCCACAATTTAGGGGATCTAGCCAATGGGATGAGTGACACTTGTCACTCATCCATGGGACCCACCTAAAATATCTAGCCCATCAGATTTTTCCAAATCATCCCGCCTCAAAGTACGTGCATAGTGAAATCAAACTTCCGTGACCTTTAACTTCCCCGTTCGAAGTCCGATTTCAGCGTGCCGCTTGCCTATGGATTCGTATCGTCCATATCTACGTAACGGTCTTCGGCCCTCGGCCATCGTAGCTCTCGGTCAAAAAGTCAACATTTGACCCCATTTAACTAAAATTACCAAAATGCCCCTAAACTTCCGAACGTCATAACTTCTTCCTCGAACGTCGAAATTGAACGTGCCACCTGTCTATGAACTCGTGACGTCACGAACTACGTCACGGTCATCGGTCAAAGTCCATTTGACCCCTCGAATGAAAAGACAACGTTTTACCCACGCTAGGGGTAAAACGGTCATTTTGCATTGTTCGTCCGATTTCGTCTAACGAATCACGAATTAGCCTCACTAATCGTGATTAGTCACTAATCTAATCTAGGAATTTGGGACGGGTCGTTACAGCGTGATAGTGTTAGAGGGTGACATGTGGCATCAATTAGTGTGTGCCACGTGGCAAATTGTTAGAGTTGTCAAGTGTCAGACCTGTCAGGCTGATGTTAGTGTGACGAACCGTCCCGAATTAGCAGAATTAATTAAGAATTAATGCGATTAATTAATAATTAATTTCAGATTAGCGAGACTAATCAGAGATTAAACGAGGATTAGCAAACGTTCGGGCGAAATGACGATTTTGCCCCTGAAATGGGCAAATCGTTGACTTTACGTTCAGGTGGTCAAATGGACTTTAGCCAATGACCGTGACATAGGTCGTGACGTCACGAGTTCATAGACAGGTGGCACAGATTCTGACGTCCGAGGAGGAAGTTATGACGTTTGGAAGCCCAAGGGCATTTTGGTAATTTGGGTGAATAGGAGGTCAAAAGTTGACTTTTTGACCGGGAGGTCTGATGGCCGAGGGCCGAAGACCGTTTCCCGTTTCGTAGATCACGACGATACGAATCCGTAGACAGGCGGCACGTCGAATTCGGACGTTCAACGGCGAAGTTACGGTTCACGGAAGTACAAAAGTACTATTCATAATGACACGTTTTACGAGGAACTTTTGGACTGAAGTGGGTCCAGTTGCTTTTCAGCAACCAATGGATGAGTGACAAGTGTCACTCATCCACTGGCCACCATTTCATATACATGCATCCAACATAACCGTGCATCCCATTTCCATATTTTCCCAATCCAACCCGATCCCATTTTCAATCCAATCCAAACCCTTCAACCCTAAAACCCTTTGTGAGAGGACAGGGAGAGATGAGGGGACCGGCTGGAGATGGTGGCTAGCCCAAGATGGAGCCGCCGTACACGGCGGGGGAGAAAAGCCGATCGAGGTATCGGTTAAAACCAATTTCAATCCATTTTCAATTTCTGCTATTATGGGTCGATTTGAATGTTTGTTTTGAGTTAAATAGGCTGTTAGGAGGTCAATAGGAAGGTTTTGAGGGTGGTTGGGCATGTAACGACCCGTCCCGAATTCCGGGATTAGTTTAGTGACTAATCTTGATTAGCGAGGTTGAACGGTGGTTAGTAGGGCGAAATCGCACAAAATGTGCAAAATGACCATTTTGCCCCTGGTCGTGGGCAAAATGTTGACTTTTTGTTCGGGTGCGGTCAAATGGACTTTGACCGATGACCGTGACGTAGTTCGGGACGTCACGAGTTCATAGACAGGTGGCACGTTCGATTCCGACATTCGTAGAGAAAGTTATGGTGTTCGGAAGTTGAGGGGTATTTTGGTAATTTGGCTTATTAGGGGCCAAATGTTGACTTTCTGATCGGGAGGTCCGATGGGCGAGGGCCAAGGACCGTTACGTAGGTATCGTCGATACGAATCCAACGACAGGCGGCATGCCGAAATCGGAGATCCGACGACGACGTTATGGTCAAGGAAACGAACTAACGAACCGAGGCCGGGATTAAAATAATAATATAATAATGAATAGTGACTGTTGACCCTACACACCTGGATGAGTGACAAGTGTCACCCATCCCTTGTTTCCAGCTCCTTGTTTCCCTCCAAACATCATCATTACTACATCATCATCATCTAATCCACCAATTCCCCTAATTTCCTCTTCTTTGTTCCTAAACCGTGCACAAAATTGGGGGAATCAGATTGGGAGAATTGGCTCCCTCTCTCTGCCGTTCCTGAGAGAAAAATGGGAGACTAAGATGAGGGAATTAACTGGGAAACACGAGGGTTTGAGTGTGGGTTGAATTTTGGATTTTGGATTTCGGGAAAATGAGAGGGAAAATTCGAATTGAAGGAATTGGGCTGTGATGATCGAATTGGAGGTTACAAACATGTAACAACCCGTCCCGAAAACCGGGATTAGTAGACTAATTAAGGTGTGATTAGTGAGGTTAAGCGGTGGTTAGGACGGTTGAGGGCATGACCGTAATGTGAGTAAATTAGGGGGAATAGTTGACTTTTTGAATAAACGAGTTTTGGTATGTTGACCTAGGGTGGTTGGATAGATTTCGTTGTCCTGAGTTCGATGACAGGCGGCACGTATTCATCGGACTTACGAGGCGAGAGTTACGGGTCTAGGAAGTTTTGGTAAAACCGTAAAAATGTGTAAACTGGAGGGTATTTTGGTCTTTCTGCACATTGGGATTTGTGCAGAAAGAAGGAAATGGACGGCTAAGGTTGGGCCATGTGGGAGTGTGTGGATTGGATTGTGACATGTGGCATGTGTGTAGAGGCTTCTGGTGCAATCCTGTGTGTTTACGGTCCCAATTAATTGGGTGCATCCGTGTTGTTCGTGTTGGTGTGTGTTCAAAGAACAGAGAACAGAGGGTGAGAGATTGAGATCAATTGATCGATCTGGGTGCAAGGGTGAGTGAAGATTGAGTTGTGAGAGTGACAGGGAGGTAGGAGTGAGTTGCTGATCGGGGTTTGGTGGTGCAATCGTGCACGGCGGCACGGCAGAGGTGCGGAGAAGTTTTGGGGGAAACAGGGAGCCTGAGAGTTCGAGGTGGTGGCTACGCCGTGAGGTGAGGCAAACCAAGGCTGGGAGAGCTGCAGGAGGTTGCAGGGAGACTAACGAGCACCGTGGTAGGCGGCGGTGCGCACGGCGGAGCTGCAATCGAAAGGTAAGCTTCCTTGCTCTGTTCTCCCGTGAAAGTTCAATTGGAAAGTTGTGAGGTTTGGCTGAGAGTCGAGAGGTTAGAAGGTCAGGGTTATGTTCAGGAGGGTCCTAGGTGTCGACTAGGATGGTCGCCGTGACGGGGCTGTACACGGCGGGGCTCAGGCAAAGATGAGCACTCTGGTGCTCTGTTTGGCCGTGAAATTCAAACAGGGAGTCGACGAGTTTGGGGGTGAGTCGAGGGTAACAGAGATTGGTTCTAGGTTCAGTAAAGCCTTAGGGATCGTTTGGTGTCGCCACCGTGACGGGAGGTGACCGGAACAGGTGAATCGTGAAACAGAGGGAAAAGTGGCCGTCTGGTTCGAGCTTGAATCGACGATGACGGGACTGTGTCGAGGTTAGAGGAGTTGAGGGATGGATTCGTGGTGTTTGGACGAAGCTTGTAGAAGAAGAGAGGGAAGGAAAAGGTGGCCGGACGGTGGAGAATGCCTCTCGCCGGTCCAATTGCAGCGGCTGGTTCAGCACAGTGCACTCGAGGTTGGGGGTGACACTGTAGCTAGCGCGTGAGGGCCACGCGCAGCCACTTTGGGCGGCGCGTGGGGGCGCGTGCGGCGGCGATGGGGAAAACGATCAACATGACTTTTGGTCTAGGAGTTGTGGTGAGTTCAATGGAGTTGGTTTCGAGTCAATCAGAAGTCGTTTGAGTGTAGTTCCGCGAGGGTGAATGTTTAGGGTCCCGGGTTTTAGGTTTTCGATTCGGGGTTTTTTGAGGGAATTTAGGTGAACCTTCGTAGACGTGTTAGTGACGTAATTTGGTAATTGTGAACAGGATCGGGATTTCCCGAGGAAGCCGAGGAACGGGCTGGACGTTCGGGACGTGAGTAGGGCTCAGTACTGTGAGTGGACCCCTTCTCTAAACTCGAGCATGCATAACTGTTTTCTATCATTGTCTTATGGCTTTTAAATCACTATTCTATGTTTATCGAATATGTTTTGGTTGGTTTTACATTGTTGCACGTTTTTCGAGAAAGTCCGGTTTTTAGCACGTTTCACGAGAAAGTGGTTTGTTTCTGAAATGGATGCAATGATTTTGGGATTTTATTTGATAAGTGGTTTTCATTGGTTATAAAGGGATTTTGGAACATGATTTTGATAATAAAGGTTTTTGGTTTTAGAAACGGATTTCGAAAATGAAAGTTGGTTTTAAAGTTGGAAAGTGGACTCCGGATTTGGGTTCGGAATGACGGTTCTGGATGCCGGAAGGGCATCAGACCAGTGATTTCGGATTCAGGTTTGGATGTGGATTTGGAAAAGGATTTCAAATGGTTTTGGGATTGGATTTGCTGGATCTGGATATTGGGTTTAAAGACCCGGATGTATGTGACGGGGGACCGGCCGGATTGGGTTTAAAGACCCGGATTGAGTTTAAAGACTCGGGAGTTTAAAGACTCGGATATATTGATATTTCCCCCGTAGGCCTTGAGTTTAAAGACTCGGATATGATTAAGGCCTGGATTGAGTTTAAAGACTCAGGAGTTTAAAGACTCGGATAGGTCCAGCAGGTTTGATCGGGAAAATGATGATGTGATGTTATGATTTCTGATACGGTTTTATGATTCACATGCTGTGGTTTTTTTTCTAACTGTTTTATAGTGTTTCTGTTTCTTATGATGCGGTTTATGGTAAATTGATTTATAACTGTGTTCATAACTATTGGTTGTGCATGTGGTTTTCAAAACGGAGGGTTAAAATCGGTTTTCTGATAACTGTTTTAGAACTTTTCTTTTATTATGGCCCACTCACACTTGTGTTTTAACTTGCCCTCCAGGTTGTGGAGCTAGTGCGGGGTCTTGACGACGAGGCAGTGTCCGAGGCATAGAAGGGACGTGAGGGATCCCGGAATAGTTTTCCAGACTTCCGAGTGCGTGTAATTTATCGGTTTTTAGTTCCTTGTATTTTCGTACTATGCTCTGTAAACGAAAACGTCGGAATATTTTGTTTAATTACTCCTGCGTCTGACTGGGTTTGAGTGAGTTTTACTTGGGTGTTGTGTCGGGGAGTCAGACGGGAGCGGGATTGACCTCGGGTTTCGGGGTGAAACCGGGGTGGGTCCTGACACAAACATCTTCCTGAGGTTATGACGAGTCGATCCACATCAAAAACGAGAAGGAATGGTGCAGTTTTGGCTCTGATCGAGCTTGGTGACAGAGGAAGAAATCGAGGCTGAGTCGTGGAGTTTGGGGCTGTGATTGACTCAATTGTTATGGGGAAATGATTTCTCATGATCCCACGATGCTTCTGGGATCATCAATTGAAGGAAACCGGCTGAGATCGATGAAACTCCATGGTTGCACAGTGGACGGTGTTCGTACTTGTGTCGTGATCATTTACTGATCAAACGACGGAATTGATGTGGGGGAATTGTTCCTCGTGGTCCACTAATGCTTCTGGTTGAACCAATTTGGGGAAATCAATCGAGATTGAAGGAATCCCATGATTGAACAGTGACCGGAGTGTTCTTCGTGTTCATCGTGGAATCGATGGAATTTGGGTAAGTTATCGTGTAATTGATGTTACAGACGTATAATTGGACTTAAAACAAAGCTAATGGAATGATCAATTGAAGGAATTAGGATCGAATTGACAGAATTGGAACCGGGTTGTGTCGCGGGTGAATTGGACCCGTTTACCAGACAAACGGGTTGGGCTGGTGACACTGTAGCAGGCGCGTGGGTTTCACGCGCAGCCACTCACGGCGGCGCGTGGCGGCGCGTGGGCACGAATCTCGAGGTGAGGTCAACATGACTTCTGTCCTATTTAATGTAACGGACATTTTGGAATTGGTTTCGTATCGATCGGACACCGTCTCGATAGTGTTCGGGATGTCCGAAGGTTTTTAATTAAGTTTAAAAATAAGTAAAAATTTGGGAAAATTACGGGACTTTGATAGGATGTTAATGATGAGGTTAGTGACCCTCTAGTGTGATTTGGACAGGATTGGGAGTCCCGGTGATAGTGGTGTGGCCCGGGAGGGCCGGTGGCACGCGTATCGAGGCACACGGTTAAAACGGTCTGTGAGTGGACTTTGGTTTTATAAATTCTATGCATGCTTAAATGTTTTATATGGATTATGGTTGTGATTGTGTGATGTTGATTTGGTTGTTGGTAAATTGTACGGTTTCACGTATCTCGAGGCGATTTACGTGCTTGCACGTAAATCGAGGTTTTCGGTTTTACATGGATTTTCCATATTTATGACTTGGATATAATGTGATGAAATGGTTTTGAAATTGGAAATATGAACTCGGGCTTGAGGCCCAATTATGTTGGAAATTTCGGACTTGGAGTCCATTTGAATATCGGGCCGGGGGCCCAGTTGGTTAATGAAATCGGGCCAGGGGCCCAGTTGGTATGAAATCGGGCTGAGACCCATTTGAGTTATGTTATCAGGCCAGGGGCCCAGTTGATTTAAGAATTCGGGCCGTGGGCCCAGTTGGTTTATAAGTCGGGCTGCGGGCCCAGTTGGTTTACAAATCGGGCCGTGGGCCCAGTGGTTCATAAAATCGGGCATGAGGCCCAATTGGATTATAATGGTGATTTCGGGTCAGGGACCCTATATTTAATAATTGTGATTTTGGGTCAAGGACCCTAAATGGAACTATGTGGTTTTATGGAAATTTCGGGCAGGGCCCAATGGTAATAATGTGATAAAAGGATTTAATAAAACGGTTTTCCATATACCATCTGGACACAAGAATATATGATGGTCTCCTCCAGATGTCTGGGACACTGGGGAAGTCACGGTGCATTGCTTGCGAGGGGTCATTATACGGAGCAGCCGGACCGTATGATGACTCAGGAGCAGGATTGCTATGATTGACGTCTGGGACGTCAGACATCAGGATGTCAGATTTATGGACCCGGAGAGACCCCGGGCAGCACGCGTAGCTTATGAAACCGTGAGATATGACGTCAGGGACGTCTAGCGTCTGGGACGCTAAGCATCTGGGATGCTGGTGTCATGGTAATGGTAAAAATATGGATTAATGAATAAAATGGCTTATTGGTTGGATATGTGTTATGTGGTAAAAATGGATTATTGGTTATGAAATGGTATGTCGGGTCAGGGACCCTAAATGGTTTTGGATTTATGGATTGATGTTCATTTATGGTCCGTGGGTGGTGACCCACACTGGTTTTAATATGTATGGTGGTGGTATTCCACGGTTTGGGCTGAGTTCCCACACTTAGTTTTTGGTTAACGGTTTTTTGGGCTAAGGCCCTAATGGCTCGGTTGAGCAAACGTTTTGGTTACTGGTTTTCGTGGCATGCATACGTTTTTATTGGAAGGCATAAATTCTTATAAATGTATTTGGTAAACTTAATGGTTTTTGCCCACTCACAGCTTTTGGTTTTAATGCCCTTCAGGTTGATCACGGATGCGATTGCAGCAGAGACTGGGACATTGCACACCTCCCTCCATCGATCCTTGCGCACCTCTGGATGCCCCGTTTGGGCAGTGGCTCTTGGTCATCCCTTGTCTGACACCCCTTGTTGGACGGGAGCAGGGCACATTCCATGGTAATCCCGGGGGGATTGGGATGGGTCCTGTCAACTTGGTATCAGAGCACGGTTGCTCTTTTGTGTGCGCAGGTCGAGGGTGTGATGTCTCTTTGGGCTGCAATTCGTTATCAACCTGATAGATAGTTTTTGGGTTTGGATAGTGGATGGAGTGTGATTGGCCCGATACGCCGTGCATCAATGTGATTCGACCCAAGTGGGTTGATTGTGGTGAACTGGTATTTGTGGGACCGTCGGTTCGGTCGTGTGAGATTGGATTGTTGTGCTGCTAGGTGCAGCCAGGTTCGGGGAACCTCATGTGAGTAATGGTCTAAAATGTGAACCCTTGTGGTGGTTTCTAGTGTGAGGGATGTTGGTTCATCGGAGTTGGCCGATTACCTAGTGGTGGAACCCACGTTGAATGGGATGGTAGGATTGGATTTGACGTCTATTCGATGTCTAGACCGGCGGGGGTCGGTCAGGTTGTGGATTTTATATTACGGAGAGCTGTTTGGTTCGGTTGAACCATAGGGTGTGATTGTGGAACCCTAGTATTAAAAAGGTAAACCTTAATTGTGATTAGCGGATGAGAACTTGTGCTGCGACGAGTGGCTGAGGTCATGGATGACCATGTGGATGGCTCTGGTGAGTCTAGGCAGAACTATGGAATCCGATTACGGATACGGTTCCGAGATAAATTGTGGAACCCCGTGTTGGATCGGGTATTGGTGTGATGTGTGGATGCGGATCTCGATAGTAATGACAGTTGGTCGGTAGTCATATGGAGATGACTGGCTATCGAGGGTAATTAGTGTGGTTCTGATATTTGGGGATCAGGGGACGTTCGGGGAACGTTCATTTTCCTTATGTGGATTGTCAGAATAGTGGTACCCCATAGTCGTGAGGTACGGGATCGTCGTTCGGTATGAACGGAGATCCAGGGTTGTCGTATTTGCATACGGTGTGCAAGTATGAATGTTTGTGGGTTGGTACTTTTGTGCTGATGCTAGTATGGATGCCTGTGTGCTGATACTAGTGTTGTTGATAGTGTGTTGGTGCTGGTACTAGCGCTGGTGCTAGTGTCGGTAATGGTGTTGACGATGAGCCACAAATTGGGTGTGACTCCGTCATGATGAACATATGTTCGGTCTTTGAGATTCGGTAGTGGTTGAGTGATGGACTGGATGGGATCCAGTTAAGATTGTGCTGTGTTGGGATAAGTCCCAATAAGGGTGAGATAACCAGTAAGGGAGTGGATTAAAAAGGGTTAATTGAGACTTGAGTAATCTTGGGATGACGTCCCCTACGTCATGATAATTGGTGGATTTTGGGGGAGTTGTTGGCAACTCCAAAATTTGTGCGATTTTATGTTTTTAAATATCCCTAAAATGTACATGGAAATGATTAAAACTGGAAAAGACGAGGAAAAACCATTAAGTGGTATAAAGGTAGGAATTTGTAATTGAGAACTTGGGAACCGAGTGTTGAACCTGTAAAGGTCGGGATGTGCGAACGGAACAATAACGGATTGATTGTGGACACGGGGTTGTCCAAGTGAATTGAGGAGGTAGGAAGTCTAGTGGTTAGACTTGACGTCTTGTTGGGAGCATGTCTGTTTCCAACATGGTTGGAACCTTAGTGTCGAGGAGAGTTGTGATTGGGGAACGAGAGTGGTGCTCGTTTTTGGTGATTGGTATTCCGAAGTCATTGGGGTTGACTTCTTGCTTTCTGCCCTGGCAGACGTTGAGTGTAGTTACCAGTACGTTGAGCGTGTATTGGTTGGTGGGCACAGGTGTAATTGCGGGTCATTAGGAGGAGCTACGTATTCGAAATTAGGTAAACGAGATTTCTCATTTTCTGCTTGGTGGCAGACGATGTGGTGTCACATGGCGTGGTGAGTGCAGTGAGTTTTGTTGCATCCACGTAGGATGAGTTTAGGCGTCATTATTTTGGATCATCCTTGGTTTTTCCTAGGTGGAATGACAAGGATCGATACGAACTTGGGTATGTGAGTCGAAATGACGGGATTGAACTTCTTTTCGAAGTGGGGCCCGGTCAGGGTATTCTACTCGGGTGAGTGGGTTTTCAAGGTAGTTGAATTTTGTCAACCTTAGACGTGTGGAGGTTGGATTGGCTTCCCTATGAAGTCAATTGGAGGTATCAAACGGGTAACCGATCGGTTCGGTTTTGGTGTGTCTTGGTAAATGTGAACGAGATTTCGGGATTTGGAATCGAATTTCTGGGAGGATACGATTTTGGAACTTGAAAGTATATTTCCGGATTTGGGTACGGAATGGTTATTCCAAATGCTAGCTTACGGAATAATGATTTCGGATTCGGATTTGGATATGAATTAAAATGGGATATCTGGGTTTGGATCCGGGATTTCTTACGAAGTTGCGGATTCAGATTCGAAAGTGGAACTAGATGTTGGGTGGAGTTTCAATTTGTCTCATGCTGGATTGGGCAAACGTACTCCATTATTGGAACGTGTTCGGCTATGACCTAGGTGGTTGTAGTCTGGTTATTAGGTAGATGTGTGTACTTCGTACATGGTTCGAGGTACAAAACCTTGTAGACTTGTGATGTCTAGTTACGGTATACGGGATATACCCGAGGTGTGTTGTGTGAACGTGTTGGTAGTCGGATTGGTTCCGATACCATGGATTGGTTGTGGACCGGACATTACTATGCGACGGGTCATGGTAATTCCGATGTGTTTAATTACACACAGGTCGTGTGAAATTTCGGTAAGGGTATTGGTGAGTCGAGTACGTTGGTGGCATGTGTAGCCACGAGTGAGTCTAGTGTCAGTTTTCGACTGACAACAACTGTGTGGTGACAGTTTGTCAGGATGTGTCAACATAGATCGTTGAGTGGGGTCAGCTGACTCCTAGTGGGAGTGGGAAAGGAACCGTCGAGTTGTTGCGTCAACGAGAGGGTTGATTTGACAAGTGGTGACAAATTCGAAACAAGTAATTTCAGTCATTCGACGGGGTCGAATGTAGTCGTTGCGTTTTGAGTACCAGTGATACGTTTGAGTGCAGACAAGTTTTGCCTGGTTAGTTGGTGTTCGGGTGTACACGTGTTGTGTGGTCGATTCCACTTTCCACGGGGTGTTTGTGGAATCAGGGTAATCGAGTTTCGAGAGCGAAACTTTTTAAGGAGGGAAATACGTTGAGTTTAGATCGGTTGGAATTTCGAGGACGAAATTTATTAAGGAGGGAAGATAGTAACGACCCGTCCCGAATTCCGGGATTAGTTTAGTGACTAATCTTGATTAGCGAGGTTGAACGGTGGTTAGTAGGGCGAAATCGGACAAAATGTGCAAAATGACCATTTTGCCCCTGGTCGTGGGCAAAATGTTGACTTTTTGTTCGGGCGGTCAAATGGACTTTGACCGATGACCGTGACGTAGTTCGGGACGTCACGAGTTCATAGACAGGTGGCACGTTCGATTCCGACATTCGTAGAGAAAGTTATGGTGTTCGGAAGTTGAGGGGTATTTTGGTAATTTGGCTTATTAGGGGCCAAATGTTGACTTTCTGATCGGGAGGTCCGATGGGCGAGGGTCAAGGACCGTTACGTAGGTATCGTCGATACGAATCCAACGACAGGGCGGCATGCCGAAATCGGAGATCCGATGACGACGTTATGGTCAAGGAAACGAACTAACGAACCGAGGCCGGGATTAAAATAATAATATAATAATGAATAGTGACCGTTGACCCTACACACCTGGATGAGTGACAAGTGTCACCCATCCCTTGTTTCCAGCTCCTTGTTTCCCTCCAAACATCATCATTACTACATCATCATCATCTAATCCACCAATTCCCCTAATTTCCTCTTCTTTGTTCCTAAACCGTGCACAAAATTGGGGGAATTAGATTGGGAGAATTGGCTCCCTCTCTCTGCCGTTCCTGAGAGAAAAATGGGAGACTAAGATGAGGGAATTAACTGGGAAACACGAGGGTTTGAGTGTGGGTTGAATTTTGGATTTTGGATTTCGGGAAAATGAGAGGGAAAATTCGAATTGAAGGAATTGGGCTGTGATGATCGAATTGGAGGTTACAAACATCTTCCTGAGGTTATGACGAGTCGATCCACATCAAAAACGAGAAGGAATGGTGCCGTTTTGGCTCTGATCGAGCTTGGTGACAGAGGAAGAAATCGAGGCTGAGTCGTGGAGTTTGGGGGCTGTGATTGACTCAATTGTTATGGGGGAAATGATTTCTCATGATCCCACGATGCTTCTGGGATCATCAATTGAAGGAAACCGGCTGAGATCGATGAAACTCCATGGTTGCACAGTGGACGGTGTTCGTACTTGTGTCGTGATCATTTACTGATCAAACGACGGAATTGATGTGGGGGAATTGTTCCTCGTGGTCCACTAATGCTTCTGGTTGAACCAATTTGGGGAAATCAATCGAGATTGAAGGGAATCCCATGATTGAACAGTGACCGGAGTGTTCTTCGTGTTCATCGTGGAATCGATGGAATTTGGGTAAGTTATCGTGTAATTGATGTTACAGACTTATAATTGGACTTAAAACGAAGCTAATGGAATGATCAATTGAAGGAATTAGGATCGAATTGACAGGATTGGAACCGGGTTGTGTCGCGGGTGAATTGGACCCGTTTACCAGACAAACGGGTTGGGCTGGTGACACTGTAGCAGGCGCTGTGGGTTTCACGCGCAGCCACTCACGGCGGCGCGTGGCGGCGCGTGGGCACGAATCTCGAGGTGAGGTCAACATGACTTCTGTCCTATTTAATGTAACGGACATTTTGGAATTGGTTTCGTGTCGATCGGACACTGTCTCGATAGTGTTCGGGATGTCCGAAGGTTTTTAATTAAGTTTAAAAATAAGTAAAAATTTGGGAAAATTACGGGACTTTGATAGGATGTTAATGATGAGGTTAGTGACCCTCTAGTGTGATTTGGACAGGATTGGGAAGTCCCGGTGATAGTGGTGTGGCCCGGGAGGGCCGGTGGCACGCGTATCGAGGCACACGGTTAAAACGGTCTGTGAGTGGACTTTGGTTTTATAAATTCTATGCATGCTTAAATGTTTTATATGGATTATGGTTGTGATTGTGTGATGTTGATTTGGTTGTTGGTAAATTGTACGGTTTCACGTATCTCGAGGCGATTTACGTGCTTGCACGTAAATCGAGGTTTTCCAGTTTTACATGGATTTTCCCATATTTATGACTTGGATATAATGTGATGAAATGGTTTTGAAATTGGAAATATGAACTTGGGCTTGAGGCCCAATTATGTTGGAAATTTCGGACTTGGAGTCCATTTGAATATCGGGCCGGGGGCCCAGTTGGTTAATGAAATCGGGCCAGGGGCCTAGTTGGTATGAAATCGGGCTGAGACCCATTTGAGTTATGTTATCGGGGCCAGGGGCCCAGTTGATTTACGAATTCGGGCCGTGGGCCCAGTTGGTTTATAAGTCGGGCTGCGGGCCCAGTTGGTTTACAAATCGGGCCGTGGGCCCCAGTGGTTCATAAAATCGGGCATGAGGCCCAATTGGATTATAATGGTGATTTCGGGTCAGGGACCCTATATTTAATAATTGTGATTTTGGGTCAAGGACCATAAATGGAACTATGTGGTTTTATGGAAATTTTCGGGCAGGGCCCAATGGTAATAATGTGATAAAAGGATTTAATAAAACGGTTTCCATATACCATCTGGACACAAGAATATATGATGGGTCTCCTCCAGATGTCTGGGACACTGGGGAAGTCACGGTGCAATTGCCTGCGAGGGGGTCATTATACGGAGCAGCCGGACCGTATGATGACTCAGGAGCAGGATTGCTATGATTGACGTCTGGGACGTCAGACATCACGGATGTCAGATTTTATGGACCCGGAGAGACCCCGGGCAGCAGCGTAGCTTATGAAACCGTGAGATATGACGTCAGGGACGTCTAGCGTCTGGGACGCTAAGCATCTGGGATGCTGGTGATGGTAATGGTAAAATATGGATTAATGAATAAAATGGCTTATTGGTTGGATATGTGTTATGTGGTAAAAATGGATTATTGGTTATGAAATGGTATGTCGGGTCAGGGACCCTAAATGGTTTTGGATTTATGGATTGATGTTCATTTATGGTCGTGGGTGGTGACCCACATGGTTTTAATATGTATGGTGGTGGTATTCCACGGTTTTGGGCTGAGTTCCCACACTTGGTTTTTGGTTAACGGTTTTTGGGCTAAGGCCCTAATGGCTCGGTTGAGCAAACGTTTTGGTTACTGGTTTTCGTGGCATGCATACGTTTTTATTGGAGGGCATAAATGTCTTATAAATGTATTTGGTAAACTTAATGGTTTTTGCCCACTCACAGCTTTTGGTTTTAATGCCCTTCAGGTTGATCACGGATGCGATTGCAGCAGAGACTGGGACATTGCACACCTCCTCCATCGATCCTTGCGCACTCTGGATGCCCCGTTTGGGCAGTGGCTCTTGGTCATCCCTTGTCTGACACCCCTGGTTGGACGGGAGCAGGGCACATTCCATGGTAATCCCGGGGGGATTGGGATGGGTCCTGTCAGGGCAGCTGTGGAAGCCATGGACGGTTTTGGGAACTTTGAACCGTGGAGGTTCATTTTGGGAACCCTAGGTTTGGATGGGTTTAGTTGGTTTTAAGGATTGGGTTAGATAGGAAATGAAGAAATATGAATTTAGGGATTAAAATGGGACAAAACGGACGAGATTTGAGGGTTTGTAGGAGCCTGGACCGGTCACGCCGGTCCAGTTGCAGGGAAACGAACCGGATCGGCCGGTCTGAGTCGGCCGTCGAGAGGTTGAAGACGCACTGTTCACAGGCGCATGGCTCCCACGCGCAGCCACTTCAAGCGGCGCGTGCGGGCACGTGGGGGAGATTTTGGGCAAGTTCCAACATGTAATTTTCATATATTCGATGTAACGAACATTTTGGGACTGGTTTCGTGTCAATCGGACATCGTTTCGATAGGTTTCGGGCTGTTCGAAGGTTTAGGTTCGGTTTTAAAAATAGTTAGAAATTCCAGAAAATTACGAGGCTCTTGTGAGGGGTTATATAAGTAGTTAGTAACCCTCTAAATTAATTTGGATAGGTTCGGGAATCCCAGAGGTGACGTTTGACCCAGGAGACGGTTATGGCACACGTATCGAGACGTGACTTCGGACGGTCTGTGAATGGACCTTTCTTTCGAAATTGATGCGTGCATAAATGTTTTTATAATTGTTTTAGAATATATTTTGTGTTACCATGAGTGCAATTGTTGGTGGTAGCCTAGGATTTACGTATTTGCACGTATTTCGAGATTTTTCGATTTTATATGATGCTTATACGTTCTAGGTTTTCAACGAGCATTTAATAAACGGATTTTGGATTTGGAAACATGAACTCGGGCATGAGACCCAATTGATTTATAAACTATCGGACTTGGAGTCCATTTGATTCGACGAGGAATCAAACCTAGGGTCCATTTGAGCCATACGATCGGACCGAGGGTCCATTTGGTTTACGATTCGGGTTTGAGGCCAGTTAGTAGTACTATCGGGCTTGATGCCCGGTTGATTTAGGATATCGGGCCTGAGACCCATTTCGTTGAGATATCGGGCTTAAGGCCCCGTTGGTTGTGAAACCGGACGTGAGGTCCTATTGAGTCATGGTTCGGGCTAGGGCCCTGTTGATTGTGAAATCGGGCTTGAGTCCCAGTTTGATTTATGAAATGAGTATTCGGGCATGAGACCCTGTTGAACTGTGGATTTAGGCCGAGACCTGTGAAATGGTTTTGAATCGGATTCGAGGAATCCTATTGGGATGAATCGAGTTTGAGACCCAGTTGAGAAATGAGATTTGAGAAAGAAAGAAAAGAGTATTTGAAAAAGTGAATGAACCCTCCATATGATTATATGGTCTCCTCCAGCGTCGACCTGGAGAGTCACGATCCACAGACCAGAGTGGGTATCCCCATAGGGATCCCATTCCAGGAGTGGTGGTTTCTTATTATGATGTGGTCCCAGGACCAGATTTCGGAGAGATGTGTGGACTAGATCCAGAGAGAGCTCGGACTAGATCCAGTGATTGAGCCTTCCAGATGGAGATTCCTGGGAGAAGACTCAGAGTGAGACCCCGAGTAGTGTGCACACTAGTATAGATTTGATATCGTGACTATATCGGGGATGTGTTCCCTAGGGGCTGTGTGCCCCGAGTTGGCATCTTCTCGGAAGTGCTGCAGATGGGGTTATACGTATGACGGTACGTATGAGATTTTATGGAAAAGTGATTTAGGGTTGCGACCCCCGTATACGAGATTTGAGGGCGGAGACCCTATGTTTTATGACTTAGAAAGTGATTTGGGGTGGAGACCCCGTATTCGATGTTTTAGAAATGATTTGGGGGGCGAAGACCCCGTACTTGATGTGATTTGGGCTGAGTCCCTATTGATTTGACCTACGGGTTTTAGATTGTGATTTCAGGTCGAGGACCCAAATGGATTTGTGGGTCATGACGGTTTATGGGAACCGGCATGAACCCTTGAATGATTTCAAAAATGTGTTTGATGAAATTGATTGATTTTATGAATGTTTTACTAAACGGTTTTTGGTATGCATGCGTATGTTTTTATGAAGGGCATAAAATATCTTCTTATGAAAATGTTTTTAAATGAAAATATTAAATTGCCCACTCACAGTTTTTGTGTTTTAATGCCCTTCAGGTTGAACGCGGATACGGGCTGTAGCAGAGACGAGACATCACTCCCTCCTCCTCCTCTACGATCCTGACGCACTCTGACAGCCCCGGCGAGGGCCGAGGATGGAATTTTCCCTAGTCTGACACTTCATGTCAGACGGGATCAGGCGGGTCCCACGTTAATCCCAGGGGATTCGAGGCCGGTCTTGACAAGTAAATTGTCAGGACCCGACCCCTCCTCGGTCAGGACCCGACTCATCTAGCACCATATTGTCCACTTTGGGCCTCGCCCTCACGGTTTTGTTTTCGGGGAGCTCATGGTGCAACTTCCCAGGGAGTCACCCATCATGGAATTGCACCAGCCTCAACTCACTTAACTTTGGGGTTCCAATCCCCCCCAAAACCACTTGAGCTCCCCAAAAGGCCTAGTGCTAGATAGGTGTGTGCCTACACCTTTAAGGCACACCACCATCCTCTCCCAGACCATTCCCCCTCGCAGGAATGTGGGGATTGTTCACCGTTCCCCTCCAGGACACAGGTCTTACAATCCACCCCCTTTAGGGCCCCAGCGTCCTCGCTGGCACACTTCCCCGGTCGGGGTTTGGCTCTGATACCAAATTGTCAGGGACCCCGACCCTCCTCGGTCAGGACCCGACTCATCTAGCACCATATTGTCCGCTCTGGGCCTCGCCCTCACGGTTTTGTTTTCGGGAGCTCATTGACAGGACCCATCCCAATCCCCCCGGGATTACCGTGGAATGTGCCCTGCTCCCGTCCAACAAGGGGTGTCAGACAAGGGATAACCAAGAGCTACTGCCCAACGGGGCATTCAGAGTGCGCAAGGATCGATGGAGGAGGTGTGCAATGTCCCAGTCTCTGCTGCAAACGCATCCGTGATCAACCTGAAGGGCATTAAAACCAAAAGCTGTGAGTGGAAAAAAACCAATAAGTTTACCAAATACATTTATAAGACATTTATGCCCTCCAATAAAAACGTATGCATGCCACCAAAAACCAGTAACCAAAACGTGTAACCAAAACGTTTGCTCAACCGAGCCATTAGGGCCTTAGCCCGAAAACCGTTAACCAAAAACCAAGTGTGGGAACTCAGCCCAAAACCGTGGAATACCACCACCATACATATTAAAACCATGTGGGTCACCACCCACGACCATAGATGAACATCAATTCAAAAATCCAAAACCATTTAGGGTCCCCGACCCTACATACCATATCATAACCAATAATCCATTTTTACCACATAACACATATCCAACCAATAAGCCATTTTATTCATTAATCCATATTTTACCATTACCATCACCAGCATCCCAGATGCTTAGCGTCCCAGACGCTAGACGTCCCTGACGTCATATCTCACGGTTTCATAAGCTACGCGTGCTGCCCGGGGTCTCTCCGGGTCCATATATCTGACATCCCTGATGTCTGACGTCCCTGACGTCAATCATAGCAATCCTGCTCCTGAGTCATCATACGGTCCGGCTGCTCCGTATAATGACCCCTCGCAGGCAATGCACCGTGACTTCCCCAGTGTCCCAGACATCTGGAGGAGACCATCATATATCCTCGTATCCAGATGGTATATGGAAAAACAGTTTTATTAAATCCTTTTATCACATCATTACCATTGGGCCCTGCCCGAAATTCCATAAAACCATATAATTCCATTTAGGGTCCTTGACCCGAAATCACCATTATAAAATATAGGGTCCCTGACCCGAAATCACATTTATTATCCAACTGGGCCTCATGCCCGATTTTATGAACCACTGGGTCCACGGCCCGATTTGTAAACCAACTGGGCCCGCAGCCCGACTTATAAACCCACTGGGCCCACGACCCAAATTCGTAAATCAACTGGGCCCCTGGCCCGATAACATAACTCAAATGGGTCTCAGCCCGATTTCATACCAACTGGGCCCCTGGCCCGATTTCATTAACCAACTGGGCCCCCGGCCCGATTCTCAAATGGACTCCAAGTCCGAAATTTCCAAAACAAGTGGGCCTCAAGCCCGAGTTCATATTTCCAATTTCAAAACCATTTTATCATATTATATCCAAGTCATAAATATGGAAAATCCAAGTAAAACCGGAAAACCTCGATTTACGTGCAAGCACGTAAATCGCCTCGAAATACGTGAAACCGTACAATTTACCAACAACCAAATCAACATCACACAATAACAACCATAATCCATATAAAACATTTAAGCATGCATAGAATTTATAAAACCAAAGTCCACTCACAGACCGTTTTAAACCGTGTGCCTCGATACGCGTGCCACCGGCCTTCCCGGGCCACACCACTATCACCGGGACTCCCAATCCCGTCCAAATCACATTAGAAGGTCACTAACCTCATCATTAACATCCTGTCAAAGTCCCGTAATTTTCCCGAATTTTTACTTATTTTTAAACTTAATTTAAAACCTTCGGACATCCCGAACACTATCGAGACGGTGTCCGATCGACACGAAACCAATTCCAAAATGTCCGTTACATCGAATAGATTAAAAGTCATGTTGGAAGTTTCCCCAAAATACCCTTCACGCGCCCCCACGCGCCAGGTCAACACTCAGGTCAACATTGATGACGTCATGCTACAGTACCCGGGTTCTGCAACCGGGTCTGTAACCGGGTCGCCGTCGACCCGCGGCTTGACCCGATCACAGATCGAGTTCCAGACCACCATTTTTGATGCGGTTTGATCCTATGGACTCGTTAAAATCCCCTCTACGGTTCTGTGACATCCAAACTCATTTTAGGTTGATTTAACTACCTGAAACTCGACGGGAAAGTTGCTGCCGGCTCTGGTTCGTCTTCTCCGGCGAGTCGCCAAGCTTCCAGCCGTGGTTCATGGTCCAAAATGGTCGTCTAGGTTCCTAGGACATGTCTCAAAACAACCAAACAATCATAACGTCAAAAACAGACGTTTCGAAGCAGGAAGTAAATCGGGTCTTCACGGGTTTCTGAACTTACCGCCGCCGTGTCGCCGCCGTGGCCCGTCCAGTCGTGGTCTGAGTCGTCCTAAGGTTCCAGTTTACCTATCCCTGCGTTTGTTCGAGCCCAGATATGAAGGTTTGGATGGTTGGACAATTTTGGGCCGATCGGGTTCCTCTCGGGTCTGGGAGTTTTCCCGGCCGTGCAAGGCGGCCGTGAGGCGGTGGCCGTCGTCTGAAGGTGGCTGGGGTTCGTCTGGACGTGTCTGGTGCATGGGTTGAGGCTGAGATGTGGTGGTGTTTGTTCTTGGAAGGAAACCGTGCTCACGGTTTTGAGAGAAAATGAAAGTGAGAGGAATGTGTTCTGAGGGTTTAAGAAATAAAGGAAGATGAGATCAAGGGCTGGGATTCAAGCTGTGGTTTGAATGGATGGTGAGGATTTGAGGAGAGAAAATGATTGAATAACCCAAATGGCCAGCAAAGATCCCTGAATTAGGGAAGGAAGGAGATGATGACATGTGTCACTCATCAAGGGTCCAGATTGGTTTGGATTAAAGTAATCAGATTTTATTATTATATTATTATTTTATTCCGAGTCTCGGTTAATCGCGTTTTACGTCCTTGACCATAACTTCGTCGTCGTAACTTCGATTTCGGCATGCCGCCTGTCGTTGGATTCGTATCACGACGATACCTACGTAACGGTCCTTGGCCCTCGCCCATCGGACCTCCCGGTCAGAAAGTCAACATTTGACCCCTAATAAGCCAAATTACCAAAATACCCCTCAACTTCCGAACACCATAACATCCTCTACGAATGTCGGAATCGAACGTGCCACCTGTCTATGAACTCGTGACGTCCCGAACTACGTCACGGTCATCGGTCAAAGTCCATTTGACCGCTCCGAACAAAAAGTCAACATTTTGCCCACGACCAGGGGCAAAACGGTCATTTTGCACATTTTATCCGATTCCGCCCTACTAACCACCGTTCAACCTCGCTAATCAAGATTAGTGACTAATCTAATCCCGGAATTCGGGACGGGTCGTTACAACCTTCCCTCCTTAATAAATTTCGTCCTCGAAATTCCAACCGGATCTAATCTCAACGTACTTCCCTCCTTAATAAGTTTCGCTCTCGAAACTCGATTACCCTGATTCCACAAACACCCCGTGGAAAGTGGAATCGACCACGCAACACGTGTACACCCGTACACCAACTACCTAGACAAAACTTGTCTACACCCAAACGTACCACTAGTACTCAAAACGCAACAACTACATTCGACCACGTCGAATGACTGAAACTACTTGTTTCGAATTTGACACCACTTGTCAAATCAACCCTCTCGTTGACGCAACAACTCGACGGTTCCTTTCCCACTCCCACTAGGAGTCAGCTGACCCCACTCAACGATCTATGTTGACACATCCTGACAAACTGTCACCACACAGTTGTTGTCAGTCGAAAACTGACACTAGACTCGTGGCTACACATGCTACCAACGTACTTGACTTAGTAAACATTTACCGACCTTTTCACACGACCTGTGTGTAATTAAACACATCGGAATTACCATGACCCATTGCATAGTAATGTCCGGTCCACAACCAATCCCATGGTATCGGAACCAATCCGACTACCAACACGTTCACCGACACACCTCGGGTATATCCCGTGTACCGTAACTAGACATCACAAGTCTACAAGGTTTTGTACCTCGAACCATGTACGAAGTACACACATCTACCTAATAACCAGACTACAACCACCTAGGTCATAGCCGAACACGTTCCAATAATGGAGTACGTTTGCGCAATCCAGCATGAGACAAATTGAAACTCCACCCAACATCTAGTTCCACTTTCGAATCTGAATCCGCAACTTCGTAAGAAATCCCGGATCCAAACCCAGATATCCCATTTTAATTCATATCCAAATCCGAATCCGAAATCATTATTCCGTAAGCTAGCATTTGGAATAACCATTCCGTACCCAAATCCGGAAATATACTTTCAAGTTCCAAAATCGAATCCTGAATCGTCACCCAGAAATTCGATTCCAAATCCCGAAATCTCGTTCACATTTACCAAGACACACCAAAACCGAACCTATCGGTTACCCGTTCAATACACTTGATTTTCTTCATAGGGAGCCAATCCAACCTCCACACGTCTAAGGTTGACAAAATTCAACTACCTTGAAAACCTACTCACCCGAGTAGAATACCATACGGGCCCCACTTCGAAAAGAAGTTCAATCTCGTCATTTACGACTCACACACCCAAGTTCGTATCGATCCTTGTCATTCCACCTAGGAAAAACCAAGGATGATCCAATACAATGACGCCAAAACTCATCCTACGTGGATGCAAACAAAACTCACTGTACTCACCACGCCCTGTACCCAACATCGTCTGCCACCAAGCAGAAAATGAGAAATCTCGTTTACCTAATTTCGAATACGTAGCTCCTCCTAATGACCCGCATTTACTCCTGGGCCCACCAACCAATACACGCTCAACGTACTGGTAACTACATTCAACGTCTGCCAGGGCAGAAAGCAAGAAGTCAACCCCAATGACTTCGGAATACCAATCACCAAAAACGAGCACCACTCTCGTTCCCCAATCACAACTCTCCTCGACACTAAGGTTCCAACCATGCTGGAAACAGACATGCTCCCAACAAGACGTCAAGTCTAACCACTAGACTTCCTACCTCCTCAATTCACTTAGACAACGACGTGTCCACAATCGATCCGTTATTGTTCCGTTCGCACATCCCGACCTTTACCGGTTCGACACTCGGTTTCCCAAGTTCTCAATTACAAATTCCTACCTTTATACCACTAATGGTTTTCCTCGTATTTTCCAGTTTTAATCATTTCTATGTACTTTTTAGGGATATTTAAAAACATAAAATCGCACAAATTTTGGAGTTGCCAACAACTCCCCCAAATCCACCAATTATCATGACGTAGGGGGCGTCATCCCAAGATTACTCAAGTCTCAATTATACCCTTTTTAATCCACTCCTTACTGGTTATCTCACCACTATTGGAACTTATCCAACACATTACGATCTTAACTGGAACCCATCCAGTCCATCACTCAACCAATACCGAATCTCCAGGACCGAACATATGTTCATCATGACGGAGTCACACCCCAATTTGTGGCTCATCGTCAACACCATTACCGACACTAGCACCAGCGCTAGTACCAGCACCAACACACTACCAACAACACTAGTATCAGCACACAGGCATCCATACTAGCATCAACACCAAAAGTACCAACCCGCAAACATTCATACTTGCACACCGTGTGCAAATACAACAACCCTGGATCTCCGTTCATACCGAACGACGATCCCGTACCTCACGACTATGGGTACCACCACTCTGACAATCCACATCAGGAAAATGAACGCTCCCTGAACGTCCCCTGATCCCCAAGTATTATGACCACACTGATTACCCTCGATAGCCAGTCATCTCCATATGACTTCCGACTAACTGTCATTGCTATCGAGATCCGCATCCACACATCACACCAATACCCGATCCAACACGGGATTCCATAATTTATCTCAGAACCGTATCCGTACATCGAATCCCATAGTTCTGCCTAAACTCACCAGAGCCATCCACATGGTCATCCATGACCTCAGCCGCTCGTCAGTTCTCATCCACTAGCCACAATTAAGGTTTACCTTTTTAATACTAGGGTTCCACAATCACACCCTATGGTTCAACCGAACCAAACAGTTTTCCGTAATATAAAATCCACAACCTGACCGACCCCGCGGTCCTGACATCGAATAGACGTCAAATCCAATCCTACCATCCCATCAACGTGGGTTCCACCATTAGGTCATCGGCCAACTCCGATGAACCAACATCCCTCACACTAGAAACCACCACAAGGGTTCACATTTTAGACCATTACTCACATGAGGTTCCCCGAACCTAGCTGCACCTAGCAGCACAACAATCCAATATCACATGACCGAACCGACGGTCCCACTATACCAGTTCACCACAATCAACCCCACTTGGGTCAAATCACATTAACGCACGGCGTATCGGGCCAATCGCACTCCATCCACTATCCAAACCCAAAAACTATCTATCAGGTTGATAACGAATTGCAGTCCAAAGAGACATCACACCCTCGACCTGCGCGCACAAATAGAGCAACCGTGCTCTGATACCAAGTTGACAGGACCCATCCCAATCCCCCCGGGATTACCGTGGAATGTGCCCTGCTCCCGTCCAACAAGGGGTGTCAGACAAGGGATAACCAAGAGCTACTGCCCAACGGGGCATTCAGAGTGCGCAAGGATCGATGGAGGAGGTGTGCAATGTCCCAGTCTCTGCTGCAAACGCATCCGTGATCAACCTGAAGGGCATTAAAACCAAAAGCTGTGAGTGGAAAAAAACCAATAAGTTTACCAAATACATTTATAAGACATTTATGCCCTCCAATAAAAACGTATGCATGCCACCAAAAACCAGTAACCAAAACGTTTGCTCAACCGAGCCATTAGGGCCTTAGCCCGAAAACCGTTAACCAAAAACCAAGTGTGGGAACTCAGCCCAAAACCGTGGAATACCACCACCATACATATTAAAACCATGTGGGTCACCACCCACGACCATAGATGAACATCAATTCAAAAATCCAAAACCATTTAGGGTCCCCGACCCTACATACCATATCATAACCAATAATCCAGTTTTACCACATAACACATATCCAACCAATAAGCCATTTTATTCATTAATCCATATTTTACCATTACCATCACCAGCATCCCAGATGCTTAGCGTCCCAGACGCTAGACGTCCCTGACGTCATATCTCACGGTTTCATAAGCTACGCGTGCTGCCCGGGGTCTCTCCGGGTCCATATATCTGACATCCCTGATGTCTGACGTCCCTGACGTCAATCATAGCAATCCTGCTCCTGAGTCATCATACGGTCCGGCTGCTCCGTATAATGACCCCTCGCAGGCAATGCACCGTGACTTCCCCAGTGTCCCAGACATCTGGAGGAGACCATCATATATCCTCGTATCCAGATGGTATATGGAAAAACAGTTTTATTAAATCCTTTTATCACATCATTACCATTGGGCCCTGCCCGAAATTTCCATAAAACCATATAATTCCATTTAGGGTCCTTGACCCGAAATCACCATTATAAAATATAGGGTCCCTGACCCGAAATCACATTTATTATCCAACTGGGCCTCATGCCCGATTTTATGAACCACTGGGCCCACGGCCCGATTTGTAAACCAACTGGGCCCGCAGCCCGACTTATAAACCCACTGGGCCCACGACCCGAATTTGTAAATCAACTGGGCCCCTGGCCCGATAACATAACTCAAATGGGTCTCAGCCCGATTTCATACCAACTGGGCCCCTGGCCCGATTTCATTAACCAACTGGGCCCCCGGCCCGATTCTCAAATGGACTCCAAGTCCGAAATTTCCAAAACAAGTGGGCCTCAAGCCCGAGTTCATATTTCCAATTTCAAAACCATTTTATCATATTATATCCAAGTCATAAATATGGAAAATCCAAGTAAAATCGGAAAACCTCGATTTACGTGCAAGCACGTAAATCGCCTCGAAATACGTGAAACCGTACAATTTACCAACAACCAAATCAACATCACACAATCACAACCATAATCCATATAAAACATTTAAGCATGCATAGAATTTATAAAACCAAAGTCCACTCACAGACCGTTTTAACCGTGTGCCTCGATACGCGTGCCACCGGCCCTCCCGGGCCACACCACTATCACCGGGACTCCCAATCCTGTCCAAATCACATTAGAGGGTCACTAACCTCATCATTAACATCCTATCAAATTCCCGTAATTTTCCCGAATTTTTACTTATTTTTAAACTTAATTTAAAACCTTCGGACATCCCGAACACTATCGAGACGGTGTCCGATCGACACGAAACCAATTCCAAAATGTCCGTTACATCGAATAGATTAAAAGTCATGTTGGAAGTTTCCCCAAAATACCCTTCACGCGCCCCCACGCGCCAGGTCAACACTCAGGTCAACATTGATGACGTCATGCTACAGTACCGGGTTCTGCAATCGGGTCTGTAACCGGGTCGCCGTCGACCCGCGGCTTGACCCGATCACAGATCGAGTTCCAGACCACCATTTTTGATGCGGTTTGATCCTATGGACTCGTTAAAATCCCCTCTACGGTTCTGTGACATCCAAACTCATTTTTAGGTTGATTTAACTACCTGAAACTCGACGGGAAAGTTGCTGCCGGCTCTGGTTCGTCTTCTCCGGCGAGTCGCCAAGCTTCCAGCCGTGGTTCATGGTCCAAAATGGTCGTCTAGGTTCCTAGGACATGTCTCAAAAACAACCAAACAATCATAACGTCAAAAACGGACGTTTCGAAGCAGGGAAGTAAATCGGGTCTTCACGGGTTTCTGAACTTACCGCCGCCGTGTCGCCGCCGTGGCCCGTCCAGTCGTGGTCTGAGTCGTCCTAAGGTTCCAGTTTACCTATCCCTGCGTTTGTTCGAGCCCAGATATGAAGGTTTGGATGGTTGGACAATTTTGGGCCGATCGGGTTCCTCTCGGGTCTGGGAGTTTTCCCGGCCGTGCAAGGCGGCCGTGAGGCGGTGGCCGTCGTCTGAAGGTGGCTGGGGTTCGTCTGGACGTGTCTGGTGCATGGGTTGAGGCTGAGATGTGGTGGTGTTTGTTCTTGGAAGGAAACCGTGCTCACGGTTTTGAGAGAAAATGAAAGTGAGAGGAATGTGTTCTGAGGGTTTAAGAAATAAAGGAAGATGAGATCAAGGGCTGGGATTCAAGCTGTGGTTTGAATGGATGGTGAGGATTTGAGGAGAGAAAATGATTGAATAACCCAAATGGCCAGCAAAGATCCCTGAATTAGGGAAGGAAGGAGATGATGACATGTGTCACTCATCAAGGGTCCAGATTGGTTTGGATTAAAGTAATCAGATTTTATTATTATATTATTATTTTATTCCGAGTCTCGGTTAATCGCGTTTTACGTCCTTGACCATAACTTCGTCGTCGTAACTTCGATTTCGGCATGCCGCCTGTCGTTGGATTCGTATCGACGATACCTACGTAACGGTCCTTGGCCCTCGCCCATCGGACCTCCCGGTCAGAAAGTCAACATTTGACCCCTAATAAGCCAAATTACCAAAATACCCCTCAACTTCCGAACACCATAACATCCTCTACGAATGTCGGAATCGAACGTGCCACCTGTCTATGAACTCGTGACGTCCCGAACTACGTCACGGTCATCGGTCAAAGTCCATTTGACCGCCCGAACAAAAAGTCAACATTTTGCCCACGACCAGGGGCAAAACGGTCATTTTGCACATTTTATCCGATTCCGCCCTACTAACCACCGTTCAACCTCGCTAATCAAGATTAGTGACTAATCTAATCCCGGAATTCGGGACGGGTCGTTACACTCATGGTGCAACTTCCCAGGGGGTCACCCATCATGGAATTGCACCAGCCTCAATTCACTTAACTTTGGGGTTCCAATCCCCCCCAAAGCCATTTGAGCTCCCAAAAGGCCTAGTGCTAGATAGGTGTGTGCCTACACCTTTAAGGCACACCACCATCCTCTCCCAGACCATTCCCCCTCGCAGGAATGTGGGATTGTTCACCGTTCCCTCCAGGACACGGGTCTTACAGTTAGTGTTGACCAGCATTAACCATCATGGATCAGACTTTGACCAGTGTGTGGGCACAAATTTTGAGGTCAAACTGGCCTTATTCAAAAGGTTTCGATGATCTGAATCAAATTGGGGTGATTTCAGGTCGATCAGAGATCAATTGATAGGTCATTTGGAGGTTTTTAGCCTCGGGAAGCGTGTTCGGGACACGTTTACTGTGCTTGGAGTTTTGAGGGTTTATGGTTTAGACTTGTATAGGTTGATAGTGACTTTTGAGTATGGTTTGGAAAGGTTCGAATGTTCCGGAGATGTTGGATTAGCCTCGGAGTGGCTTATGGCGTAGATTGTGAGCGCGCAACATGGACAGTCTGTGAGTGCAATTTTGATTTATAAATATGATGCATGCATAAATGTTTTCTATGGTTTATGAACATGGTTTTAGATGCACTAGTTGCATATGATTTGTGTTTGATGTTGAGCATTTTCATAAAAAATGTTATATTGCACGTATTGTGAGATTTCTGTTTTTTATGAGATACTTGGGCTTAGGCCGAGTTTTCTACATGCTTGTGATTTATATGATTTGAATGATTTCACAGATATGCGTGAAATGCTATTTAGGGGGTTGAGTCCCAATTGATTATTGACTTTGACTTGGATTACAGTCAAAGGTAATTTGAAAACGTGATTTAAATAGTAAAATGGTTTTCGGATTTGGAAATGATATATCGGTCTTGTGACCTAATTTGGATTTATGATATGAGATTTCGGGTTGTTATCCTATTGTGGATTTACGAGATTTGATTTGATAGGATTCGATGAATCCTGGATTTGTGAAATGTTTCCGAACACTGTTTTTATGATGGTTTTGTGGAAAATGATTTGATGAAACTATATTTTGGGCATAGGCCCCATTGAGATACTTTGAGATGATTTGAGATTTGTGAACTGTTCTCTACATGACCATCCTCGATGATGTGATTGTTCCCGTCAAACGTTGTAGATCCTGGCGTGGTAGCCTCCAGACATTCGTAGATCCTGGAGAGGTCACGATTACACTGCCTGGAGGTCAGTAGCTCAGAGGGGAGGGTCAGGCTCAGGAATGTCAGAGATGGATATTAGTCAGACATTGAGCTAGGGGTTCCGAGCTTGGGAAATCCATCGCTCAGACGTCGATCTAGTGTGTAAGACCCGTGTCTTGGGAAGAACGATGAACAATCCCACATCGATTGGGGGGGGGGGGGTGTATAGGTGAAGTGTCTTATATGTGTGGGCACATATCTATCTAGTATGAGGCTTTTTGGGAGCTCACTGCTTTGGATTCCTGAGGAACTCCAAAGTTAAGCGAGTTTGGGCTGGTGCAATCCCATGATGGGTGACCTACTAGGAAGTTGCACATGAGTTACGAGAAACAAACCCGTGAGGGCTGGGCCCAAAGCGGACAATATCGTGCTAGATGGGTCAGGTCGTGACAAAATGGTATCAGAGCCGGATCCCGACTGGAAGTGTGACAGCGAGGACGCTAGGTCCAAGGGGGGTGGATTGTATGACCAGTGTCTTGGGAAGAACGTTGAACAATCTCACATCACTCAGGGAGAGAAAAGTGAAGTTCCTTATATGTGTGGGTACGTATCTATCTAGCAAGAGGCCTTTTGGGAGCTCACTGGCTTTGGATTCCTGAGAAACTCCAAAGTTAAGCAAGTTTGGGCTGGTTCAATCCTAGGATAGGCAACTTACTGGGAAGTTGCACGTGAGTTTCCGAAAACAAAATCGTAAGGGCTGGGCCCAAAGTGGACAATATCATGCTAGATGGGTCGGATCGTGTCACAGTGGTTCCAATCCGGAGTTATCACTCAGACGTGTAATCCTGAGTCGCTCGCGTGATAGGTCGTTAATTAAGCATTATTTTATATTATTTTATACCCTTTATACTTAAATTTTAATATTGAAATAATAAACAATTGGAGAAAATAATATATTTTGTGATATTTTTGTAGAAATAAATAAAGTTTGGAATTTGAAGCGTTTTGGCGAAAAAATTGTCCCGATCAGAGTTATAACAAAGAAATTATGGACTACATTCTGTAAAATTATATTAATTAATTTTAAATTTCAGCTGCAGCCCAAGAATCCAGAAGCCCAAATCCGTTTCTGTTCCAGCCCAGCAGCCCAGACGTCGGGCCCAAGTCCAATCGGAAATCCAAGCCTAACCAGAACTGACGCCAGCAGATAGCTACCGAAGCCCACATCCTACTTTCGGCGTGCGTGTACCGAACTAGGCAGTCGGCCTTGGCGCTCGTGTGCTGAAAGTCAGTACTTCTTGTCAGCAGTAGCTCACCAACTCACCCACTCTCTATCAGCGGCTAACTACCGAATTTAGTGTCTGATTTTCAGTTGCTCTCAGCCGAACCACTTCCTTGTTTCCACCTGCTCCCTTTTGCTTCAATTTTGGCAGATTTCCAGCACAAAATTAGCCCCAAACCATCCCTATTATCATCATTGTTCATCATTTCATTTTTATTTAATTTTATATTGTAATTTTTATTTACTTTTTTTTAGAGTTTTTAGTAGTTTTTTCTCCCTATAAATAGGGGTTCATTTCACTTGTTTTGAGAACTTGGTTTTGAGACACATTGTGAGCCTTCCTTAAGAGAACCTATGGAAAAATATTTCCAATATAAATTATAAGAGTTCAAGTTCCGAATTTCTTTTGTTTTATCCTTTTCATCTTCACAAGGTTTCAGCCGTTGTTCGGTGTTCCTTGTGAAAAACAATTCATTGTTTTCATCCATTCCGAAAGTGTAACATTTGCTCTCCATCCTCTTAAACTCTTTTATTTGTTATTGGTTCTATTTATAATCCAATACATGTGTTGGTTTTTCCTTTCTATCTTTTGTGAAAATTGAATATAATCTCCTTGTGTTTTACTTTATAAAAATCATTTATTTCTTACATTTTAGAGTTTAGTCTTCATTTCGAAACTAAATGTTGATCCGCTATTCAGGACATTTAGAGTAGAGTTGAAGAGATTTAATGTATGACCGTTGTTCGGCGCATTAAATCACAAACTTAAGGTAAATTGTATTATAAGTAAAAATCTGTTGTTCGGTGCATTTATAATATGAAAAATGTTTGAAGAAATATGAGTTTGTGAAGGTAAGATTTTATGATTGATTCGAATATTTACAAATGCTAGTGTGTTGGTAAATTTTATGTTTAAGAAAAGTCCACTTGTATATAGGTTAAAATAGAAATAGAATTAGTTTATTTATGTTTTTACTTGTATTTGTATGATTACAATCCCTAAAAACCCCTCATCTTATTATTTTATTATTTTATTCTTTAATTAATTTATTATCTATTTATGTATTCATTAGTTCATTCTTTGATTATTCATTATTTTTTCTCACTAACATATTATTGATATTCCCTAATTTCCCCGGATAAGAACAATTCCTATTTACCAATACTAAAATGACACAAAAAGGGTTTAAAAAATATATATATACTTGAATTACGAATTTATTTTAATGCGTATGTTAAGCATATCAATTTTTGGTGCCTTTTCCGGGGAAATTAAAAATCATTTTTAATGTGTTAGTATGTATAAAATTGTTTATATTTGAAATGTTCATATTTGTGAATTGAGTATACATATTGTTAAATTTTATTTATTTATTTATTTATGTGTACACTTGATGCCATGCTACTTGTTCATATTTTATTTGTTTACTTTCATAGTATTACATGTATATTACTTGTTCACAATTACTTTATTTTATTCTTATTTATTTGTTTATTTATTATTTTGTTAAACTCTAAAAAATATTCGAAAAAAAATATAAATATATATTTATTATAATAATAATAAATAAATAAATAATAAAATTCGGAAAAAAAAACAAAAAAGAAAATATGTATATATATATATATTAGGCTTGATTTAATTTGTTTATAATGGTGCATACTTGATTTAATAATGTGTAAGTGTATATATATATATATATATATTAAATATTCATATTTACTATGTTTATTAAATGTTCCTACTTGTTTATAATTAACTATACATAAAAATGTTCATACCTTTTCTTTTGTGTTAGCACAAAAATGTTGTATATATGTTACATGTTCATACTTTACTTGTTCATAATTCCTATTTTTATACTTGTTCATAAATGTTCCTAATTTTGTATGTACTTTAAGTAAGTTTAAATTCTTATTATATTTGTTCATTTTATATTTGTTTATGGTTGTACATTTTTGTTATATTTGTTCATAAGTGTTCATATTATACTAGTTCCTAAATTGTACTTAATGCCTATATTGTATTAGTTCATAAATTGTATATTATGCTTGATCATTTTATTTTATTATTTTCTATTTTTCATTTATTTGTTATTGTAAAGAAAAAAAATGGAAAAAAGAAGAAGTGAGGAACTATATATGTAATTGATCAACTTTCCTAAAGTGTAAATATTGTTTCCTATTAAATGTTTTAGAGTTGCATGAATCTCAAGGCGCCTTTTTCTTCAAAATTTTACTTTCGGGAACAGGTAGCGCCCTGATAGATCGTTAAATCAACATTATTTTATATTATTTTATACCTTTTATACTTGACTTTTAATATTAAAATATTAAATAATTAGATAAATTAATTTATTTTGTGATTTTTTCTGTTTAAATAAATAAAACTTGTTATCTAGAGCGTTTTGGCGAAAGAATCGTCTCGATCGGATTTATAACGAAGAAATTATGGACGAATTTCGGTGAACTATTACTTAATTGTTTAATTAATTTTGTAAGCCCAAATAAATCTAACCCATTGTTTTCCTTTGTGCAGCCCAAACCATTTCTTTTGCTCAAACTGAGCAGCTGCACAAATCCAGTCCAAAACCGTGCAACAGCCCTGTCAGGACCCACCCCGGTTCCACCCCGAAAACCGAGGTAAATCCTGCTCCCGTCTGACAACCCAAAACGAAAGACCGAAAGGACCTCACAAAAACCAAAAATTACACTGCCAGACGCAGGAGAATTTAAAACATCCAACTAGTCAACCGTTATACAGAGCATAGTACCAAACAAGGAAAAAAAAAACTGATACACAGAGTACACACACAACGGAAAATGGAAAACTCTTCGGGAAAACTCGTGAGTACTCTATGCCTCCGACGCTGCCTCAACGTCAACCCCCGCGGCCTCAACGTCAATCCCCGCGCTAGCTCCACGACCTGGAGGGAAATTAAAAACAGAAAGTGTGAGAGGACCAGAAAGAATGAAAGTTTCGAAAACCATTTCATAAACAAACCAGGGTTTTAGCCCTCCGTTTTGAAAATATGCATGCACAACCCAAGTTCTAGAAACAGTTATAAATCTCGTTACATCCAACATGAAACAGTATTAATAAACAGTATAAAACAGTATAATGATCATTCTCAAAATCATATCATAAAAACAAGATATAATTATCCGATCAAACCTGCTGGACCTATCCGAGTCTTTAAACTCCCGAGTCTTTAAACTCAATCCAGGCCTCAATAAAATCCGAGTCTTTAAACTCCCAAGTCTTTAAACTCAACAGGACTACGGGGGAAATATCAATATATCCGAGTCTTTAAACTCAATCCGGATCTTTAAACCCAATCCGGGCCCATCCCCCGTCAATCATAATATCCGGGTCTTTAAACCCAATAATCAGATCCAGCAAATCCAATCCAAAACCATTTGAAAACCAATTCTAAATCCGTATCCAAACCCGAATCTAAAATCACTGGTCTGATGCTCTTCCGGTATCCAGAACCGTCATTCCAAACCCAGATCCGAAATTCCACTTTTCAACTTTAAAACCAAATTCCGCTTTCCGAAATCCGATTCTAAAACCGAAAACCTTGATCATCGAAATCATGTTCCAAAATCCATTTATAATCATTGAAAACCCTTTATCGTTTGAAATCCCAAAATCATGGCATCATAATCAGAAATCAAGCTTTTCTCGTAAAACGTGATGAAAACCATAGCTTTCTCGTAAAACGTGCAATTATATAAAACAGTTATAACATATTCGATAATCATGAAATCACATGTAAAACCATAAAACAATTATAGAAAAATAGTTATGCATGCTATATTATATTATAGAGAAGGGGTCCACTCACAGATGCCGGGCACGTCACTCACGTCCCGTACGTTCCTCGTCCGCCTCGGAGAGTCCCGATCCTGTTACAAATCACCAAAACACGTCACTAACACGTCCTCCAAGGTTCTCCTAATTCCCCACAAATTTCCTCGGATTCTAAACGTAACAAACCGAGACCCTAAACCTTCGATCCCACCGAACTAACTCAATTCGACGTCCGATTAACCCAAAACCTATCTCAACGATTCGTTACAACAACTGGGCCAATAACATAGTTGAACGTTTCGCCAGAAAATGCCCCACACGCCCCCACGCGCCAGCACTGTTCATCGTCTTCAACCTTCGTCCAAGCGGTCCAGACCGGTTCAGCTAAACCGGACCGGTGAGACCGGTTCTCTATCATCCGTCCACCATTTTCCTTCCTTTTTCCACCACTCTTTTCGTCCTACCCTAAGCAACTCAATCCAACCTTAAAAACTCGACATTACGGCCTGAAACACACCTCCCTAACTCGAACCCGAAACCAACCAAAAACTCTGTTTCTCAATACGGCCAGCCGTGCATCCCCTCTTCACGGATGCACCGCCAACACCTTCCTAGGGACCTAGTTAACCTCCTAGAACCTATAGAACACGTCGACTCAGCCCCAAAAGTCACGACTTAACGTTTGAACTTTACGGAAAAACAGAGCATATAAACGGGTGGAAGAAATTACCTGCTTGCCGTCCACCACCGTGCTCGTCGCCATGTCCTGCAGGGTTCACAGGGCCGTCCTAGCCTTCCCTCGATCCTACTTGGATCAACAAACTGCAACACCACCACCAAGTTCCCTCAACACCTCTCTGTTTTCCCAAAATCTCACCCTCACACACACAACAGCTCTGCCACGAGTTCCACTCACAACTTACTCACCAGGTTTTAAACTCTCTCTGCTCTCACTCCCTCACTCACCAGAGCACACACTTCCGGCCATCAATCGATTTCTCACCCTCAGCTTAGTCTTTGTTTTACCTTTCGAACAAACACAAACACGACTCACCCATCTTAAATTTGAACCGTGCAAACTTGTAGAAACCTCTAGCCCCTTGCCACATGTCACAATCTTATAGCCCCTCTCACAATATCCACTTGCACCTGTACACTTGGCCTTATCAGATTGACCCAATTCCCAATGCACCAAAAAGACCAAAATGCCCTTGTGAGTTAAAATTACCGTTTTTCCCTTCACCGTTCCAGACCCGTATCTCGCCCGTCCAATGTCCGATGAAGGCATGCCGCCTGTCGTTGAACTCAAGACGACGAGATCTACCTAACGGTCCTTAGTCTACGCGTAAAAACCCGGTCGTTTGAAAAGTTAACTTTTCCCCCTATTTTAACCAAATTATAGTAATGCCCTCAACCTTCCGAACATCATAACTTCCTCCTCGGATGTCGGAATCGGGCGTGCCACCTGTCTACGAACTCGTGACGACCCGAACTACGTCACGGTCATCGGTCAATACCCAATTGACCTCCCCAACTAAAAGTTAACTTTTTACCCAAATTAGGGGCAAAATCGTCATTCTGCGCTAAACGTCCAAACGTCAACACCTTAACACCGATTAGACTCACTAATCCGTTACTAATCACGTTACTAATCCCGACTCCCGGGACGGGTCGTTACAAGCCCAGCCTCGCGAGAAGCCAACCCACGGCCCAGCTGCAACACTTCCGTCCCAGCCTCGGCCAGCGCGAAAGAGAAGCCCGGCCCGCTACCCAGCTCGCTCCAGTCCACCGTACGCCTGCTCCAAGCCTTGCGTTGCAACCTAGGGAAGCCCAAATCCCAAACACCAGGCCCACGCACCAGCCTGTGCTCCTGCTGCTGGCACGCTGAGGCTGCTTACCAACCAATGTCGTACGTCTGCTTCAGCCAGTCCATCACGCCACCAGGCCACCTACCCGCTGAGCCCATCTGTTCCAGCAACAGTCCATCACGCCAAGCCCAGCTGCAGTCTCACCAAAACCATGTCGTACGCCTGCGTCGCCTGGTCCAATCCTTGCACCAGCTCACCCGCTCTATTATGCTTGCACAGTCCAACCAACTCCACAGCAGTCACCAGCCTGGCCCGCATCTGCCTCCAGTCCAGTCATCCATCCCGTACAAACTTTCCTAGCCTGCATTCAGGTCCATCACGCGTGCATCCTGTGCACCAGGCCACCAAACCACCCGAGCAACCCAACCACTCTTCAGCCCGACACTGTTCATCCGAAATTTCACAGCACAGCAGTCCAACAGCCCCATTTGCTTCTATTTCTCATATTTTCAGCCACAAATTAATTCCAAACCTCACCTAATTTCATCATTAAACATCATTGTTCATAATTAGTCATCATTTCTTTTTCTTTATTTTATTTTATTGTAATTTTTAATTACTTTATTTTATTTGTTTTTAGTAGCTTTTTCCTCCTATAAAAAGGAGTTCAATTCACTTGTTTAGGGACTTGGTTTTGAGAGAGAGCTCCAAAACACAAAATTGTATCCTCCCTTTAGAAATATCAAGACTAGTATTTTTGTTGCAATTATTGAGTTTAAGTTCGCATTCTCGTGTTTATTCATCCATCTTCATAAGGTTTCTTCTGCTGTCAGAAAATCTTATGAATAACATTTCATTTTTATTCCATCCATTTTCGGAATCACAAGCTTTCTTGGATTCCGAAGGTGTAACTTGTTCTTTCCTTTGCTTAAACTCTCATTGTTGTTTCGGTTTTATTTTCTTTAGTTCAATATTTTTGTGGGTATTTTCTTTCTAACTATTGTAGACAAGGATATTATTATAATGTGTTCTACTTTTCAAACTTCATTTACTTCATACATTTGAGTGCTTAAGCTTCAATTTTACACTAAGTGTTTATGATCGCGTTTCGGTGCACTTAGTATAAAATTGAAGAGATTTAAATGTTTAATACACATTCAAATCATAAACATTGGGTTAATCAATTTATAAGTGTTTATGATCGCGTTTCGGTGCATTTATAATGTTTTTAAAAAATGTATGCATGAGTGAGGTGGTGAAAGTAGAATTTTGTGATATATTCAAACTTTGCAAATGTTAGAGTGTTGGAAGAATTTGTGTTTAAAAAAAAGTCCACTTGTATAAATGTTCAAATAGGAATAGAATTAGTTTATTTATGTCTTTACTTATTTTGCATGATAAAAATCCCTAAAAACCCCTATATTTATTCTTTTATTCTTTTAATTAATTTATTCTTTATTCCACTAATTTATTGATTCTCTTATTTATTAATTCATTTATTCTTTTATTCGTTAATCCTTAAATTCTTTAGTACTTGCATATTCAATTAATTAATTATGTGATTATTAATTCTTCAATTCATTATTCTTTTATTATTCATTATTCTTTTTAACTAACATATTATTAATATTCCCTAATTTCCCCGGTTAAGAACGATCCCTATTTACCAATACTATAACTACACAAAAAGGGTTTAAATTTGCATAATACTCAAATTACGTGTTTAATTTAATGCGAAGTTTGGACGTTATCAATTTTTGGCGCCGTTGCCGGGGAAATTAAAAATCATTCTTAATGTGTTAGTATGTATAAAATTGTTTATATTTGAAATGTTCATATTTGTGAATTAGTATACATATTCTTAAATTTTATTTATTTAATTATGTTGCCATAATATTTTTTCACATTTTATTTGTTTACTTTCATAGTATTACATGTATATTACTTGTTTACAATTACTTTATTTTATGATTATTTATTTGTTTATTTTTATTTTTATTAAAATCCGAAAAAAAAGAGAAAAAGAAAAAGAAACTTACGGATAAATATACATCAATTGTAGTAAATAAATAAACAATTTAATTTGTGCATACTTAATTTTAGAATGTGTTTTAATTATTCATTTTACTTTTATTATGTTTATTAAATGTTCCTACTTGTTTATAATTACCTTTACAAAAATTTCATACCTTTTATTTTTGTGTTAGCATAAATAAGTTGTAATTATGTTACTTGTTATTTGTCATACTTGTTCATAATTGTATACTTGTTCATTCTATTAATTTCTAGGAGCTATATGTACTTATATATGTGACTTTCCTAAATGTAAATATTGTTTCCTATTAAATTTTTTGGAGTTGCATGAATCTCAAGGCCCCTTTTTCTTCAAAATTCTACTTTCAGGAACAGGTAGCGCCCCTTGTGTTTATTTTCTCCTTAACCCTTCGTGATGTGTAGATTTCATCACCACACACCATAGACTCGAATCTATGGGCATGAGGTTGGGGCGGAGTTTGTAAACACTCGGGTTTGGTAATTCACCAAATCTTCCATCGGTTGGTTATGGTGTCTAGAAGGGTTATGATTGGTGACAAGTTTTGGATTAAGAAAGAGAACACCAATGGAGTATATGCCAATGCTAGCCTCGGGGTGTTCTCGAAATTATCCTTGCTTCTCGCGTTACATCTATCCCAACTGGCCATGATTAACGTTGAATGGTGGAAGGGTGGTTATCAGTACGCGCAGGCCGTACGCCCAGGAAAGTATTATGAGAAGCAGAAGGGGAAAGTTATTCATGACACTCTAAGGCTCTACTTATTGCATAAATAGTTGCATACCCTCCCTGAGATTTCATGATGCTCGGAATTCATCATCGGGCCCCCTAGACTAAGTGAATTTAGGGAAGTGACATCGAAGGTGCAGGCCATTCTTTCATGAACTGTCACGTAACTCTTATGTCTTGTGCAGGTTCTAATAATTTCTCTCTTATGCATTCACACCATGCTTCATGTAGATACTTTTGTGTTGCATTAGTTTAGATGCATTTGAAACTTGTGCATTTTCTTGCTATTACTGTGACTTTTTGTTAATTCTAACTTCTATTTATGTCACACTGTATGAAATCTATACTCTAATACCCTTACTATCTCTTTTTGTGTAAATTTTAATTTCGACATAAATTTATACCTGTTCATACCTCACATTTTCGTGCTAATTGTGACTTTCTTAACTTGTATTCCGAACATTAACCCTAACTCTTGTCGCAACTATTTTGTTTAAATTAACTTTCACTAGCTAAGTACTTGTGTATATTTACCTTCTAACTTAGTGCTCACTTTTAATTTAGGTACGTACTTATGAATGCGAGCTCATCAGTCTAAGCTTGATCGGTTGAGAAAGCAACTTGACATCTCACCAAGCAACGCAACATTCAGAGACACACTTAAGAAAACCAGCTCATCCGGACCACCATCCCCAATACTCGGTGAATCAATAAGTGAGAAGAGTAATTCAGATGAGGAACAGACTTTCGGAACACTAGTAGTCATGGCAAGAAATCTGAGTATCCGGGAGCAGACATGTGCGAACACAAGTGGCACTACGAATTTCTGCATCCAGTATCCCGAGCCTAGAAACAACAAGAAAGATATTGAGCTCAAGAGTGGAGTCCTTCATCAGCTTCCTAAGTTCCATGGAATTAGAAACGAAGATCCACACAAACACATGACGGAGTTCCAATTCATTATCGGTAGCATGTGTCCCGATGATGCGGACTTGGAAATCATAAAGCTGAAGGCTTTCCCATTGTCATTGGAAGATAGAGCACGGGTGTGGCTTTTGAGTCTCCCACCCAATCATATTGACTCTTGGGAGAAGCTGGTTTAGGAATTTCTTACCAAGTACTTTCCTGCCTCAAAGATTACGGTGTTAAGAAATGAGATCACTGGAATCAAGCAAAAAGATCATGATGAGAATTTCAGCCAATATTATGAAAGGTTTAAGGAACTCCGTGCTTCATGCCCGACTCACGGAATCACTGAAGGATATCTCTTAACCTACTTCTAAGAAGGACTCAAAGGATGGGATAGAGGACTACTTGATGTTGCAGCTAACGGAAGTTTCTTAGCTCGGAGTTTAGTAGACGGTAGTGCACTACTTGAAAGCCATGCACTCAATGATGCACAATACGAAGGTGCCGAGCCTATTCCAAGAAAGGTACGTGAGGTGAGTTCCCATGTTATTAATGATTCTAAGTTAGATAAAATCACCTCTATGCTTTCGAATGTGTTGGAACTAAAGAAGCAGGTAGCCCCGGTGTGTTCCATATGCTCCCAAGGCCATCTTGAGGACCAATGCCCCTACACTGCAAGGGAGGAAGACCCCGGGACTGAAATGGCACATGTCATTGGTGGATTTCAAGGAGGACCAATGACCCAAGGTTACAGTTGAAGAGATCCGAACAATGTCCTAAACCCTCAACACATGATGATAGGCCCAACCCATGCCCCGAATCCTCAACATTTCCAAAAGCCCACATGGCAACCAAGGCCCCCGGTTCCATTTTCTAACTTTTCTCATAATCATGCAAATAATCATATCTCTTCATCTTCTAATCCTGATTAAGATAAAATGTTGGATGCTCTTTCACAAGGGCAGCAAACACTAATGGCTTCGACTCAAGCTCTTGTCACAGGTCAGCAAAATCAGCAAAAAGACATCGCTGATCTCAAGGACCAAATGGGCAAGGTCGTGGACTTCATGGGTAAAATCCAAGCTAGTGGGGTACTTCCACCTCAACCTACACCCAACTCGAATGAAAGACCTGAAGCCAATGCGATTATCAATTGAAGTGGTAAAGTTGTAACGACCCGAACCGAGAATAATAATATTTTAATGTAAAAAGACTATTTTGCCCCTGAAGGGGGAAACTTTGACTTTTGACCCGGGCAACAATTTGGACTTTGACCCATGACTATGACGTAGGTCGGGACGTCACGAATCCGTAGACAGGCGGCACGCCGAAATCGGAGTTCGTATGAAGAAGTTATGGTCAAGGAAGCGTTTTAGCAGAATTTACGAACCGAGAACAACGGAATAAAATATTAATTTATTACGGGAATCCGTGCCAACCGAATATTTAAATCAAACCGGTGGATTGGTGACAAGTGTCACCCATCCAAGCCTACACTATTCCCATAAAGCAACTTACACTATTTTATCCATTTTTATATAATTATTTTTCCCTCCATTTGATTTCAGCCATTGGATCTCCTGTCCAATTGAATCCTGGCCCTTCATTCTCATCTGCTTCCCTTATTCATGCACGGAACCAACGTGTTCTAGTGCTAGGAAATTGATTGTGTGATGTTAGAAATGTTCTAGGGTGAGAGACGAGTTGATCAGGACCGATTTGGACGACGGAGACGGCGTGGATCACCGGAGAAGACGATCGGACGTTGGCCGTGAGTGTCAACGACGAACTGGTGAGTTTTCTCCCGTTTTTTTTCTAGTTTGAGGTTGTACAACCATAGAACAGACCTAGACGACCCTATAGGGATGAACCCCGTCGAAAATGGTGGCCGGAATTGTGCGGTTGAATCGGGTCAAGCCGTGGGTCGACGGCGACCCGGTTCCAGTCAAACGGGTCTGACCCGGTACTGTAGCATGATGACGTCATCATGCTGACGTCACTTCTGACATCATGATGACGTCATCCTGTCAGATATTGTCAGACCAGGGACCAATCAGAACATGCCACGTGTCATCTGACAAGTGTCAGTGATGACGTCATGCTGACGTCAGTAGTATTGTAGCAGCGTTGACCCACGCGTTGACCAGGCGCGTGGGGGTGCGTGTGAACAGTGATTTTGGTGGGGCCGGTACCATTTTCAAGGTTTCGACGATACGGATCCAATGGAGTTGGTTTCGTGTCGATCGGAGATCGTTATGTTAGTCAAAATGGGGTTTGAAGCACCGGGAATAGTGCCCGGGATGCGATTTTGAGGCGGATCTGTTCTAGGGTCTTGGTATTGATATTATAGGGTCCTTAAGTAACCCTCAGGAATAATAATACAGGTTTATAGAGATCATTGAGCAGCAAGGACCGAGTGTGAGTGGGCTGTTTGATTTATAAAAGGCTTGCATGCATAAACTGTTTTACTATATCCACTGATGAGTCTTATGAACTGTTTATATTTGCTATGTTTTGGGCATGAGACCCGTCTGGATTATATGTGGATTTTGTTTGGGATGTCCGGGGGACATAGGGTAAACTATACTGTTATTGTACTGTACTTTCCTACCTGTGTATATTGTCTCCTCCAGGGAGGGTCGTTGGCCTGGGTGGACCCTGGAGTAGTCACGGGGCTCTGACTGAGTGGAGTTGACCCCCATTGGGCTGCTTACTCTCAGGAAGGCATGTTCATATACCTCGGGCAGCGACCGGGATACCGGGAGCTGATGTACCTAGAGAGTCTCTGGTGTGAGACCTTGAGTGGCAACGCGTAGCCTTAGAACCGTGACATCATTTGGGTTGGGTTTTACAGTGCACTGATATGTTAGTTTCACCTTTCGATTATTATTGTGGTTTACTTGTTATGATTTCATTATAATATTATATTTTCACTGCATGCAAGATTTGGAAAACGGAGGGGTAAAACCTTATGATTATTTTATTATTAAATTGATTTCTAAACTGTTATTTTTGGCCCACTCACCCTTGTTTTACTGACCCCTCCAGACCCTGACACGGAAATAGAGGAGGAGGACCCGGAGAAGGAGGCAGAGGTTTAGTTTGCCTAGCTGTGTACCTGTACACCCACTTGTGGGTAGGTTGAGCACCGAATAAATGTACTCTGACTAGTGTGCTCACATGTTGTATTTTACTTTCCCTTGTCTGACAGTATCACTTTAAACACTGTGTTTGTACGTTATCTATCTATTTGAGTCTTCGGTTTTTATTTAAGGGTAATTTTGGTATGTTTAGAGTCATTGTCAGGCGGGAGCGGGGCACGTCCCCGGGTGGTCCCAGTGGGATTGGGACGGGTCCTGTCAAAAGTGCTCGGTGAAATAGAGCCAGATCCAGCCGTTTCTGAGGCTGAAAAGCACAAGGTGGCAACTAAGACCACCACGGCACAACCGCCAGTTCAACCTACCCACACACAAGGTAATAACCCAATCCCTTCAAGTTCTGTTGTTACTAATTCCTCGCTTGTGCATGCACCATTTCCAAGTAGGCTTGCCAAATCTAAGAAGGATGAATCCGATGAGGAAATCTTGGAAATCTTCAAAAGGGTGCAAATCAACATGCCCTTGATCGAGTGCATCAAACAAGTGCCAAAATACGCAAAATTTCTGAAAGAGTTATGCACTCCAAGGCGCCAAATGAGGGAGAAGGAGGTTGTGATGGTGAGTGAAACAGTTTCTGCTGTAATCCAACGTCGGCTACCCCCAAAGTTGAAGGATCCAGGGAGTTTTTATGTTCCCTGCGTGATTGGTAACAAGTCTTTTGATAAAGTCATGCTAAACTTAGGTGCATCCATTAATGTTATGCCATATTTGTTATATGTTGCCCTAGGTTTAGGAAAATTACAGCATGATGATGTTATCATTCAATTAGCCGATCGTTCTAATGTGTATCCTAAGGGATACGTCGAAGATGTTCTTGTGCAGGTTAACCAGCTCATTTTCCCCGCGAATTTTTATGTCCTAGACATGGAGGATTCCCTATGAATCAAGCTCCACTAATTTTGTTGGGAAGACCATTCATGGGAACTGCCAAGACGAAGATTGATGTATTCAATGGTACATTAACAATGGAAGTTGATGGAAGTTGATGGAGAGGAAATTGGCTTCAAAATTTTCGATGCCATGAGGTACCCTAGTTCCACAACTCAAACTACGTTTTCTATTGATGTGTGCACTTCTTTTGCAGAAAAACATCTTGAATCAATTCGAGAAGACACGCTCAATATGATAATCCAGGAAGGAGTTGGCCTAACTCAATTAGGGGACGCCTTGGTTGAAGATGCGGATTATGAAATAGGGCCTCGAATTTTGGATGAAGTCATGACCCTAAATGAGGCCCCCAGAATGGTACATCCTCAGGTACCCTTGTCCCTTCCAGTTAGTACTAATGCCACTCCTCCTTCAGTAGTACAGGCCCCCATTCTCGAGCTCAAGGTTTTGCCTGACCACCTGAAGTATGCCTATCTTAGCCCGGACGAGACTCTGCCTGTCATAGTGTCTTCTGCACTAACCGAATCACAGAAAAAACAGATTGGTACGGGTCTTGACAAAATACAAGACATCCATTGGATGGACTCTGTCCGACATCAAGGGAATCAGCCCTACAACCTGTGTGCATCGAATCTTGCTTGAAGATGATGCAAAACCCTCTCGTGAAGCTCAACGTCGCCTCCACCCCCCGATGATGGAGGTCGTGAAACAAGAGGTCATCAAACTCTTGGACTGTGGTGTCATCTACCTAATTTCGGACAGCAAATGGGTCTCACCGGTCCAAGTAGTCCCAAAGAAAAGTGGAGTCACAGTTGTGGCGAACAGCGAAGGCGAGCCGGTGCCCTAGAGAACAGTGACCGGATACAGAGTTTGTATCAATTATCGGCGCCTCAACAAAGCAACTAGGAATGATCACTTTCCTTTGCCCTTCATTGATCAAATGCTTGAAAGGTTAGCAGGTCACTCCTATTACTGTTTTTTTGATGGTTATTCCGGATATAATCAAATCTGTATGGCTCAAAATGACCAAGACAAAATGACTTTCACTTTTCCTTTTGGCACTTTTGCCTACCGAAGAATGTCTTTCAGTTTATGTAACGCCCCAGGTACCTTCCAAAGATGCATGCTTTCTATTTTCTCTGAATATGTCAAAAAATAATTGAAGTATTTATGGACGATTTCAGTGTCTTTGGGGATAGTTTTGATGCATGCTTAGAACACTTAGAACTTATCTTACAAAGGTGTGTCGGAACTAATCTAGTACTTAACTAGGAAAAATGTCATTTCATGGTTAGACAAGGGATAGTCTTAGGCCATATTGTCTCTGAAAGAGGAATTGAAGTTGATAAATCTAAAGTTGATATTGTTCGACACTTACCCTCTCCCACTTCGGTGAGAGAGATCCGTTCATTTCTTGGTCACGCAGGTTTCTACAGAAGATTTATCAAAGACTTCTCCCACATTGCAAGGGCCTTGTGCCGATTGCTTCAGAATGAGACACCCTTTGTCTTTGATGTAGACTGTCAGGATGCTTTTGAGAAGCTTAAAAATCTTCTCACCAATGCACCCATTCTTTGTGCCCCGGATTGGTCCTTACCCTTTGAACTAATGTGTGATGCCTCTGATTATGCAGTTGGTGCTGTACTCGGACAAAGGCGGGACAAGAAGCCCTACGTCATCTATTATGCATCCAGAACTCTGAATGATGCCCAAATGAACTACACCACTACCGAGACGGAGCTGCTTGCTGTAGTGTTTGCTTTAGATAAATTTCGCTCTTATTTACTTCGAACTAAATTCATTATTTACACTGATCATGCAGCACTGAAGTATCTCCTAGCCAACAAGGAAGCGAAACCAAGGCTAATCCGATGGATTCTTCTTCTTCAAGAGTTTGACATCGAGATTAAAGACAAGAAAGGTGTAGAAAATGTGGTGGCAGACCATTTGAGTCGCATAGCAAATGAACGAGATCCCGTGGAGATTCAGGAGATGTTTCCGGATGAACAACTCTTCGGAATTCAGGTAAGTACTCCTTGGTATGCTGATATCGTAAATTACTTAGTCACCAAGCAGTTACCTTCCACTCTCACCCGTGCACAAAAAGATAAACTCAAAAAGCATGCTAGGTACTATGTTTGGGATGAACCTTATTTATGGAAACACTGTGCAGATTTATTGATTAGGAGATGTGTCCCTGATATTGAACATAGGTCAGTCCTAGAGTTTTGCCATAACCATGCTTGTGGAGGCCACTTTGGATCTAGAAAAACTGCACTCAAAATTTTAGAATCTGGATTATATTGGCCCACACTTTTTAAAGATGCACATTCATTCTGTTTAGCCTGTGATAAATGTCAGAGATCAGGAAACTTAGGACAAAGGGATGAAATGCCACAAAATTATGTTTTAACTGTTGAAATATTTGATGTTTGGGGTATTGATTTTATGGGTCCATTTCCTCAATCTAATGGCTATCTCTATATCTTACTTGCTGTTGATTATGTCTCGAAATGGGTGGAAGCTAAAGCCACCAGGACTAATGACTCTAAAACTGTTGCAGATTTCCTCAGAACTAACATTCTTTTTAGGTTTGGGATCCCTCGGGTCCTGATCAGTGATGGTGGAAGTCACTTCTGCAACAAGACCATTGAAGCCTTACTGAAACGATACGGTGTCACTCACAGAGTCTCTACACCGTATCATCCTCAAACGAGTGGAATGGCCGAAGTCAGCAATAGGGAAATCAAGAAGATTTTAGAGAGAACAGTGGGCCCTAGTCGCAAAGATTGGAGCCAGCGATTGGATGATGCACTTTGGGCCTACAGAACGGCCTACAAAACTCCTATAGGGATGTCACCCTATAGGTTGGTCTATGGAAAAGCATGCCACCTTCCGGTGGAACTGGAGCACAAAGCATGGTGGGCTGTCAAGACGTTCAACATCAAGCTAGATGACGCCGGTTGGCATCGAAAGCTCCAACTGAGTGAGCTCGAGGAAATCAGAAATGATATTCGAAAACACTCTGATCTACAAGGAGAAGACTAAGGCATTTCATGACAAGCAGATCAAGAGTAAAACGTTTGACATCGGACAGAAAGTTTTGCTATTCAATTCCCGACTCAGACTCTTTCCTGGTAAGTTATGTTTTAGATGGGTAGGTCCCTTTGTTGTTACTAATATGTTTGCCCATGGAGCCATAAAAATCAAAAGCATCGAAACTGGGAAGGAGTTCAGAGTCAATGGCCACAGATTAAAGCCATACATAGAGGCATTTGGAGAGCACGATGTGGAAACATCGAAGGTGCTACGGCCTCGTATCATATGAGTTGATTTCAGCACTCCGTCAAACACTTTTTGGGAGGCAACCCAACGTATTCCCGAGTCGTGAAGGAGCCATCACCGCAGATTTGCTCTCTTTAATACCTTCACTCTCTTTTATGTTTATGTCTTTAGTGTTTTTCTTATTTTATTTTCGTAAAATCCTCTTCCTTACATAGAGTCTATGTTCATTTCACTTCTACTTTCTTACATTGAGGACAATGTAGAATTTAAGTGTGTGCGTGTGTGTGTGTGTGTGGGGGGGGGGGGGGGGGGGTGGTTTACAATTTTAAATGCGCAATAAAATTATTTTTAATTGAAATAAATTAAAAAACAAAAAAAACACAAAAAAAGAAGTTATTTCGGCTTTCTTGAGTCTTTTCGTTTTTTTCGAGTCTTAAGTTGCCCCTTAACCTGTCAATGATAATAATGAAGGGAATAAGTATGTTATGGCTATAAAGATAATCAATATAACTTGAATTCGTTTGTTAATACTTTGTGATTAAATGTTATAACTTTTAAGATAGTGCATGTAAATTGGTACATAAACGAGCATGCTAAGACAAGTATGAATCATTTAAACCTTATGTGAGCTTTAGAACTATATATACATCTTTGATGAGTGATTCATAAGTTCTTTGTTTAAATTGATAAACATATGCCTCATAACTACTTGCAATAGATCTTAATGAACTCTAGAGTACTAGAACTTATTCGATTTGATTTTCAAAGCTTTTAAGTCATTAAACTCTCTGATTTTGGATATGATTAAGGCATTAGGGTTAACACCATAAATTCAAACTTCCATGCTCCCTATTTTGTGCGCACAAGTTGCAACCCCCTTAGTTTTAACCTAGTTGAGCCCACATTAAACTTTTCCTTCATCACCATGATTATCTAAACACTTGAGCTTAGTATAGACATCTTTTACCCTTATTCCAAAGACTTGATTAAAGACATGAAATTGGTGTGAAGAAAAATTGATGATGTTTGGAAGACTTTTATGTGTATGGATTTACTTACTCAAACTTTGTATATTATGTTATTACCTTGATATTTGCCAAAAAAAAAAAGGTTTTGTCTCTATCAAGGTAATAAAGATTGATTATATTTGAGTTAAGTCCTTTACATTTGAATAATTGAACATGTTCGAAGGAATGAATTCATACTAAGGTCGGGGAAGTTATGTTATGTTTTGGGAATCGTTTAAGTCTTGGAATGAATTTGAGCACCACTTGTCCTATATATTTCTTGTCTCTAAACTTAGCCCCATTACAACCTTCATAAAGACCTTATGATCCTTAAGATGGTAAACTTTGATTAGTTGAGTCAATCACTTGAGTAAGCTTATGGTTTTGGTTCATTTGTGCAAGTATATTTAAATCTTTATCTTGAGGTGTTTGTTTAAGATTTTGCAAAAGTACTTTACTTCTATTATGTGAACATTTTCTCACATATTTTGATTGCAAACACAAACCCTTACAAAATTGGAGTGAATTTATGAGTGCATATCCTTGCGAGTTGATTCATACTTGTTTTATTCATGTTGATATCCATTTCACCATATTTACTCATTATCTTACTTGTTTAAGCATTTTGTTACCATGTATTAACCCTTGAAATTCTGTATGCTTAAACACCTCAAGTGAAAATCTTTTATGCCATAATATTAATAAATTTTTGAGGCAAATGGTTAAGGGTTTACTTGTTTTGACTTCGTAGTTTAATTTTAGTATTTGCTAGGGACTAGCAAAGTTTAAGTGTTGGGGTATTTGATAGATCGTTAAATCAACATTATTTTATATTATTTTATACCCTTTATACTTGACTTTTAATATTAAAATATTAAATAATTAGATAAATTAATTATTTTGTGATTTTTTCTGTTTAAACAAATAAAACTTGTTATCTGGAGCGTTTTGGCGAAAGAATCGTCTCGATCGGATTTATAACAAAGAAATTATGGACGAATTTCGGTTAAATATTACTTCATTGTTTAATTAATTTTGTAAGCCCAAATAAATCTAACCCATTGTTTTCCTTTGTGCAGCCCAAACCATTTCTTTTGCTCAAAATGAGCAGCTGCACAAATCCAGTCCAAAACCGTGCAGCAGCCCAGCCTCGCGAGAAGCCAACCCACGGCCCAGCTGCAACACTTCCGTCCCAACCTCGGCCCGCGCGAAAGAGAAGCCCGGCCCGCTACCCAGCTCGCTCTAGTCCACCGTACGCCTGCTCCAAGCCTTGCGTTGCAACCCAACGAAGCCCAAATCCCAGACGCCAGGCCCACGCACCAGCCCGTGCTCCTGCTGCTCGCACGCTGAGGCTGCTCACCAACCCATGCCGTACGTCTGCTTCAGCCAGTCCATCACGCCACCAGGCCACCTACCCGCTGAGCCCATCTGTTCCAGCAACAGTCCATCACGCCAAGCCCAGCTGCAGTCTCACCAAACCATGTCGTACGCCTGCGTCGCCTGGTCCAATCCTTGCGCCAGCTAACCCGCTCCATTATGCCTACACAGTCCAACCAACTCCACAGCAATCACCAGCCTGGCCCGCATCTGCCTCCAGTCCAGTCATCCAGCCCGTACAAACTTTCCCAGCCTGCATTTAGGTCCATCACGCGTGCATCCTGTGCACCATGCCACCAAACCACCCGAGCAGCTCAACCACTCTTCAGCCCGACAATGTTCATCCGAAAATTTCACAGCACAGCAGTCCAACAGCCCCATTTGCTTCTATTTCTCATATTTTTCAGCCACAAATTAATTCCAAACCTCACCTAATTTCATCATTAAACATCATTGTTCATAATTAGTCATCATTTCTTTTTCTTTATTTTATTTTATTGTAATTTTTAATTACTTTATTTTATTTGTTTTTAGTAGTTTTTTCCTCCTATAAATAGTAGTTCAATTCACTTGTTTAGGGACTTGGTTTTGAGAGAGAGCTCCAAAACACAAAATTGTATCCTCCCTTTAGAAATATCAAGACTAGTATTTTCGTTGCAATTCTTGAGTTTAAGTTCGCATTCTCGTGTTTATTCATCCATCTTCATAAGGTTTCTTCTGCTGTCAGAAAATCTTATGAATAACATTTCATTTTTATTCCATCCATTTTCAGAATCACAAGCTTTCTTGGATTCCGAAGGTGTAACTTGTTCTTTCCTTTGCTTAAACTCTCATTGTTGTTTCGGTTTTATTTTCTTTAGTTCAATATTTTTGTGGGTATTTTCTTTCTAACTTTTGTAGACAAGGATATTATTATAATGTGTTCTACTTTTCAAACTTCATTTACTTCATACATTTGAGTGCTTAAGCTTCAATTTTATACTAAGTGTTTATGACCGCGTTTCGGTGCACTTAGTATAAAATTGAAGAGATTTAAATGTTTAATACACATTCAAATCATAAACATTGGGTTAATCAATTTATAAGTGTTTATGACCGCGTTTCGGTGCATTTATAATGTTTAAAAAAATGTATGCATGAGTGAGGTGGTGAAAGTAGAATTTTGTGATATATTCAATCTTTGCAAATGTTAGAGTGTTGGAAGAATTTGTGTTTAAAGAAAGTCCACTTGTATAAATGTTCAAATAGGAATAAAATTAGTTTATTTATGTCTTTACTTATTTTGCATGATCAAAATCCCTAAAACCCCCCATATTTATTCTTTTATTCTTTTAATTAATTTATTCTTTATTCCATTAATTTATTGATTCTCTTATTTATTAATTCATTTATTCTTTTATTCGTTAATCCTTAAATTCTTTATTACTTGCTTATTCAATTAATTAATTATGTGATTATTTAATTCTTTAATTCTTCAATTCATTATTCTTTGATTATTCATTATTCTTTTTAACTAACATATTATTAATATTCCCTAATTTCTCTTAAGAACGATCCCTATTTACCAATACTTTAACTACACAAAAAGGGTTTAAATTTGCATAATACTCAAATTACGTGTTTAATTTAATGCGTAGTTTGGGCGTTATCACACCCCTTTTGTTTATTTTCTCCTTAACCCTTCATGATGTGTGGATTTCATCACCACACACCATAGACTCGAATCTATGGGCATGAGGTTGCTGCGGAGTTTTTAAACACTCGGGTTTGGTAATTCACTAAATCTTCCATCAGTTGGTTATGGTGTCTAGAAGGGTTATGACTGGTGACAAGTTTTGGATTAAGAAAAGGAAAATCAATGGAGTATATGCCAAGCTAGCCTCGGGGTGCTCTCGAAATTATCTTTACTTCTCGTATTACATCTATCCCAACTGGCCATGATTAACGTTGAATGGTGGAAGGGTGGTTATCAGTACGCGCAGGTCGTACGTCCAGGAAAGTACTATGAGAAGCGAAAGGGGAAAGTTATTCCTAACACTCCAAAGCTCTACTTATTGCATTATTAGTTTGCATACCCTCCCTGAGATTTCATGATGCTCGGATTTCATCCCCGGGCCCCCTAGACTAAGTGAATATAGGGAAGTGAGATCGAATGTGCAATCCATTCTTTCATGAATTGTCACGTAACTCTTATGTCTTGTGCAGGTTCTAATAATTTCTCTCTTATGTATTCACACCATTCTTCATGTAGATACTTTTGTGTTGCATTAGTTTAGATGCATTTGGAACTTGTGCACTTTCTTGCTATTACCATGACTTTTTTGTTAATTCTAGCTTCTATTTATGTGACACTTTATGCAATATATGCTCTCATACTCTTATTATCTATTCTTGTGTATATGTTAACTCCGACTTAAATTTATGCAGTCATACTTGATGATACCTCACATTTTCTTGCTAATTGTGATTTTCTTAACTTATATTCCTAACACTAACCCTAACTTTTGTAGCAACTATCTTGTTTTAATTAACTGTCACTAGCTGATTACTTATATATACTTGCCTTCTAACTTAGTGTTTTCTTTTAATATAGGTACATACCTATGAATGCGCGCTCATCAATCTAAGCTTGATCGGTTGAGAAAGCAACTTGACATCTCACCAAGCAACGCAACATTCAGAGACACACTTAAGCAAAATGGCTCATCCAGACCTCCATCCCCAATACTCGGTGAGTTCATAAGTGAGAAGAGTAATTCAGACGAGGAACAGACTTTCGGTACACCATTAGTCATGGCAAGAAATCTGAGTATCCGGGAGCAAACATGTGCAAACATAAGTGACATTACAATTTCTGCATCCAGTATCCCGAGCCTAGAACCAACAAGAAAGTTATTGAGCTAAATAGTGGAGTCCTTCATCAGCTACCCAAGTTCCATGGAATCAGAAACGAAGATCCACACAAACACTTAACGGAGTTCCAATTCATTATTGGTAGTATGTTTCCCGATGATGCGGATTTGGAAATCATGAAGCTGAAAGCTTTCCCATTGTCCTTGGAAGATAGAGCACGGGTGTGGCTTTTGGGTCTCCCACCCAATCATATTGACTCTTGGGAGAATTTGGTTCAGGAATTTCTTACCAAGTACTTTCCTGCCTCAAAGATTACAGTTTTAAGAAAAGATATCACTAGAATCATGCAAAAAAGCATGATGAGAATTTCAGCCAGTACTATGAAAGGTTTAAGGAACTTTGTGCTTCATGCCCGACTCACGGAATCACTGAAGGCTATCTCTTAACCTACTTCTATGAAGGACTCAAAGGTTGGGATAGAGGACTACTTGATGTTGCAGCTAACATATGTTTCTTAGCTCGGAGTTTAGTAGACGGTCTTGCACTATTTGAAAGCTGTGCACTCAATGATGCACAATACGAAGGTGTCAAGCCTATTCCAAGAAAGGTACATGAGACGGGTTCCCCTATTATAAATGATTCTAAGTTAGTTAAGATCACCTCTATGCTTTCGAATGTGTTAGAACTAAAGAAGCAGGTAGCCCCGGTTTGTTCCATATGCTCCTAAGGCCATCTTGAGGACCAATGCCCATACACTGCAAGGAAGGAAGACCCCGGGATTGAAATGGCGCACGCCACTGGAGGATTTTAAGGAGGGCCAAGGACCCAAGGTTATAGTTGGAGAGATCCGAACAATGTCCTAAACCCTCAGCACATGTCGACAAGCCCAAAATGTGCCCCGAACCCTCAGCATTTCCAAAGGCCCACATGGAAACCAAGGCCCCTGGTTCCATTTTTTAACTTTTCTCATAATCATGCAAATAATCATAGCTCTTCATCTTCTAATCCTGATTATGATAAAATGTTGGATGCTTTTTCCCAAGGGCAGCAAACATTAATGGCTTTGACTCAGGCTCTTGTCACAGGTCAGCAAAATCAGCAAAAAGACATCGTTGATCTCAAGGACCAAATGGCCAAGGTCGTGGACTTCATGGGTAAGATCCAAGCTAGCGGGGTGCTTCCACCTCAACCTACACCCAACCCGAATGCAAGACTTGAACCCAATGCGATTATCACTCGAAGTGGTAAAGTTCTCGGTGAAATAAAGCCAGATCCAGCCGTCTCTGAGGCTGAAAAGCACAAGGTGGCAACTAAGACCACCACAACACAACCGCCAGTTCAACCTACCCACACACAAGGTAATGACCCAATCCCTTCAAGTTCGGTTGTTACTAATTCCCCGTTTGTGCATGCACCATTTCCAAGTAGGCTTTCCAAATCTAAGAAGGATGAATCTGATGAGGAAATCTTGGAAATCTTCAAAAGGGTGCAAATCAACATGCCCTTGATCGAGTGCATCAAGAAATTTCCGAAATACACAAAATTTCTAAAAGAATTATGCACTCCAAGGCGCCAAATGAGGGAAAAGGAGGTTTTGATGGTAAGTGAATCAGTTTCTGCTGTAATCCAACGTCGGCTACCCCGAAAGTTGAAGGATCCGGGGAGTTTTTTTGTTCCCTGCATGATTGGTAACAAATCTTTTGATAAAGTCATGCTAGACTTAGGTGCATCCATTAATGTTATGCCATATTATTTATACGTTGCCCTAGGTTTCGGTAAATTGAAGCATGATGATGTTATCATTCAATTAGCCGATCGTTCTAACGTGTATCCTAAGGGATACATTGAAGATGTTCGTGTGCAGGTTAACCAGTTCATTTTCCCTGCGGATGTTTATGACCTAGACATGGAGGATTCCCCTACGAATCAAGTTCCACTAATGTTGGTGGGACGACCATTCATGAGAATTTCCAAAACGAAGATTGATGTCTTCAATGGCACACTAACTATGGAAGTCGATGGAGAGGAAATTTGATTCAACATTTTTGACGCCATGAGGTACCCTAGTTCCACTACTCAAACTACTTTTTCTATTGATGTGTGTACTTCTTTTGCAGAGAAACATCTTGAGTCAATTCGAGAAGACACACTCAATATGGGAATTCAGGACGGAGTTGGCCTGACTCAACTGGGGGACGCGTTGGTTGAAGACACGGATTATGAACTACATCCTCAGATTTGGAAAGAAGTCATGGCCCTCAATGAGGCCCCCAGAATGGTAAATCCTCATATACCTTTGTCACTTTCAGTTAGTACTGATAAAACTTTTCCTTCAGTAATTCAGGCCCCTATTCTCGAGCTTAAGGTTCTACCTGACCACCTGAAGTACGCCTATCTCGGCCCCAATGACACTTTGCCCGTCATAGTGTCTTCTGCACTAACTAAATCATAGGAAGAAAGGTTGATACGTGTCTTGACGAAGTAAAAAACAGCCATTGGATGGACTAAGTCAGACATAAAGGGAATCAGCCATACAACCTGTGTGCATCGAATCCTGTTGGAAGATGATGCAAAACCCTCTCATTTAGCTCAACGTCGCCTCTATCCTCCGATGATGGATATCGTAAAGAAAGAGGTAATCAAACTCTTGGACTGTGGTGTCATCTACCCGATTTTAGACAGTAAATGGGTCTCACCAGCCCAAGTAGTTCCGAAGAAAAGTGAAGTCACAGTTGTTGAGAACAGTGAAGGTGAGCTCGTACCCCAAAGAACATAGACCGGATACAGAGTCTACATAGATTATCGGTGCCTTAACAAAGCAACCAGGAAGGACCACTTCCCTTTGCCCTTCATCATTCAAATGCTTGAGAGGTTAGCTAGTCACTTTTACTACTATTTTCTTGATGGATATTTCGGGTACAATCAAATCTGGATTGCTCAAAATGATCAAGAAAAAACAACTTTTACTTGTCCTTTTGGTACTTTTGCCTATCGAATAATGCCCTTCGGTTTATGCAATGCCCTATGTACGTTCCAAAGATGCATGCTTTCTATTTTCTCTGAATATGTCGAAAAAATAATTGAAGTATTTATGGACGATTTCAGTGTCTTTGGGGATAGTTTTGACGCATGTTTAGAACACCTAGAACTTATCGTACAAAGATGTGTTGAAACTAATCTAGTGCTTAATTGGGAAAAATGTCATTTCATGGTTAAACAAGGGATAGTCGTAGGCCATATTGTCTCTGAGAAAGGAATCGAAGTTGATAAATCTAAAGTTGATATTGTGCGCCACTTACCCTCCCCCACTTTTGTCAGAGAGATTCATTCACTTCTTGGTCACGCAGGTTTCTATAGAAGATTATCAAGGACTTTTCCCACATTGCAAGGCCTTTGTGCCGACTGCTTTAGAAAAAGACACCCTTCATCTTTAATGATGATTGTCAGGAAGCTTTTGATAAGCTTAAAAATCTTTTAACCACTGCTCCTATTCTTTGTGCCCTGGATTGGTCCCTCCCTTTTGAACTAATGTGTGATGCCTCTAATTATGCAGTTGGTGCCGTGCTCAGACAAAGACGAGACAAGAAGCCCTGCGCCATATACTATGCATCCAGAACTTTGAATGATGCCCAAATGAACTACACCACAACTGAAAAGAAGTTGTTTTGACAGGACCCGTCCCAACTGGACTTTGATAACCGTGCCCGGTCCTGCTCTCTTCTGACAAGTCAACTGAAGTCCCGAAACTACCCTTCAGGACCTGTCAGATAAGGGATAACTGCACTGATTTCTGCTTATGCCTCCACCTCTCGATCAGCCCCGAACGTCATGTCACGGCCTGGAGGGTCATCAAAACAGAAAAGGTGTGAGTGGACAAAAATAAGATCATTTAAAACACATTTCAAAATACATCATTTACCCTCCAGTTTATCAAACCATGCATGCATAGGGAAAAACATATGAATAACAATCACCGACTTTCCAGCCAAATCACATAACAAGTATCAAATCCCGGCTCTCAAGCCAAACATATGAAAACATAATCACCTGGCCACAAAGACCAAAAACCCGTACTCAATACCAGTACGCAATCACGATCAACATCAAACAACACTACTCACAAGTGCACAATCAATCAATCAATCAATCAATCCGCACTATTCATAAGTGCACAAACAATCACACAACCACATCCGCACTACGCCTAGGCCAACCTCGGGAACTGCACTCAAGCACCATCCAAGTCATATCAGTCATGTCTGGGAACTGCACACGCACCATCTAGACGTACCACATACTCGGGAACTGCACTCATGCAACATCCGAGTCACGTCTAGGAACTGCACTCGCACCATCCAGAACATGGTCCAATATCCACAATCACAAACACAATCCATACCACAAACACATATCAATCATATCCTTGACTTCAAACCAAGTCAAAAGCATTCCCGACAGGGTCTCAAGCCCAAATGCCAATTACACGTAAATCCGTAAAATCACATTGAAAATATTAAAATAATCCAGAAATAATCCTTGATTCACCAATGTAGTAAAAATATCCTTTTTGAAATCATTTTGACTCCGGGCCTAGCCCAAAACATCATTTGCATATTTCTCGTAAAACATGCCCGAAAGATCGATTAAAATAATCATTAAATCACAAATAATCATGCCAAATAACCATGACGTCATTGCAATTCAAATCATGCAATCAATCATGTAAAACATTTAACTATGCATGCATAATGGTTTATAAAACAAACATCCACTCACACATCGTCCAAATCGCTAACTTTCCGAGCTACACGCGTTTCCATAATTTCCGGTACTTTCCAGGAATCCCATGTCCTGCCCAAAATTATCATTAAATGTCACTAATGGCTCAATGAATATCATATTGATTTCCCACAATTTTCCGAGAATTAAATATTAATTTAAAACATAACATAAACAATCAGACTCTCGAAACAATATCGAAACGGTGTCCGATTGACTCGAAACCAACACCAAAATGTTCGTTACATGGAATAGATTAAAACACATGTTGAACACTTCCCCAGAAAACTCACCACGCGCCCTCACGCGCCACCGCAAGCGGCTGCGCGTGAAAGCCACATGCCAGGAAACAGTGTCATCGTTCTCACCCGTATCACTGTTATACATGTTTGCAACCCGCGATAGGATCCGACTCATTCTCTTTCAATTCGACTATGATTTCTTCGATTCTTTCAACCAAAACTTTGTAATCACTTCGAATTAAAGTTCTGTATCCTTAAATTCATACAATATAGATTAAAACTACTAATCTCAAATTCGATACCCGTTAAATTCAAAATCCCAATTTGACTAATTCGACTTAAATTATACATTCTAATGAATCAGGAAGTTACAAAAGAATCTTATGAACAAAATTTCGATATTAATTACATCACTTCTTACCTTGAATCAATCCAACCAAACCTCAAAATTTCAGAACTGTCGCAAGGCTTGTTCTTAGTCAAATCTCCATCAATTCCCTTCCCATTTGACTTGGTTCGAATCGTTTGGCTCCCAGAAGACTTAATATCAACTCAATTTCACTTCAATTAGTCCAATACTTAAAAATCGAGATTCAAGTGTCCAAAATTTGGTTTCGGGTTTTCTCTCGGGTTTCTGAGTTTTCTCTCAATGTTCCCTCCTCTTTCTTCCCATTTTCACTCTTCAATTTCCTTTTTATTCTCTCTGTTCAATCTCTCAACGTCTGGAGTTCAATCGATCAGATATGATCAACAATGGATATGTATGTTTTTGTTTGTTTTTGTTTGTTTTTGTTTGTTTTTATTGTGTATATTCTGCGTTTAGCGGCAACCAGTGCCATTAACCTCATTTTCTAAGTGACAGATGTCACTCAACAATCCTATAACTGACTCATGGTTAAGCTACAGTGAATGATTGTTTTACCCTTACTAACAAAATGACCAAAATGCCCCTCGTTGTTCGTGACCCAGAACTTTTCCAACCGGACTTCAATTGACGCATGTTGTCTGTCTACGGATTCAGCGTCCTCAGACTTATCCAACGGTCCTTCCGGAAAGTCCAAACAAGGTCCCGATCAAAAAGTCAACTTTCGGCCCTTATAACTAGGGAAAAAATCGTCATTTTACATCCAACTTTTCCAATTTTTCCTTTCTCGAATTTCCGGGTCGTCACATGCTTGCTATTGTGTTTTCTTTAGATAAGTTTCGTTCTTATTTACTTCGAACAAAAGTAATTATTTACACTGATCATGCAGCACTGAAGTATCTCATGGCCAAGAAGGAAGCTAAACCAAGGCTAATCCCATGGATTCTTCTTCTTCAAGAGTTTGACATTGAGATTAAGGACAAGAAAGATATAGAAAATGTGGTAGCTAACCACTTGAGCCGCATGGTACATGAACGAGATCCTATGGCGATTAAAGAGATGTTTTCGGATGAACAGCTTTTCAGAATTGAGGTAAGTACTCCTTGTTATGTTGATATTGTCAATTACTTAGTCACCAAGTAGCTACCTAAGTCAGGACCCGTCCCAAATATCACCTCGATACCCGGGACGAACCCTGCTCCCGTCTGACAATCACAAATAAAGTACCAGAATACCCTTAATATTACCATAAGTATAATTATCAGACGCATGAGTAAATATAATACAACTGTAAGTCAGAGCATAGTTCTACAAAATGGGCACAAAATCCTACTATGCTAGTCCCGTAACGGAAGAACGTCGTAAGCTCTATGCCTCGATTCCTGCCTCAACGTTCACCCCAGCGCTATCACCACGACCTGGAGGGAAAATTTAAAACCAAAAGTGTGAGTGAACTAGAATAAATAAAAGTTTCAAAAACAGTTTATCATCAAATCAGAGTTAAGGAAAAATAATAATAATAATAATATCTGTTCCCTTCGTTTTGAAAACATGCATGCCCAACTACGTATCAGAAAAACCACAACATAAACCATCATAAGAAACAGAAACACTATAAAACGGGTATAAAACTCATATCATAAGCATCATGAAACCGCATCATAAATCGTGAATATCAAATCATCATTTTACGATCAAACCTGCTGGGTCTATCCGAGTCTTTAAACTCAACCAGGCCTCAAATGAAAGTCCGAGTCTTTAAACTCTCGAGTCTTTAAACTCAATAGGCCTATGAGGGTAATATCATAAATGTCCGAGTCTTTAACCTCAATCCGGGCCCGTCCCCCATCCATCAGAATATCCGGGTCTTTAAACCCAATAATCAGATCCAGCATGTCCAATCCAAATTCAATGTAAAACCATTTCTAAATCCATAGCCAAACTCGAATTCGAAATCCCTGGTTCAAAGCCCTTCCGGCGTTCAGAACCGTCATTCCGAACCCAAATCCGGAAATCCACTTTTAAACCAAAACCCTCATTTAATCACAAATCATGTTTCATAATCCATTTATCATCATCAGAAAACAATTATAGATTGAAATCCCTAAGTATGGCATCAAAATCCGAAATCCAACTTTTCTCGAAAAACGTGCAAAAATCCGATAATGTCTCGAAAAATGTGTAAACATATCAACCACATATAACCATCATCAAGAAGCATAAAAACATATTTAATATCATAAAACGTCAATAAAACAGTTAGGCATGCTCGTAAAGAAAGAAAGAGTCCACTCACGAATCTGAACGAATCAACCGCGCTCCGTGCGCTCCTCGACCGTCTCAGGCGTCTCCCGTCCTGCCAATATGCACCAAATAGGGTCACAAATACATCAAGGATACTAACCCTAATTTCCCCGATTTTTCGGGAATTTATTCATATTTTAATCTTAGACCCTAAACCGTCTGGATTCCCGAACTATCTCAATTCATCGTCCGATTAACCCGAAAATCATACCAATGGATTCCTTAGAACATTTAGAACCAAAACCATGATGGAAGTTTGGCCGGAATCCTCCCCACGCGCCGCCCAAAGTGGCTGCGCGTGGGCCTTACGCACCTGCTACAGTGTTTCTTCTGCCTCGAGTCACCCGGTTCAACATAGTTGAACCGGCGTGACCGGTTCTCTGCAATTCCTCCACCATTTCAGTCCATTCCAATCCCAGAAGCTTCGTCCAATCCTTAGCAATCTAACCCTGTCCTAACAATTGAAAATCACAGCCTAAAACTTCACGATTTCACCCTCGAAACAGACGGCCTGTGAGCCCTGTTTTGGCCGCCGGCCACCCAGGTCCTCCCCCGTCACGGCGACCATCCTAGACGACTCCTAGGACCTCCCTGAACCTCAACCTAACCTCCAAATCTCTCGACTCTAACCCTAATCCATGACTTTTGAAAACAAGAAAAACGGGAAAACAGGGGATTCGAGTCTCACCTGCGATTCAGCCTCCGCCGTCTACACCGCCGCGTGCCACGGTGCTCGTTGGGTTCCCTGCAGTCACCTGAGCCTCCTATTGTCTTGGTTTGAACCTCCGCACGGCACAACCACCGTCACTGTGCCACCGCCTCTCTGTTTTCCCAAAACTTCCAGTCGTCCACCGTCGTGCCTCCGTGCACGATTGCAGCTCCAAAACACGATCAGTAGCTCACCCTCGTCTCTTTATCACTCTCACAAGTCATCAACTTACTCACCCTTGCACTGAATCGATCGAACACGCACAATTCTTCCCCTCTGTTTCTCTGTGTCGAAGCTAAGTGCACGGTTTGAAATTGGACACTTTGTGGCCGTGCACATTTTAGACGTGCCTAGAACCCTCTGGTTCTCTCCCACGTGTCCACCTCTCCATGGTCTCAGCACAAAATATCCCAACCCACTAATTCCACTTGTTCTGATCTGATTGGGCTGAGGAGAAAAAGACTAAAATGCCCCTAGTGTTAAAATTACCTTTTTGCCCTCACACTTTCCAGACTTGTAACTATTTCGTCTGACGTCCGATGACAGCGTGCCGCCTGTCGTTGTACTCAGGACGTCGAGACCTATCTAACGGTCCTCAGTCTACGTGAAAATCACAAGTCCACCAAAAAGTCAACATTTTCCTCAAATAATCAAAATTACGGTAACACCCTCAATCTTCCGAACGTCATAACTTTTTCTCCGATTGTCCGAATTGAACCTGCCACCTGTCTATGGACTCGTGACGTCCTAAACTACGTCACGGTCAAGGGTCAACACTCATCCAACCTGTAAATCAAAAAGTCAACTTTTGACGCACTAATCACAAGGGCAAAATCGTCCTTCTATACAAAACTTTACAAAAATTACATTTATACCCTTCCCAAAGGTACGGGTTGTTACAACCTACCACTCTCACTCGTGCATCGAAAGATAAACTCAAGAAACATACTAGGTACTATGTTTGGGATGGACCTTATTTATGGAAACACTGTGCAAATTTACTAATTAAGAGATGTGTCCCTGATATTGAACATAGGTCAGTCCTAAAATTTTGTCATAACCATGCTTGTGGAGGTCACTTTGGATCAAGAAAAACTGCACTTAAAATTCTAGAATCTCGATTATATTGGCGCACACTGTTTAAAGATGCACATTCATTCTGTTTAGCCTGTGATAAATGTCAAAGATCATGAAACTTAGGACGAAGGGATGAAATGCCACAACATTATGTTTTAACTGTTGAAATATTTGATGTTTGGGGTATTGATTTTATGGGTCCATTTCCTCAGTCTAATGGTTATCTCTATATCTTACTTGCTGTTGATTATGTATCAAAATGGGTGAAAGCTATGGCCCCCAGGACTAATGACTCTAAAACTGTTGCAGATTTCCTCAGAACTAACATTCTTTCCAGGTTTGGGATCCCACGGGTCCTAATAAGTGATGGAGGAAGTCATTTCTGCAACAAGATCATTGAAGCTTTAATGAAATGATATGGTGTCACTCACAGAGTCTCTACACCTTACCATCCTCAAACGAGTGGAATGGCTGAAGTCAGTAATAGGGAGATCAAGAAGATTTTAGAGAGAACCATGGGCCCTAGTCGTAAGGATTGGAGCCAACAGTTGGATGATGCACTTTGGGCCTACATGACAGCCTACAAAACTCCTATAGGGATGTCACCCTATAGGTTGGTCTATCGAAAAGCATGCCACTTTCCGGTGGAACTGGAGCACAAAACATGGTGGGCTGTCAAACCTTTCAACATCAAGCTAGATGACGCCAGGTTTCATTGAAAGCTCCAGCTGAGTGAGCTTGAGGAAATCAGGAATGATGCATTCGAAAACACTCTGATCTACAAGGAGAAGACTAAGGCATTTCATGACAAGCAAATCAAGAGTAAAACGTTTGACATTAGCTAGAAAGTTTTGATATTCAATTCCCGGCTTAGACTCTTTCCTGGTAAGTTATGTTCTAGATGGGTAGGTCCTTTTGTTGTTACTAATGTGTTTGCCCATGGAGCCATACAGATCAAACATGTTGGAACTGGAAAAAAATTCAAGGTCAATGGCTACAGATTGACGCCTTACATTGAGGCAATTGGAGAACACGATGTGGAGTCAGAAAGAGTGCTGCGACGTCCCATCGGAAGAACAACATGAAGCACTTGGTCTAGGCTGGATCAAGCGCTTGTTGGGAGGCAACACAATGCGTTCCCAGGTTGTGAAGGAGTCATCAATGCAGATTTGCTTTCTTTCAGCCTTTCACTTTCTTTTACTTTGTTTATTTCATGTTTTTCTTATTTCGTTTTCGTAAATCATCTTCCTTACTTTAATTCTATGTTCAAATTACTTTCTAATTCTTACATTTAGGACAATGTAGAATTTAAGTGTGGGGGAATGGTTTACAATTTTTATTTTGCAATTAAATTGTTTTATTAAGTTTCCCGAAAAAAAAAAATTATTATTTCGTTTTTGGCTTTCTTGAGTTTTTTTTTTTCGTTTTTATTTAGTATTTTTACGAGTCTTAAGTTGCCCCTTAACCTGTCAATGATAATAATGAAGGGAAATAAATATGTTATGGCTATAAAGATGATCACTACAACTTGAATTTGTTTGTTAATACTTTGTGATTAAGTGTTATAACTTGTAGATAATGCATGTAAATTGGTACATAAACGAGCATGTTAAGATAAGTATGAATCATTTGAACCTTATGTGAGCTTTAGAACTATATATACATTTTTTATGAGCGATTCATAAGTTCTTTGTTCAAATTGATATACATATGCCTTATAACTGTTTCCCATAGTTTTTAATTAACTCTAGAGTACTAGAACTCATTCTATGTGATTTTCAAAAAATTTAACTCAATAAACTCTCTGATTTTGGATATGATTAAGGCATTAGGGTTAACACCACAAATTCAAACATCCATGTTCCCTATATTGTGCGCACAAATTGCGACCCCCTTAGTTTTAACCCCTTTGAGCCCACATTTATGCCTTTCTTTCATCACCATGATTATCTAAACACTTGAGCTTAGTATAAACATTTTTTTACCTTTGTTCCAAGTGTAAGACCCGGTCTTGGAAGCAAGAACGGTGAGCAAGACCCGTGAGCTTGAGAAGCAAGAACGGTGAGAAAGACCCGTGAGCTTGGAAAGGTAAGATCGGTGAACGATCCCACATCGCTCGGGGAGGGAAAGGTGAAGCACCTTATATGTGTGGGCACGTATCTATCTAACACAAGGCCTTTTGGGAGCTCAGTGGCTTTGGGGGGGATTGGAACCCCAAAGTTAAGTGAGTTAAGGCTGGTGCAATCCCATGATGGGTGACCTACTGGGAAGCTACACGTGAGCTCCCGAAAACAAAACCGTGAGGGCTGGGCCTAAAGCGGACAATATTGTGTTAGATGGGCTGGGTCGTGACAGAATGGTATCAGAGCCGGACCCTGACCGAAAGTGTGCCAGCGAGGACACTAGGCCCCAAGGGAGGTGGATTGTAAGACCCGGTCTTAGAAGCAAGAACGGTGAGCAAGACCCGTGAGCTTGAGAAGCAAGAACGGTGAGCAAGACCCGTGATCTTGGAAAGGTAAGATCGGTGAACGATCCCACATCGCTCGGGGAGGGAAAGGTGAAGCACCTTATATGTGTGGGCACGTATCTATCTAACACAAGGCCTTTTCGGAGCTCAGTGGCTTTGGGGGGGATTGGAACCCCAAAGTTAAGTGAGTTGAGGCTGGTGCAATCCCATGATGGGTGACCTACTGTGGAAGTTACACGTGAGCTCCCAAAAGCAAAACCGTGAGGGCTGGGCCCAAAGCGGACAATATTGTGTTAGATGGGTCGGGTCGTGATAAAATGGTATAATAGCCGGACCCTGACCGGAAGTGTGCCAGCGAGGACGTTGGGCCCCAAGGGGGGTGGATTGTAAGACCCGGTCTTGGAAGCAAGAACGGTGAGCAAGACCCGTGAGCTTGAGAAGCAAGACCCGTGAGCTTGGAAAGGTAAGATCGGTGAACGATCCCACATCGCTCGGGGAGGGAAAGGTGAAGCGCCTTATATGTGTGGGCACGTATCTATCTAACACAAGGCCTTTTTGGGAGCTCAGTGGCTTTGGGGGGGATTGGAACCCCAAAGTTAAGTGAGTTGAGGTTGGTGCAATCCCATGATGGGTGACCTACTAGGAAGTTACACGTGAGCTCCCCGAAAACAAAACCGTGAGGGCTGGGCTCAAAGCGGGCAATATTGTGTTAGATGGGCTGAGTCGTGACACTAAGGACTCGGTTGAAGACATAAAGATAGTGCGAAGAAAAAAAAAGATGATGTTTTGAAGATTTTTATGTGTATTATGTGGATTTACTTACTCAAAAATTGTTGTATTATTAACACATATTATTACTTTGATAAATGAAAAAAAAATGAAAAAAGAAAAAAAATGTTTTGAGCCTTTATCAAGGTAATAAGGTTTGAGTTAAGTCCTTTACATTCATAAATCCAACACAAAAAATGAATTCGAGGCCCAACATGATGAAATTAGGCCTATGTTCGAAGGGATGAATTACTGACATTATTGCACTAAACTTGGGAAGTTATGATACATTTTGGAAGTCTATTGAGTCTTGGAACGAATTTGAGCACCACTTATCCTATACATTCCTTGCCTCTAAACTTAGCCCCATTACAACCTTCGTAAAAACCTTATGATCCTTAAGATGGTAAATTTTGATTAGTTGAGTCAATCACTTGAGTAAGCTTATGGTTTTGGCTCATTTGTGCAAATATATTTTGTTTTTATCTTGAGGTGCTTATTTGAGATTTTGCAAAAGTACTTTATTTATATTATGTGAGTATTTTTCTCACATATTTTGAGTGCAAACACAAACCCTTACAAAATTGAGTGAATTTATGAGTGCATATACTTGTGAGTTGATTCATACTTGTTTTATTCATGTTGAGATCCATTTCACCATATTTACTCATTATCTTACTTGTTAAAACATTTTGTTACAATGTATTAACTCTTGAATTCCATATGTTTAAATGCTTTAAGTGAAAATCTTTGATGCCATGATAATAATGCAATTTTGAGAAAAATGGTTAAGGGTTTACTTGTTTTGACTTCGTAGTTTAATTTTAGTATTTTCTAGGGACTAACAAAGTTTAAGTGTGGGGGTATTTGATAGGTCGTTAATTAAGTATTATTTTATATTATTTTATACCCTTTATACTTAATTTTTAATATTAAAATAATAAACAATTGGAGAAAATAATATATTTTGTGATATTTTTGTAGAAATAAATAAAGTTTGGAATTTGGAGCGTTTTGGCGAAAGAATCGTCCCGATAGGAGTTATAACGAAGAAATTATGGACGAAATTCTGTAAAATTATATTAATTAATTTTAAATTTCAGGTGCAGCCCAATCCATTTGATGTGCCCAGCTGCAGCCCAAGAATCCAGAAGCCCAAATACGTTTTTGTTCCAACCCAGCAGCACAGACACCGAGCCCAAGTCCAATCGGAAATCCAAGCCTCCCAGAACTGACGCCAGCAGATAGCTACCGAAGCCCACATCCTACTTTCGGCGCGCGTGTACTGAACTACGCAGTCAGCCTTGGCGCGCGTGCGCTGAAAGTCAGTACTTCTTGTCAGCATCAGCTCACCAACTCACCCACTCTCTGTCAGCGGCTACCTACCGAATTCAGAGTCTGATTTTCAACTGCTCTCAGCCGAACCACTTCCTTGCGTCTGATTGTCAGCATGAGCCTTCCTTAGGAGAAACTATGGAAAAATATTTCCAATACAAATTCTAAGAGTTCAAGTTCCGAATTTCTTTTGTTTTATCCTTTCCATCTTCACAAGGTTCCAGTCGATGTTCGGTGTTCCTTGTGAAAAACAATCCATTAATTTCATCCATTCTGAAAGTGTAACATTTGCTCTCCATCCTCTTAAACTCTTTCATTTGTTATTGGTTCTATTTATAATCCAATATATGTGTTGGTTTTTCCCTTCTATCTTTTGTGAAAATTGAAAATAATCTCCATGTGTTTTACTTTCTAAAAATCATTTACTTCTTACATTTTAGAGTTTAGTCTTCATTTCGAAACTAAATGTTGATCCGCTATTCGGGGCATTTAGAGTAGAGTTGAAGAGATTTAATGTATGACCGTTATTCGACGCATTAAATCACAAACTTAAGGTAAATCGTATTATAAGTAAAAAGCTGATGTTTGGTGCATTTATAATATGAAAAATGTTTGAAGAAATATGAGTTTGTGAAGGTAAGATTTCGTGATTGATTCGAATATTTACAAATGCGTGTTGGTAAATTTTGTGTTTAAGAAAAGTCCACTTGTATAAAGGTTAAAATAGAAATAGAATTAGTTTATATATGTTTTTACTTGTATTTGTATGATGACAATCCCTAAAAACCCCTCATCTTTATTCTTTTATTCTTTTATTCATTTATTCTTTAATTAATTTATTATCTATTTATATATTCATTAATTTATTAATTAGTTCATTATTTGATTATTCATTATTCTTTCTCACTAACATATTATTAATATTCCATAATCCCTATTTACCAATACTAAAATGACACAAAAGGGGTTTAAAATATGTATATACTTGAATTACGAATTTATTTTAACGCCTATTTTAAGCGTATCAACGCATAGCGTTGATACCGTGACTATTGAGATGATTTGCTGGATATTGGATAAAGAGGATTGGTTACTCATGTTTTCATACGACTCCGGATGTGAGGCTTTTGTATCGGGAAAAGGCCCTATTAAGATGATTTCTGAGATTGTTTTGGACTAAAGCCCCACGTGGTTTTGATTTGGGCTAAGACCCTATGAGATTTGGATTTGGGTGAAGACTCTACGTGATTTGGTTTTGGGCTGAGACCCTATTGATATAATTAATTTTTTTTTATAAATGTTTTCACTGTTTAGTGATTTGAAAAGCAATATGTCTTGCTTTTAAGAAATTATTTGAGATACTTGTTTTCTGATGCATGCATGTTTTTAAGTAAAGGGTATCAATGTCATTTTTTTAAAAATTGTTTTTAAATTGTTTATTTATGTCGACTAACAGTTTTTAATGTTTTTAAGCAATATGGTATTTATACACTCGAAAAGAAGGGATTCACTCATAATTGGAGACATGAATTTCGAACATCAAGAACAAAATACTCAACATTAAGATAAGCTTCTGAAAGCAACAAACTTTTGGAAATTTTTTGAAAAATTGGATATTTGGGAAATGTCTCAAAAGCTCATGTGCAGCATAAATTTGGGAAATTTATATAATTAAGAATTGAGATTTTCAAAGGAAACAGAAGATAAGTTTGTGGATTTTGAACCCAAACATCTAGGCTCGCTCAATATCTGGATTCTCATAAGTCCTCTTACCTTAGATTACAGTCTCTAATGCTTGACCCAAACAATCAAGTGTACGCCTCATCTCTGGATACATTCCGAGATCATGTGTGTCCTTGGTCTTACTTGCCTCTCCATCATTTTCAGATCGTGAACGAGACTCTCATCCTCGAGGCATTTCTTCGATAAGACCCTAAATCAGTACCATATATACTAGGCACACTAAGTGTGTAGTCTGCGGGAAGTTAAACCTATTGCTATGATACCAAATTGAAGGGATCATTCTCGAAATCATTTTGATAACAGTGAAATGTCCTACTCTCATGTGATAGTTAAACAAAAGTACCAAAAATACCCTTGGGATCTTAAGATATAAAAACGAGAAATTTGTTAGAAAACTGATAGAATCTCTCCTTAAAGATGGCCGAACCGTCTTCAATCCTTTCAGACAAGGATATCTATAAACGAGAACCAACTAAATCCAAAATATTTAAAACAACCAATTAACAATATATTCAAATTTTTATTTAGAGCATATAGGATAATTATATATACAAAGCTACAAAGCTACTCAATAATCTCAGCGAGTGCACGACCGAAAGGTAATGCCTCCGCCTCTAAATCAGCCTCCATCTCTACTAAACGGTCTGCAGGGAATACAAAACCAATAAAAGTGTGAGTGGACAAAAACAATCATTTTAAATACTATTTTGAGAAACGTATCTTTTTCCCTTCAGTTATAAAAAAAATTGATGCATACAATAAAATCCTTATAAAATCATATACAATCGGATTTCAGTTAAATATAAAACCATAACCAATGGAACCCACAAAAACATGAAAATTGTAAAATCCATGTGGCCTACATTTCCTTGAAATTCTTGGATATAAAATCACGTGATAAGAACTGGACACAAAATCAATCCTTGACTACCCTAAGCATCAGTCGTTTGGGTTTGGGAAAAAACACAAGCTTCGCCTCCCTAGGAATTACCCCGAGCTTCGGGGTAATCACCCCAATTTTTAGCCTTTTAGGATAACTAACTCGAACTTCAACTGCCTAGGAATCACCCCGAGCTTTAGTTGACAGGACTTCACCCGCATACACTAGAACAATACACTCAGACCTTACTCCTATCTGACAAAAACCTTGTTAGACAAGGGATAAACACAAACCCCGCCAGTTTAGGCCTCCGCCTAGCGAGCCTCGATTTCCATGCAGCGTGACAGGACCCACCCCGATCCCACAGGGACCACAAGGGGACGTGCCCTGCTCCCGTCTAACACCCAAAATAACATACCAATTTTAACCTCAAATAATCAAATGCATAAATAACCAAATTAAAGTTATACATCAAATCCGAATTAAACAGATGTCATACAAGGGATGAAATCCAAAATTACAAGTTGCGAGCACGACTCTAAAATAAACCTGCGGGTAAACCACCCAACAGGGTTCAGGTACGCAGAATTAGATCTATGCCTCAGCCTCAGGATCCTCCTCTACCTCAGTAGAACCGCCTTGAGGGGTTACCAAAACAATAAGGGTAAGTGGGCTGAAACCCAAGTTTATAGAACCATTTAATAAGTAAAACATATAATTTACCCCTCCATTTTCCAAACATGCATGCATCGGAATTTAAAACCATAAATCATATAGTATGAACCATAAGGCATGTAATAAAATCATAAGATAATTTTAGCTACTGCACTATACGCTCCGATCCTGACATCCCAGATGCCTGACGTCCCTGACGTCCAATAAGGTCACAGTCTCAAGGCTACGCGTGCCACTCGGGTCTCAATTCCGAGTCCAATACCCGAACCCTGTCCGGGTACGGCATCTCAAATGCCTAGCGTCCTAGACGCTCGACGTCCCTGACGTCAAATAAGCAATCATGCCCCTGAGTCATTTTACGGTCCGGTTCCTCCGTAGAATGACCCCTCGCAGGAAATGCGCTATGACCACTCCGGGGTACCACATCCGGAGGAGACAGTATCATAAGAATGGATCTATACAGTGCAGTACCAAATACATTTTATTGATATCCACATGCAAAACATATATATACATAAATAAAATCCAAACCGATTTTTAAGTTTCATCAGACGGGTCTCAAACCCAAATACCGTGAAACGTGCCATACCATAATTTCAAGATCATCAAAACTGTTTCATGATTCCAGCATGTGAATATATAAGTAAATCAGAAAACTTTTAAGCATGCAAGGGTTTAATGAAATCGGGCCCACTCACAGTACAATCCTGCTGAAAATCGAACGTATACCCTCGACCTAGTACAATTGTACAATCCCTGTCATGTCCAAAGTATACGTAAAGGTCAATACAAATCCCTAACATTCAACCATGAAACCCTAGGCTGAAATCGGCCCGGAAAAGCAGCCCAAACGCGCTTCCTGAGGCAATAAACCTCATTTTGTCCAACTAAATGATCTCCGATCGACCCGAAACCACCGACATTGGATTCGGATCGTCGAAACCTAAAGAATGGTGGTGGTCCCACCAAAAATACTGTTCACACGCGCCCACACGCGCCGGTCAACGCCCTGGTCAACGTAGGAACAGTTCCTGCTGATGTCATCGCTGACGTCAGCATGACGTCATGCTGACGTCATCTGACAGCTGTCAGGTCTGACGTGTCAGACTCTGACAGGTGCCACGTGTCAACACCAGATTGGTCCACATCACTGATCTGTCAAGCCACGTGTCAAATCTGACATGTGCCACGTGTCAGCACGGCACTGGTCCACATCACTGACATGTCAGTGACACGTGGCAGTTCCTGATTGGGCCACGTCATTGACATGTCAGTGCTGACTGTGCACTGACATGTGACAGGTCTGACAGGGTGCCACGTCATCACCTCTGTCCTCTCGACGGGTCAACCCGTTTCTCTGCAACTGGGTCGATCAGACCCGCGATCTGACCCGGTCACCATTTCATCAATTCTCAACCATTTTATGTCTAATTTCTTCCTAAATGCTCGTCTCAATCCCAGTAAGATTTTAATCGAATTAAAATCATTAAACAAGGTCTGAATCGAAGGCTCACCTCGATGAACAGAATCTGGGTTTCTCGTCGCCATTTAACGCCTGTTCAAGTCACCTCAAACCACGAAATCACGTCCCATAGGTTCCTAACAGTCCATAGAGTCGAATAGAGTCAATAGAACTCGACAACACACGCTGGAAATCAAGCTTCCAAATTCTGAGTTTTTAAACGGTTTCGGTTTAGCAACAGCTTACCTCGCCGCCGTCTGCCGCCGTTCACCGCCGTCTCTCAGCCTCACCAGCTCAGTCTCTCACACACAGACACAGAGAATGGGTGCAATGCGGGTGTGTTGATTGAATGGACGGTATGTGTGTGTGTCGGGTTAGGAAAATATATAGAATGGAGGGAATTATGCTAAAATGAATTGGACGGTCCATATTTAATCTCAGGAATGAGATCAAAGGTTCATATTAAGTCTGGGGTACTTTAGATGAGTGGCTGAGATCAAAAGTGGGTTTTAATTCTATTTAATCCCATAGTGGAGCTGATCCAATCTAGCCAATGGATGAGTGACACTTGTCACTCATCCAGGTGTCCTTCAATCATAATATCAGAATAAAATATTCGACACGATTACCGAGACGCAAACTCCCCGATTTCACGTTTCTGACCATAATTTCCTCGTACGAAGTCCGATTTCGGCGTGCCGCCTGTCTACCGACTCAGGGCATCGAGACCTACCTAGTGGTCCTTGGGTCATGTGAAAATTAGTTGTCAAACGAAAAGTCAACATTTTTCCCCCATCGTCCAAATTACGGTAATGCCCCTGAGCTTCCGATAGTCATAACTTTTTCCCTAATCGTCCGAATTGGACGTGCCACCTGCCTATGGACTCGTGACGTCCCGAACTACGTCATGGTCATTGGTCAAAGTCCATCTGCCCCATAAATCAAAAAGTCAACAATTTGGCCATACCATACACAAGGGTAAAAACGTCAATTCATACATTAAATTACATTATTATAATCCTCGAATTTCCGGGGTGTTACAACTTTCCCCCCTTAAGAAATTTCGTCCCGAAATTTCAAAGAAACAGGTAAGGAAATTGTTCTCGCATCTAAGCCTCGGGCTCCCATGTGGCTTCTTCCACATTCTGGTTTCTCCAGAGAATTTTCACGAGAGGGATCGTCTTCCGACGTAGTACCTTGTCCTTCTGATCCAAAATCTGTACTGGCTGTTCCTCAAAGCTCAAATCCTCTCGGAGTTCGATAGGTTGTTCCTCCAGTACATGGGAAGCATCATGTACGTACTTCCGCAGCATCGATATGTGGAAAACATCGTGAACTCTAGAAAGTTCTGGAGGTAGTGCCAATCTGTATGCAACCCTGCCAATCCTCTCCACGATCTCATATGGTCCGATAAAACGCGAACTCAGTTTCCCCCATCGACCAAAACGGATAATCCTTTTCCACGGAGATAACTTCAGGAAGACAAAATCTCCCACTTCAAATTCCAAGTCTCAAATCCGTCGATCGGCATAACTCTTTTGGAGATCCTGAGCCGCCTTCAATCTTTCCTTGAAAATCCGAACAGTTTCCAGCAGATAGGTGTTCTGCACTGTCGACCATACAGTGCCTCATAGGGTGCCATCCCGATGCTTGTCTGATAGCTGTTGTTGTAAGCGAATTCCATCAATGGAAAATGAGTATCCCATGAGTCCTGAAACTGTAGCACACAGGACCTCATCATGTCCTCTAAGGTCTGAATGGTCCATTCAGACTGTCCATCGGTTTGTGGATGGAACACAGTACTGAAACGTAGGGTTGTTCCCAAAGTAACTTGCAAACTCCGCCAGAACCTGGAAGTGAAACACGGATCACAATCGGACACGATCGATTCTGGCATACCATGCAATCGTATGATTTCTTTTACGAACAATTGAGCCAGTCGATTAGGTTTATAAGTTTCCTGAACTGGCAGAAAGTGGGCTGACTTGGTTAGCCGGTCCACGATCACCCACACTCCGTCAACTCCACTCTGAGTCCTTGGTAACTTAAAGACGAAGTCCATGGTGATGTGATCCCACTTCCACTTGGGAATCGGAAGTGGCTGCATAGGCCCATAAGGTCTCTGCCGCTCCGCCTTAACCTGCTGACAGGTTAAGCATCTGCTCACGAACTCTGCAATATCTTTCTTCATTCCTATCCACTAATAATGGCTCCGGAGGGTACGGTACATCTTTGTACCTCCCGGATGCATAGCATAAGCCGAACTATGGGCCTCCACCAGAATCTCGGCCCGTAACTCTGCCACTGCAGGTACACACAAACGGCCCAACTTCACAAGTACTCCATCATCCCGGATGGTAAAATCCTGTCTCCCATCCGCATCGACCTCAATCCTGTAAATACAGAGTATCGGATCTTGAAGTTGTGCTTCAATGATCTGATCAATCAGCACTGGTCGTACATGAAAGCTGGCCAACAAAGCTCCATGCTCATCGGTATCCAAAATAACTCCCGCCTTCCGGAGTTCTACCAGCAAAGGAAGATACACCATCCCCAGGTGTGCAACAGATCCTGCTGACTTCCTGCTGAGTGCATCTGCCACCACATTGGCCTTACCCGGATGGTACTCAATTGTACAGCCATAATCCTTCAGCAGCTCTAACCATCTCCGTTGTCTCATGTTAAGCTCCTTCTGAGTGAATAGGTACTTTAGGCTCTGGTGGTCGGTGTATATCCGGCACGTTGCGCCGAAAAGGTAATGTCTCCAGATTTTTAGGGCATCAACCACCGCTGCCAACTCCAAATCATGGGTAGGGTAGTTCAACTCATGAGTCTTTAGCTGCCGGGATGCGTAGGCGATAACTTTGCCAGTCTGCATCAACACGCAACCCAAACCTTGCAGCGATGCATCACTAAAGACCACGAACTCCCCACTGTCGTTCGGCAACGCAAGGACAGGTGCAGTGGTCAATCGATCCTTCAACTCTTGAAAGCTCCGATCACACTGCTCGTCCCAAATAAACTTTACTCCCTTCCGAGTTAATCGAGTCAACGGTGCAGCAATTTTGGAGAAACCCTCCACGAATCTCCGGTAGTAACCCGCTAATCCGACAAAACTCTGCACCTCCGTTACCGTTGTCGGTCTAGCCTAGTTAGTCACCGCCTCTGTTTTCTGGGGATCCACGCTAATCCCATCCGTCGATATTACGTGTCCCAAAAAACCAATATTGCTCAGCCAAAACTGACACATGCTCAGTTTGGCGTACAACTGTTCTTGTCTCAGCTTCTCCAACACCAACCGTAGATGTTCCTCATGTGCTCGGGCACTTCTCGAGTACACCAAGATATCATCAATGAACACAATCAAGAATTTATCCAAATAAGGTCGGAAAACCCGGTTCATCATATCCATGAATGCTGCTGGAGCATTCGTCAAGCCAAAAGGCATCACAAGGAACTTGTAGTGTCCGTAACGGGTTCGAAAAGCAGTTTTCGGAATATCCTCCTCCGAAATCCTCAGTTGGTGATACCCAGACCGCAAATCAATCTTCGAGAAGCACTGTGCTCCCCGCAACTGGTCAAAAAGGTCATCGATCCTAGGTAGAGGATACTGGTTCCTCAGTGTCACCTTGTTGAGTTGTCGATAGTCAATTCACAAACGGAGACTCCCCTCCTTCTTCTTTACGAACAACACCGGTGCTCCCCACGGTGAAGTACTCAGTCGGACGTATCCCAAATCCACCAACTCCTGCAACTGAGTTTTGAGTTCTCGTAACTCGGCCGGCGCCATCCGGTATGATGCCTGGGATATAGGTCAGGTACCGGGGAGTAGTTCAATTGTAAACTTGATCTCCCGTAATGGTGGTAACCCAGGTAAGTCTTCCGGGAACACATCCGGAAACTCACGTACCACCGGTATCTCATCGATACCCGGAGTATCAACCTGTTCCGACACGACATGCGCCAGATAACCCTGGCATCCCTTCCGTAGAAGTTTGGTAGCAGTAAGTGAAGAAATCACTTCAGGAGGCGAACCGTCACGCTCCTCTTGAAAGATAACCTCCAGCAAACCCGGACTTCGCAGAATCACTTGCCTACTACAGAAATCGATGAGCGACCCATGCTCCGATAGCCAATCCATTCCCAAAATTACATCAAAGTCGAGGATATCCAGAATAATTAAGTCCGCTGGCAAATCCACATCCTCAATTCTCACCGGGCACCTCCGAGTCACTTGATTTACAAGGTACACGATGCCCATCGGGGTGCCAACACCCATCTCACAATCTAAGGCTGATACCACACAAACAAGCATACCAGCACAACTCTTCGAAATAAAAGAATGTGTAGCCCCCGCATCCATCAATGCACGTACAAGAAGGTTTAAGATATGTAGTGTACCTGTAACCACGCCTGGGGCAGTCCTCGCCTGCTGCTGGGTCATTGCAAACACTTGAGCCCTAGGCCCTCTATTTCGTCCGCGCCCGCGCGCGCCACGCCCAACACCACGGTCACCTACCTGACATCGACCTCCGTTAGTGTGGGAAGCCGTGCTCTGCACCACACTAGAGCCGCCAGCGTCGTTGCTCTTGGACAACAGCGGGCAATCACAGGCATAGTGGCCCTCCTCTCCGCAAGCAAAATAGGTTACTGGCCTCAGCCTGTCTGAATGCCCACCAGAAGCACCGCTCCAAGATGAACGCTGCCCAGAGTTGCATCCTGATCCTCGGCCCTGAGAGCCTCCACGTCGACCTGACCAGCCACGACCCTTGAAGGATGAGGGTGCTCCCCTGTAGCCTCCTCCCTTGTTGTTCTTCTGGCCCATTGGCCCACGTTGTGGGCGATCCTGACGTCGCCCCTCGCCGGTAGGCTATCGTGTCTGGTGTGCCGCCAGACTGGCCTCGACACGCACCGCAGCGTCGACCATATCTCTCAGGGAAGCATGAGTAGCAGCAGTCACACTTGCCCGGATCTCCCCTCGAAGTCCAAGCTCAAACCTTTGGCATTTGTCCTCCTCCGTGCTCACGAATGATGCAGCGAACCGGGAAAGTTTCCCAAAAGTCTGCTCGTAGTCCGCAACGGACATATCCCCCTGCTCCAGCCGCAGGAACTCTGCCTCCCGTGCCGCGCAAAACGATCGCGGGTAGTACTGGTCCAGAAATCGGGAACGGAAAACTTCCCAAGTAGTAGTATGGACAGACCATCCAGACATTTCAAGGCCGTGACACCACTGGTAGGCTCCTCCTTCCAATAAGAAGGCCGCCAAGGTCACCCGTTCGCCCGGAGGGCAGTGCATCACCGTGAAGATTCTTTCCCATTTGTTGATCCAATCATGAGCATCTTCGGGGTTTGATCCCACGCTAAAAGGTGTGGCTCCCAAACGCTGAGCCCGCTCAATGCTTGCGCATTCCATTTCCCTTTCCAGATCAACGTCAGTTCGTGTATGAGAAATCCTCCTTGGAGGCATAACCAACTGTCAAGAGGCATAGATCAGTTAACATTATCCTTAAACTCGAAAAGTAACTAGTACTAATCGCTAGTCTAGCATGCTGACCACAACCTAGTGCTCTCATACCAAGCTGACAGGACCCGCCCTGATCCCACAGGGACCACAAGGGGACGTGCCCTGCTCCTGTCTGACACCCAAAATAACATACCAATTTTAACCTCAAATAATCAAATGCATAAATAACCAAATTAAAGTTATACATCAAATCCGAATTGTCAGACAAGGGATGAAATCCAAAATTACAAGTTGCGAGCACGACTCTAAAATAAACTTGCAGGTAAACCACCCAACAGGGGTTCAAGTACGCAGAATTAGATCTATGCCTCAGCCTCAGGATCCTCCTCTACCTCAGTAGCACCGCCTGAAGGGGTTACCAAAACAATAAGGGTGAGTGGGCCGAAACTCAAGTTTATAAAACCATTTAATAAGTAAAACATATAATTTACCCCTCCGTTTTCCAAACATGCATGCATCAGAATTTAAAACCATAAATCATATAGTATGAACCATAAGGCATGTAATAAAATCATAAGATAATTTTAGCTACTGCACTATACGCTCCGATCCTGACATCCCAGATGCCTGACGTCCCTAACGTCCAATAAGGTCACAGTCTCATGGCTATGCGTGCCACTCGGGTCTCAATTCCAAGTCCAATCCGCGAACCCTGTCCGGGTACGGTATCTCAAATGCCTAGCGTCCTAAATGCTCGACGTCCCCGACGTCAAATAAGCAATCCTGCCCCTGAGTCATTTTATGGTCTGGTTCCTCCGTAGAATGACCCCTCGCAGGCAATGCGCTATGACCACTCCGGGGTACCACATCCGGAGGAGACAGTATCATAAGAATGGATCTATACAGTGCAGTACCAAATACATTTTATTGATATCCACATGCAAAACATATATATGCATAGATAAAATCCAAACCGATTTTTAAGTTTCATCAGACGGGTCTCAAACCCAAATACCGTGAAACGTGCCATACCATAATTTCAAGATCATCAAAACTGTTTCATGATTCCAGCATGTGAATATATAAGTAAATCAGAAAACTTTTAAGCATGCAAGGGATTAATGAAATCGGGCCCACTCACAGTACAATCCTACTGAAAACCGAACGTATACGCTCGACCAGGTACAATTGTACAATCCCTGTCATGTCCAAAGTATACGTAAAGGTCAATACAAACCCCTAACATTCAACCATGAAACCCTAGGCTGAAACCGGCCCGAAAAAGCAGCCCGAACGCGCTTCCCGAGGTAATAAACCTCATTTTGACCAACTTAATGATCTCCGATTGACCCGAAACCACCGCCATTAGATCCGGATCGTCGAAACCTAAAGAATGGTGGTGGTCCCACCAAAAATACTGTTCACACGCGCCCACACGCGCCGGTCAACGCCTTGGTCAACGCAGGAACAGTTCCTCCAGACGTCATCGCTGACGTCACTACTGACGCCAGCATGACGTCATCTGACAGTTGTCAGGTCTGACGTGTCAGATTCTGACAGGCGCCACGTGTCAACACCAGATTGGTCCACATCACTGATCTTTCAGGCCACGTGTCAGATCTGACATATGCCACGTGTCAGCACGACACTGGTCCACGTCACTGACATGTCAGTGACACGTGGTAGTCCCTGATTGGGCCACGTCACTGACATGTTAGTGCTGACTGTGCACTGACATGTGACAGGTCTGACAGGGTGCCACGTCACCTGACAGGACCGAAGAGTGGTCCACGTCACCTGATAGGTCTGACAGGGTGCCACGTCATCACCTCTGTCCTCTCGACGGGTCAACTCGTTTCTCTGCAACTGGGTCGATCAGACCCGCGATCTGACCCGGTCACCATTTCATCAATTCTCAACCATTTTATGTCTAATTTCTTCCTAAATGCTCGTCTCAATCCCAGTAATAGTTTAATCGAATTAAAATCATTAAACAAGGTCTGAATCGAAGGCTCACCTCGATGAACAGAATCTGGGTTTCCCGTCGCCGTTTAACGCCTGTTCAAGTCACCTCAGACCACAAAATCACGTCCCATAGGTTCCTAACAGTCCATAGAGTCGAATAGAGTCAATAGAACTCAACAACACACGCTGGAAATCAAGCTTCCAAATTCTGAGTTTTTAAACGGTTTCGGGTTAGCAATAGCTTACCTCACCGCCGTCTGCCGCCGTTCACCGCCGTCTCTCAGCCTCACCAGCTCAGTTTCTCACATACAGACACAGAGAATGGGTGCAATGCGGGTGTGTTGATTGAATGGACGGTATGTGTGTGTGTCGGGTTAGGAAAATATATAGAATGGAGGGAATTATGCTAAAATGAATTGGACGGTCCAGATTTAATCTCAGGAATGAGATCAAAGGTTCAGATTAAGTCTGGGGGTACTTTAGATGAGTGGCTGAGATCAAAAGTGGGTTTTAATTCTATTTAATCCCATAATGGAGCTGATCCAATCTAGCCGATGGATGAGTGACACTTGTCACTCATCCAGGCGTCCTCTAATCATAATATCAGAATAAAATATTCGACACGATTACCGAGATGCAAACTCCCCGATTTCACGTTTCTGACCATAACTTACTCGTACGAAGTCCAATTTCGGCGTGCCGCATATCTACGGACTCAGGGCATCGAGACCTACCTAACGGTCCTTGGGTCATATGAAAATTAGTTGTCAAACGAAAAGTAAACATTTTCGCCCCCATCGTCCAAATTACGGTAATGCCCCTGAACTTCCGATAGTCATAACTTTTTCCCTGATCGTCCGAATTGGATGTGCCACCTGCCTATGGACTCGTGACGTCCCGAACTACGTCACGGTCATTGGTCAAAGTCCATCTGACCTATAAATCAAAAAGTCAACAATTTGGCCATACCATACACAAGGGTAAAAACGTCAATTCATACATTAAATTACATTATTATAATCCTCGAATTTCCGGGGTGTTACACAACGGCCCTGAAGGGTCACAAAACTAAGAAAATGTGTGAGTGGACAAAAATAAATAGTTTACAACCATAATTTGAAACCATCCAGCTTTTCCCATCCGTTTTCCAAAACCATGCATGCGTACATGTGATAAAACTTAATGAAACACAAGATAATCACAACCTTGAAATATGTGAAACATTCGTAAGTATATAACCAGAAAACAACCATTAATAATCATATCAACTCAAACCTAAAGTACCGACACGTCACAGACACAATGGTCACTCACATCAACGCCACATAACTAAAGCATATCCATTGTCATGACCAATGCACAACATCTGTCACCAATAACACTGCACTATTAGCTAACACATCACTTACGCAAGATATAGAGCCCAGATCGATGTCCGAGTTGCAATCACACACTAGTCTCAGGATACAGAACCCTGCTCGACGTCTGAGACTACTCATCACAATATTAAAGACATATCAACACGAAGTCACATCAAGCATCATAACCACACATACATCTTACATCACAAAACATCACATAAAAAAACACTCAATCTTCAAAGTACAAGAACAATCTTAATCATCATATCACAAGTGCACTGCTAGTAGGCCATCACATACTCACTCGGGATTCGGAGCGCCTAGCTCGACGTCTGAGTGACATCGACTCAGGACAGTCAAAACTACCCGAAAACGGTGTCCAATTGACTCAAAATCTGTGCCAAAATGCTCATAACATCGAAAGAATGAAAACACATGTTAGCCGTGAACCCAAAATCCCAACCACGTGCCGCCAAAAGTGGCTGGCTTCTTGTGGGTTTCACGTGCCATCTACAGTGAAAATCCTCAAATCACTGTTCATCATCCCTTCTACCCGATTTCTCTGGTATTCGAGTTCCCAGACCCGGCGACCCAACCCGAATTTTTCTCCCTTATTTTACATAAGTTTCCTACTCTGTTTCATCCCAAACACTCTACTAATATCTAGAAGAACATCTATAACATCAAAAGGGAAGAACACTTACCAAAACCGTGCCCCAAATCTCTGAAATTCGGCCAAGACTCGTTCTTGGTTCTTGGACGATTCTAGTGTTCAAATACAAAACTTAACCATATACTCAAGTCATAGGATCCCGAGGAAGGTACTACAATCTTTGTTTCAAGCTTCCCCACTCAAAACACGATCAGGTAGCTTCAAACCTAAAACTACCCGCGGGTTCCTTTCCCCTCACACAAACTCAGTCCCTCTCTTCTCCCATTTGAATTCATTTCCCCTTCTATTTCTGTTTCTTTCTTCTCTAGTTCTCAGTTTTCTCTGATTTTTCTCTCTCAGTCGAACACTTCACACACACAACACTAAAACACACATATATGCTGATATATATACACAAATACATAGGCGGTGGCACAGTTCCCTAAGGGATAGGGACACTTGTCACTGCCTAATTAGCCAAATAGAAAAATCACCAAGAAGAATTACCAAATTACCCCTCCTTTCCAAATAACTAAAACGCCCCTATGTAGATTAAATCGAGGATGAAACCATCCGAACTTCGTTTTTGGAATGCCGCATGCTGATGCACTTGGGAGACCGAGACCTTTCTAATGGTACTCTCGGAATTGCCAAAAACTGTCCTGGTCAAAAGTCAACATTTTGACAGTAACAAAAAGTCAACCCTTGACTTTTACCAAAAAGTCAACATTTGATTTTTAGGGTCAAAATAGTCAATTTTGTTTTACTTTTCTGATTTACCCTCGTTGAAAGTTTGGGTCGTTGCAACAGTTACTTGGGAATCATGTAAGGACTTGAACCTTCAATGAGGGTAAAATTGGGAAAGTTGGATTGAAATGGACCATTTTGCCCCTGGTTGAAGTTGAATTTTCTTGGTCAAAGTAAAAAAGTTGACTTTTTGATCAGGGTAGTTTTTTGGCGATTCCGGGAATACCGTTAGAAATGTCTCAATCTCCAAAGTACGTTGATAGGCAGCATACCGGAAAAAAAAGTTTGTTTGGATTTGTTCTTGGTCTAAGATATGTAGGGGCAATTTGGTCATTTTTGCAAGAAAGGTATTTTGGTCATTTCATTAGGAGATTGTGTTTTGGTTCAATTGGATAGGGACAAGTGTCCCTTATCACCTAGGATTGTGTGCACTGACTTAGTGCTATGGGTGTATAATTGTTGTTCTAGTGTGTGTGTGTGTGTGTGTGTGTGTGTGTGTGTGTGTGTGTGTGTGTGTGTGTGTGTGTGTGTGTGTGTGTGTGTGTGTGTGTGTGTGTGTGTGTGTGTGTGTGTGTGTGTGTGTGTGTGTGTGTGTGTGTGTGTGTGTGTGTGTGTGTGTGTGTGTGTGTGTGTGTGTGTGTGTGTGTGTGTGTGTGTGTGTGTGTGTGTGTGTGTGTGTGTGTGTGTGTGTGTGCGTGTGTGTGTGTGCGCGCGTGTGTGCGCGTGTATAGTTTTGTGCGAGTTTGTATGTTTCGACCGAGAAGGAAATTATAAAACATAAAAGATGAAGAGAAAAATAGGTAGGGAAAAGATAGGGAATGGATATATATATATATATATATATATAGAGAGAGAGAGAGAGAGAGAAAGAGAGATCCCAGATAAGATAGTGAAGGAATTGGAGCTATTAACTTAGACTCGAATGACCCAGTTTTGAACTTGAGATGAAACCTTGCAGGTTTCAGATTATATAATCGAGTTTTGAGCTAGGAACCCTTGAAACAAGAGTAGGATTACCTTCTTGCAGTCCCTGCGATCGTGTTTGAGTGTTCAAACAAGGTTTTGGTCATTGGGATCATCAAGGTAGCTTGAAGACTCCATAGCCGCGATGGTGGAGGTTTGAGCTAGAACAATCGAGGTATGGTTTTGATGTTTTGTGATTAAAGATCCCTTTCCAAGCTAGTTTAGAAGATGTGGGTTGAATTAGAATTGAAAAAAAGGTTAAAAATAAAGGAAATAGGACAGGGTCGGGCGACCCGAATAACCAGGAAATTGGGTTTTTAAAGGTTTAGGGTAATGAACAGTACACGAGCACGTGGCTCCCACACACAACCACCTTAGGTGGCGCGTGAGGCCGAATTTCGAGGAACGGCCAACATGTGTTTTCATCCTTCCAATGTAACGAACATTTTGGCACATGTTTCGAAGATCAGATAACGTTTCGGGGTAGTTTTGGGTGTCCAAAGATTTTAAGGTTCGTTTTAATACCTTTAAAAATCCCAAAAAATTATGAGAATAAATTAGGAGTTAATTGAGATGATATATGACCCTCTAGATCCTGCTATCATCAGTCATTCTCTTTGCTCCCACTGAGCGATCTTTTCTCTTCTGTCACTAAACGGTCTACAACCGTGATCCACTGTCCAAAGATATACAACTTTTCCTCTAACGTTCTCTAAGTCCATGACAACGATCTTGACTAGCCGGTAACTCTCGGCTCCACTGCGTTCTCGTTGCGCTACTCTGATCTCGACTCGCTCTCGAGTCCCCAAATTGTCGTCTCATGCATCCTGTCAAAAACATTCGACATCTTACCCATCTGGGGTGTATCTGGACCCCATCTAATACTTGCCTCAGTAGAGGTAATCACAAAAACCTCACTAGGGTTCCTCTGGCCCACATGGCCTTGAGCTCTCAGCTCTAATAATCTCTAAACCCTCTCAATCCACTCTGCTCGAGCACACAGTATTTGACGTCCAGTCGACTCATCACTATGTCGGAACACATTCGATCATACTCCTCGTCAAAATGTCACCATTGGATCCAATCCGATCACTATCTCATATCCATAAGATAAAGTTCTCACTTTCTCTGGAAATTCTCATCCCAAGCATGCTGGTTACTGTGGTCAATTTCCTCGTCTAATGTGCACTACTCACAAGTGCCTCCACAACACAATCATCAAGGCACTACTCGGCCTGCTTAAGCACTGCACTCTGGTAACGTCCGACCACACACTACTATCTGCGCTCTAAATATGGCTCGGACCTCAACCGTCCATCACCAGGTGAACATCAATCCATCACAATCTCTACTTTCATATCCAAGACAGATCATACACTCTCATATCCAACTTCTGTCTTGTCTTCTCACTAACTATGCCAAGAGATTTTTCAACTGTCTTACAAGATGATTCTCCTCTGCTCCTAGCTTAGCATAGTCAGCAGTACGATTCTCCCCAATAATGACAAGACCTCGGTCTACTCGACTCACGGTCGCCACAATCATCTCAATCACTTCAATCCTCTCGATCGTCATTACACGGCTCAATCCGAACTCGCCTTGATCCACTTGATCTTCAACCCTCCTAGGATCCATTATCTACTTTCTCAGTCAACGTAACACGACCCATACTACTAACATGGGTCACAACCTCGGACACTTTCTCGTCACATCCGGTGACATAAAACACCAACTACTCTCCTAGTCATTCAAATTTGACTCACAGTCTAGGTGTTCAGTTCTTACACCTTCTTTGAACCCTTTTATTGTCGTATCCTTCCTCATTGGCCCACATAAGGAAAGTCTAAGATGATGACATCAAAGTTCATCCTCTGTCATCCTGCGGCACCCAACATTATTTACTAAAGAGCAGAAAACAAGAAGTCTCCTTTACCGACTTCGGAATCAAGATAAGTTACAACCATGTTGGAAATAAGTATGCTTCCAACTGGGTGTCAAGTCCAACCTCTGAACTTCCTAAATCCTCGACTCACTCGGAATACCCAACCACGCGTCCTTAAACCATTAATCCTCGCATCCAACTTGCCCATCCATTAATACCGTTTATGCACATCCAAAAGGATGTCGTCCATCATTACCTGATTCTCACGTTTCCACCTTAATCGCTACAACCTCTGAGCACACCCACGTGTCTCAAGTCTCGCATCATGTTGACGGCCAACAAACAGAAAAAGTGAAGTCACCTCCCCTGACTAAGAGTATTCTCTGATGATTAATGTAATGCTTAAATCTTTCCTCCAAACAAAACACTTCCATTGATTCTCTTCGGCTTCTTCCATCACCATCTTCGTCAACATACTGGTTCACACGTCCCAACCCTTATGGGATCAACTTCCAGCACCAAGCCCTCATCCCATTCGTCCACAACGAGTTAGGATATCCGCCACTAATCCAGATATACCCAGGCGGTACGTCGACAACGGACGTACGATGAGTGACAAGTGTCACTCAAATCATTCTGGACCCTTGGATGAGTAACAAGTGTCACTCAACCCACACATGCCCTAAAACCTGGATCTTGGTTGGCCATTTATTTAATATTTATTTTCCCTCCTAAAATCCTCACCATCCATTCTAAACCCCAGATTGAATCTGGGCCGTTGATCTCATCTTCTTCTCCCTTTATTTGGATCAGACAACTCCCTCACTCTCATTTTCTCTCAACCCATGAACAAACTCCACTTCTCTGCACAAAAACACGACCACCCCTCTGCCTAGCTCCACCTCGAGACGACCACCACCATCAGCCACTACCAAACACCGGTCACCACCACCACACCCTGCCTGCAAGACCTGAAAACCTCCAAGACCCGAAAGGAAACAAACCAACCCAACACAGTCCAACCTTCCAAACCTCCTCAACAGGGCTCGAACCAACTTAGGGTTAGGTAAACTAGGACGACAGGAGGACTGAGAAGTGGACGGGACGGCTTATGGAGGCGACACGGCGACGGTAAGTCTGAAAACCCAATTAGGTCCGATTTTCTTCCCTGTTTCGAAATGGCTAGTTTTGATATTAGATTTCTTTGTTCATCTCTGAGACATGGTTTAGGGACTCAGACGACCAGTTTGGACCAAGGTTCGAGGCTGGAATTAGGTTGACTCGCCGGAGAAGACAACCAGAGTTTGCAACCGGTTTTCCCTGTGTTTTTCAGGTAGCCTCTCCATCTCTAAACTTGGTTTTGATTCCACAGATATGTAGAGTAGGTTGTGACGAGTCTTTAGGGCCAAGTCTGATAAGAAATGGTGGCCGAAAACGTGTTCTGTGATCCGGTCAAGCCGTGGGTCAACGGCGACCCGGTTCTTGCAAATCGGGTTAACCCGGTTACTGTAGCTGATGACATCAGCACTGACGTCATGATGACATCATCATGTCAGAAACAGTCAGATCATGGACCAATGGGCATGTGACACATGTCCTCTAACACTATTAGTGTTGACGTTAGCATTACTGTAGCAGGGTTGACCAAACCTTTGATCAGGTGCGTGGGGGCACGTGTGAACAGTAAAGTTTGTGGCACCAGTACCATTTTTAAGGTTTCGACGATACAAATCCAATGACGGCAGTTTCGTGTCAATCAGACATCGTTAGGTTGGTCAAATTAGGGTTTGAAGCCTTGGGAAGCGTGTTCGGATGGCTTTCCAGAGCCGATTTCAGTCTAGGGTTTCTTGGTTGTTTAGTAGGGACTTATAGTGACCCTTACGTATGCTTTGGACATGACAGGAATTGTACAATAGCACTTGGACAGGGTCATATGCTTGGATTTGCAGCGGGATTGTACTTTGAGTGGGCCTTTGATTTCACTAAACCTTGGCATGCATAACTGTTTTCCTTTCTATATATATATATATATATATATGTGTGTGATTCAAGCAAAACTATATGTTTATCTTGAGTTATGATTATGGCACGTATGACGATGTTTGGGCATGAGACCCGTCTGGTTGGTTAAGCACTGTTTTGAGTCATGTATATGTATATGGATTTTGATGATTATCTTTAGTACTGCACTGTATAGATCTACCCTAGGATACTGTCACCTCCGGATGTAGGTACCTCGGAGTGGTCACGGCGCATTGCCTGCGAGGGGTCATTCTATGGAGGGACCGGACCGTAGAGTGGCTCAAGAGCAGGATTGCTATTATTGGACGTCTGGGACGTCAGGCATCTAGGATGCCATACCCGGACTGGGTTCGGGATTTGGACTCGGAATTGAGACCCCAGGTGGCACGCGTAGCCTTGGGACTGTGACCTTATTGGGCGTCTGGGACGTTAGACATCTAGGATGTCAGGGTTGGGATGTATAGTGCAGTGACTGAGGTTATGTTTATGTTTATATTATTCTGCTTATGTTTATATGATATTATGGCTGTCGATACTGATGCATGCATTTCGGTAAACGAAGGGGAAAAACTATTTGTTTTCGATATGATGAACTATTTTATAAACTTTGAGTTTTGACCCACTCACCCTTGTTGTTTTACTAATCGCTCTAGGTCGTGCTACTAAGGAAGAAGAGGAGGATCCTGAGGAAGAGGCATAGGTTTACGTTGCGCACCTGAACCCTACTGTTGGGTAGGTTGGCACGTAGAATGTCTAGAGTCATGCTTAATAACCTGTATTTGGAAACTATCCCTTATCTGACACAATTTTTATTCAGATAATATGTATGACGTGTTATGTGTGACTTAAATTTGGATAATTATGCATTTGATTTCCTTTAGGGGTAATTATTTGTACTGTGAGGTCGGGTGTCAGACGGGAGCAGGGCATGCCCCTAGGTGGTCCTAGGGGGATCGGGGTGGGTCCTGTCAACTTGGTATGAGAGCCAGGTTATGGTCAGCATGCTAGACTAGTGGTCAGTTCTGACGTTTAAAGATGTTACTATCTAATGGGTTATGCCTCCAAGGAGAATTCATCAAGCACGAACTCACGAGGAAATAGCTAGAGAGATGGAATGCGCGAGTATCGAACGGGCTCAACATTTGGAAGCCACACACTTTAGTGGGGGATCAAACCCCGAGGATGCTCATGAATGGATAACCAGATAGGAGAGGATCTTTATTGTGATGCACTGCCCACCGGACGAGTGCGTGGCATTGGCGACCTTCCTACTGGAAGGCAGGGCCTACCAGTGGTGGTACGGCCTGGAGATGTCGGGTTGGTCTGTCCACACTACTACTTGGGAGGTTTTTCGTGTGAGATTCTTGGACCAGTACTACCCACGATCCTTTCGCGCTGCCCGTGAGACAGAGTTTTTATGACTTGAGCAAGGCGATATGTCGGTGACGGATTATGAGCATACCTTTGTGAGACTTTCTTAGTTCGCAGCAGCCTTTGTGAGCACAGAAGAAGACAAATGTCAGAGGTTTGAGCTTGGACTCTGAGGGGATATTCGAGCAGGTGTGACAGCTGCCAGTCATTCTACCCTGAGAGACATGGTGGATGCCGCGGTTCGTGTCGAGTCTAGTCTGGCGACACAACGGGCATGATAGTAATCTGGAGAGGGACGACGTGGGGATCGTCCGTATCTTGGACCAGTGAGCTGTCGAGGATCGAAGCGAGGACATAGTAGTGGAGCATCATCATTCTCGCGCGGCCGAGGAGGGCCTGGTTGCTTTGGGAGTTTCTAGAGATCAGGGTCGAGATCTGGTTCTAGTCAGCGCATGTCATGGAGTGGTGCATCCAGTGGGTCGGCTGACAGACCAGGTGTACTTGTTTGTTTTGCCTGTGGAGGTTCAGGCCACTATGTTCGGGAGTGCCCAGCCTTGAACAGGGTCAACGATACAGGAGGCACCAGTGCAGGAGGCACCAGTGCAGTGCAGAGTTCGGCTTCCAACACTGTCGGAGGTCGGGGGCAGAGCGGAGCCCGTAGTGAGGATCGGGGAGCACATGGGCGCCAACAGGCTGCCGGACCACGAGCTCGTGTATTTGCAGTCACAGAGCAGCAAGCCAGGGCGGTACCCGGTGTTGTTACAGGTACTCTTCATATCTCAAATCTTGTTGTACGGGTGTTAATGGATGTTGGGGCTACCCATTCCTTTATTTCGAGAAGTTGTGCGGGTATGTTAGATTGCGAGGTGTCAGCCTTGGATAGTGAGATGGGTGTTGGTACACCGATGGGAGTCGTGTACATAGTGAATCAGGTGATTCGGAGATGCCCAGTAAGAATGGGGGATGTGGATTGACTAGCCGATCTAATCCTTATGGATATACATGACTTTGATGTTATCTTGGGGATGGATTGGTTGACGGAGCACGGTTCGCTCATCGATTGTTGTAGTAGGCGAGTGATTCTGTGGAGTCCGGGTTTGCCGGAGGTTAATTTTCAGGGAGAGCGTGACAGTTAGCTACCTGAAATAATTTCTTCGCTTGCCGCTACCAAACTTCTACGGAAAGGATGCCAGGGTTATCTGGCACATGTTGTGACGACGCAGATTGACACTCCGAGTGCCGATGATATACCTATGGTGCGAGAGTTTCCAGATGTGTTCCCAGAAGATTTGCCTGGATTACCACCACATCGGGAGATCAAGTTCACGATTGAACTACTCCCAAGTACGCGACCTATATCACAGGCACCATATCGAATGGCACCGACTGAGTTGCGGGAGCTGAAAACCCAATTGCAGGAGTTGGTGGATTTGGGATTCATCCAACCAAGTACATCACCGTGGGGAGCACTGGTGTTATTTGTGAAAAAAAAAGGAGGGGAGCCTTTGATTGTGTGTGGACTATCGACAGCTCAACAAGGTAACGGTAAGGAACCAGTACCCCTTACCCAGGATTGATGATCTATTCGATCAACTGCGGGGAGCAAAGTACTTCTCGAAGATTGATTTACGATCTGGTTATCACCAGTTGAAGATCGCTGAGGAGGATGTTCTGAAGACAGCGTTTCGGACCATATACGAGCATTATGAGTTCCTAGTGATGCCTTTCGGTTTGACGAAGGCTTCAGCAGCGTTCATGGATCTGATGAATAGGGTCTTTCGATCTTATTTGGATAAATTTGTGATCGTGTTCATTGATGATATCCTAGTGTACTCGAGGAGTGCTAGGGCCCATGAGAAACACCTACGGTTGGTGTTAGGGAACCTGAGGCAGAAACAGTTATACGCCAAGCTGAGTAAGTGCCAGTTTTGGCTAAACAGCATTGGTTTTCTGGGACATGTGGTATCAGCAGACGGGATTAGTGTCGATCCCCAGAAGAACGAAGATGTGACAAATTGGGCTAGACCGACGACCGTGACTGAGGTACGGAGTTTCGTTGGTTTGGCATGATACTACCGGAGATTTGTTGAGGGCTTCTCTAGTATCGCGGCACCGTTGACTCGTTTGACCAGGAAAGGAGTAAAGTTTGTTTGGGACGAACGGTGCAAGCAGAGTTATCAGGAACTAAAATGTCGGTTAACTACCGTACCTGTTCTTACCTTACCTGACACAGTGGAGAGTTCGAAGTCTACAGTGATGCATCATTACAGGGTTTGGGTTGCGTACTGATGCAGAATGGCAGAGTTATCGCTTATGCATCAAGACAACTAAAGACAATGAACTGAACTATCTTATGCATGAACTGGAGTTGGCGGTGGTGGTTCATTCTTTAAAAATCTGGAGACATTATCTGTACTGGGTGACTTGCAGGATATTCACCGATCGTCAGAGTCTAAAGTATTTGTTCACTTAGAAGGAGCTAAATGTGAGGCAGCGACGATGGTTGGAACTGATCAAGGACTACTATTACACAATTGAGTATCATCTAGGAAAGACGAATGTCATGGCGGACGCACTTAGCAGAAAGTCAGCAGGATCGATTGCACACCTGAGGATGGTGTACCTTCCTTTGCTGGTGGAACTCCGGAGGACTGGAGTTATGCTGGGGATGGATGAGCAGGGAGCTTTGTTAGCCAGTTTTCATGTACGACCTGTGCTAGTCGATCGGATTATCGAGGCACAATTACAGGATCCGACACTTTGTATCTATAGGATTGAGGTCGAACCGGATGAGAGGTAGGACTTTACTATCCAAAGTGATAGAGCTCTAGTGAAATTGGGCCATTTGTGTGTTCCTGAAGTGGCAGAGTTACCGGCAGAGATTTTTGAGGAAGGCCACAGTTCGGCTTATGCCATGCATCCAGGAGGTACAAAGATGTACCGTACCCTCCGAAACCATTATTGGTGGGCAGGAATGAAAAAGGTTATTGCAGAGTTTGTGAGCAGATGTTTGACCTGTCAGCAGGTCAAGGCAGAACGACAGAGACCGTATGCGGCTATGCAACCACTTCCGATCCCCGAGTGGAAGTGGGATCACATTACCATGGATTTCTTCTTCAAGTTACCGAGGACTCGGAGTGGATTCGATGGAGTTTGGGTGATTGTAGACTGATTAACCAAGTCCGCTCATTTCTTGCCGGTACAGGAGACATATAAGCCAAACCGACTGGCTCAGCTGTTTGTGAAAGAGATCATTCAATTTCATGGTACGCCAGAGTCGATAGTGTCTGATCGAGATCCGCGTTTTACTTCCAAGTTCTGGTGGAGTTTACAGAACACTTTTGGTACAAACTTACATTTCAGTACAGCGTTCCATCCACAGACCGATGGACAATCAGAGGGGACTATTCAGACCCTGGAGGACATGATGAGGTCTTGTGTACTGCTGTTCCAGGATTCGTGGGATACTCATTTGCCTTTGATGGAGTTCGCATACAACAACAGTTATCAGACAAGTATCGGGATGGCACCCTACGAGGCACTGTATGGTTGGCAGTGCAGGACACCTATCGGCTGGATGAAGGTAGGAGAGCGAGTGGCAGTAGGGCCGGATTTGATGGACATGACTCAGGAAACGGTCTGAATCATCAAGGAAAGATTAAAAACAGCTCAAGATCACCAAAAGAGCTATGCTGATTGACGAATTCGAGATTTGAAGTCGGAGATTTTGTGTTCCTGAAGTTATCACCATGGAAAGGAATTGTCCGTTTTGGCCGACGTGGGAAGTTGAGTCCGCGTTATTTTGGAACATTCGAGATCACAAAAAGGATTGGACCCGTGGCATACCGGTTGGCATTACCTCCAGAACTTGCCAGAGTGCACGACGTTTTCCATGCGTCCATGTTACGAAAGTACCTATGGGACGCTTCTCATGCTTTGTCGGAGCAACCATTAGAATTGATGACTGATCCGAGTTTTGAAGAGAAACCAGTACAGATTCTGGATCAGAAGAACAAGGTTTTAAGAAACAAGACAATTCGATTGGTGAAAGTACTGTGGAGGAACCATGACGTCGAGGAAGCCATGTGGGAACCTGAAGACTTAATGAGGGAACAGTACCCTTTTTTATTTGAATAAATTTCGAGGACGAAATTTTTGTAAGGTGGGTAGATTGTAACGACCCGAACTTTCGTAAATATTATTTTATTGTAAAATGACCATTTTGCCCCTAAGGGGGGGGGGAAGTTGACTTTTGCCCCAGGCAATATTTAAGACTTTGACCCATGCCCGTGATGTAGCTTAGGACGTCACGAGTCTGTAGGTAGGCGGCACGTCGAAAACGGGCGTACGACGAAAAAGTTATGGTCACGGAAGTAAAATCGGTTAATCGAACGAAGCAAAGTTTGAATTAAAATAATATTATAATATTAAAATCTGATTTAAAAATCAAATCATTCTGGACCCTTGGATGAGTGACAAGTGTCACTCAACCCACACATTCCCTAAAACCTGGATCTTTGTTGGCCATTTATTTAATATTTATTTTCCCTCCTAAAATCCTCACCATCCATTCTAAACCCCAGATTGAATCTGGGCCGTTGATCTCATCTTCTTCTCCCTTTATTTGGATCAGACAACTCCCTCACTCTCATTTTCTCTCAACCCATGAACAAACTCCCTTTCTCTGCACAAACACACGACCACCGTTCTGCCTAGCTCCACCTCCATACGACCACCACCACCAGCCACCACCAGACACCTGTCACCACCACCACACCCTGCCTGCACGACCCAAAAACCCCCCAGACCCGAAAGGAAACAAACCAACCTAACACAGTCCAACCGTCCAAACCTCCTCACCAGGGCTCGAACCAACTTACGGTTAAGTAAACTAGGATGACATGAGGACTGAGAAGTGGACTGGATGGCTTACGGCGGCGACACGACGGCGGTAAGTCTGAAAACCCAATTAGGTCTGATTTTCTTTCCTGTTTCGAAATGGCTAGTTTTGACGTTAGATTTCTTTGTTCATCTCTGAGACATGGTTTACGGACTCAGACGACCAGTTTGGACTAAGGTTCGTGGCCGGAATCAGGTTGACTCGCCGGAGAAGATAACCAGAGTTTACAGCCGGTTTTCCCTGTGTTTTTCAGGTAGCCTCTCCATCTCTAAACGTGGTTTTGATTCCACAGAGATGTAGAGTAGGTTGTGACGAGTCTTTAGGGCCAAGTTTGATCGAAAATGGTGGCCGAAAAAGTGTTCTGTGATCGAGTCAAGCCGTGGGTCAACTGCGACCCGGTTCCTGCAAATCGTGTTGACCCGGTTACTGTAGCTGATGACGTCATCATGCTGACATCAGTAGTGACGTCATGATAACATCATCATGTCAGAAACAGTCAGACAATGGACCAATGGGCATGTGACACGTGTCCTCTGACACTGTCAGTGCCGACGTCAGCATTACTGTAGCAGGGTTGACCAAACTTTTGACCAGGCGCGTGGGGGCACGTGTGAACAATAAGTTTGTGGGACCAGTACCATTTTCAAGGTTTCGACGATACGAATCCAATGGCGGCAGTTTCGTGTCAATCAGAGATCGTTAGGTTGGTCAAATTAGGGTTCGAAGCCTTGGGAAGCGTGTTCGGACGGCTTTCCAGAGCCGGTTTCAATCTAGGGTTTCTTGGTTGTTTAGTAGGGACTTATAGTGACCCTTACGTATGCTTTGAACATGACAGGAATTGTACAATAGAACTTGTACAGGGTCATACGCTCGGATTTGCAGCGGGATTGTACTGTGAGTGGGCCTTTGATTTCACTAAACCTTGGCATGCATAACTGTTTTCCTTTATATATATATATATATATATATATATATATATGTGTGTGTTTGTGTGTTTCAAGCAAAACTATATGTTTATCTTGAGTTATGATTATGGCACGTATGACGCTGTTTGGGCATGAGACCCGTCTGGTTGGTTAAGCACTGTTTTGAGTCATGTATATGTATATGGATTTCGATGATTATCTTTAGTACTGCACTGTATAGATCTACCCTAGGATACTGTCTCCTCCGAATGTAGGTACCTCAGAGTGGTCACGGCGCATTGCCTGCGAGGGGTCATTCTACGGAGGGACCGGACCGTAGAGTGGCTAAGGAGCAGGATTGCTATTATTGGACGTCTGGGACGTCAGGCATCTAGGATGCCATACCCGGACTGGGTTCGGGATTTGGACTCGGGATTGAGACTCCAGGTGGCACGCGTAGCCTTGGGACTGTGACCTTATTGGGAGTCTGGGACGTCAAACATCTGGGATGTCAGGGTTGGGATGTATAGTGCAGTGACTGAGGTTATGTTTATGTTTATATTATTCTGCTTATGTTTATATGATATGATGGCTCTCGATACTGATGCATGCATTTCGGAAAACGGAGGGGAAAAACTATATGTTTTCGATATGATGAACTATTTTATAAACTTTGAGTTTCGGCCCACTCACCCTTGTTGTTTTACTAACCCCTCCAGGTCGTTCTACTGAGGAAGAAGAGGAAGATCCCGAGGAAGAGGCATAGGTTTACGTTGCGCACCTGAACCCTACTGATGGGTAGGTTGGCACGTAGAATGTCTAGAGTCGTGCTCAATAACCTGTATTTGGATACTATCCCTTGTTTGACACTATTTATATTCGAATAATTTGTATGACGTGTTATGTGTGACTTAAATTTGGATAATTATGCATTTGATTTTCTTTAAGGGTAATTTTTGGTACTGTGAGATCGGGTGTCAGACGGGAGCAGGGCACGCCCCCAGGTGGTCCCAGGGGGATCAAGGCGGGTCCTGTCATTCCATTCAACTCATCCACGTCATCTCTCGCTCAACTCTATCACCTTTAATGGCGTAGTGCGGCACACTCACCGACACCCAAAACTCAACATCTCCTTATGTGATCGCACTCAGTCGTAACCGAGTCAATTCCAAAATCTATGCTCGTACTGTGCGTCACGCACGCACCTATCTATCCTCGTTACGACTGCCGAAACTCCACCGTCTCAGTCGTCACGGTAACACGAGCCTATCTAACTTGATAAGACTCTACTACGTCTATGGATAGCGGCGTCTGTCACCACCACGTGCAGACCAATCCCAGAAACATTCCGCCATCAGAACACCGCACTCATGCTGTCCACTCACTTCAGGTACCAACCGCTCAACACGTAGTATCTACCGATCGGTCTACCTCAAAAACCAGTCCACAAGATCGGTCTACCTCAAAAACCAGTCCACAAGTACCACACTCCTGGTAACTTGTCTAATCAATCACCCACTGAGGTTATCACAAACCCGGCTGCTCACTGCAACACATCTATCCTAATCGAGCCATCGTTCTAGACTCCAAAAAGTCGTAACACAAGGTTAACTAGTACACAACCACCCAGTAACCACAATCCATGGACCTCGTCCTCTCTTAACTCTACGGCTTCCAGCCGTTGGGCTTACAAGAATGTTGGCCCTCATCGGTGTCTAACACTGCTCAACCACGGCATGTCATACCAACTCACATGATGACTATACCGTGGCATCCTGTGCCAGTAAACATCCCTCCGAGATTCGACACACTGAAACATGGCCTCTCATGCCAAATACGATCAGTCTCAACTAGGGCCAACCAGGGTCACCGTGTACTTGACTACTCCTAGTAGCATAATCTCCGGTTTTGTAATTCTATCGTGGACGACCCTAACATCCGACCTCCACTGATTCCACTTCGCCCTAATCCATATCCGCCATGACCACTCAACGGTCCCGACTCTAAGGTTTCATACTAAGTCTGCTAGTCCACTAGATTCTATCGACTTGTAAAACTACAGCTCCAAGCCGTTGGATTCACATACACATCGATCCTACTCGGGATCCAACCTCACTACCACGCGGCATCCTGTGCCAATTGAACCCTAAACTATTACACCTCGTGCCAAACACATCCTAAGCAGGGTTCGATTCCACCGAATTCTTATACTCTTACCCTAACTATCAGGTTGATAACGGGCTGTTAACACTGCAGAGACATCATATCCAGCACTTGCGCGTCACTCTAAGAGCAACCTATGCTCTTATACCACTTTTCAGGATCCGTCCCAATCCCCCAAGATTATCGTGGGACATTCCTATTCCTGTCTGACACCGCGTGTCGGACCAGAGATAAACTCGACCCCCGCTCGGGGCTAACTAGAGTATGCCGGGATCGGTGGTGGCATATGATGTCTCGATCTCTGTTACAGTCCACATCCGCAATCAACCTGAAGGGTATTAAAACCATAAAAGCTGTGAGTGGACAAAACAACGGTTTATAAAACACATTTATATCAAAATAAAGTTATACCCTGCATGTAAAAGCATGCATGCATCATAAAACCACTTTATTTCAAATCCTTTCTCGAAAGCAAGACGTATTGCTTCCCAAATCAAAACACAGTGAAAACTGCTTCTCAATCGAAGCCATCATCTCAGTAGGGTCTCAGCCCAAAACTCAATCATAGAAAACCAGTACGGGTGTCAGCCCAAATCATAAAACCTGTGGGATCTCTACCCAAAACATAGAACACGTGGGAACACATCCCATCCTCATTTCAACGTCACCGTGAACACATCACTCGTCACGACCATCTCTAGATCATCGGGAACACATCACCGATCGATCTCGTCACCACGCACATAGCACTCATCTCTAGATCATTGGGAACACATCACAGATCGATCTCGTCGCAGCGCACATAACACTCGTCGCGACTATCTCTAGATCATCGGGAACACATCGCCGATCGATCTCATCGCCGCTCACATAGCACTCATCACGACCATCTCTAGATCGTCGGGAACACATCACCGATCAATCTCGTCACTGCGCACATAGTGTGATGACCCGAAAATTCAAAAAAAAAGGAAAAGTTGGAAAATTGTAAGGAAAAGATGATTTTGCCCTTGGTTATGGGGGAAAAAGTTGACTTTTTGACCGGGACCTTGTTTGTACTTTCCTTAAGGACCGTTGGATAGGTCTCGAGACACTGAGTCTGTAGACAGGCGACATGCGTCAATCGGAGTTCGGATGTGGAAATTACGGGTTTAGAACTATGAGGGGAATTTTGGTAATTATGTGTCGCAGAGGCAAAATGGTAATTTGGCTAGTACTGGCTGATTCAACCATGTTAATGACGTATTATTCTAATTTAGGGACACATGTGCCTACTGATTTGGATGAGGATTCATTACCTGGTGACATCTGTCACTTGATTATGCCAATTAGTGGCACAAAATAGCAGGAGGTGGCTGTGTGTATGGTGTTCTAAGGAGGGAAAAACCGAGTCTGATGGATCAAAAAAACCATATTCCTACAATCACTACTAGTTAGGCGATTCAATGAGAGGAATTAGACAGGAAGAACAGAGAAGGAGAGAAGATGAGAACCTAGAACCATGGAAGCAAACCTGAAAGCCCAAACCCGTAGAAATTCAAATCTTCCAATTTCAAAATTGAAGTGATAGGCCATGATGATTAAATTTGAGGTTTAATTAAGTCTTCTGGGACTAATTCGATCAGGATCACCTCAAAAACAAAGGAAATTGACAAAGGATTGGCCAAAAACAGAACCCCCAGGCTTCTCGAATTTTCGAGCTTGAGTCGAGTAATTGGAGGGATTGAACGATGAAATTGACGTTGGAGTTACGTTTGGAAGAATCCCACGAAGCTCTTTGATGAATTAATTGAAAGAAAACGGGACGAATTGGTGGACTGCGATGGATGAACAACGCTCGATTGTGATTCGAGAAATCGATATTGAAATGAGGAATGGAGGTAAGTTCTCAAGTAATTGAGATTACAGAACCTTAATTGGACTCATAACAATTATATTAGGTGAATTAATCGAATAAATTGATAAAGAATTTATGGAGAACTGAACGGGTCATGTCGCGGGTTGCAGGGATCCTTTTTACAGGAAACGGGCGAGGAAGGTGACACTGTAGCATTTTACTGTACAGGCGCGTGAGGACGCGTGGGCATGATTCTCAAGGTGAGGTCAACACGACTTTTATTCTATGCAATGTAACGAACATTTTGACGTTGGTTTCAAGTTGATCGGACACCGTTTAGATATTGTTTGGAGGGTCCGAATGATTATGTTCCATTTTAAATTCGTATTTAATTCTCGAAAAATATGGGAAGTTAATATGATATTAATTGAGTCATTAGTAACCCTTAATAATGATTTTGGACAGGAGTCGGGATTCCTGGAAAGTTTTGGAAATTACGGAAAGGCGTGCAGCTCGGAAAGCGAGCAATATTGATGGTGTGTGAGTGGACGTTTGTTTTCTAAATTATGATGCATGCATAGTTAAATGTTTTACATGATTTATTGCATGATTTGAGTTGCAATTATTGTATGATGATTTGATAAAATTATTCATTGAATTTATGGATTATTTAATCGGTTTGTCGGGCACGTTTACGAAAATGGTGAAAACGATGTTTTAGGCTAGGCCCGGGATTTTAACATGATTCTTTAACTTGGGTTTTGAGTCAAGAACCTTGTGAAAGCCTGGTGGTTGGATTTGTGATTTGTTTTTACTATAAGCCGGCTTCTCGAATGCGACTCAGCCTGGATGTACCACTCGGATGCGTCTAATCTTGGTGACGTGTTCGCCCAGATGTGACTGATCCAGATGGTTGAGCCCAGATGTGTCTGATCCCGAGAATGTGGCTGGATGGTTGCCTACGCGTAGTGCGGATGTGGCCGTATAATTGATTGTGCATTAGTACTGTGTGACTGTTGTGTCTTGATGGTTCATGTGATTTGGCTTGAAAGCCGGTGATTCAGGTGTTTGACCCTATGCATGCATGGTTTGATCAACTGGAGGGTAAATAATGTATTTTGAAATGGCTTTTCAAACGATATTATTTTTTTCCAGTCACACCTTTTCTGTTTTGATGACCCTCCAGGCCGTGGAACGAGAATCGGGGCTGATCGAGAGGTGGAGGCATGAGTAGAAATCCATACAGTAATCCCTTGTCTGATAGGTGCTGAGAGGTAGTTTTGGGACTTCAGTTGACTTGTCAGACGGAAGCAGGACCGGGCGCTATTATCAATGTCCAGTTGGGACGGGTCCTGTCACATAGCACTCGTCGCGACTATGACTCTGACCCAAAAATCATCAATAGGGCCATATGCCCGAAATACCACCAAATGGGTCACAACCCGAAAACTAGTGTCAAACGTCACTCTATATTCCAGGATTCCTCGAATCCTATCAATTCCACAACTGGGTCTTAGGCCCAAAATACCTTTCATAAAACTCATAACTAGGTCTCAGCCCGATTTATCACGCGTTTGACTGTACTCTAAGTAAACCCTCAAATCAACTGAGCCATATGCCCGAAAGATATTTCCAAAGCTGAAAACCAGTTCTTATTTCCAAAACACTTTCAAATCATAGTTTAACTGGGACTCATGCCCGAATCTCGATTTAACGTATCTCCGTGAAATCTTCCAAAATCGTAAATCAGTTCCTCGGTTTCACGCCTCTCTGTGAAACCTCGGAATCACAAATAACACAAGCATGTAGCATACTCAGTCGAAGCCCAAACATTATATAAAACAGAAATCTCGAACTACGTACACTAACGCATTTTCCTCTGAAAATGCCAAAAAATTCATATCTAAATCATGTGTACTCATGACATCTCAAAACATGTTCATAAGTACATATAAAACATTTATGCATGCATCAAATTCATAAAACAAAGTCCATTCACAGACCGTCCTTGATGTGCCTTGATAGGCTCACCTTAAGCCTCTCCCGGGCCAATCACCATCTCTGGGATTCCTAAACCTGTCCAAACCATACTAGAGGGTTACTAACTACTTTAATAACCTCCCGTTAAAGCCCCCTAATTTCCCCGAATTTTTAACTATTTTTAAACTCGATCCTAAACCTTCGGACATCCCGAACTATATCGAAAAGGGATCTACTCGAAACTTGTCCCAAAGTGTTCGTTAGATCGAAAGGATGATTTCATACATTGAAAACATCCCCAAACTCCTCCCCACGAGCCTCCCAATAGCCCTGCGTGTAGGCTTCACGAGCCAGCTACTGGTTGTCTTCAACCTTCGGTAGACCCGGTCCGAACCGTGTCTTTGGTTTTCGGTCCGACTGGATCAGCGGAACTAGTCCAGTGCAATATCTCTCTCATTTTTCATCCTTTTTCCATCCTTTCAATTCCTATGTGTTTGTCTACCTCCCTAGAACCAATCTATGGTCTTAGAATGAAGAAAAACTGGCTAACACTTACCTGGGATCGATTGAACAGTGACGGCCAAACTTCAGCCGCCCTGCCTGAGTTGCCCATCCATCCTCAGCCTCCCATTTTTGTTCCTACACGCTCACATAAGCTCATAGAAGTCATCTCTGGCATCAGAACACACCCCTAATGTCCCAATCGAAAATTCGAATTCAAAGCAAAAGTTGGGTTTCGGGTTTACCTCTTCCTTAGCCTCCTCCGTCGTCCACGGTGGTCTAGCCGTCCCTGGACACCCCTCAGCCTCTCCCTAACTCTGCCTCTCACCTTTAGTCCAGGAGCAAGGATATGGATGAAATAGGGAAGGGGGTTTCGAGTTGGTTCGAATGGACGATGAAATGGTAGATGCATGTATGGGTGTTTGTGAGCAATGGATGAGTGACATGTGTCACTCATCCATTAGGCATGTTTCAAAATATCTGGACCCATTAAGGACAATGATAGACCCATGGCCACTTTTCTATTCATTCTTGGCATCCCCAGCATATCTTCATGAATGAAAATTCTAACATTTGGTGCATATCTGTTCCTTTTAAAATTTTGTCCCAAGTCTTAAAGCCTCGGCCTTACTCCTATCTATTTGTCCAAGACTAAACGACCCTAAGGTACCCATGCTCGGCCTAAATCCCTTAGGAAATTATAGTTTTGTATCAACACATTGTTGCTCGCCCAACCCACTCTAGTCTGATCGGTCAACACATCTTTGACAAAAACGATCACAACCTCACTGATCGGTCAGAGTTCTCGGCCACATAATACTTCCATGCCGACTTCCCAATTAAGTTTCAGCCTAAATAATTGGATTATTTAACTTTATTTAAACTTTTGATCGACCTTGATCATCTTGATCAGACCGAGCACTAGCCTAAACACATGTTCACACCCAACCGATAAACAAACACTTGGCACATATTTTTGAAGAAAAAATAACTTATTCATTAATAAAACGAGTTTCGATTACACTTTGGCTCATAGGCCGAATTAAATTAACTTGGGAAATTTTTCCCCATTAAAATACCACACTAACCTATGGGTTATTCCTATCATCCTCTTCTCCATCATGCTCTTCGGCCTCTCTCTCCTCGGCCTCTTCATCTTGGTCCTCTTCTTCGGCCTAATGCCCTTCTTCTTGCTCGGGCTCTTGGTCCTCGGCTATCTCATTAGAGTCCAGTTCCTCATCCGCATCATCAGGAAAAGGATTCCCTTTCTCGTCTAGGTAATCCTTCACCCTGGGAGGGGACTTTAGCCACGAAAATTCAATCCACACTTTGATATTCAAGATGAGAATCTTTTTGTGGAAATTATCCTCCAAGGATGCCCCAAACTTCATGAAGGACTTTTCACACTCCTTGGAGGCCTTGAACTTCAACACTGGCCTTCTTGACCGAGACCAGTTGATCGACCAGCTTGGCAATAGCCAAATCTAGCTCACATTCTCAAGCCTTAGAATCCTCCAAATCCTTGGCCTTCAGCTTTGCCTCCTCGACCTACGCATCCACCTTCAGCTCCAATGCCTTGACCTTGAGCTCCAGCTCATCCTTAGCCTCTAATGCCTAATTGAAAAGCCTCTGATTATCGGCCAGCAAATGCTCTTTACCCTCAAAGTCCCTCTTTATATCCAAGGCTTGCTACCTCACATTGCTTGCATGACGGAAGGTTGAAAAGACCTTGCCAAGAAACTATAAAACACACAAGTTGAATCAAATCACACGAACAAACAACAAACACCTAAACAAGAATATAGGTCGAAGCACTTATATGGGCACCCAGACGCATAGTCTTATCGCATCAGCCTGCGAAGTCTTTTGGCCTCATATTAGCTATTTCTCCCAACTTATACTGGGATCCACAAATCACTGTGTTCATGAAATCTAGTTGAGAAAGGTGAATGGCCATGGTGAGCTGCCTCCAACTGTCATCCACCTCATGCGTCCTAACGAGGTCTGGATCCCCCTCGACATTGACAAGAATGACTTGATCGCCAAGTCCAGCGTTGATCTCTTCAATTTTTTTTGAACCTTTCGGCCAGCCAACAAGGACGGCTAACCAGACACGATTGTGTCCCTGACTAGCTCAAGGGTTTTTACTTCAACCTGCTTCTTCTTCAGGACTCTATCATCTGGCTCATCGACCTACTTTGCTTCCTGCCTCTAGGCCAACTTCTTCTTCTTCCTCAGCCTAGCCTCGACCATCATCATCTGCCGCTCCTCGACCACCTCATTAACATCAATGACTAGTGGCAAGCATCCCCTACCCTCAAGGGCAGCTTTCCCGGCTTTCTTTAAGCTAGCCGATACCGAGGGAGTTGAGAAGAGAAGTTGTAGAGGTTCCCCAGTTTCCGCATATACCCCAGCCAAAGTAGGAGTCCCCTAAACCTGTATAGTCGGACCAGTTATCATTAGCCTCGTTTTGACCTTGACAGTGGCCTTACCCTTCATGGGTTGGAAATAGTCTACCTTGGCAGAAGCCTCTGCCTTCTGCGCTTGTGCCTTAGCCTCCTCGGCTTGTTGCATGATTTCCTAGATCTAGGCCATTATTTTGGAGCACTGCTCGGCCGCTGCTAGTATATAGTCCGGAAAAGCTAACCGAATATAAAGCAGTTAACAACTTCAATAAAAAGAAACAACAAAACATATATACCTAATCGAAGGCTAAAATGGCCGAGATACTTACGTAGTTCAGGTATCAAACCGACCTTCAGAAGGTTGCTTGGCAGACGTAGGAAGTCTCGACTCCTCTCTGATCGGTCTAGCTTCTCAAATAGTTCCAGGTAGTCAGCCTTTTCTTTCTCATTCCGGCTGGGACACTTGAAAACCTTTGCAAAGAAAAACAAGTAATTAGCAACGACATTCAAACAATATCAATGACACCCTAACTGACCTAGATAGACCGAGTAAGAAATAAGGCCCATTGCCACACCTTTGAACTAGTAGGTCCTCGGTATCCTCTAATGGACATCGATCAGATGGGAACCTTCCCACTCACCAAACACAAATACAAACTGATGCTTCCATGCTTTTTGGGAAATTGGCACATCCCAAATGAAAGGCCCATTGGCTTTCCTCTCTTTCGTATCGACGTAGACCCATCTGGTCTTTTCTCTTCGAAATTGATACAAGCAGTTCAAGTGGCCCCTGGTCGGCTCACCTTTGTCGACCAACTTGAAGGCCGTATACACACCTGTTAGAGCAATCCAGGTGTTTAAGTTTATCTGGCTGATGGCCACCCCTAAATTGGCTACCATTTCTTGGATCTAGGGGTGTAACGGCACAGTCACCCCATGCATGAACACATCCGAGTGAAAGGACGTCTAGAGCTCTGGAGGATCACTCGAAATATCCTTCTCCTCAACCAGCCTCATCACCATTGAATCATGAATGTAAAAGGCGTCCTTGAAATCTTGTACATCATCCCATTTAATTGTGCTTCATTGCGATCGATGTGATAGCCTTAGTTTGCCATGGTAACCTCTCTTACGGCCTTCTCCACGTCAATCTCCATGACTATCTGCCTAGAAGTGCCCCCTCATCAGCCTTCCCTGTCAATATTTCCATTCTCCTGGATAGAGCCTACCAGTATGCCCTCGAAGATCACGATCTGATCGACCGATTCCACATCCAACATTACTTTCTCAGCCTCACCACTAGTCGAGACAGTTCTATCCAGTATCTGCGCAAAGGCTTTATGAAGCTCTTCTTGTAGACATCTCTCTTCCTCGACCTCTAACCTCATATTCACCTCTGGCCGAGATGTCCCTAAAGTTGAATCCAATTCACTTATCCTTAACCGAGTGTCCGAAGCGGCCGAGCTGGTTGTTGATTCATCCTTAAAGGCATTTCCAGATCGATTGTTCATACCTTGAGAATCCTTAGACGACATCTACAAATATAAAAATGGAAGACTCCTAAGAAGGGAAACATGCAAGACACAACACCTAACTGACCTAGGAAATCATGACAACAAGGGCATGAACATCCAAGCATGTTCAAACAATGTTCTTGCTCAACACCTACTTTGAATCCAAAATCAAGACAGAAATGGTAACATACCTAGTTTTTTGCTCAGAAGTCAGCTGTGAACACCACCGTGGATCAACGTCGGAAATAGCCTCTGCGGTTGCCAGAAATCACTTGTAAGTCACTCTCAATCACTCTCAGGATTCTTAAGATGAAAAGTCAAAAGTGAATCTTTCTCCAGCCCTTTTGTACTTTTCCACCAAAAGTAACTATGGTTAAAAATAGTCGTTGGTCACTTACTCGGCCAGCCCAAGAGTTGCGCCATCACCACACGCACTATCTTGATCAGTGGAAAGCTCACCTCCATTAAGGGAGAATTAATAACGCACTCAGTAGCTCTCTGTTGGTGTAAGGACATCTCCCGGGTCGAACGGCCACCTCATCGTGCGAGGGTTCGCGCATGTTGACCGACTATGGTGAAATACACTCACCATGGTCTAAGTGGCTCACTATCAGTCTAAGGACATCTCCCAGGTCGATCGGCCACCTCATCGTGCGAGAGTTCGCGCAACTTGACCGACCATGGTGACATACACTTACCATGGTCCAAGTGGCTCTCGATCAGTCTAAGGACATCTCCTATGCTGATCAGCCACCTCATCGTGTGAGAGTTCATGCAAGCTAATCAACCATGGTGACATACACTCACTATGGTCCAAGTGGCTCTCCGTCGGTATGAGGACATTTTTCAAGCCGATCGGACACCTCATCGTGCGAGGGTTCGCGTAAACTGACTAACCATGGTGACATACACTCACCATGGTCCAAGTGGCTCTAGGTTAGTCTGAGGACATCTCTCAGGCCGATAGACCACCTCATCGTATGAGGATTCACGCATGCTAACCGACCATGGTGACATACACTCACCATGACCCAAGTGGCTCTCAGTTGGCCTGAGGACATCTCCCAAGCCAATCAGCCACTTCATCGTGCGAGGGTTCGCGCAAGCTGACCGATTACCAACCTCTCCCTCGACATCAATCCTCCGCCAAGGGCTTGGGGGACTAGGGATTGGCATACTGTACATCTACACAGGTTGACAGGTACAGTACAAGTCCTCAACCAAGGAAATCGTCCTCAGTCAACAACTTGGGGGACTTTTGTCTGTACCTAAACAAGTCGACCCACTTACAAGCCTACCACATTTGGTCAGCTAGAGCCTACTGACAAGTTAGAAATGTTGCTCATGACCACCTCAGGACAGGTTTCAGCCCCTAAAGGCCACAACATTTATCCCACATCGACCATCCCCAACAAACACATTCAATACGACTATAAATACAGGGGTATGCCCCTCCAAAAGGTAATGACAATATTGCCCTCATGTTGCATAAACTACTACAGTACCTTTCCCACTTAATTTTACTTATGCATCGGAGACTATTAGGCCGGCGTCACACCGGTGTCCCTTTGCTCTCACCCTCTCCCTGTGCAGGTCTTCCTGCCCCGAGAGGAGCAGCCTAAGATGCTCAGTAAGGTGAGTCTAAGTTGATCCATTTCATATATCAACATAACACATCAATATCAATGAAGAATAATTGAAAAGAAGATCCAAATTTTACGTCCAAAAAATTCAAGAGGTTTGTCACCCAAATTTTGTGGTTGCTTAACCATTAAAAAAAAAATTTATGACAGTCGAATTGAAGAAATGGAATCCATAAATGTTAAAAATGAAATATAAGGTCAAATATTTTTTTCCCAAATTGTATTACTTGAAGTCCATGATAATAATTTTGGTATTTATGATTTCCGTATTTGCACGTATTTAGAGGTTTATGATTTTATACTGTATTTTTGTGTGCTAGTATTTCCAAGATGATTTGATATAATGGTTTTGGATTTAGAAATATGGAATCGGGCATGAGACCATTTGATTTGGAAACTATCGGACTTAAAGTTCATTTGATTTAATGAGAAATCGGGTATGAGAACCAGTTGGTTTACAAAAATCGGGCATGGGGCCCAATTATTGTTTATAATGTGATTCCAGGTCGGGGACCCAGTTATGGATTTGGATAAATGGATTTATGATGGTTTTATGTAAATTTCGGCATGGCCCCTTTGAGATGTTTTGAAATAGTCTTATAAAGATGTTTCCCATGTACCATTCTTAGATGAGGATATGTGGATGGTCTTCTCCAGATGTCTGGGACACTGGGGAAATCATGGCGCATTGCATGCGAGGGGTCATTGCACGGAGTGACCGGACCGAATAGTGACTCAGGAGCAGGATTGCTATGATTCGACGTCTGGGACGTCAGACATTTAGGATGTCAGAGATTGACCCGAAGAGACCTCGGGCAGCACGCGTTGCTTAGACCTTAAGATATGACGTCTGGGACGTCAAGCGTCTAGGATGCCGAGGATTGGTATTTGGTAAACATGATTTACTGGATTTATGAAATAGTATTTCCGTGTTTATGGATTTGGGCAGTGACCCATATGGATTTGGATTTAGGAATTTCGGTGTTTTAAGGTTTTGGACTGAGTTCCCACACTTGGTTGATTTTACGGTTTTGGGCTAAGACCCTAATGATTTGAGGAAAGAAATGGCTTTGGTTTTCTAAACGGTTTTTATTATGTTTGAATTAATTAGTTTTTGTATGCATCCATAGTTTTAAGTGAAGGGCATAAATGTCTTTTATCAAATGTGTTTTATTAAATTATTTGTTTTCGTCCACTCACAGTTTTTAATGCCCTTCAGGTTGATCGCGGTGCAGGCTGTAGTTGAGACCCAGACATCATACTCCTCCATTGGTTCTGGCGTGCTCTGAAAGCCCGTTTGGGCTGTTGATCTGGATTATCCCTTATCTGGCCTTCGTGTCAGATGTAACGACTCGTCCCGAATTCCAAGATTAAATTAGTGACTAATAATGATTAGTGAGGTTAATCGATGATTAGTTAGGCGAAATCGGATGAACGATGCAAAATGACCGTTTTGCCCCTAGACGTGGGTAAAACATTGACTTTTCATTCGGACGGTCAAATGGACTTTGATCGATGACCGTGACGTAGTTCGTGACGTCACGAGTTCATAGACAGGTGGCACGTTCAATTCTGACATTCGAGGAAAAAGTTATGACGTTCGGAAGGATAAGGGCATTTTGGTAATTATGGTTAAAAGGGGCAAAATGTTGACTTTTTGACCAGTATGTCCGATGGCCGAGGGCCAAGGACCATTACGTAGATCGGGATGATACGAATCCATAGACAGGCAGCACGTCGAATTCGGGCGTTCGACGGCGAAGTTACGGTTCGCGGAAGTTCAAGTGCACTATTGCACGACTTACGAGATAAGTCACTTTTGGATTCTAGTGGGCCCCAGATATTTAATCCATGTCTAATGGATGAGTGACAAGTGTCACCCATCCACTGGCCCTTCCTTTACATTCATGCACCCACCATTCCCTTCATCGATCATTCATCCTCCATTTTTCCAACCCAAAACCCGATCCACCCTTCACCCCAAACACCAAACCCTTGACCCCAGATGTTTACTGGAGAGACTAGTGAGTGATGAGAGGACTATGGAGGATGGTGGCCGGCCAGGTGACGCCGTCGTGCACGGCTGAAACCACAAACCCGAGAGGGTACCCGATAAGGCCCAAATCCCATTTTAAATTGATTTTGTTGTTATGGTTAGTTTTGGTTGATTAGGACTTTATTAGTATACTGCTACGGAGGTTTTAAGAGGCTTTTGAGGTGGTTTAACGGCTGAGGAGCTGTGGGAGAGAAAATGGAAAAATTTAGTCGTGAGGTTCATTTTGGAATCACGCGCTTTAGGTGGTTTTAGTTAGTTTTGTTAATTGGAATGGGTAGGAAACTTGAAAATAGGATTTTTAGGATTGAATTAGAGGTAAACGTATCAGAAATTAGGGAGAAAATAAGCCGGACCGGTCACGCCAGTCTAGGAAAACCAGATAACCGAATTGGCCGGTTCGTGGCAGCTTGCAGAAGACACTGTGCAGAGCGCGTGAGTCCCACGCGCAATGGCTTCTTGGAGCGCGTGAGGGCGCGTGGCCTAAAATTTGGGAATGTGTTCAACATGTGAAACACTCTATTTGATGTAACGAACATTTTGGGACTGGTTTCGTGTCGATTGGACACCGTCTCGATAATATTCGGGGCATCGTAAGGTTTCGGATTGAGTTTTAAAATAGTTAAAAATTCCAGAAAATTACGAGGCTTTAGTGGGAGGTAAATTAAGTAGTTAGTAACCATCTATTACGATTTGGAAAGGTTTGGGAGTCCTGGTGACGGTGATTGGCTCGGGAGAGCCGTATAGCACGCAAATCGAGGCGGCATCTCGGACGGTCTGTGAGTGGACCTTGGTTTTCTAAATTGGTGCATGCATAAATGTTTATTATATGTTTTAATACATGTTTGGTGATTCCATGAGTGCATTTGGTTGTGGTTACGTAAAAGCACGTATTTTGAGGTTTTGGCCTTATACGGTGTTTATACAGGTCGGTATTTCTTTATTGGTTTAAATGAAAAGATTTTGGATTTCTAAAAGGATAAACTCGGGTATGAGACCCATTTGGTTTGTCTCAGGCATATGATGCTATTGATGGCCTTCGGTTCTAAGTCATGGTCGCGGCAGATGCTTGGTGCACGGCGACGGACGACGTGACGCTCGCCTCCGGATTGGGATGTGTTCCTTCCGAAGAGGTCACGATGCACGATTCGTGGTCGGGCAGCCTGGGGAGGCTCGACTTCGGAGTGCTGACGGTTCGAGATAGCGATCGGTGATGAGTGCACCATGATCTTGTGGTGGTGGCGTCGGTTGATTCATTCACGGCGACATACCAGGATTGAGGGCGATCCTGGATGGATGGTTGCACGCATCACTATGATCGGAGTCGTAACTGACCCTTAGATATTGGATGCCCAGTTGATGTCATATGTTCGGACACGAGACCCAGTTACTTTACGGTTATGATTTTGGGTTAGGGACCCTACATGGATTTCCAGGTTCATGACGGTTTATGGGAACCGGCATGAACCCTTGTTATGTTATTGTGGTACATGACGGTTTATGGGAACCGGGCATGGAATGGATGTTATGGATCATGACGGTTCAGGGGAGCCGGGCATGAATGTTTATGTTATGTATATGTATGTTCATATACCTTCCTTTACTTCTATTATCTCCTCCGGGGAGGGTCGTTGGCTTGGGTGGACCCCGGAGTAGTCACGGAGCACTGACTGAGTGGGAGTCGCCCCCGTTGGGTGCCTTGCTCTTAGGAAGGCTTGTACTATAACCTCAGGATGGGTCATTGGTCTACGGACATTGACCTTGGATTCTGAGAGACTTGGGTTTGAGACCCCGAGTAGCACGCGCGTAGCTTTGGAAACCGTGACAGGATTGGTTGTGTGACTTACATGTATATATGATATATCTGTTATGTGATATGTGATGTGCACAGGATTTGGGCAGTGGCCCTTGTACTTGGTTTCAGTTTGGATATGGTTTTGGGCTGAGTCCCTTATGGATTTGGGCGGTGGCCCGTATATTTGATTTGATTATGGTTTTGGGCTTAGTTCCCACATATGGTTCCATTTGGTTAAATGGTTTTCGAATGCATGCATGCTTTTTAGTGAAGGGTACAAATGTCTTCTTACGAAATGTTTTTATAAACTCTTGTTTTGTCCACTCACAGCTTTTAATGTTTTGACTGCCCTTCAGGTTGACAGTGGATGTGGGCTGTAGCAGAGACCGAGATATCACATACCTCCTCCGGATCCTGGCGTACTCTGATAGCCCGGGAGGGCAAAAGTCGGAAATTTCCCTTGTCTGACACTCCGTGTCAGAAGGGATCAGGGTTGTTCCTCGTTAATCCCTGGGGGATTGAGAACGGGTCCTGACATCAGGCCGACCCGTCAAAAGCCTGGTTCATTCGCGAACGACTCGAGGGCCAATCTTCGTCTGGCCCGAGGAAACCTTTGCACGCCTACGTTACCTTTTGGGAGGCCTACGCCCCATAGAAACTGTCTTCCTGAGACTGTCCCTTGGCCCATAGGTCCTAACACAATGTTAGAATTCTAGCTCTTCCAGAGTGGTATCTCACTGATAATCTGGGCACTAGGTGCTCCTATGGTTCGCAAGAAGGAAAAAGGATGACATGCATTAGAGCTTGATAATATTCCATTCCTTGAAAGCCAGTGAATATTAGAGCTTCTTATGTTTTCATGTTTACAACTCAGTTCATACGATTATTACAGGGATGAACCTAATTCGGAATATGAACCATAAAAAAAAATATCGAAGGGGGTGCACAACTGGCGCGCAGCCCCACTTTTATGTTCGTAACGAGGGAGAGGTAGAATTGAGTTCTTCACGAAGTTCGAAACACAAGAATAAAAGAGACTTTCTCTATGGCCTCCACGTTTTGAGGCATTATGGCTTTGGGGTCGACCCCGTTAACAAAGAAGGAATCCATAAAAACTTGGGATCCAACACCTAACGGCACCTACACATTGGTCGAGAGACTCACACGATAGTCGATACTCATGATTTTTACAAAAAAATTTATATGACAATCGAATTGAAGAAATGGAATCCATAAATGTAAAAAATGAAATAGAAGATCAAATATTTTTTTTTTCCCAAATTGTATTACTTAGAACATTTGAGTATCGAAAGTCAACAAGCCGTAACTATTTCTTGCACTTGCTTGGTAAAAAAACAGTAGTAAATAACACAATGATTAAAATATACTGGCACCAAAAAGAAAATTACCCAATAATAAATAAGGTATTTCATTTATATATCTAGAATGAGATTTTTCATTTGCATTTAGCATATGATTTTCCATTAAACACATTGGCGAATTTATAATTTTGGCAATCCAGCAAAATGTGCTTACGTTCTATCTTTTGATGAAAATGGATGATGCTTGACCCGTTAAAATCTTCATCTCTATCCTTAATAGGAAATACTTAATGACCATTTTAAAATATCAGTAATTTAAATTCTTTTTCTTCTTCTTTATTTACGTTGTCATTAAAATCCGATAGAAAATTTTACAATACAAGTAAGGATACATAAAACTCTCTTCTACTACTTCCAATAAAACAAAGGAAAGTCACAATCTAAATTTAGATCACGATTCATCAATGTCTTAAAAAATATTCATCAATATTCTCTTCAATGTAAAACCTTCCTGTACGATTAAAATCTACATTAATTACTGATTTGCGTTACCAATCCAAGCTTTGATCCACACGCATAATTATATTTAACCGAGTCGTGTAAATTTTATTTATTATTGACACTCTTGAACAAGTTGTCATTCAAATAAAAAAAATAAAAACAATTTACATTTACAGGTAAGAAAACCAAAAGCTCTCATCCACCAATATTTTAAAGAAGAATCATCAATATCGTATTTAATGTAAAACCTTCCAATAAAATTATAACCTGCACTAATTCTTAATTTGTGCTAATAATTCTAGCTTTGATTACACGCATAATAATATTTGACCGCGTCATGCAAAATTTATCGTCGACACCCTTATAAATTGGCGCTTTCAAACCCATCATCATCAACTCACTCCCTCATCCGCTCGGCAAATAAACCAAAAAAGAAATAAGGAAAATGCAGACGCTCAAACCAATCAGCTCTGCGACTCTTCTAGTCTCTCTGCTCTTCGTCTTCCTCTCGTTTCTCAATGTAAGTAGTAAAAAATTCTCACTTTCCTTGATTATTTATGTAGTCCATATTTTTGAATGTCGATCTCGTTCTTTATAAATATTAAATTTTATAAGTAAAATTTGAGACTTTCGATTTCTAGGTTGAAAGGAATATCATTCTATTGTAGGACCAATACCTTTCTTTTTTATCTATTAGTCATTTTTTACTTTTCAATTCATAATTTTGATTTTGATTCTGGTAAAAAATAAAATTTCTGCAATGTGTGTACTTTAACTTTTTACCTAATCATTTTGTATCAAAAAATAAAAATTTCGTAATTGTTAATAACCCGCGTGTCATGGCTATGCCCAATTGCAGGTTGCTTTAGCCACGGCCCGCCCAATGAAAAGCCCATTTACGCCCAGGGCCTATTTGATTCGTTACTGGAATAAAGCGATCCAAAACAACGCAGAAACACCGCCATTTCTGCTTTCAAAGGCCTCACCATTGAGCGCCGTGGACTCAGCGACTTTTGCAAAACTCGCAGCTCAGAACAATCTCTCGACTCGACTCCCAGAGTTCTGTTCCTCCGCGAACCTCCTCTGCTCCACAGAGTTGGGTCAGATCCTCATAAAGCACGAAATCGATTCCAACTTCACCGGCTACTTGGCTAAGAACTTTACATCTTACGGGGCAGGTCTTTCCGGCAGGTCCGACTCGTTCAAGAACTACTCAGTCAACGATTTTAGGATTTACAGCCATAAGGTAATCGGAAACAAGCATAATTTCACCAAGTACGGGTCGGAAGGCAACTCAGTGGATCAGAGCTTCAACAGCTACGCCACCGCAGGAGCTACTGACGGAGCGGGAGATTTCAAAAAGTACGGTGAATCGGCATCAGATTCCAATCTCCGATTCAAATCGTACTCGTCCGATGCCAGCAACTGGGAGCAATCGTTCACAGAATACAGTCAGAAAGTCAAAAACGGTGGTCAAGAATCGTTCACCAGCTACTCCAGGAAGGGCGCTTGGTCTCCCAACGACTTCACCGCTTATGGCGATAAGCGTGTTAATTCCAAATTTTCCGGTTACGGCGAGGAGGGATCTTCATACGGCGACAAGTTCAAGAATTACGGGGTCGGCAAGAACGATACCCGCAACGATTTTAAAAGCTATGGGGATTTCGGCATCGGCGTAAGCGATACTTTCAGCAATTACAGAGATCACTCGAATATGATCGACGACTCGTTCACGTCGTACGCTCGGAATGCCACCAAGGACACGGTCAATTTCGTCGATTACGGGAACACGTTGAAGAACGGGTCAGATAAATTTACCGGGTACGGTAGGGAATGGCCGAAGGGGCTCTCGGTTGGGTTCAGCACCTACGGTAAAAACAGTACTTTCAAAGAATACGCCAAGGAGGGGATCAATTTCACAAGCTACGCCAATGGCAGCTCCACCGCTGAAAATTTAAGGGCGGCCAGTGGAATTTTGCTAAAACGGTCAGAGGAGCCGGGTAAATTCTTCCGGGAATCTATGCTCAAGGATGGAGTTGTTATGCCCATGCCCGATATTAGGGATAAAATGCCAAAAAGATCGTTTCTACCCCGGACCATTACCTCTAAATTACCATTTGCCACTTCCACAATCTCCGCGCTCAAACAAATTTTCCACGTGGCGGATAACTCAACCATGGAGAACATCATATTTGACGCTTTGAATGAGTGTGAACGAGCTCCCAGCGCTGGCGAGACAAAACGCTGCGTTGGGTCCGTCGAGGATATGATCGACTTTGCCACCTCGGTTCTAGGGCAAAACGTCGTGGTTCGCACCACTGACAACATTAACGGGTCAAATCACATGGTGTTAATCGGGCAAGTGAAAGCAATCAACGGCGGTAAAGTCACTAAGTCCGTGTCTTGCCATCAGAGCCTGTACCCATACCTGCTCTATTACTGCCACTCTGTCCCTAGAGTTCGGGTTTACGAAGCGGATCTTTTGGACCCGACTACAAAGGCTAAGATAAATCATGGTGTTGCCATCTGTCATTTGGACACGTCTGCTTGGAGTCCAACTCACGGAGCTTTCGTGGCTTTAGGTTCGGGTCCGGGTCGGATTGAGGTCTGCCATTGGATTTTCCAAAATGATATGACCTGGAATATTGGTGACTGATGAATCGGGTTCATCATTCTGGTAGATTCATTTTTGTTTCATATTTTTCAGTAGGCAGGGGTTTCTCCTTTCAAATTTGTAGCATGTCTCTATTCTATTGCCATGAATCTTATGGCATTTTACTGAGTTTTAGACAAAAATATTCATACACAATCGTACTATTATATTGCACTATTTATTGACATGTTCCATTTACATTTAAAATTTGAAATCCAAATATAATTTCAAAATAAATTAAGATGTTTAATTGCGTTCTAAATGTAAGAGTTGGTGGATGATTATGGTAACTTCCATTTACAGAGTCAAAAAGAAATTATACTTATAAAATTGTTACAAATAATTATACAACATATACATCACTCTATTTGCCTAATAACAGATAAATTACTCTATCAAAAATAAAAATTATGATAAATAATAAAAAAAATAATGTTATAAGCACCAAGTGAAATTCCAAATTTCTATCCTAAAATATGTGGCGCACAATATTACAATCCACATCATGATATATGAATTCACAAATTCCTACTTGGAGTATAATTTCTTAATTTCTTTTTAAAAAGAAAATTAAAACAAATAATCATAATTAATCAAAACCTCTACAATAAACCCTAATGATCAAAACCCTCTTCCATTGTCTACCAAGAACACCATGGCGTAACCCAATTGCTTGGTAAGAATTTTGTGCTTTTTGCACCATATTCACTAAAATAGATGCCATTTACTCATTTTATTTCCTATCAAACAACAATAGGTCCACAAAATCATCAAGAACCCTATAGCCAAACCCAATTATTTGGTAGGAATTTGTAGACAATGGAATTGTGGCAGTCAATGGAGTCTCCACCTAAAGAGCCGACCCTTTTAAATAATGAAATTTTTGACGCTTTACAGTTATTTTGAAATTGATTAAATTTGATCAATTTTCTTGGTTAATTGATTGTTTGATTGTGTCCCTTGAGAAGAAGGTTTCTTCTAGGCGGTGGAGATACCAATTAGGCTATCATGTAGACTTTGGTACGCCCATGTTGCATTTATTTTGTATAGAACATCCCATTTGCCCTCTTTTCCCCATGCGTGTCCTAGATGTTCACTCCTTCCCCTTGTTTTCCACTTTACATGTTCCAAGTGGTCTTGTGCCTACTCCTTCGCAATATGGGCTTTTAATTTCTTAGGCCATTTGCTTTGGCCCAGAAAGGATTTTTCGAGTGTACACATTGCCCTCTGAATTTGAAATGTTTTGTTTTAAAAAAATTAAATTCACACAATTGCAACTTTATCTATTTTGCCCTTCTCGAACCTTCTCCTTAAGCTTTGTTAGCCCGAATATGGAGGTTCCTTTACCTATTATTGCAGTTGCTCTTCAAATAAATCGCCATTTTTCTCCTCTTTACTTCAAAGTCGAGAATCCTTTCTTGTTGCAGAAACCAATAAAACATGGCCCCTAAAGCATTTCAAGAGGGGACGGCTCTTGTTGGCTCCTTATCTTCTTCTAGCTCAATAACCACACCTACTTATAAAACCCCTTAGATTTCTAGGAAAAATTCAAAGATTGCTCCGCTTGTGCTCGTGAAGCTTTTCGAGTATGCAAAGAGGGAAATCATATATATTTCCAATGGTCTCGTTCTCGCTGCAGATTCTGACACCATTTAACCTTGGGTCCCTGTTGGCGAAGTCAAGTGCCATAGGAGGCTAGCCCCTTGTACAATACTTTGTTTGAATTTCAGACTTCCCCTATCTACCAACGGTTTTCTTTCCCTTGGGAAACATTCACTCGAGATGGGCTCATTTGTGGCCAATTGGCACTTGATCAAAGATTTATGACAGCTTCCTACAGTGGGTTTAGAGGATGAAGAAGATGTGCCACAATGATACATAGGTCATTGGAGTGTACCATCTGGTGAGTCTATCTTTCTTGCCCATTTCCCTTGATGTGAACCTTCTTAGTAGAACTTTATATTTTTTTAATATTAGTACTAACAATTTCGATTTCAGAGTGGGTCCTATCACTCCGACCCTCCTAGATATGGCTGTTTTTTTTTTGCCCAAAACTTTCGAGCAGAATTGCCGATTTCTCTAATTTGTTCACCAGTCCATATCTACCCACATTTCCAAACCCTAATAAAGGTCATACCCCATAAGTTTGACACCTTATCTCCATACTTAGATGCTTCATGTCCTTTCGATACGGATAGGAAGTTCAAATGAGAGGAATCATTCAGAGATTTAGGGGCCTCTGGAAATTGTTTAGGCTCAATTTATGAGAAAATTCAGTTCTTCCATTTTTTACTAGACTGATTTGTTTTCCCTAATGCAAGGCTTGAAAAAGAAATGGGTTCCTTTAGTTGAAGCTCTTGCTTCTTATGAGGGTGTAGCCAGGGGTCTGATTGTCCTGGCCCATATGTATAATCTTCTGCACACCATCACCTGCTATCCCGGGTTGAGACTCCCTTTGAATGGACCCTTGTGGACGGTTCAAATGTGGCTGAACTGGTTTTTCCCTCAGCTTCCATGATATTCCTCCTCATTTGCCCATGATGTTGTCCCAGGTCAACAACTCATGCGTTTAACTCTTGTGCTTTTTTCTACACATCTCTAATCATGATGCAGTTTTAGTCTGTTAGTCCATTTTGACACACTCATTCGAAGTCCTCTTGACATAGAGGTGGCCTATAACTGTAGACAAGTCTTCGTACTGTGGTGGTCATCCAATTTTGAGAGGACTTTCAAAGTGACAACACAAGAAGTTTCAGTTCAACAATTTTTAAGTCTCTGAAATTTTGAATGGAGTCCACTGCTACTCTTGTCTCTACCCTCAATTGCAAAATTTGAGACCAAAAAGCCAACCTTCTTAGCCGCTGGTATGCTGAAATTGGAGATCGAATTGGTTCGATACGGGTCAAAAGTGACTAGGGGCATTTTGATAATTTTGGACATAAAGGTATTTTGGTCATTATTCAAGAAGAGTCTAGGGAAGTCTAGAATCTTCTTTTATTTTCCCTCCCTTATTCCCCCCATCCCTCTCCTCCCGAGCCGACTTACCCTTATGATATTATATATATATATATATATATATATGTATTTGTATAGATGTGTTGGTGTATGGGTGTGGAACCCATGAGCAAAAACCATGAGGGAAAAAGAGAGGAAGGGAGAAACAAGGGGAAGAAAGAAAGAAGAAAGAGAGAAAGAGGAGATGAGAAAACGAGGAAAACTGGAAGGAAGGAGATACCTCCATGCTTGAAACCCAAGAAACTCAAATGTGGCTCGTGGAGTTTCAGATTATTTCCAGGCTTTCTAACTCGAAACAAAGAATTCCAGTACGATGTGAGAGTCCCTACAATCATTGTGAGTTAGAAATACCAAGGTTTGGACATTGGAAACTCTAGAACAAGGAGCTTAATGGTTGGCCAAAACTTGAAGGTAAGTTCCCGATTTCTTGGCCGAATTGCCTAGTTTTGAGGTAATAGACACGTTTATAGGATCAAGGAGATGAAAATTGATGTGTGAAACATGAAAAATGGACATGAAATGGCTGAGTTCTGGCCGATTGGAATTGCAGGTCAGATGACCCGAGCTGTAGAAAAATCGGGTCTGGGCTAACCCGTTCTGAAGTATAAGATGACCTCGTGCGCAGGCGTGTGAGGCCCACTCACAGAGGACCCTGGTGGCTTGTACGGGCGCGTATAGCTGTAACGCCCCAGACGTTCTGGAAATGTAATATTATAAAATATTGAATAAAATGACGTTTTTACCCCTGTGATTTGTGTGGTCAATTTGTTGACTTTTTGATTGGGAGGTCGAACGGACGTGGAGTGATGACCGTGACGTAGTTCGGGACGTCACGAGTTCATAGACAGGCGGCACGTTCGATTCGGACGAACAGGGTGGAAGTTATGATGTTCGGAAGTTCAGGGGCATTACCGTAATTGGGCATTATTAAGGGGGAAAAGTTGACTTTTTGTTTGACAATTGATACTCATTTGAATCAAAGACCGTTATGTTCGTCTCGACGCCCTGAGTACAACGACAGGCGGCACGCGTGAAACGGACGTCGGATGCCCGAGTTACGGGTCACGGAAGTTAGAGGGCAATTTGGTAATTATTGCACAGAGGGGCATTTTGGTCATTTCACGGCATTTACTGTAGCACCACAGTGAAAAACAGAGCACACGGCCATGCCGTGGTGTTTTACGCGTGCAAATTGTTTAGGGTGGTAGTGGATGGATCAGACGATTTGTTTATGAGAATTGAGGCAGTGGAGACACCCATGGGAGACTGAACTGAGCTCAATGCACGGGCTGGATTTTAAATGGCCGTGGTCTCTGTGCGCGCGGGAAACCATTTTCAGAGACCCAGTTGGTCTCCCACGAGTTGTTGGCCACATTGATCGATCAACCGTGTAAGAGAGTGAGGAGAGGTTTCGTTTGGGTCATTTTGGTGCATCAGGTGTGGGCTGAGGTTGAGAGGGACGGTGAGAAAACAGTTTCGGGTTTTTTTGGGGGGAAACTCAGAGTTCAATTTCTAAGGGTCGAGGAACCAATCTAAACACACTGTGAGTCTTCTGGGAGTGACAGAATCTCGGCCGTGCAAGAATTGAAGGGATTCGAGCACGGATTGCCCAAGAACCCAGGGTCCAGTTCGAAGGAAAAACCAGTTGGAGGGAAAATTGAAGATCAAATTGTAGGGATTTTCGAGCTAAACCAAGGGCCATTCTCTGTGAGTTCCTTGTGATGCCGTTTGGTTTGACCAACGCACCCGTAGCATTTATGGATTTGTGAACCGAGTGTTGCAGCCTTACTTGGATCACTTTGTCATCGTGTTCATTGACGATATCCTGGTCTACTCGAGGAGTGCGGATGTAACAACCCGTACCTACGGGAAGGGTAAAAATGTAATTTTTGTGAAGTTTTGTAAAAGGACGATTTTGCCCTTGTGAATAGTAAACGAAAAGTTGACTTTTGGTACTATCGATTGGATGAGTGTTAGCCCTTGACCGTGACGTAGTTTAGGACGTCACGAGTCCGTAGACAGGTGGCAGGTTCGATTCGGACAACCGGAGGAAAAGTTATGCTGTACGGAAGGTTGGGGGCGTTACCGTAATTTTGATAAAATAAGGGAAATGTTGACTTTTTGGGGGACTTGTGATTTTCACGTAGACCGAGGACCGTTGGATAGGTCTCGACGTCCTGAGTTCAACGACAGGCGGCACGCTGTCATCGGACGTCGGACGGAAAAGATATGGGTCTGGAAAGTCTGAGGGTAAAATGGTAATTTGTGCAAGAGGGGTATTTTGGTCATTTTCCCCTCAGCCCAATCAAATAAGGGCAAGTGGCAGAAATTTTTTGGGCTGGCCTATGGTTGGTGGACACGTGCTTGGGACTGGATGGTTCCACTACGTTCTCAAGTGTGCACGGCCACACGTTATCCTCATTTGAACCGTGCACAACTTCGAAGGAAACAGAAAACAGAGAGAAGAGTTGGGTGAGGCGGTGATCGATTTTGATGCTAGGGAGAGTGAAGTGTGAGTTGATAGAGAGACAGTGAGGCAAGGAGAAGCTGGTGATCGTGGTTTGGAGTTGCAACCGTGCACGGAGGCGACGTGGTGGACGGCTGGATCTTTGGAAGAAACAGAGGAGGCAGTGGACGGTGGTGGCTGTTGTGTTGTGTGGTGGTTCGATTCAAGGCACTAGGAGACTCAGGAGGCTACGGGGAGTCCCACGAGCACCGTGGTGGGTGACGGTTCTCACGGCGGCGCCGGAATCGAAGGTAACCTCTTTTGCTCTATTTTTCGTGGATTTTCATTTCAAAAGTCGTGGACCTAGAGCTAGAATCGAAGGGTTTGGTGAGTGAAGTGTGGTTTAGGGAGGTCTTAGGAGCCGTTTATGGTGGTTGCCGTGACGGGAAGTTCACGGTGGGAGGTTGTTCGACGGTGGGTACTCTGTACCCTGTTTAGCCGTGATTTTCAACTGGAAAATCGTGGAGTTGGAGGGTGAGTCGAGGGATTCCGTGAGTTGTGTGTGGTTCAGTGAAGTCGTGGAAGGAGTTTGGAATGACCACCGTGAAGGGGGGAGTGCGGAGTGGCCGGAAAGAAAAACAGAGGATTGGTTGGTTTTCTTTCGAGCTTCAGTTGTGAAGCTATAGGTTAAGTCGAACCAAGAGAGTGAGGGGGATGAATTCTCTGAGATTGGACGAAGCTGTAGGTGAAGATAGGAAGGGAAACGGTGGCCGGACGGCGGAGAACGGTTCTCGCCGGTCCGGGTTGCCGTCTGGTGCGAACCGGGTTCGAGCAAGGAAGACGGTGGCACTGTAGCAGGCGCGTGAGGCCCACGCGCAGCCACTTTGGGCGGCGCGTGGAGGCGCGTGAGGAGGAATCCGGCCAAGCTTCCAACATGAGTTTAGTCCTAAATGTTCTAACGAATCCAATGGTATCGTTTTCGGGTTAATCGGACGGTGTTACGGGATGATTCGGGAATCCGTCAGGTTTAGGGTTTAGGATTTAAATATTATTAAATTCCCGAAAAATTGGGGAAATTAGGGAAGGTCTCCTTGATGTAATTGTGACCCTATTTGGTATCTATTGACAGGACGGGAGACACCAGAGACGGTTGAGGAGCGCACGGAGCGCGAGTGACTTGCTCTGAACTGTGAGTGGACTCTTTCTTACTTCCGAGCATGCCTAACTGTTTTTATTAATGTTTTATGCTTTTATGTGTGTTTATATGTGATTGAGATGTTTGCACGTTTTTCGAGACGTTTTTGGGATTTTGCACGTTTTTCGAGAAAAAACGGGTTTTCAGAGTTTGATGTTATAATTCAGACATTCAACCTAAAAATGTTTTCTAATGATGGGTTTAGGGTTTTCCTATGGCTTTGTTATGAACATGGATCTTTTTCCGGATTTGGGTTCGGAATGACGGTTCTGAACGCCGGAAGGGCTTCGGACCAGTGATTTCGGATTCGGGTTTGGATGAGGATTTGGAAAATGGTTTTAAAATAGTTTTGGGATTGGATTTGCTGGATCTGGATATTGGGTTTAAAGACCCGGATATTGATTGACGGGGGACGGGCCCGGATTGAGTTTAAAGACTCGGGAGTTTAAAGACTCGGATATTTACGATATTACCCCCATAGGCCTATTGAGTTTAAAGACTCGGGAGTTTAAAGACTCGAATTTATATGTGAGGCCTGGTTGAGTTTAAAGACTCGGATAGGTCCAGCAGGTTTGATCGGAAAAAAGTGTTTTGATGTTTATGCTCTGGTTTCTATATCAGTTTTATAGTGTATCTGTTTCTTATGATATTTTATAGTGTTTCTGTTTCTTATGATGTTTCATATTATGATTTTTCTAATACTTCATTGGGCATGTCTGGTTTTCAAACCGGAGGGAACAAATGATTATATTTCTTTACTTTGACTTGATGGTAAACGGTTTTAAAATATTTTATTCCTTTCGGTCCACTCACACCTTCTGTTTTTTTTCAAATTCCCCAGGTCGTGGTGATAGCGCTGGGGTGAACGTTGAGGCAGATATCGAGGCATAGAGCTTCCGACGTTCTTCCGTTGCGGACTTAGACTTGTAGGACTTTTGGTGCCCGTTTTGTAGTACTATGCTCTGGATTCTTGTTGTATATATTTACTCCTTCGTCTGATAATTATGCTTATAGTTGTATTAAGGTTATTTTTGGGTACTGTAAGTGTGATTGTCAGACGGGAGCAGGGTTCATCCCGAGTATCGAGGTGAGCGCCGAGGCAGAGGCGGAGGCATAAAGTTTTCCCGTTGCGGAGTAGTTAGTTCACAGAGTAGGACTTGTTTCTTTAATTTGTTTTGTAATATCGCTCTGTGAAACTGTGGACTTGACGTCCAGTCGGATGTATTTGTTTAATCTCCCTGGTCTGACAATGGGTGTGTTGTAATATTAATTAGGTTTCCGGTCTTTTGGGTTCGATTGTCAGACGGGAGCAGGATGCTTCCCGATTATCGAGGCGATAATCGGGGAGGGTCCTGTCAATTGGTATCAGAGCCTAGGTTTTACGATTCGTGTCCGGCACTCCGGTGTGCCTTGATTATTGTACTAACTTATGCCTCTTTCAGAAGAAGGACAGTCGGCCATGCCTCCGCGACGCGAACCCCTTCCACGACCTGATGGCGATGCCGAGAGTGCTTCGATCGAGCGAGCCCAGCGTCTTGGGGGTACGGTGTTTAGTGGTGGAGCGGATCCCGAGGATGCTCACCGTTGGATTTCTCGGATTGAGCGGATTTTTACTGTAATGCACTGTCCTCCTGAGGAGCGTGTGGTGTTGGCCACATTTCTACTTGATGGATCTGCTTATGAGTGATGGTACACTCTGGAGTTGTCGGGTTGGGATGCCCGTACAGTGGCTTGGGAGACCTTTCGTGTACGGTTTCTGGATCAGTATTATCCCCGTTCATTCCGTGATGCTAGGGAGACCGAGTTTCTGCAGCTCCAGCAGGGGAGCATGTCTGTAGCTGAGTATGAACAGAAATTTCAGATGCTAGCTCGTTTTGCTCCTACCTTTGTATCTACTGAGGCTGAGAAATGCCGTAGGTTCGAGCTTGGCCTACGGGGTGAGATACGGGCCATTGTGACGGCCGGAGCTTTTGCTACTCTCAGGGAGTTGTCTGATGCCGCGGTGCGGGTTGAGGCTAGTCTCCCGACACGTCCACAGTATTCTGGTGGTGGACAACGTCGCGAGCGTTCATATCCTGGATGGTATGGTTAGAGAGCCCCGAAGAAGGGACGTTATAATGGAGCCTCATCCGCAGGCAATGATCGTTATGGCAGGCCTGGTAACTATCAGGGGTCCGGATTCCGAGCGCCTAGGGCGCAGACTGCTCCGCAGGCGAGCACGACTTCTGTTGCTTCCACGGGACGGCAGGGTGGTGGTTTTGTTCGAGATGCTTCCAGTGTTATCTGTTTCTTCTGTGGCGAGCGGGGCCACTATCGGAGGGACTGTCCATCTTTGCCACAGGGTGGTGGCGCAGGTCGGGGTGGAGCAGAGCAGGGACGGAGCACAGCTGCAGTTTCTGGGACTGGGAGCACTCGAGGAGGTGGTACTGGAGCGGCTAATGGACAAAGGGGCCGGGGCCGTGGGCGAGCAGCTGGACCACAGGCCCGAGTTTTTGCTGTTACGCAGCATGAGGCCAGGGCAGCGCCTGGTGTTGTGACAGGTACACTCACGATCTTTGGGCATGATGTTTGTGCTTTAATTGATCCCGGAGCTACTCATTCATTTATATCACGGGAATGTGAGTTGTTGGCAGGTAGAGAGGTGTCCGCCTTGGACTGTGACTTGGGTGTGAGTACACCCACGGGAGATGTTTTTGTGGTAAATCAAGTATTGCGGGAGTGTCCCGTAATGGTAGGTGATGTTGGTCTGATGGCAGACTTGATACTCTTGGACTTGCACGACTTTGATGTCATTTTGGGAATGGGCTGGTTGACGCTCCATCATGCTTCTATCGAATGTGTCGATAAGAAGGTTACCTTTCGGAGCCCTGGATTACCGGAAACCACCTTTCAGGGAATTCAGCGAGCCACTCCTGTCGGAGTGATTTCTGCCCTGAAGGCAAGTAAGTTGTTGAGGAAGGGGTGCCAGGGATACTTAGCCCAAGTGTTGGACTCACGAGCTGCACCATTGAGGGTGGAGGATATACCGATTGTACGAGAGTTCCCGGATGTCTTTCCGGAGGATCTACCGGGATTGCCACCGCATCGAGATGTTGAGTTCACTATTGATCTGGTTCCAGGTACGCAACCTATCTCTCAGACTCCGTATCGTATGGCACCAGCTGAGTTGAAAGAACTGAAGGCGCATTTACAAGAATTACTTGAGATGGGATTTATTCAACCGAGTGTATCCCCCTGGGGAGCCCCGGTGTTGTTTGTGAAGAAAAAGGATGGGAGTTTGAGACTCTGCATCGATTACAGGCAACTGGATAAAGTAACAGTCAGGAACAAATACCCGTTGCCTCGGATCGATGATTTGTTTGATCAACTGCGAGGAGCGCAGTACTTCTCCAAAATTGATCTACGTTCTGGGTATCATCAGTTGCGGGTTAAGGATGAGGATGTACCCAAGATAGCCTTTAGGACCCGTTATGGTCATTATGAGTTCCTTGTGATGCCGTTTGGTTTGACCAACGCACCCGCAGCATTTATGGATTTGATGAACCGAGTGTTGCAGCCTTACTTGGATCACTTTGTCATCGTGTTCATTGACGATATCCTGGTCTACTCGAGGAGTGCGAAAGCGCACGAGGAGCACTTAAGGATGGTGCTAGGTACCTTGAGGGAAAACCAGTTGTATGCGAAGCTCAGCAAATGTCAGTTTTGGTTGACGAGCGTGAGTTTCTTGGGGCATGTGATCTCAATTGACGGGATCAGTGTGGATTCTCAGAAAATTGAGGCAGTGGCGAAGTGGGAACAACCGAGGACCGTCACTGATGTCCGAAGTTTCTTGGGTTTGGCTGGTTACTACAGGAGGTTTGTAGAGGGTTTCTCTACCATTGCTGCCCCGTTGACGCGACTGACGCGGAAGGGAGTCAAGTTTGAGTGGGATGACGATTGTGAGCGTAGTTTCCGGGAGCTAAAGGAAAGGTTGACATCTGCTCCTATACTGACCCTTCCAGACGACAGTGGGGAATTTGAGGTGTACAGTGATGCATCCTTACAGGGTTTGGGATGTGTACTAATGCAGCATGGGAAAGTGATCGCCTATGCTTCGCGCCAGTTGAAACCGCATGAACGGCAGGTCGGTTGCTTCCACGGGACGGCAGGGTGGTGGTTTTGTTCGAGATGCTTCCAGTGTTATCTGTTTCTTCTGTGGCGAGCGGGGCCACTATCGGAGGGACTGTCCATCTTTGCCACAGGGTGGTGGCGCAGGTCGGGGTGGAGCAGAGCAGGGACGGAGCACAGCTGCAGTTTCTGGGACTGGGAGCACTCGAGGAGGTGGTACTGGAGCGGCTAATGGACAAAAGGGCCGGGGCCGTGGGCGAGCAGCTGGACCACAGGCCCGAGTTTTTGCTGTTACGCAGCAGGAGGCCAGGGCAGCGCCTGGTGTTGTGACAGGTACACTCACGATCTTTGGGCATGATGTTTGTGCTTTAATTGATCCCGGAGCTACTCATTCATTTATATCACGGGACTGTGAGTTGTTGGCGGGTAGAGAGGTGTTGATAGGTCGTTAATTAAGCATTATTTTATATTATTTTATACCTTTTATACTTGACTTTTAATATTAAAATAATAAATAATTGGAGAAAATAATATATTTTGTGGGATTTTTGCAGAAATAAATAAAGCATGAAATTCAGAGCATTTCGGCGAAAGAATCATCTCAATCGAAGTTTTAACGAAAAATATATGACTAAAAGAAGGGAGGCCACCGAAATTTGCTTGGAATTTCAGTGGGAAGCTGCTAAAATCCAGAAGCCCAAACCAAATTCAGCATCTTTTCCTCAAAACCATAATCTTTCTCCAAAATCAGCATCTTTTCCCACCCATTCTCATCATTTCCATCACTTCTTCATGTATTATTTTATTGTTATTTTTAAATTTTAATTTTGTACTTTTAATTAAACAATTGTGGCACTCCCTCTATAAATAGGGAGGCCATTTCATGTATTAAGAGTCCCCAATTAGTTTCATTCTTCCATTTCTTTCTTAGTTCTTAGTTCTTAAGTTAGTTCTTTTGTTTCTCTCTTTTGAGAGACATTTTTGGGGACCATTTTTACTTCTTGTAGATTTTCTTATTAATTAGTTTTCTTTTAATTCGTGTTCTTAATTTATGTTATTTTTATTTTTCTTAATTTCATTTCATCTTTACTTTGTTCTTGTGATATTTCTTTGAGATCTCTTAAACACATTTTTATGCTTTCCTTAAGAAATACCTAGGCCAAGTAATTCTAAGGCAATTCAAGAGTTTTAAGACCGAATTCCTCGTATTTCTTCTTCCATCTTCACAAGTTTCCTGCCGCTGTTCGGTGATTCTTGTGAAAATCCATACTTCTCTACTTAAATTCTTGTTATTGTTATTGGTTTTACTTATAATTCAATATATGTGTTGGTATTTTCTTTCTAACATTTGTAAGTAAGAATGCAATCTCCATGTGTTTTACTTTTTGAGTTTCTTTTACTTCATATGTTTTAGTACTTAAACTTCAATTCGAAACTAAATGTTGATCCGCTGTTCGGGGCATTTAGGATAGAGTTGAAGAGATTTAATGTTTGATCGCTGTTCGGCGCATTAAATCACTTACTTAAGGTGAATCATATTGTAAGTAATAATCCGCTGTTCGGTGCATTTATAATATGAAAAATGTATGCATGTATTTGAGATGATTAAGGTATGATTTCGTGATTGGTTCAATATGAGCATGATGTTAGAGTGTTGGTAAAAATATGTGTTTGAAGAAAATTCACTAGTACAAAGGTTAAAGTAGAAGTAAAATTAAGTATTTAATTATTTTTACTTGTTTTATTTATTTTATATTTACAACTCTTTTCAAAACCCCCCTTTTCAATTCTTTATTCTTTATTCTTTTATTCTTTATTCTTTTATTCTTTTATTCTTTTATTCTTTTATTCTTCTTTTCTACTTTTAGTTTATTATTCTTTGATTCTTTCATCTCTTTATTCTTTTATTCTTTAATACTTTTAGTTTATTATTCTTTGATTAGTTAATTCTTTAATTCATTTATTCTTTAATTCTCAATTCTTTTATTCTTTAATTATTTAATTCATTAATTTATTCATTATTCATTTATTCATTACTCTTTCCCACTAACACATTATTAATGTTCCCTAATTTCCCCGGTTAAGAACGATCCCTATTTACCAATACTACATCTACACAAAAAGGGTTTAAATTGCACAACACTCAAATTACGTGTTTAATTTAATGCGTAGTTTGGGCGTAGTCAATTTTTGGCGCCGTTGCCGGGGAAATTGAAAATCATTTTTAATTTGTTAGTGTATGTATATAAATTGTGCATATTATACTTGTTTATAAATTTTACTTTTGTTAATATTATATTTGTTTATAACCTTTACTTACTTGTTTATATTTTATTTATCCATCTTTTTTTTGTTTTTATTATTTTTGTTTATAATGTTCATACTTTACTTATTCATAGTTTCTAAGTTATACTTGTTCATAAATGTTCATAATTTTTTTTTATATATTTGTTCATATTCAAATTGTTTATGTAAATTTAAAATTCTATCATACTTGTTCATAATTTAATTTAATTTGTACTTGTTATAAATGCATATTGTACATATTCATTTTTCCTTACTTTTAATTTATTTTATTTTTCTTTACACTTTCTAACTTTTTCTTTAATCCATTAACTTTAATTTTATTCCATAAACTTTTTCTTTATTCCTTTAACTTTAAATTTATTTCATTAACTTTTTATTCCACTAACTTTTTATTCTACTAACTTTTTATTCCATTAACTTTTATTCCATTAATTTTATTCATTAACTTTTTATTCCACTAACTTTTTATTCCATTAACTTTTATTCCATTAATTTATTTCATTAACTTTTTATTCCACTAACTTTTTATTCCACTAACTTTTTATTCCATTAACTTTTATTCCATTAATTTTATTCATTAACTTTTTATTCCACTAACTTTTTATTCCATTAACTTATATTCCTTTAACTTTATTCCATTAACTTTCTTTTCATTAATTTTATCAACTTTATATTCCACTAACTTTATGTTTACACTTATTTTATTTTTATGTAATTAATTGTTTGTTTATGTCTTTTTAGACTTTAAATTTTTAAATGAAAGAAAAAAAAAATTCGGAATAAAAAAAACATAAAATAATAATAATAATAATAAATTAAAAAAAATCGAAATAAAAAAAATATTAAAAAAAAAAATCTTATTTTAGCTTTATGTTAGTATTAATTCATACTTGTAAATAAATGTAGTATATATGTTACTTGTTACCTTTTATACATGTTCATAACTTTTATATTTCTTAGTATACATACATACTTGTTCATAATAATCTTTCATTTATGTTTGTTTATAATTCTCTTACTTATTATTTTACTCTTGTTCATACTTGTACATAATGTTCATTCTTTTTAATTGTTCATAAATGCTTATAGTAAATATTCACTTTTCCTTATTTTTATTTTTATTTTAATTTTTTTTTGGTTTTTTTTTAATTTTTTTTTAAAAAGCATAAAATTCGTAAAAAAAAAAAATCATTTATTTAATTTTTAAATTCCGAAATAAATAAATAAATAAATTATAAAAAAATAAAAAAATTGTTCATACGTAAATAAATTGTTTTCTTTTTCTCTTGCATTTCATCTTTCATTCTAACTTGCATTTCATCTTTCATTTAACTTGCATTTTCACTTAACTTGCATCTTTCATTCTAACTTGCATTTCATATTTCATTTAACTTGCATTTTTAACTTCACTTGCATATTTAGTTTAACTTGCATTGCACTCTTCCTCTAACTTACATCTTTAACTCACATTGCATCCTTAACTTTAATTTGCATATCTAAACTGCATTCTTAATTAACGTACATCTCTGACTAACTAACTTGCATCTCTGTCTAGGCTGGATGGACGTTAAACTACAAGCGCTTGTTGGGAGGCAACCCAATGTGTTCCCGGGATGTGAAGGAGTCATCAATACAGATTTGCTATCCTCTACCCTTCACTCTCTTTTATTTTGTTTATTTAATGTTTTCCTATTATTTTCGTAAATCATCTTCCTTACTTTGATTCTATGTTTAATTACTTCGTATTTTCCTACATTGAGGACAATGTAGAATTTAAGTGTGGGGGAATGGTTTACAATTTTAATTGTTCAAAAAAAAAAACAAAAAAAAATTGAAAAAAATTATAAAAAAAAGGGTGAAAAAAAAATGAAAAAAAAATATTATTGTTTTTTTTTTAATCTTTTTGTTTTAACTTAGTGTTTTTATGTGTCTTAAGTTGCCATTTAACTTGTCAATGACATAAATGAACAGAAAGGAATATGTTATGGCCATAAAGATAATCACTACAACTTGAATTTGTTTGTTAATATTTTGTGATTAAGTGTTATAACTTGAAGATAATGCATGTAAATTGGCACATAAACGAGCATGATAAGATAAGTATGAATCATATGAACCTTATGTGAGCTTTAGAACTTTATATACATCTTTGATGAGTGATTCATAAGTTTTTTGTTTAAATTGATATACATATGCCTCATAACTGCTTGCCATAGCTTTTAATGAACTATAGAGTACTAGAACTTATTTTATGTGATTTTCAAAGCTTTTGAGTCAATAAACTCTCTGATTTTGGAAATGATTAAGGCATTAGGGTTAACACCACAAATTCAAACATCCATGTTCCCTATTTTGTGCGCACAAGTTGCGACCCCCTTAGTTTTAACCCTTTTGAGCCCACATTAAGCCTTTCTTTCATCACCATGATTATCTAAACACTTGAGCTTAGTATAGACATCCTTTACCCTTGTTCCAAGAACTCGGTTGAAGATATAAAGATTGTGTAAGGAGAAAATAATGATGTTGGAAAGACTTTTATGTGAATTATTTGGATTTACCGACTCAAGCTTTGTTGTATTGTTGACACATGTTATTACCTTGATATAAAAAAAAAATCAAAAAATCAAAAAAAAAAGAAAAAAAAAAGAAAAAAAAAAGAGAAAAAAAAAAAGTTGAGTCTCGATCAAGGTAATAAGGTTTGGTTATGTAATGTTTGAGTTAAGTCCCTTACATTTGTAAATCCGACACAAAGAATGATTGTGAGGCCCAACATGATGGAATTAGGCCTATGTTCGAAGGGATGGATTACTGACATCATTGCACTAAGGTTGGGAAGCTATGATACGTTTTGGGAGTCTTTTGAGTCTTGGAACGAATTTGAGCACCACTTGTCCTATATATTCCTTGCCTCTAAACTTAGCCCCATTACAACCTTCGTAAAGACCTTATGATCCTTAAGATGGTAAATTTTGATTAGTGGAGTCAATCACTTGAGTAAGCTTATGGTTTTGGTTCATTTGTGCAAGTATGTTTTTTTTTTTATCTTGAGGTGTTTGTTTGAAATTTTGCAAAAGTACTTCATTTCGATTATGTGAGTATTTCTCACATACTTTGAGTGCAAACACAAACCCTCACAAATTGAGTGAACTTATGAGTGCATATCCTTGTGAGTTGATTCATACTTGTCTTATTCATGCATAGATCCATTTCACCATATTTACTCATTATCTTACTCGTTAAAACATTTTGTTACCATGTATTGACTCTTGAATTCCATATGCTTAAATGATTTAAGTGAAAATCTTTTATGCCATGATAATAATGAAATATTGAGACAAATGGTTAAGGGTTTACTTATTTTGAATTAGTAGTTTAGTTTTAGTATTTGCTAGGGACTAGCAAAGTTTAAGTGTGGGGGTATTTGATAGGTCGTTAATTAAGCATTATTTTATATTATTTTATACCTTTTATACTTGACTTTTAATATTAAAATAATAAATAATTGGAGAAAATAATATATTTTGTGGGATTTTTGCAGAAATAAATAAAGCATGAAATTCAGAGCATTTCGGCGAAAGAATCATCTCAATCGAAGTTTTAACGAAAAATATATGACTAAAAGAAGGGAGGCCACCGAAATTTGCTTGGAATTTCAGTGAGAAGCTGCTAAAATCCAGAAGCCCAAACCAAATTCAGCATCTTTTCCTCAAAACCATAATCTTTCTCCAAAATCAGCATCTTTTCCCACCCATTCTCATCATTTCCATCACTTCTTCATGTATTATTTTATTGTTATTTTTAAATTTTAATTTTGTACTTTTAATTAAACAATTGTGGCACTCCCTCTATAAATAGGGAGGCCATTTCATGTATTAAGAGTCCCCAATTAGTTTCATTCTTCCATTTCTTTCTTAGTTCTTAGTTCTTAAGTTAGTTCTTTTGTTTCTCTCTTTTGAGAGACATTTTTGGGGACCATTTTTACTTCTTGTAGATTTTCTTATTAATTAGTTTTCTTTTAATTCGTGTTCTTAATTTATGTTATTTTTATTTTTCTTAATTTCATTTCATCTTTACTTTGTTCTTGTGATATTTCTTTGAGATCTCTTAAACACATTTTTATGCTTTCCTTAAGAAATACCTAGGCCAAGTAATTCTAAGGCAATTCAAGAGTTTTAAGACCGAATTCCTCGTATTTCTTCTTCCATCTTCACAAGTTTCCTGCCGCTGTTCGGTGATTCTTGTGAAAATCCATACTTCTCTACTTAAATTCTTGTTATTGTTATTGATTTTACTTATAATTCAATATATGTGTTGGTATTTTCTTTCTAACATTTGTAAGTAAGAATGCAATCTCCATGTGTTTTACTTTTTGAGTTTCTTTTACTTCATATGTTTTAGTACTTAAACTTCAATTCGAAACTAAATGTTGATCCGCTGTTCGGGGCATTTAGGATAGAGTTGAAGAGATTTAATGTTTGATCGCTGTTCGGCGCATTAAATCACTTACTTAAGGTGAATCATATTGTAAGTAATAATCCGCTGTTCGGTGCATTTATAATATGAAAAATGTATGCATGTATTTGAGATGATTAAGGTATGATTTCGTGATTGGTTCAATATGAGCATGATGTTAGAGTGTTGGTAAAAATATGTGTTTGAAGAAAATTCACTAGTACAAAGGTTAAAGTAGAAGTAAAATTAAGTATTTAATTATTTTTACTTGTTTTATTTATTTTATATTTACAACTCTTTTCAAAACCCCCCTTTTCAATTCTTTATTCTTTATTCTTTTATTCTTTATTCTTTTATTCTTTTATTCTTTTATTCTTTTATTCTTCTTTTCTACTTTTAGTTTATTATTCTTTGATTCTTTCATCTCTTTATTCTTTTATTCTTTAATACTTTTAGTTTATTATTCTTTGATTAGTTAATTCTTTAATTCATTTATTCTTTAATTCTCAATTCTTTTATTCTTTAATTATTTAATTCATTAATTTATTCATTATTCATTTATTCATTACTCTTTCCCACTAACACATTATTAATGTTCCCTAATTTCCCCGGTTAAGAACGATCCCTATTTACCAATACTACATCTACACAAAAAGGGTTTAAATTGCACAACACTCAAATTACGTGTTTAATTTAATGCGTAGTTTGGGCGTAGTCAGGTGTCCGCCTTGGACTGTGACTTGGGTGTGAGTACACCCATGGGAGATGTTTTTGTGGTAAATCAAGTATTGCGGGAGTGTCCCGTAATGGTAGGTGATGTTGGTCTGATGGCAGACTTGATACTCTTGGACTTGCACGACTTTGATGTCATTTTGGGAATGGGCTGGTTGACGCTCCATCATGCTTCTATCGAATGTGTCGATAAGAAGGTTACCTTTCGGAGCCCTGGATTACCGGAAACCACCTTTCAGGGAATTCAGCGAGCCACTCCTGTCGGAGTGATTTCTGCCCTGAAGGCAAGTAAGTTGTTGAGGAAGGGGTGCCAGGGATACTTAGCCCAAGTGTTGGACTCACGAGCTGCACCATTGAGGGTGGAGGATATACCGATTGTACGGGAGTTCCCAGATGTCTTTCCGGAGGATCTACCGGGATTTCCACCGCATCGAGATGTTGAGTTCACTATTGATCTGGTTCCAGGTACGCAACCTATCTCTCAGACTCCGTATCGTATGGCGCCAGCTGAGTTGAAAGAACTGAAGGCGCATTTACAAGAATTACTTGAGATGGGATTTATTCAACTGAGTGTATCCCCCTGGGGAGCCCCGGTGTTGTTTGTGAAGAAAAAGGATGGGAGTTTGAGACTCTGCATCGATTACAGGCAACTGAATAAAGTAACAGTCAGGAACAAATACCCGTTGCCTCGGATCGATGATTTGTTTGATCAACTGCGAGGAGCGCAGTACTTCTCCAAAATTGATCTACGTTCTGGGTATCATCAGTTGCGGGTTAAGGATGAGGATGTACCCAAGACAGCCTTTAGGACCCGTTATGGTCATTATGAGTTCCTTGTGATGCCGTTTGGTTTGACCAACGCACCCGCAGCATTTATGGATTTGTGAACCGAGTGTTGCAGCCTTACTTGGATCACTTTGTCATCGTGTTCATTGACGATATCCTGGTCTACTCGAGGAGTGCGGAAGCGCACGAGGAGCACTTAAGGATGGTGCTAGGTACCTTGAGGGAAAACCAGTTGTATGTGAAGCTCAGCAAATGTCAGTTTTGGTTGACGAGCGTGAGTTTCTTGGGGCATGTGATCTCAATTGACGGGATCAGTGTGGATTCTCAGAAAATTGAGGCAGTGGCGAAGTGGGAACAACCGAGGACCGTCACTGATGTCCGAAGTTTCTTGGGTTTGGCTGGTTACTACAGGAGGTTTGTAGAGGGTTTCTCTAGCATTGCTGCCCCGTTGACGCGACTGACGCGGAAGGTAGTCAAGTTTGAGTGGGATGACGATTGTGAGCGTAGTTTCCGGGAGCTAAAGGAAAGGTTGACATCTGCTCCTATACTGACCCTTCCAGACGACAGTGGGGAATTTGAGGTGTACAGTGATGCATCCTTACAGGGTTTGGGATGTGTACTAATGCAGCATGGGAAAGTGATCGCCTATGCTTCGCGCCAGTTGAAACCGCATGAACGCAATTATCCTACGCACGATTTGGAATTAGCTGCTGTTGTGCATGCATTGAAGATTTGGAGACATCACCTGTATGGTGCGACTTGCAGAATGTTTACGGATCACAAGAGCCTGAAGTACTTGTTCACTCAGAAGGAGTTAAATGTGAGGCAGCGACGGTGGCTAGAGCTAATTAAGGACTATGATTGCACGATTGAGTACCACCCGGGAAAAGCCAATGTGGTGGCTGATGCTCTAAGCCGAAAGTCAACGCATTCTGTGGCACATCTACGGACGGTTCATTTACCACTTTTGGTTGAACTCCGTAAGAATAGCATTGATTTGGGTTTGGATGGCCAAGGTGTCTTGCTGGCTAATTTTCATGTGAGACCACTTCTGGTCGATCGGATCGTTGAGGTTCAATCTCAAGATCCTGTCTCATATGTACTTCGGATTGAAGTGGAAGCCGGTGAACGGCTGGATTTTACAATCAGGGAGGATGGAGCTTTGCTAAAAGAAGGACGGTTGTGTGTGCCCGACGTTGAGGCACTGAAGAAGGAGATCTTGGACGAAGCTCATAGTTCAGCCTACGCGATGCATCCTGGTGGGACCAAGATGTATCGTACCTTGCGAGAGCACTACTGGTGGCCGGGAATGAAACGGGAGATTGCCGAGTTTGTCAGCAGGTGTCTGATTTGCCAGCAAGTGAAGGCTGAGAGACAACGACCTTATGGACCCTTGCAACCACTACCTATTCCGGAATGGAAATGGGACCACTTAACGATGGATTTCGTGTTTGGACTTCCTAGGACACCCAGAGGTCACGATGGAGTTTGGGTGATTGTGGACAGGCTTACGAAATCAGCTCATTTCTTGCCAGTGCGAGAGAACTTCAGGATGACACAGTTGGCCCAGTTGTTTATTGACGAGATCATCCGGTTGCACGGTACTCCAGAATCAATAGTTTCTGACCGAGACCCGAGATTTACTTCTCGATTTTGGCAGAGTCTGCAGGAAGTATTTGGGACGAAACTTCGTTTCAGTACTGCATTTCATCCTCAGACTGAAGGCTAGTCTGAGCGGACCATCCAGACATTGGAGGATATGATGCGAGCTTGCGTTTTGCAATTTCAGGACACTTGGGAGTCACATCTAGCCTTGATGGAATTTGCCTACAACAACAGCTATCAGGCGAGCATTGGGATGGCTCCGTACGAAGCCTTGTACGGACGGCAGTGCAGAACCCCGTTGTGTTGGACGGACGTAGGTGAAAAGAAGCTGACTAAATTCGAATTGGTGGAACTGACGACGAGAAGGTCAAACTCATCAGGGATCGGCTCAAGGCAGCCCAGGACAGACAAAAGAGCTATGTAGACCATCGGATTCGAGATCTAGAGTTTGCGGTCGGAGATCGGGTATTTCTGAAATTGTCCCCTTGGAAGGGTGTAGTGAGATTCGGCAGGCGAGGGAAGTTGAGCCCTCGTTATATTGGACCATATGAGATTACCGAGAGGATTGGCCCAGTGGCCTACCGGCTGGCACTACCGCCAGAGCTTTCGAGGGTCCACGATGTTTTTCATGTGTCGATGTTGCGGAAATACGTGTTCAACGCATCTCATGTACTGGAGGAACAGCCCATTGAACTTCGAGATGATTTGAGCTTCGAGGATCAGCCGGTACAGATTTTGGATCGAAAGGATAAAGTACTACGTCGGAAGACCGTTCCTCTGGTAAAGGTTCTCTGGAGGAACCAGAATGTGGAGGAAGCCACATGGGAACCCGAGGCGCAGATGCGAGAGCAGTTCCCCTACTTGTTTCCTTGAAATTTCGGGACGAAATTTCTTAAGGGGGGAGATTGTAACGCCCCGGACGTTCTGGAAATGTAATATTATAAAATATTGAATAAAATGACGTTTTTACCCCTGTGATTTGTGTGGTCAATTTGTTGACTTTTTGATTGGGAGGTCGAACGGATGTCGAGTGATGACCGTGACGTAGTTCGGGACGTCACGAGTTCATAAACAGGCGGCACGTTCGATTCGGACGAACAGGGTGGAAGTTATGATGTTCGGAAGTTCAGGGGCATTACCGTAATTGGGCGTTATTAAGGGGGAAAAGTTGACTTTTTGTTTGACAATTGATACTCATTTGAATCAAAGACCGTTATGTTCGTCTCGACGCCCTGAGTACAACGACAGGCGGCACGCGTGAAACGGACGTCGGATGCCCGAGTTACGGGTCACGGAAGTTGGAGGGCAATTTGGTAATTATTGCACAGAGGGGCATTTTGGTCATTTCACGGCGGTTACTGTAGCACCACCGTGAAAAACAGAGCACACGGCCATGCCGTGGTGTTTTACGCGTGCAAATTGTTTAGGGTGGTAGTGGATGGATCAGACGATTTGTTTATGAGAATTGAGGCAGTGGAGACACCCATGGGAGACTGAACTGAGCTCAGTGCACGGGCTGGATTTTAAAATGGCCGTGGTCTCTGTGCGCGCGGGAAACCATTTTCAGAGACCCAGTTGGTCTCCCACGAGTTGTTGGCCACATTGATCGATCAACCGTGTAAGAGAGTGAGGAGAGGTTTCGTCTGGGTCATTTTGGTGCATCAGGTGTGGGCTGAGGTTGAGAGGGACGGTGAGAAAACAGTTTCGGGTTTTTTTGGGGGGAAACTCAGAGTTCAATTTCTAAGGGTCGAGGGACCAATCTAAACACACTGTGAGTCTTCTGGGAGTGACAGAATCTCGGCCGTGCAAGAATTGAAGGGATTCGAGCACGGATTGCCCAAGAACCCAGGGTCCAGTTCGAAGGAAAAACCAGTTGGAGGGAAAATTGAAGATCAAATTGTAGGGACTTTCGAGCTAAACCAAGGGCCATTCTAGTCTTCTGGGAGCAAAAGGAAACCAACCACGTCGATTTCGAGGGACGACACTCACGAATTGGCCAAGAACGGAGTTCCCTGGTTCTGAGTATTTTCGAGCTTGAGGTCGACGACTTCCAGGTAACGGTGAGCCCAATTGATTGTACCAGTGTGTTCGTATAAGTTTCCTTAAGCTACTGGTGAAATTAATTTGAGTATGGAGTCAGTTTGGGTGAGTTTCAGAGGTCGACTTGTTCGACTGTGTGAGCTTGAGATGGGTCGATTTAGTATAAGTCGAGGTTAACCAATGATGCAGACCTAAAATAAATGGGTTAGAGAAGATAATAGGATTGAAAACGGGAGGAATTGACTGAGAATTGAGCTTGAACTGGTCGGGTTGAGTCGCGGGTATAGACCCGTTTATCAGTCGATTCGGGTAAGGACGAAGATACTGTAGCTTGGCGTGTGGCCTTCACGCGCAGCCACTTTGGGCGGCGCGTGACGGCGCGTGTGACGTCAACTCCGATCACGGTCAACATGAGAAATAATCCTTTCAGTCTAATTAACATTTTCCCTTTTGGATTCGAGTTGTTCGGGAGTCGTTCGGGATAAGCTCGGGAGCCCGGAAGTTTAGGTCCTTAAGGTTTATTTTGCCGAAAAATCCGGGAAATTAGGGAAAATCATACGAGCTACTTGAGGACGTTTGTAACCCTTCTTGTACATTTTTATAGGCCCAGACACTTCCGAAGCTACGGAGGAGCGCGCGGGACGCGATTGACGCATCCTAAAACTGTGAGTGGACTTTTGATTTTCTAAATTGGGCATGCATGACTATTTTGCTTATTTATCTCATGGTTTTACATATGATTTTATGATGGTGATATGTTATATCGGTTTTACGTGTTTTTCACGTTTTTCGAGATATTTACCGTATTTCACGCATTTCGAGGTTACGGTTTTCGCTTATGCATGCGTGATGATTTTGATAAAGTACCTGGATATGAATATGCATGTTTCGGATTTATGATGTTTGATCACATTGTGAAGTAATTTTTGGAAATTGCATGTGTTGGAATTTGCATGTGAGTTCGGACATAAGTCCTGTCATGATGAGAAATGTTTTTGGAATAATGTTGGAAAAAAAGGTTTGTGATGAATCCTGGTTTATTGAGTTTGAAAACGGTTTTGGGTTTAAAGACCCGGTTAATGGTTGGATCTGATTTTGGGTTTAAAGACCCGGTTATTTAATGACGGGGGCTTGCCCGAAAATTGGGTTTAAAGACCCGAATTGAGTTTAAAGACTCGTGAGTTTAAAGACGCGATTATTATGATACCCCCGAGGCCTGTTAATCATGTTTTGAGTTTAAAGACTCGTTGATATCCCGGGAAGGCCTAAAATTGAGTTTAAAGACTCGGATGGATGCAACGGCATAATTGTGGTTATTGATTCACGTTTACTTGATTTTTGCAATTAACGTTCAAAATGACGGTTTCTGAAACCTGGAATCATTAAATGGTTTTTACATGAATTATGGTGATCCTTTGTAACGTTTTTCACGTGTTTCGGAAAAAGAGTTTTCAAAAGTTAATATGCAAAATTTGAATATTTGGTTATGCATGCATGTTACAAAACTGGAGGGCGAACCCAATTTCGGAAAAACTGTTTTCCCTTTAAAACATATGTTTCGGTCCACTCACACTTTGTTGTTTTAAATTCCCTCCAGGTCGTGGTACAAGTGCGGGGGCAAGCGCCGAGGCAGAGGCGGAGGCATAAAGTTTTCCCGTTGCGGAGTAGTTAGTTCACAGAGTAGGACTTGTTTCTTTAACTTGTTTTGTAATATCGCTCTGTGAAACTGTGGACTTGACGTCCAGTCGGATGTATTTGTTTAATCTCCCTGGTCTGACAATGGGTGTGTTGTAATATTAATTAGGTTTCCGGTCTTTTGGGTTCGATTGTCAAACGGGAGCAGGATGCTTCCCGATTATCGAGGCGATAATCGGGGAGGGTCCTGTCAACAGCGATCCTCCACCATCAGTCCAACATGACTTTTCATGTGTCCAACATGACTTATCATGTGTTGGATGTTATGAACATGTTGGTATAATTTTTTATATGAACGGACATCGTCTTGGGGCAATTTTAACTATCCAAAGTGTTATGCGTAGTTTTAAATTCGTACCTTGATTCTGGAAACTAGAAATTAAAATATATGATTAAATTAGATGTTAATAATCTTTAATGGTGAATAGAAAAATTTATAGAAGTTGCGAAAAGACGCTCAACTAGGGTTTTGGCTACGTGTACAGTATATGTGAGTGGACTTTATTTTTATTAGATTATTATGCATGCATATTTGAGTATTTTAATTGTTTTATTACAAGATTTATGTGATTTAGTGATTATAATTCAATTATGATTTTTGAATGATTTTGATGATCTTACGGGAATTTATTAACTCATTATGAGTGCACATTTTACGAGATTTTACGAAAACTGTGTTTTGAGCTTGGGCCCAGATTTTGAAATGCGGATTTGATTTTAAAGCATTGAAATATATTATAAAAATGCATTCCTTGATATTTGTGATAAGGGCTTGATGTTCATAAACAGTATGATTCTACCAGTATCCCTTGTCTGACGAAAGCCAAGAGTTGTATCGTTCTACTAGGTTGTTTGTCGGACGGAAACATGGCCAAGCATATTTATCGAAGTGTTTCGTAGCGATTCCTATCAACGTGTATTAGGGAAAAGTTTTTACTAATTTGAGTTGTCAATATTACGCCTCTGAGAAATGAGCCCATACACGGCCTGGTAATAAGATAAGTATACAAGCCTAGGATATACTCCAAGCTAGAATGAAACCTGGATTATTGGCTCAGATAGTGGACTAAAAAGTTGAAATTGAGAATTTAAGCTCAGAAGGGAGCTGGGAAGTAAAATTGTTGGTTATGTGGTTAGTCTCAGAAGTCCAGAGTATGACTCCATTTTCCTGATACTAGTAATTGGATTTGGACTCGAACGTCTAGAGCAAGGCTACGTTTCTCGAGTGGTTGGCTTACTGGTAGTGTAGATATAACATGGATGACGCTTCGCGCAGATCCTGGGGGAATATTATTATATGACCCAGATGGTACTTGTTGTAGTTCCCGGGGGACAATATTGCAGTTTGGATGGTGTGACATGCAATTCCCGGACGTATCCAGATGGTGCTACGTGCAGTTCCCAAACATGAATCGGATGGTTCTTCGTGCGATTTTCGAGTTAGTCTAAGCGTAGTGTTGTTGTTCATCGTGACTAGTATTTGAGTTGAAGATTGGTTGTGCTTGGTTATGAGGCTGTCTACGTAGACAAGATAGTCAGATGGCAAAGGCCAGGATGTTTAGCTGTTAGAAGCCAAGTTACTAAGGAATGATTGGTTGACTTGTTGATTTTGTTCTAGGAAACTTTTTGAAGGTTTCATAGGACCATTATGTAGGCCTCGAGATTCTAAGTTCGCAGACGGCCGGTATACCAAAATCGGAGATCAAATGGGTACGATACTGGTCAAAAGTGACTAAGGGCATTTTGGTAATTTTGGACATAAGGGTATTTTGGTAATTTTTCAAGAGGGATCTAGGTTAGTCTAGAATCTACTTTTATTTTCCCTCCCCTATTCCACAACCACCACCTCCCCCCCCCCCCCCTCTCTCGACCCCCCAAACTTACCCTTATGATATTATATATATATATATATATACATATATATATATATACATGTATTTGTGTGGATGTCTTGGTGTATGGGTGAGGAACCCATAAGAAAAAACCATGAGGAAAAAATAGAGAGAGAAAAGGGCCGGAGAGGAAGGGATAACCAAGGGGAAGAAAGGAAGAAGAAAGAGAGAAAAAAAGAGAAGGGAAAACGAGGGAAAATAGAAGGGAAGAGATACCTCCATGCCCGAAACCTGTGAAGCTCAAATGTGGCCCGTGGAGTTTCAAATTGTTTCGAGACTTTCCAACTCGCATTAATGAATTCCAGTACAATGTGGGAGCCCCTAAGATCATTGTGAGTTATAAAAACCAAGATTTGGGCATTGGAAACTCTAGAACATGGAGCTTAACAGTTGGGCGAAACTCGAAGGTAAGTTCTTGATTTCTTGGTCGAATTACCTGGTTTTGAGGTCATAGACACGTTTCTAGGATCAAGGAGATGAAAATTCATGTATGAAACATGAAAAATGGACGTGAAATGGTCGAGTTCTGGCCAGGTTGGAATCGCGAGTCGGATGACCAGAGTTGCAGGAAAACCAGGTCTGGGCTGACCTATTCTGAGGTAGAAGATGACCCCCTACGTAGGCGCGTGAGGTCCACGCACAGAGAGCCATGATGGCGTGTAGGGGCGTATGCGGCGGTCTGCCACTATCTGTCCAACATGAATTTTCATATGTTCAATTTTACGAACATGTTGGTACAATTTTTGAAACGAATGTTCATCATCTCTAGGCATTTTTTACTATCCAAAGTACTATGCGCCGTTATAACTTTGTATCTTAATTCTTGAAATTAGTAATTAAAATATAAGATTAAATTAGATGTTAATAATCTTTAATGGTGAATTTTGATGAACATAAAAATTTAAGGAAGTTGCGAAAAGACGCGCATCTAAGGTTTTGGCTACGTGTACGATATATGTGAGTGGACTTATAGTTTTATTAAATTATTATGCATTCATATTTGAGTATTTTAATTATTTTATTACATGATTTATGTTTTTATGGTTCAATTCTGATTTTTGAATGGTTTTAATGATTTTACAAAAAATTATTGACTCGTTATAAGTGCACGTTTTACGAGAGTTATGAAAACTGTGTTTTGGGCTTGGGTTCGGATTTTGAAATGCGGATTTGATTTCAAAGTATTAACATATGTTATACTATAACATATGCATTTTCTCGATATTTGTGATAAGAATAGGGTGTTCATAAACATTATGATTCTACAAGTATTTATTGTCTAACAAAACCCAGGAGTAGTATCGTTATTCCGGGTTGTTTGTCATATGGGAGTTGGAACAGGTGTACTTATCAAAGTTTTTTGAAGCAGGTCTTGTCAATGCTCCTTGCCATTCGCAAGGAGAAAAAGGATATGCTGGCAGAGCTTTTGAGCTTCACGGTCCTGGATAAGAACTAGGTCATGTTTTGTGATGAGGCCGCGCTGCACACCCTCGAGCTAGCTATGGCAAGCATCATATTCTCTCGCTGCTGAATCCTTTTTTTTCGTTGTTTTTTTCATTTTTTATATTATTATTGGAATTAAAGTAAATTCTCTTAATTGCCCCTTGTATTTTCAATTTTTGCATTCACGTTGGAATATATCTACTTAGTGCTGCCACCATTTACTTAGAGTATAAATGAGATATATTCATGCATCTCAAATAATCACACACTTTGCATATTCATCTCTTAAGTTGAACTCCAACAGTCATCATCTATTAGATCTTTATGTTCCTTATTATATGCAAATTGTGCAGCATCTCCAAGATGAATCCTATTAACAACAAAAACTTGTACGAGACTTAAAACAACAACTCTATCATCTTGATCTTTCAGCTGATGCACAGGCCCATGAGACCTATTGTGACAAATTTTCTTTGAATGCTCGTGCCATATCCCTCCATGATGTTTTGGCAGAGACTAGAAGTCATATGATTCTCTCTAAAAGCAAATTGGTTGTGGTTTGTGAAAAAGAATAAGGTCTTTTGTTTGCTCTAGCTTTCCATGATAAGCTGATTCGACATATGCGATGTTCTGCTTATCGGGATGACTTTAATTTGGGCTTTATAGATGAAGTAGCTGGGAAACCTCATCCCACGATTATCAGCATGTAATATTGTAATGAAATGAAGTTTTTTGTGTAACAACCCGTCCCAGATTTTGAGATTAGATTAGTGTCTAATGAAGGGCTAGTGAGATTAACCGATGATTAGTCAAGTCATTTCGAACGGACAGTGCGAAAAGACTGTTTTGCCCTTCAAATTGGGTAAAACGTTAACTTTTGACTCTGACGGTCAAACGGACTTTGGCCGATGATTGTGACGTAGTTTGGGACGTCACGAGTCCGTAGACAAGCGGCACATGTGAGTCTGACGTACGACGTGGAAGTTATAAGCTCGGAAGTTGAGGGGCATTTTGGTAATTTTATGTAAAGGGTATTTTGGTCATTTGCTTGCATTGGGAATTGTGCTTAATCAGAGTGAGACACTTGTCCCTTGTCTGGAAGGCTGTGGAAGCCTGTAAACCACCTTACCTGCTAGATTTAAAAGGGTGACAATTGTGCAAAGTAGGTGTTCGGGGTAAGATGGTCGAATGAGAGAAAAACAGAGACACCGTGCAATTCCCCCACACAATTCCCCTCAAACTCTCTCTTTTGCCTGTGGTTTATGAATGAAAATGAGAGGTGAGGTCGAGACGAGTTCAGTGGTGGCCACGACGGTGATTGCGGCAGACTGTAAGTGAGAAACCATGAAAGTCCTGTTTTTGAATTCAAAAATGGAAATTTGAATTCTAGTGATTATTGATTCAATTGGTTGCTGGGATGAAGTTCTGGAGGTCGATATGAAGCTATTAAGTCTGGAATTGAGGACGGAGGTGGCTGGAAACACGAGACCTGGACGACGGGAATCTGGACTCTCTATTTCATGTTCGAACAGGTATAAGTCGTTGGTCTTTCATGAATTTGATCACGTAGATCGACTAGGAACTTTGGGACGAAGCTATAGGACTTAACAGGATTGAAAAAGGGTCTGAATCGAGGGAGAACCGGTGACGCCGGCTCGACTGGACTGGGTTACAGTGAACCGGTCTGGACCCGATTCACTGGAGGTTGAAGATGACCTGCAGCTGGCGCATGACTCCCATGAGTAGTGCCTTTGGGCGGCACGTGGAGCAGATCTGGGAGAAGTGTTTAACATGTAATATTAAGTATTAGATGTAACGAACATTTTGGGATTGGTTTCGAGTCGATTGGACATCGTTTTGATATAGTTCGGGATATCCAAAGGTTTAGGATTGAGTTTAAATACATTCAAAAATCCGAGAAAATTACGGGGATTTAGTGGAAGCATATTGAAGTGGTTAGTGGCCTTAGAATGTGATTTGGACAGGTTCGGGAATTTCGATGATGGTGGATTAGCCGAGAAAGGTGTATTGCACGCGTATCGAGGCAGTAGCGACGATGGTCTGTGAGTGGACTTTGCTTTCTAAATTTCAATGCATGCATAAGTGTTTTACATGTTTTCTATATATGATTTCTATGATTATGATTATGTTATTTATGATTTACATAATTGCACGTATTTCGATGTTATTTACGTAATTGCACGTATTTTGAGAATATGGTTTATGCTATGCTTTGATAATGATTTTGATGGATGATTTTATACTGTTTATACGTATTGTGTTTGATAATGAGTCCGATGACATGAGTTTGGATTTGAAAGTGAATTCGGGCATGAGACCCATCTCGATAAAATATGATTTCGGATTTCGATTTAAATGTGATTTTGGATAGACTTTTGGATTTGGATTCTGGTTTCAAAATGATGATTTCGGATATGGATTTGGAAATGTATTTATGGATTTGGATTTGATAAAATGGTTTTGAAATGGTTTTGAATTGGATTTGCTGGATCAGGTTTTGGGTTTATAGACCCGGTGATTGATGTGACGGGGGAGGGCCCTATATGTGATTTTAGTTTAAAGACTCGGTTATTGATTTCCACCGAGGCCTGTTATTGAGTTTAAAGACTCGTTGATTACCCAGGAAGGCCTGATTGAGTTTAAAGACTGGATTGATATTGAGTTTAAAGACTCGTTGAGATCTAGCAGGTTCAATTGATTTAAATGTGTTTTGATATGTGTTCTGGATTTCTGTGATATCATGATTGTTTTCAAATGGTTTTCAGATGTTTTAGGCAGTGTCCCAGATGATTTGGATTTACGGTTTTACACGTGATTTGGATCTTGGATTTTGGGCTGAGTTCCCGTACTTTGGTTTTGATTTATGGTTTGGGCTAAGGCCCGGGATTTTAGAAAAGGAAATGATTTTTGGATTTCAAAAACGGTTTTCTTATGTTGAAAATGAAATGGTTTTAAAATGCATGCATTGGTTTTACGTGGAGGGCATAAATGTCTTTTATGATAAAATGTATTTTGTGAACTTATTTATTTTTGTCCACTCATAGTCTTTTCTGGTTTTTCTATGCCTTCTAAGTTGATGCGGATGCAGGCTGTTATTGGTGAGATTGAGACATCACACACGATCCACGGTGGTTTCTGAGCACTCTGGGAAACCGGAAGTTATTTTTGGACTGTTGGCTTGGGATCCCTTGTCTGGATTACGTGTTACATGGAGGTTAAACGGGTGTTTAGCCTTCGTGTCGTACGTGAGTTAGACGGGAGCATGGCACATCCCTTAATCCAGGGGGATTGAGGATGGGTCATGTCATTTTGCCTTGGTTTTTGTGAAGGTTTTGGGCGATTTTTTTACTTTTTTCATTATTACTTAACTTTTATCCGGATGATGTTGATGTCATGTTTCAAGAAAGCCTTCTAAGTTTGCATATAGCCATATCTCGACACGTGTTTAGTGTGCATAATCATAAATCCCTTTTAGATCATGCCCTAGAAAAAGTTCTCTCCTGTTAGAGCTCACACCATCTTGTCTAGTAAACCTCACCCTCGTCACATAAATCTCGAGTGATTGAAGCCTCTTTATTTGATCAGGTCATCAGATCCCACCAATCAATGGAAGATAATGCTGAGGACATCCAATTTCTACAACATGAAGTTTATTTTGGCCAAGTGGAAAAGTTAAAGACTCTTCATAGGTGCTTTAACTCCCTTTATACTGTATTGACAAGTTTGGTTGCTGGATAGGGAAGTCGACATGAAGAAATCATCTCTACAGCTTTTGGAAGATGACCTTGTAGCTTCAAAGGCAAGAATCGCAAGAATTGAGAATATGATCAAAGATCGGCCATCAAGCAAGTGTCTAGGAGGTCATTTTAGGATGACTATGATGACAGGTACATTACCCAAGAAATTGGTCGAGCTCATCCTCAAGGTTGGTCCAAACAATAACTAGCTACCAAACTTGCGAATTATCCTAATCCATCTTAACTTCGCCTTAGAACATTTCTTGATTTTAGTATGCATGTTATGTTATGTACTCACTATCCCTTGATGTTCCTCAAGAAACTTTCACATGTTTTTTGAGTGAAAATAACTCTAGCCATGCGGGATTTCCTATAAGGTGTGGCTCTTCGTTTTATTTCCTCTAGGCATGTTTCTAGCAAGCCTATTTTATAAACCTAGTTGCTTTTAGGTCTACCTATCACAGGTGCCAATTATAGACTATGAAGGTCTTATGTCAAAAAGGTCCTCTCCCATTATAAAAGGACCAAGAGTTATGGTTATAATAATATATTAGGTGTTACCTTAGTAGGTCAGCCGTTTTCATCCTCTCCCATTAGCTTGATACTTCCGATTTCAAGATTATAGAAACTAGCCTCAACAACCATGAAGTAGCCTATGAAAGGTCTTTCATCTTCTTGAATGATTTCCCAAAAGCCTCATCCATAAGTAGCTTCATTGGGATTCCAAATAACAATTTTTTGGTGTACTGTGGATGGGGGTACACATGCTGTTGTGAATCCAATCCCTTCCTAATATAATGTTATAGCCAATGGTGTTGTCTACTAAGAAGAATGCAAACATCAATCCTTTGGATCCGACTGTTATCTCTAAGGTAAAACCCTGTGAGTCTTGGCGATGGTTCCACTGAAATTGGACATTATATCATTCGTTGATAAGTAGTCATGTAAGGTTCTGTTTAACCTTTTCAACATTTTGGATGGTATGAAAATGATGGAAGCCCCTCCATCGATCATCATCTTGCTGATCGAAATGCCTTCTAGGTGAACTTTGATGAAGATAATTCATAGATGATCTATCATCTTCTTAGTTGGGTAAGGAAATAGTAATTCCTCTTTGTAGAAAGAAAATTCTGAGATGACATTTTGTCCTTCTTTTTCATCCAATGGTATCTCGATCATTACTGGAGAGGGTTCATAAGTGGTCACATGACCTATTATTTGGTTTACTGATATACTGCTACAAGTGTTCTAGTAACACCACTACTACATTGATCTCAGCCTAAACATCCTTTTGTTCCTTGTCGAATTAGTCATCCATTTCCATGACTTCCAACTAATCCTTTTTGAATTCTTCCAATTCCTCATGGGTCATCCCCTGACCATAATCTTCTTGGATGTCACATTTGGGTGCTTCGTTCATAGTCAGGAAATATGAACTCTTGGGTTGTTTGATCATCAAGTCTTCTTGAGTAAAACTATCGAATATGATTCACCTTTTTATTTTTATAGAAGTTTCCAAGATGGTGTCTAGAAAGGATACCATTCTTAGTGGTTCTCTCAGAACTTCTTTCTTCCTTCAATCCATTTTAGGGGGACTTATTAACTCTTGTTTGTCGCAGGAGGAGACTTTTTCTTTCTTCTTTTTGTAAGGACTTGCCCCATGTCCCTCTGAACATAAAGGTAGGCTCTGTATTGCAGTTGGATCCTCATTTTTGCAATTCTAGCAAGCTTTTTGGCAGGCTTTCTATCCTTGCCAGCCATGTACCACTTTCCCCTTTAGATTATAGCTTAGTGCGGTTTGGTTTTCTTAGTAGTCTTCTCAAGAAGAGCCGTTCCTTTATCATGTAAGCTTTGTTGGTCAACTTTCCCCTTGATCTGTTGACTAGCTACCCACCCTTGTTTTCTCTTGATATTTTGTAATCTTTGGAAAATAGGGCTTCATGATAGTTCTCCTTGGGATTGTGCAAACCAAAGTTCTTTTCTGGGACCTTGAGAAAATCTTCATCCCGGCTTCGCTCTAAATTTCCCGACTTTGTGTTGTCATCCAAGGTTGAGGAGACCAGGATACGTTATGCTTTGCATTTGCTGCATAGCATTATCCCCTATTCGATTGGAGTATGCATCCTCTTTGTAACGACCCGTCCCAAATTCTTGAGAATAATTAAGACATAATTATGGATTAGCAGGACTAATCGGGAATTAGTCGAGGATTTTCGGACATTCGGGGTGAAATTACGATTTTGCCCCTAAATGAGGACAACAAGTTAACTTTTGACCCGGGAGGTCCAATGCCCGTGGACCGAAGACTGTTACGTAGATCGTGTCGATACGAGTCCGTAGACAGTCGGCACGTCGAAATCGGACATTCGACGGGAAAGTTACGGTTCAAGGAAGTTTCGAAATACTATTGCACGTTTTACGAGACGGGTGGACTTTTGTCTGGAAGTGGGCCCAAATATTTTTTATGGCCCAATGGATGAGTGAAAAGTGTCACTCATCCATTTCTCACCAAACACACATACATGCATATCCATTCCCTTTCTCATTCGATCGACCATCCAAACCCGATGAACCCAAAAACCGTATGCTTCCCCCTTTGATTCGGTGTGAGGCCAAGAGAGTGGCTGAGGGGAGTGAGAGATAGAGAGAGGCTGTGGGAGGTGGCAGGACTGCCGTAGGCGATGAAGGAGTTCACAGCAAAGGTAAACCTGAACCCCCTTTACATTTCAAATTTGGAAAATTGTGTTTCGGACGTTAAGGAGGTTGTCTAGTGATTGGATGATGGTTGTAGGGGTTGTACGAGTCGTATGGGATGGAAATCGGTGGCTGAGGTGGTCAGAGACGACCGTGAGGAATTTTTGGTGGCTAGCCACCGAATTCAGTTTCAGGCCAAGTAAGCTCGAATCAAACCTCCATACATGTTTTTAAGCATCTTAGGAGCTTAATGGAACAATTAGGAGGTAGTTTTGACCCCTAGATGTGCCCAGAACATGGAATGGAATTTTGAGCTTTAAATGGTTTATTGAACCAATGAGTTTTAGGCTTGTTTTCATTCATTTGATTGCATAAAACAACTCCTAGGATAGATTAGAGAGGATTGGTGGAAAGAAGGAAGAAAAATGATGAAAAAATAGGAAGTTATGGCACTGAACCGGTCACGCCGGTTCGGTTGGACCGGCTGACCAGTGAACCGGTTCAGATCGGTTCACTGCGAGGAAGAAGATGAACAGGTGCAGGCGTGTGAAGCCCACGCGCAGTGCCTTAGGGCGGCTCGTGGGGGCACGTGGGGGTGTTTTTGGGGAAGTGTTCAACATGTGTTTTCATCTATTCGATGTAACGAACATTTTGAGGCAAGTTTCGAGTGATCAGACATCGTTTCGATATAATTCGGGATGTCCGAAGGTTTAGGATCGAGTTTAAAATATGTTAAAAGTCTCGAAAAATTAGGGGGCTTAATGAGAGGTTATTAAAGTAGTTAGTAACCCTCTAGTATGATTTGGACAGGTTTGGGAGTCCTGGTGACAGTGAGTTCGCCCAGAGAGGCTTATAGCGCACGTATCGAGGCGCAGCTGAACGACTGTGAGTGGACTTTGTTTTATGAATTGATACATGCATAAATTTTTTATATGTGTTTTATATCAATGATTTGAGATGCCTTGAGTGCATATGATTATGGTGTTTTAGTATGTACGTATTTGCACATATTTCGAGATTTATAGTTTTATATTATGCTTATACGTGCTAGTATTTCTATGATGGTTTAATGGAAAGGTTTTGGATTTAGAAATATGGAATCGGGAATGAGACCCATTTGATTGGAAACCATCAAACTTGAAGTTCATTTGATTTAATGAGATATTGGGCTGGAGGCCCATTTGGTTTACATGATCGGGCTTGAGGCCCAGTTGGTTATGATATCGGGCTTAAGGCCCAATTGGTTTATGATATCGGGCATGAGTCCCTTGAGTTTGGAAATTAGATTTTTGGAAATGATTTATGAAAGTTATACTTTGGGCACGAGACCCAATTGTGGATTTACGATGGTTTTATGGAAAACCCGGGCATAGCCCTTTGAACGGTTTTGAGATGATTTGTGAAATGGTTTTCCATATATACCATCCTCTCGAATGGTTGCCCTCCAGAAGTCTCATAGTATCCTGGAGTGGCGGGCTGTCTCCTCCAGACGTCTCGTAGTATCCTGGAGTAGTCATGGGGCATTGCCTACGAGGGGTCATTGCACGGAGCGACCGGTCCGTATAGTGACTCAAGAGTAGAATTGCCAGAGGTTCAAACCTCCCCCCCCCCCCCCCCCCAGAGAGGGTCATTGACCTGCGAGTCACTGACCTGGGTGGACCCTGGAGAGACTTGGAATTGAGACCTTGAGTAGCACGCGTAGCTTGGAACCATGACAGTATTGATTGTGTCAGGACTGGTCCCACGTCATAGATTGTGACATCTGGGATCCCGAGGATTGGTTTTGGGCTGAGACCCACGTGTATTGGATTTGGACTGAGACCCACTTGTGTTGGATTTGGGCTGAGACCCACATGATTTGATTTGGGCGAAGTCCCTACGGATTTGGGTTTGGGCTGAGTTCCCACACTTGGTTGATTTGATTGGTTTTGGGCTGAGTTCCCACATGATTGGTTTTGGGCTGAGTTCCCACATGATTGGTTTTGGGTTGAGTTCCAATATACTTTGGTTTACGGTTTTGGGCTAAGGCCTTAATGGTTTAATTATTGATAAATGGTTTGATAACTGGTTTTCGATTGCATGCACGCTTTTTAGTGAAGGGCATAAATGTATTTTTTAAGAAATGAGTTTTTATTAAATTATTGGTTTCGTCCACTCACAGCTTTTAATGATTTTAATGCCCTTCAGGTTGATCGTGGATGCGAGCTATAGCAGAGACCGAGACATCACACTCCTCCTCCGATCCTGGCACACTCTGGAAGCACCGTTTGGGGCTAAGGTTGGAATTATCCCTTGTGCGACACTTCGTGTCAGACGGGAGTAGACACGTACCACGATAATCTAGGGGATTTGGAACGGGTCCTGTCACTCTTGACTTGATGAGGTTCTGATTGATCTCTTTTTTTTTTGCCTCTTTGTCAGGCTAAGGCCATTAGAGAATGACCATATCAACTGATGTCATGAGGAATGGGTTGGTATCTACTCCCATTGGGGCTTTAGGAATTGGGGCTGAAGTAATGGACCCTTGATTGATTAACCTTTAGATTGTGTCCCTAAATTGAACACAATTGATTGTGGCATAGTTTGGTGACACATGCCATTTGAAGAATTGTTTGCCCTTGATATCCTTAGGCTTGGGCATTTCTTGCTTGCTATAAGGCTTGATCACTTTGGCCCTTACCAACTCATGGAAAATCTCTCCGACTTTAGTGAGGTCAAACGAGTAAGAACCTAACACTAGTATCATATTCATTAAAAGGTTGCCAGTCGGGATAACATGTTTTTGTTCTCGAGCGGGTTTGGTTACGGACTTCAGGGTCACTGGCCCTTTTCCAGAGGTCTGGATTTCTGTTATTTCAATTTTTAGTTCCTACCCTTCTTCTTCCATTAATAATTCTTCCACAATTTCCTTGTGCTTTAATTGATGCACATAAATCTTGTTTTAGCAAAAAGAAGGTACTTTAAAGTTGTGCTTCTATCGTTGTTCTTCTTATAGAAGAAATCCAAATTTAGTAGATGATACTTCTATCTCTTGTAGATAAGAAAAGGTAGTATCATCAAATTTCATTCCAAAGGAAAACCTCAAAGCTCGTTGTGTAATAGCCACCATTTGAGCATTATTTATAGGGAATCTGCATTTCTTTTCTAACCTCTTGAACTTAGCAATAAAGTTTTCGATTTTTTCATGCTCCCCTTGTTTGATAGAAGTTAGATAGCTGATCATGACCTCAGGCTCAAAATTGTAAAATTACTCATGGAATTTGGCCTCCCTAAGTATGTATGGATGCTTCAAGTAACGAAGTATACTAAGAGAAAGCATCCCTAACAAGGAAATTACTGAACAATCGTAGTTTGAGATAAGAATTGTCTTCGACAGCTACATATTAGGCTGATAATCTCTCTATGTGTACCAGGGATGAGGTATTGCCATCTCTAACTACACTGAATAGTGAAAAGGCTAATGATTTGAAATTCATGGGGAATGGACTGTCTTGATCTATATAGGCCAGGTAAGCCTTCTTGTAAATCGGGACATGTTCTCTTTTGGAAGGCGCTAGTCGTACCAGTATCATGAGATTTATCTCTGCCATGTCGTTCATGAGGGCTTGGTGCTATATTGTACAAGGTGGCCTTTTGTTAGGCCCAAAATTTTCCTCTCATCACGTGTCATTTGGATCATGTTTTCTCTAGTTGTCCAGCACGCTTTTTTTCCTCATTGGAACCATTGGCTTGGATTCTTCCCAACTGAGCATAGGTGGTCGGTATTTGGCGGGTATTCCGAGTTCAACACTTGCCATTTCTTAGCAAGCTCTACTTATTTTTGGGATCTCGTTTTTAGACCCTCTTGAGAAGGTAGTCCTTGGAATCGAAGGTTCAAATATTGAGACACCATATTCCATGGTGTTCTTGCCTTGTCAAGTGTAACACCTCAGATCTTCAAGGAAATGGAAGTTTGAAGAGATTGAGGTAAAATAACAATGTTGCCCCTACTAAGGAAAAAAGTTGACTTTTTGACTTGAGAAACTTTTGAGTATTTCAGGAATATTTTCTCGTAGCTTTCAGTGTTCTGAGTCTGTAGACAAGTAGAACGTTGAAATTGGAGATCATGTGAGTAAGGAATAGGCCAAAAATGGCCTAGGGGTATTTTGGTAAATTTGCTTGGAAGGACAAATTAGTAATTTCACATGTGGGATTCTAAGGTCATCTAGAATCTTCTCTGCTTCTTTTCTGTAGCCACCCACCGACTTCCCCTCCAAGTATAAATATGTAGGCATGGCTGGCTAAGGGATTTGGCTACAAATGGTCGAAAGTGAGCAAAGAGAGAAAAAGAAGGAAGAGTGAGCTGCTATGAGAAAAACACAGGGAGAAAGAGGGGGATAAGAGAATGAAGGAAAAAGAGAGAGACTGGTGAGCTTTAGTGAAGGTGAGGAGGTGTGGCAGAGAGGGTTTTTGAAGAAACACGTGAGGTACTCATATCGGGTTTCCAGTTCAGGGATTAGTAATGAGTCAACGTGTGCCCTAGCATGATTCCGAAGGTCATACGACCCTCTTGAGTTGAAGAGGAGTTTCTCTGGACGTGGAGAAACCGTGGAGAAGTTCTTGGAAGCCATAGCCACGAGGTGACAATTATCGAACGATGAAATCTCGTGAGTATTTTTTCCTTTTGGTTATATAGATCGTTTTATTAGTGAATTTAGGCAAACTTTGATGTTTGGAACATCGAAAATGGACGTAAAATGACCAAGATATGGCTAGGTCCTGTTCGCGGATCAAACAACCCGAATACTAGACATCCGGGTCTAGGCTGAGGTAGGGGATGACTGTGCAGGCATGTGGCCACCATGCCCCACCACGCGCAGAGGCCTTGTGGCGGTGCGTGGCGACGCGTCCCGTCAACATGAAAGTTCTTCCTTATAATTCACTGAGTTTATTGATATAATTTTTGGGATAATTGGACTCTGTTTGGACATAGCTTTGAGAATTTAATGTGTTATATATATAAATATATTTAATTGATATTTAACTATGGTTAATTTAAGGATTATGTGCTAACCTTAGGGGGAGTTTTAGAACTAAGTATGGAGTATTGTGCATAATAATAGCTTAGAGGAAATTTGTATTCTTTTTAAAGAATATTTAATTTAATTATTGTTACCTAAACTTAATTGTTATATATGTGGTAATGGTATGTATTTAATGGACAAGTTGAAATTGTGGTAAAATTAGTATCATCTACTTAGAGTCTTGTTTATGGTTAAGAATTGTGAATTGAACATAGAAAAGGGAATGAGCAATTTACTGTCGAATCCAGTTGTTTCTTATACTTAATTCAAGAAGCTATAAAATCCATATTAAGTTATGGATTTTTTCTTTGGGTAATCGTAGAGTAAAGTTAGTTGGTGGTTATTTTACAAGTGGTGGAACTTGTGGATGTTAGGATGCTATTACATTTTCATATGACGACTAATTAATACGTTAAGGTAGGAACATGTAATATTAAGCTAAAAAAAATAAAGGAATGGAATGTTCGTATCCGTTTTCATGGATATTCAGGTGACATGGGCAGGAAGAGATAAATATCTAGATGTCCGCGTATTATGTATAAAGATTTACATGCCCATTGACTGAATCCATGCTATTTTTTCTGCTTTGTGCATAATAAAGTTGACTTTTTGACTTGAGAAACGTTTGAGTATTTCAAGAATACTGTCTCGTAGCTCTCAGTGTTCTGAGTTCATAGAAAAGTAGATCGTTGAAATTGGAGATCATGTGAGTAAGGAATATGCCAAAAATGGTCAATGGGTATTTTGGTAAATTTGCTTGGAAGGTCAAATTAGTAATTTCACATGTGGGATTCTAGGGTCATCTAGAATCTTCTCCGCTTCTTTTCTGTAGCCACCCATCGACTTCCCCTCCAAGTATAAATATGTAGGCATGGCTTGGTTAAGGGATTTGGCTAGAAATGGTCGAAAGTGAGCAAAGAGAGAAAAAGAAGGAAGAGTGAGCTTGTATGAGAAAAACACAGGGAAAAGGAGGGGGAATAAGAGAAGGAAGGAAAAAAAAAAAGAGACTGGTGAGCTTTAGTGAAGGTGAGGAGGTGTGGCAGAAAGGGTTTTTGAAGAAACCTGTGAGGTACTCATATCGGGTTGCCAGTTCAAGGCTTAGTAGTGAGTCAACGTGTGCCCTAGCATGATTCCGAAGGTCATACGATCTTCTTGAGTTGAAGAGGAGTTGCTCTGGACATGGAGAAACCGTGGAGAAGTTCTTGGAAGCCATAGCCACGAGGTGACAATTATCGAACGATGAAATCTCGTGAGTATTTTTCCCTTTTGGTTATATAGATCGTTTTATTAGTGAATTTAGGTAGACTTCGATGTTTGGAACATCGAAAATGGACGTAAAATGACCAAGATATGGCTAGGTCCTGTTCGCGGATCAAACAACCCGAATACTAGACATTCGGGTCTAGGCTGAGGTAGGGGATGACTGTGCAGGCACGTGGCCACCATGCCCCACCACGCGCAGAGGCCTTGTGGTGGTGCGTGGCGACGTGTCCCGTCAACATGAAAGTTCTTCCTTATAATTCACTGAGTTTATTGATATAATTTTTGGGATAATTGGACTCTATTTAGACATAGCTTTGAGAATTTAATGTGTTATATATATAAATATATTTAATTGATATTTAACTATGGTTAATTTAAGGATTATGTGCTAACCTTAGGGGGAGTTTTGGAACTAAGTATGGAGTATTGTGCATAATAATAGCTTAGAGGAAATTTGTATTCTTTTTAAAGAATATTTAATTTAATTATTGTTACCTAAACTTAATTGTTCTATATGTGGTAATGGTATGTTTTTAATGGACAAGTTGAAATTGTGGTAAAATTAGTATCATCTACTTAGAGTCTTGTTTATGGTTAAGAATTGTGAATTGAACATAGAAAAGGGAATGAGCAATTTATTGTCTAATCCAGTTGTTTCTTATACTTAGTTCAAGAAGCTATAAAATCCATATTATTAAGTTATGGATTTTTTCTTTGGGTAATCGTAGAGTAAAGTTAGTTGGTGGTTATTTTACAAGTGGTGGAACTTGTGGATGTTAGGATGCTATTACATTTTTATATGACGACTAATTAATACGTTAAGGTAGGAACATGTAATATTAAGCTAAAAAAAAATAAAGGAATGGAATGTTCGTATCCGTTTTCATGGATATTCAGGTGACATGGGCAGGAAGAGATAAATATCTAGATGTCCGCGTATTATGTATAAAGATTTACATGCCCATTGACTGAATCCATGCTATTTTTTCTGCTTTGTGCATAATAAAGTTGACTTTTTGACTTGAGAAACGTTTGAGTATTTCAGGAATACTGTCTCGTAGCTCTCAGTGTTCTGAGTTCATAGACAAGTAGTTCGTTGAAATTGGAGATCATGTGAGTAAGGAATATGCCAAAAATGGTCAATGGGTATTTTGGTAAATTTGCTTGGAAGGGCAAATTAGTAATTTCACATGTGGGATTCTAGGGTCATCTAGAATCGTCTCCGCTTCTTTTCTGCAGCCACCCATCGACTTCCCCTCCAAGTATAAATATGTAGGCATGGCTTGGTTAAGGGATTTGGCTAGAAATGGTCGAAAGTGAGCAAAGAGAGAAAAAGAAGGAAGAGTGAGCTTGTATGAGAAAAACACAGGGAGAAGGAGGGGGAATAAGAGAAGGAAGGAAAAAAAGAGAGACTGGTGAGCTTTAGTGAAGGTGAGGAGGTGTGGCAGAAAGGGTTTTTGAAGAAACCTGTGAGGTACTCATATCGGGTTGCCAGTTCAAGGCTTAGTAGTGAGTCAATGTGTTCCCTAGCATGATTCCGAAGGTCATACGACCTTCTTGAGTTGAAGAGGAGTTGCTCTGGACATGGAGAAACCGTGGAGAAGTTCTTGGAAGCCATAGCCACGAGGTGACAATTATCGAACGATGAAATCTCGTGAGTATTTTTCCCTTTTGGTTATATAGATCGTTTTATTAGTGAATTTAGGTAGACTTTGATGTTTGGAACATCGAAAATGGACGTAAAATGACCAAGATATGGCTAGGTCCTGTTCGCGGATCAAACAACCCGAATACTAGACATCCGGGTCTAGGCTGAGGTAGGGGATGACTGTGCAGGCACGTGGCCACCATGCCCCACCACGCGCAGAGGCCTTGTGGTGGTGCGTGGCGACGTGTCCCGTCAACATGAAAGTTCTTCCTTATAATTCACTGAGTTTATTGATATAATTTTTGGGATAATTGGACTCTATTTAGACATAGCTTTGAGAATTTAATGTGTTATATATATAAATATATTTAATTGATATTTAACTATGGTTAATTTAAGGATTATGTGCTAACCTTAGGGGGAGTTTTGGAACTAAGTATGGAGTATTGTGCATAATAATAGCTTAGAGGAAATTTGTATTCTTTTTAAAGAATATTTAATTTAATTATTGTTACCTAAACTTAATTGTTCTATATGTGGTAATGGTATGTATTTAATGGACAAGTTGAAATTGTGGTAAAATTAGTATCATCTACTTAGAGTCTTGTTTATGGTTAAGAATTGTGAATTGAACATAGAAAAGGGAATGAGCAATTTATTGTCTAATCCAGTTGTTTCTTATACTTAGTTCAAGAAGCTATAAAATCCATATTATTAAGTTATGGATTTTTTCTTTGGGTAATCGTAGAGTAAAGTTGGTGGTTATTTTACAAGTGGTGGAACTTGTGGATGTTAGGATGCTATTACATTTTTATATGACGACTAATTAATACGTTAAGGTAGGAACATGTAATATTAAGCTAAAAAAAAATAAAGGAATGGAATGTTCGTATCCGTTTTCATGGATATTCAGGTGACATGGGGAGGAAGAGATAAATATCTAGATGTCCGCGTATTATGTATAAAGATTTACATGCCCATTGACTGAATCCATGCTATTTTTTCTGCTTGTTCATGGTTGAAGAATTTCCTTTATGAAAATTTCTAACTTTAAAGTCTATATAATTTATTCTACTTGCTCCTGCGATTGCGATCAGAGATCGTTGACTCTACGATACTTCAATCTCTCACCTTGTTCATTGCAATTATGTGCAGGTTTTGCAACTTCTCTATAGCATGGCCAGCGAGCTGCTGTTTCTAGGAACGAGCGAGCTCATCAATACAAAAGTTTTGATTTTCTTTTCTGGTTTCTTATTGCTTTTGAACTGTAATGTAACTTAAAATGGTAGCTGATCCAACTAGCTCTGCACTAATCTCCTCCTAAACTCCCAACTTCGCTGTAGATAAAGAAGAAATCCATTTTCTTGACTCTATTGGGGGCTTTTTACCCAAAAACAATAGAAGCTATGTTGACTTAATTATGGAAGACCCAAGTTTGTGTTATAAATTGGTGTCTCATTCTCTGTTTAATTAAAACTCAAGTAGTCGGATATCTTAAATTAAAGGTGGGCTTCACAAGTCTCGGTTGCAAAACTTCTATGCTGACGAGAATATTACCAGGTTGTAAGAAATAGGCTTGGATACGGCAGTTGTAAGTAATTTTGATCATTCAAAAATTAAACGGCATGCCAAGACCAAAATCATTGATCAATTTAGGAGCCATTTAAAAATTTCATTTATGCCGTCGTTGGCCAGTGTTACCGGTCCAATTCGACCTTGATGGCATAATAAATAGTGCAATACCAGTGAGAAAATTTTGAGTCCGATTGTCAGATTACGCGATTCAAAGTTCCAACAACTACTCACACAATGGAAGTCATCAGTCTGGACAGTCGGACCACACAATTCACAGGTGTGTACCCATACAATAACTACGAACCCCAATATTCTGATTCAACCTTGCCCTACCTGCATTTCCCCTCCCAACTCAAACTTGATGGGATTGTACATTGTGTGCTTAATGGCAAGAAAGTCTTGAGTCTGAATGTCGACCACGCAATTCAAACAACTACACTCGCATGATGGCATGCAACTGTCACACCTAATACCTTCTCCTTAATGCCATCCTCATCATCTTGAAACATGATGAAAATTGAAAAACACGTCCGAATCTTGAAAAGAAGAAAAGATGAATCATCAAGCAAAGACACACAAGATAAACACTTAAGTCAGATTTAAAAGTTATTGGTCTGATGATGACTGAGATTTGTATTCCTAAAGACCGAAAAAAAAGAAGAAAAAGTAATATAATCATTAATGGGACACAGACAGACATACAAGAAGTGAAGATATAATGGAATATTTTCTAGCTTTTAATTAAACATTGTATTAAGAGCTGCTTCCTGGATAAGAACATAGCATGTACGTTTTGGATTGCTTTTGTAAAGAGAAGCTAATTCCTCTGTGATTTCTTATCTGATTTGTTGACCATATTCATTATGTATTGGTCCACCTTTTTTTAATTCTTAGAACATAATTTATATTTTAAACATAAATGATCCGATCCGAATACACACCAATTTGAATTCGAACAATCAATTTATGTAGTGAAAATAAACACCCCGGCCAATTTAGGGTTTTCTTTGACGTTGAGCGGGTGATCGAACCCGCTTAGCCTAAAAAACGAAGCTAGCTAGCTGTATATACAACTACATGCAGGAGCTCGCTCACGTTTGGACCTAATCGAATCTAGCTAAGCCTAATCGTTTGTTACAACTTACATCGGCACGTTACACATCACAAAGTCATCACAAAACAGAGTCATGGGGAGTTTGGTAGCATGCAGTTAGCTGCATTTACTTCTGTGTGTGTCAGGGCTGGGTCTGGGTCGAGGAATGGAAATCTGCTGATATTGACCCGACCTAGTTAAACCCAACCCAAACCAAACAAACCCAGCAACTCAGAAATGAAAAATCAGAAAAGCTGTTTTACCCAGCCACAACAACATCTGTTCACTCTGTTCGTGCCCTGCCCGCGCCTGAACCGGCTATTATATCGATCTAACCCAAAGACATGTTGACCTTTCTATTCATAGCTACCAAATTTATGGCTCCATCCCTCCAAGTGGTGGGAAAATTCTGTGGTACACAAATTAATAAGAATATTTTCAATTTTATTTGTATAAAATAAAATATCATAATTTAGTTGTTGTTGAAAATTAATACCGATGAAAAATATGAGTCCGGTGATCCACCTATATTTTGCTAAACCTAACCTTACCTAGCTAGGTCGTAGAGGAAACCCAAGCTCCTTTTCATTTCAAGGTGTCACATTATGTTTTTTTTTTTAATACGCAATTAGGGTAAGTTTACTTAACATTATTTTTTGAGCTAATATAAATCACAAACGGTCATAATTTTACATATGACAACCCTGTTCTCTTAGCATTTCTTGTGAATCTAATTTTACAAAGTGCACCAAGGAGGCTAGCTAACTAGAGAGAGCCTTGTTTTCAGTGCATCAAGCTGATCAAATGTAGATAAACAAAATTGTTTGAAGCTTAATCAATAATTATAACCCAAGTTTTACAAAAGAAAGATAGATTATAATAAAGCTTAACAAAAATTAAGGTTTAGATCGATTTTGGTATATGCATGATTCATGGAAACGTACGCTTATCTATGCGCCTAAAATTAGAAACCCTAGAGCCCTAACCATGTGAGATTGTGAGCTATCATCCATGCACACCTCAAGCCTCAAAGTCATATCGATCCACGTACACCACAGATCCAACCAACCCAAATTTGAATAGGTTACAACAAATTACTGTGCATTGATCTGTCGATAAAAAAGTACTGTACTACAAGTTACCAAAACAAATGTCTCCCTTTAGTAAAATAAAATTAAACGCGTGTGGGTGAGGAATGTAGTGCATCGTATTAAACAAAGAGGTCCATAATAATTAGTTTTGGTCGAATCAACAGAGAAATAGGTCCTTCAGAAGGTACAATGTATACAAAGTGGTCAATCATACTAGCTTCACTTACAAGTAATCAATTATTTAGAATATACATTATTACAACGCTTTTTCACTTCATTGATACAGTAATTAAATGTGCAAATTGAGTCATGTAACAAGACAGTGGTATTTATCTTCTTTTTTTCTTTTTCTCTTAATATTGAATTATTTGAGTTTAATTTTTACAAAAAAGAGGAGATTTATTTTTAAAATATTATTATATAAAAAGAACGTGCAAATTCGAGTATCAACAAAAAAATTATCTCTAATTCCAATTTGTCTATGAGACTAAATCCTGCCTTAAATTATTAGCTAATTCATGAAAAAAATTATTGTTTACATTCGAAATAAACCATTACGAGTCTGAAGAGGGTTTTAAGAAATTAAAGACTCAATCTGACTTTTGGTCCAAACTCAGAAGGGGCCAGGGGATGTGCGACTAAGTCATCGCGATGGAGAGGCACGCGGGAATGCACTTATTGATCATCTGCACTCTCATGCCGCCTATAATAAAAGAAGAAGTCATCTTCTCAGAGGACAACCAAACAAACAAACAATTGTACTCAATCAATTACAAAAACTGCAAACCCTCAAAAATTTCTTTGTTACCCAAAAGCTCGCATTCTTGGAAAAAATCGTCTCTTCGATCCAGTATTAAGATTCAGTTATCCTCCCAACCCTTTTCAGTTCTTACTAAGAACACCAAGTTTTCCTCCCGATCCGACTTGCATCCCAAGTTCGTTTATGGAGATTTCCCGACCACCACACTTCATTCTTACTTGCTTCCGCAACACGTTTTGAATGCCACTTTCCTCATTTCGACTGCATCCAACTAGTCTTTGAGACCCTCACAACCTCACTCTCTGACATCATCGTGTCTTTTTATTGCTCTGCCAACACTTTTGGCATAATTTTCAACAGATGTTCATTCAGTTAACGGTCTCTCGACTACGAATGCCAGCTTATGGCTTAGTCTAGAGATAGTTTACTTTACACACTTGTAATTCAATTCACAACGCCAATACTTAATTTATGTTCTAAGTGTTTGTCTCTCCCATCTCCCTCTATACAATCGGTTTCTTCAAGTCTGTTTCGATAATTGGAATATACCAACCAATGAGGATCTATGACTACATAAGTAATAGAACCATTTTTCATGTTTTGGTTCAGTATTCGAGTATTCTAACTTGAAAAGGTTGATTTTGTCTAACTTACCCCTCTAACTGTGAATTGCACGTCGCTAACATGAACACACCGACATTGAATTTGGACTAGGCACAACTGAAAATATTTAAAGTCCTCACGAGAGGTATAGAAAGGAACAACGCAAGCAAGATACCCGCTTGTTCCACTTTCACTTGATTCGAACGATGGTTCGTGAGCTGCAATTCAGAACCAATTTCTAACTTTGTCTAGTAGCAGTTTCTATTAGTGTCACGCCTAAACTTGAAGACAGCTAGAAGGCCAAGTCAACTGGGCCAGACCACCTAGAGCATGATCACGACGACATGCCCCAAGACTTTCAGCCTTCGCCCCATGAGCCCTAATCACTTATACTGCATCCCTCTGCACCCAGCTATAGCGAAGAGATCCCCTTCACCCAAATACTTGCATATCAGCTCCTTTGGAAGCGAGTCACCGAACAACGATCCCGAATTCCGCTACAACAATATTTTGAGTACGTACGCTTATAATTCCGCTTTTTAAACTACTTCAGCTTGTTTCGAGATGAAATATCTTTATACATAACAATTACATCATGATACAGTAATAGGTGTCAACCCATACAATGATTTGGTATGCATGAAATGAATAGTCATGTTGAACTTCTACTAAGGAATAAGGAGTTCCAAATTGAATTGTGGATAAAATGTTTTCTTCATGCTTAAATATCGATATTTAATTTATAATATATATTAATACTATATCGGTGTAGTATAAGTATAAATATTTTGATATCATTAATAAAATAATTATTAATATATTGTGGAAGGTTTTAAATTTGAAGGTCGATAAAAGTATGAGTCCGCCATTCTTTCGCTTTCCATGATAATTGTAGCGCATCAACGTCAACACTATCCTTCAAGTGGATGATCAAATGATGAATGGTTCCATATATAGAATAGAAGGGCCTTCATCCTATATACATATATATATATATATTATTACACAAATATAAAAACAAGATATGATATGAAAGTGTATCCAAAGTTGAAATTAATTAAAAAATAGGTCCATACACACAATCACGGAATGACAGCATGACCGCAAGTTGTGTTTGTAACTTTGTATTGTATGCAACCTTCCCGAGTTGGTACCATCATTTTTGCTCATTTCAAACTCTTAACGCCTCTTTCTTAGTTACTTGGTTTTCAAGTTTCATGTCTCCACGGTATTCTTTTTCACATCATATATTGGAGGTCTCAAGTTTGATTCTCATATGGGTAATGTTGATATCTAATAAATATATGCTATAAATAATTTATACATAATTTATATGTAGCTTTTTGTTATATTTCTCACAATATTCATGTGGGGTTATACTCATCGTAATACACAATTTCACATACATACTGAAGAAATTTGATATGAAATCACAAATAACTTTTTACGGTAAGAAATGAACTTAGGCTACATTTGGTACGCCATATAAGAAATTTGATATGATAATATAGTATGAAATCGATGTTTGGAACTGACAGGATCATTCTCGAAATCATTTTGATAATCGTGTGTGCCCAATCCTACTCTTGCCTAATGACTAAGCCCAAACTACGCATTAATTTAAACACGTAATTTGAGTATTGTGCAATTTAAACCCTTTTTGTGTAGATGTAGTATTGGTAAATAGGGATCGTTCTTAACCGGGAAAATTAGGGAACATTAATAATGTGTTAGTGGGAGATAAATAAAAGAATAATGAATTAAAGAATTAGAGAATAAAGAATTAAAGGAATAAAAGAATAAAAGAATTAAAAGAATAAAAGAATAAAAGAATAAAAGAATAAAGAAGGGGGGTTTTGAAAAGATTTATAACTAAATTAAAGAAAACACTAATTAAGAATTAAAATGCAAATGCTCATGCTAATTGGAATTTACAAACCATAGAGTAGTTTCATAGACAAAACCCACACTTTTACGTAAGTAATTTCGAATTAACAATCACATTATTTAAACTACTCCTAAAAATAGACTTCTTTCTAACATTTTTCTCATAATAAACCAATCACGAAATCCTACCTTCATCATCTCAAATACTTACATATATCTTTCAATATTATAAATGCATCAACCATTAATGTGCGTCAAACATCAATATGCTTCAAACATTTACAACATGATTTACCTTAAGTTTATAATTAAATGCGCCGACAGCGATCAACATTTAATCTCTTCAATTCTACTCTAAGTGCACCGACAGCGGATAAAACACTTAACATCAAATTGAAGTTTAAGCACTAAAACATATGAAGTAAAAGAAATTCAAAAAGTAAAACACATGGAGATTGCATTTTTACTTACAAATGTTAGAAAGAAAATACCAAGAACAATAGTAAAGAAGAAATGAAAATAACATAAAAATAACATAAATTACGAATAAGAATTAAAAGAAAACTAATTAATAAGAAAATCTACAAGAAGTAAAAATGGTCCCCAAAATTGTCTCTCAAAAGAGAGAAACAAAATAACTAAACTAAGAATTAAGAACTAAGAACTAAGAAAAATGAAAGAAATGGAAGAATGAAACTAATGGGGGACTCCCCAAATACATGAAATGACCTCCCTATTTATAGAGGGAGTGCCACAATTGTTTAATTAAAAGTACAAAATTAAAATATAAAAATAGCAATAAAATAGTACATGAAGAAGTGATGGAAATGATGAGATTGGGTGGGAAAAGATGCTGATTTTGGGGCAAATATGCTGATTTTAGGAAAAAGTGGCTGATTTTGGGGAAAAGTTGCTGATTTTGGGGCAAATATGCTGATTTTGGGAACTATTGGGGGGCTGCTGGATTTTTGGCTTGGGATGCTGGATTTCAGCAGCTTCCCACCGAATTTCCTTGCGATTTTCGGTGGTTTCTCATATTTCGTCCATAATTTCTTCGTTATAATTCCGATCGGGACGATTCTTTCACCAAAATGCTCCAAATTCCAAACTTTATTTATTTCTACAAAAATATCACAAAATAAATTAATTTGTCTAATTATTTATTATTTTAATATTAAAAGTCAAGTATAAAGGGTATAAAATAATATAAAATAACGCTTATTTGAGGACCTATCAAATACCCCCACACTTAAACTTTGCTAGTCCCTAGCAAATACTAAAATTAAACTATAAAATCAAAACAAGTAACCTTTAACCATTTGTGTCAATATTTCATTATTACAATCATGGCATAAAAGATTTTCACTTAAATCATTTAAGCATATGGAATTCAAGAGTTAATATATGGTAACAAAATGTTTTAACAAGTAAGATAATGAGTAAATATGGTGAAATGGATCTCAACATGAATAAAACAAGTATGAATCAACTCACAAGGATATGCACTCATAAATTCACTCAATTTTGTAAGGGTTTGTGTTTGCACTCAAAGTATGTGAGAATTACTCACATAATCGAAATGAAGTACTTTTGCAAAATCTCAAACAAACACCTCAAGATAAAAACAACACATACTTGCGCAAATGAACCAAAACCATAAGCTTACTCAAGTGATTAACTCAACTAATCAAAATTTACCATCTTAAGGATCATAAGGTCTTTACGAAGATTGTAATGGGGCTAAGATTCGAGGCAAGGAAAATATAGGACAAGTGGTGCTCAATTCGTTCCAAGACTCAATAGACTCCCAAAACGTATCATAGCTTCCCAACCTTAGTGCAATGATGTCAGTAATCCATCTCTTCGAACATAGGCCTAATTCCATCATGTTGGGCCTCACAATCATTCTTTGTGTCGGATTTACAAATGTAAGGGATTTAACTCAAACATTACATAACCAAACCTTATTACCTTGATCGATACTCAACTTTTTTTTTTTTTGATTTTTTTTTTATATCAAGGTAATAACATGTGTCAATAATACAACAAAACTTGAGTCGGTAAATCCAAATAATTCACATAAAAGTCTTTTCAACATCATTATTTTCTCCTTACACAATCTTTATATCTTCAACCGAGTTCTTGGAACAAGGGTAAAGGATGTCTATACTAAGCTCAAGTGTTTAGATAATTATGGTGATGAAAGAAAGGCTTAATGTGGGCTCAAAAGGGTTAAAACTAAGGGGGTCGCAACTTGTGCGCACAAAATAGGGAACATGGATATTTGAATTTGTGGTGTTAACCCTAATGCCTTAATCATATACAAAATCAGAGAGTTTATTGACTTAAAAGCTTTGAAAATCCCATTGAATAAGTTCTAGTACTCTAGAGTTCATAAAAAACTATGACAAGCAGTTATGAGGCATATGTATATCAATTTAAACAAAGAACTTATGAATCACTCATCAAAGATGTATATAAAGTTCTAAAGCTCACATAAGGTTCATATGATTCATACTTATCTTATCATGCTCGTTTATATGCCAATTTACATGCATTATCTTCAAGTTATAACACTTAATCACAAAATATTAACAAAAAAATTCAAGTTGTAGTGATCATCTTTATAGCCATAACATATTCATTTCCGTTCATTTATATCATTGACAAGTTAAATGGCAACTTAAGACTCATAAAAACACTAAGTTGAAAGATTCAAGAAAACAAATTTTTTTCATTTTTTTCACCTCATTTTTTTATTATTTTTTTTAATTTTTTTTTGTTTTTTTTTCCGTAAAAAATACTTAATAAAACAATTTCAATTGCACAAATAAAAAAAATACTCATAAAAATACTAAGTTAAAACAAAAAGATTCAAGAAAACAATAATTTTTTTTCTTCTTTTTTCTTTTTTTTTCTTTTTTTTTTAATTTTATTTTAAAATATTTTTTTTAAAAAAAAACTCAAAATTGTAAACCATTCCCCCACACTTAAATTCTACATTGTCCTCAATGTAGGAAAATACGAAGTAATTAAACATAGAATCAAAGTAAGGAAGATGATTTACGAAAATAATAGGAAAACATTAAATAAACAAAATAAAAGAGAGTGAAGGGTAGAAGGATAGCAAATCTGTATTGATGACTCCTTCACATCCCGGGAACACATTGGGTTGCCTCCCAACAAGCGCTTGAAGTTTAACGTCCATCCAGCCTAGACAGAGATGCAAGTTAGTTAGTCAGAGATGTACGTTAGTCAAGAATGCAAATTAGATATGCAAATTGAAGTTAAGGATGCAATTTGAGTTAAAGATGTAAGTTAGAGGAAGAGTGCAATGCAAGTTAAACTACATATGCAAGTTAAGTGAAAATGCAAGTTAAATGAAAGATGAAATGCAAGTTAGAATGAAAGATGAAATGCAAGTTAGAATGAAAGATGCAAGTTAGTTACACTAAAGATGCAATTTAATTTTGTCATGACAAATAATGTAAATTAAGATATAAACAATATTTAAATGTCGGGGGAAGTCAAAGATATATATGGTTCACATAGCTTCAAAGTTTAGATGGAGACTTATACGTCCGTGCGGCCCAAGTAAATATCTTGGATTAATTCAACTGTTTGGGCAAGTTCAAAAGTGACCAGGTTAGAAAGAATACACATAAGAGGCAGGGCTAATTTCTTAGACCCAAAACCCGTTATAAGTACCGTCTCTTGTCCTAGACATCACCCTCGAAAATTTCTTACTCCAGAGGAATTAAGATGACTCAAGTGTTAACAATTACCGTGGGTGAGAGTTAATAGAAGAGTCTTCGCCGATTAAAGATTAAAATTTAAACTTCGAAGCACAAGTGATCTACATATAGCCGAGACTAATGCATGAATGCAATAACTATTTACAAGTATGTTTTTATGCACAATTTACAAATATAACATGACAATTACATATGAACAATTTATATAAGTATGAACAATTTATTTATAAGTATGGTTTCATTAACAAGTAATGATATTTACAAAACAAATTCTCATTAACAAACTAATATATGTATAAGATTTATTTAACCATTGAGATTTACACTAACACAAAGTGAAGATAAGAAATTTAAATTTATTATTTTTTAAAATTTATGTTTTTTTCGGAATTTAAAAAAAAATAAATGAAGATTTTTTTTTTACGAATTTTATGCTTTTTTTTTATTTACAAAACAATATAAAAATAAAAATAAGGAAAAGTGAATAATTACTATAAGCATTTATGAACATTTAAAAAGAATGAACATTATGTACAAGTATGAACAAGAATAATATAACAAGTAAGAGAATTATAAACAAACATAAATGAAAGTCTATTATGAACAAGTATGTATGTATATTACAAAATATAAAAGTTATGAACAATTTATGAACAAGTATAAAAGGTAACAAGTAACATATATACAACATTTATTTACAAGTATGAATTAACACTAACATAAAGCTAAGATAATATTTTTTTTTAATTTTTTATTTACTTTGATTTTTTTTTAAATTTAAATTTAAATTTTATCAAGACATAACCAAATAAATAATTACATAAGAATAAAATAAGTGTAATCAAAAAGTTAATGAAATAAAAAGTTAATGAAATAAAGTTAATGGAATAAAAAGTTAGTGGAATAAAAAGTTAATGGAATAAAATTAATGGAATAAAAAGTTAATGAAATAAAAAGTTAATGGAATAAAAAGTTAATGGAATAAAAAGGTAGTGGAATAAAAAGTTAATGGAATAAAGTTAATGGAATAAAAGTTAATGGAATAAAAAGTTAGTGGAATAAAAAGTTAATGAATAAATTTAAAGTTAAAGGAATAAAGAAAAAGTTTATGGAATAAAATTAAAGTTAATGGATTAAAGAAAAAGTTAGTGTAAAGAAAACAAAAAATAAAAGTAAGGAAAAGTGAATATGTACAATATATATTTATGACAAGTATCAATTTTAATATGAACAAGTAAAAGTAAAAGTAAACAAATGAAATTAAATTATGAACAAGTATCAATTTTAATATGAACAAATACAAAAAAAAAAATTATGAACATTTATGAACAAGTATAAATTAGAAATTAAGAATAAGTAAAGTATGAGCATTATAAACAAAAATAATAAGAACAATAATAAGATGGATAAATATAATATTAACAAAAGTAAAATTTATAAACAAGTATAATATGCACAATTTATATACATACACTAGCAAATTAAAAATGATTTTCAATTTCCCCGGCAACGGCGCCAAAAATTGACTAAGCCCAAATTACGCATTAATTTAAACACGTAATTTGAGTATTGTGCAATTTAAACCCTTTTTGTGTAGATGTAGTATTGGTAAATAGGGATCGTTCTTTACCGGGGAAATTAGGGAACATTAATAATGTGTTAGTGGGAGATGAATAAAAGAATAATGAATTAAAGAATTAGAGAATAAAGAATTAAAGGAATAAAAGAATAAAAGAATTAAAAGAATAAAAAAATAAAAGAATAAAGAAGAGGGGTTTTGAAAAGATTTATAACTAAATTAAAGAAAACACTAATTAAGAATTAAAATGCAAATGCTCATGCTAATTGAAATTTACAAACCATAGAGTAGTTTCATAGACAAAACCCACACTTTTACGTAAGTAATTTCGAATTAACAATCACATTATTTAAACTACTCCTAAAAATAGACTTCTTTCTAACATTTTTCTCATAATAAACCAATCACGAAATCCTACCTTCATCATCTCAAATACTTACATATATCTTTCAATATTATAAATGCATCAACCATTAATGTGCGTCAAACATCAAAATGCTTCAAACATTTACAACATGATTTACCTTAAGTTTATAATTAAATGCGCCGACAGCGATCAACATTTAATCTCTTCAATTCTACTCTAAGTGCACCGACAGCGGATAAAACACTTAACATCAAATTGAAGTTTAAGCACTAAAACATATGAAGTAAAAGAAATTCAAAAAGTAAAACACATGGAGATTGCATTCTTACTTACAAATGTTAGAAAGAAAATACCAAGAACAATAGTAAAGAAGAAATGAAAATAACATAAAAATAACATAAATTACGAATAAGAATTAAAAGAAAACTAATTAATAAGAAAATCTACAAGAAGTAAAAATGGTCCCCAAAATTGTCTCTCAAAAGAGAGAAACAAAATAACTAAACTAAGAACTAAGAACTAAGAAAAATGAAAGAAATGGAAGAATGAAACTAATGGGGGACTCCTCAAATACATGAAATGACCTCCCTATTTATAGAGGGAGTGCCACAATTGTTTAATTAAAAGTACAAAATTAAAATATAAAAATAGCAATAAAATAGTACATGAAGAAGTGATGGAAATGATGAGATTGGGTGGGAAAAGATGCTGATTTTGGGGCAAATATGCTGATTTTAGGGAAAAGTGGCTGATTTTGGGGAAAAGTTGCTGATTTTGGGGCAAATATGCTGATTTTGGGAACTATTGGGGGGCTGCTGGATTTTTGGCTTGGGATGCTGGATTTCAGCAGCTTCCCACCGAATTTCCTTGCGATTTTCAGTGGTTTCTCATATTTCGTCCATAATTTCTTCGTTATAATTCCGATCGGGACGATTCTTTCACCAAAATGCTCCAAATTCCAAGCTTTATTTATTTCTACAAAAATATCACAAAATAAATTAATTTGTCTAATTATTTATTATTTTAATATTAAAAGTCAAGTATAAAGGGTATAAAATAATATAAAATAACGCTTATTTGAGGACCTATCACCTAACAACTACGTCCAAGTTCCAGAATTACTCTCGGGTCTTAACAGCCGGATAACCTTTCAGACAAGGGATGTACACCGACTATATCCGAAATTCTATCTCAATATACAAACCCAACATATTTTGTACTCTTGGGGTCGCCGCCCTCTCCAAACCATAAACCTCCAACAAGTTGCATCACCCGATATTTTCAAGTCAATCTGAGCCCTAAACTCGTCTTTATCGGCTCCTTCCGAACCTTAAATGATATCTCGACTCTTCCCAAGACTTATTTTGATATAAATATCTCTTCAAAAATCCTTACTCTAACTCCCAAAATCATGGGAGGTCTATATGTATTCCAATGCTCAACACTGTCACTTCATATGCATAAAACTATCCTAAAAATATATCTAATATCCTCGAAAATTGTACCGATGGATCCATAATTCAAAAAGGAGAAACTTTTGTGTTGATTGGAATCCTAGGAGACATCGTACGCACCACTAAGCATCGGTGGATGGCCGACGAGTCTCCCTCACACGCACTATAGTTGCAATCGCAATTACATTCACCTTTTTCCTCAAGACAGGTAGACCTAGTTTCCTACAACCAGGTCTCAACGCAGTAACCTCATTCTCCCTCAATTTTGGTCCATTTTCAATGATCTATTAATCAAAGTTCTAGTAATCCAACCCATAAACACATCTCCAACATTAAAAACATAGATGATCACCTCGATTCCTCGAAGGAAGGTTCAAAGCTCACGACCAAGGTGTAAACACCCATAAGACAACCTTCTTACGTCTATAACACTTAATTCCTCGGTCGATTTTGGTCGTCCAGGTCTAGGGAATCTGGTATTAAGCTTAGTTTGATTTTCCAGGGTTTAAAACCGAAAATCCATCACAAGGACCATGGCTTCTCTGTTCATGCCATTCATCTTTAATCTCCCCTAAGACATACACGAATGTCCCTAGCCTTCATACTCCTCTAATAGTGATGTACGAACCCAGAGAAACATATCTCAATAAGGAGATTGTATCCCTTTTTTCTGCCTTGGTTCCTATTTCAAACTCGGCCAAGGCGGTGCATCACACTTCAGCGTCTCCTTTGTTGACACTTGGCACCCCTCAAGTGAGCTAGATGCAAGTCACTGACTCAGCACTAATAGTTGGTCTGAAAAGACTAAAATGCCCCTAGTTGCTAAAATTACTAAAATGCCCTTATGAATTTACACCGGTAACGTAATCATTTGATCTCTGTTTTATACGTGTTTCCTATCAACGAACTCTTAAGTTCAAGACTCGTGCAACGGTATAACTGGAACTTTCGACATGTTTCTCAAATGAACAATTACTTTTGGGTCATAAACAAAGACATACGTAAATTCGTCCATTCCCAATTTTATTTATTAAATTACCCCAATTTCTGGGACCGGATGTCACAATCTTCCCCCTTACAGAAACATTATCCTCAAAATTTACTTATGTAGATCGAGGTCCATTTCCAAGCTTCCAGCTAGTCCCTACGTCCGAAAATAGTATAACAGGTCTTTTTAGGCACGAGTGTTTAATCTCACTTCTGGAATATCGTATCAAGTCTCCCTAGGCACGAGTCTTTAAACTCGCATTCGGGTAACCTCAAGGTCCTACATGGTAATATTACTCTCATTTGATCAACCTTGGGATCCTATAGTGTACCTGCAACATCCGAGTAGCCTCGGGATCTTACAAGGTACCTGCAACCTCTGAGTAGCCTTGGAATCTTGCAGCATACCTGCAACTTCTGAGTAGCCTCAAGGTCTTGTAGCGTACCTGCAATATCCGAGTAGCCTCGGACTCCCGCAATGTACCTGCAACGTCCGAGTAACCTCAGACTCCCACAGTGTACTTGCAACCTTTGAGTAGCCTCGGGGTCCTACAACGTACTTGCAATGTTCGAGTAGCCTCAAAATCTTGCAACGTACCTGTAACGTTCGAGTAGCATTGGGATCATGCAGCGTACCTGTAACCTCCGAGTAGCCTTAGAATCCTGCAATGTATCTGCAACGTCCGAGTAGCCTCGAGATCTTGCAACGTACTTGCAACCTCCGAGTAACCTCGGGATCCTATAGTGTATCTGCAACGTCTAAGTAGCCTCGGGATCTTGTAGCTTACCTACAACCTTTGAGTAGCCTCGGGATCCTACATCGTACTTACAACCACCGAGTCCTCTCCGGGACCAGGTTATACATCAGGGTGTAGATCATGGTCTCCCCAGGATAGGACACATCCGGTTGCAAAGAAAAAATGGTTAGATTTTCTCTAATGTTTGATTATGACTACGTCGATATTAATCGAGCAAAGAGAGATGTAAAAAGAAAGGATGGTAAACAATAATAACATAGTCCCTAGCATTAAATCTAGGCTATTAACAATTGAGGATGGTAAACAAAAACATAGTCCCTAAACTAAAAAAGAGCGATGTCCCAACTCCAAGTCCCAACAACAGCTGTCCCTTAATGGGTCATATGGGCATTGGCCTTTCTCATTCAAGCACAAACGGTGTGGCCCTTGGACCACCTCATCTTGTAGTTTTAGCCACATGCCGAAATTGTCCCTGCCTCTCTTCTTGTATGTATACGTACGCGCACACATGAGATTTTGTACGCTACGTTCATTGCTACTTCATTTTCCAAAATTTTGTGAAGGTTTTGTATTATTTTGTTTCTGATGCTATTCCTTCCATTTTTGTTTTTTCAGGCGCAATATTCCATTATTAATTATTGTATTTAAAATCCACAACACAATAACCAATCTAAATCATCGCGTATTAATTGATTAATGCAAACAAATTATGAAGAAAAATAACTTAATTATATATAGCTTAAGCTCCATTGATTTGGCTTCCAATTATTGGGGAAGCAACATTACATAAACATTTACCAACCTATATCATTATTAATTAAGACATTCCAAATACAAAATTAAAAAAGAAAATAGGTCATTACATAATAATAACATGATTCATTAGAAATGAACTAACTCGAGGTCGAGCCACGGGCTAACCTTTCTTAGCCACAAGTTCGAACCCAAATTAACCGAACGGCTCAATAGATGTCTTTGGTCTGATACGATATACTAACTCCGTCCTCCCCATGAAGAAGTCATGAGTCACTCAGTCAGCGATGGTCCAAGTCATGTCGTTCTGGAAGATCCAGTGGCAGACCTCGATCCGACCCGGACCCGAGCCCAAAGCCATGAAAGATCCGTGAGTTGGACTCCAAGCAGACGTGTCCAGGTGACAGATGGCAACACCGTGGTTGATCTTGGCCTTTGAAAGCGGGTCCAGTAGATCCGCTTCGTAAACCCGGACTTTAGGGACGGAGTGGCAGTAGTAGAGTAGGTAAGGGAACAAGCTCTGGTGGCACGACACGGACTGCGTGACTTTCCCGCCGTTTATTCCTTTCACCGATCCGAGCATAACGTCGTGCTTTGCTCCGCTCACATTTTCAGTGCTGCGCACGATGACGTTCCGGCCAAGGACTGAGGTGGCGAAGTCAATCATGTCCTCGGCGGACGCCACGCAGCGCTTGGTCTCCCCGGCTGCGGGAGCTCGCTCGCATTCTTGCAGGGCGTCGGTTATGATCTTCTCCATGGTGGAGTTATCATCGGCGTGGAAAATTTGCTTGAGTAAGGCGATTTTGGCTGTGGCAAAAGGTAATTTGGAGGAAATAGTGCGGGGTAGGAATGACCTTTTGGGCATTCTATCTTGAATGTCTGGCATTGGCATCACAACTCCTTTTTTGAGCATTGACTCCCGGAAGAATTTGCCCGGCTCAATCCACTTTTTTGCCAAACTGCCACTCGCCGCCATTTTCGCCGCCAAATTAGCGGAGCCGGGGCTGGCCTTGGTGTAACTTTTGAAAGATGCATCCTTCTTGTTTGCGTAGTCTTTGAAAGTGGTGTTCACACCGTAGATCTTGAACCCGACGGACTGTCCCTTGGCCCCTTTAGCGTACCCAGAAAATTTATCGGACCCTTCATTAAACGACTTGCCGTAATTGACGAAATTGATCTTCTCGCTGTTGGAGTTTTTGGCGTACGACTGAAACAAGTCGTCGCCCACATTGGATTTGTCTCTGTAGCTGGTGAAGCTCTCCACCCCAGCATTGCCATCGTCGCCGTAGCTCTTGAATTTATTCTGTGGATTGTTCCCGTCGTTCCCGTAATTAGTGAACTTGTCGTTTTCTCCATTCGCCGACTCTCCATAACCCGAGAACCCGGAGCCGACCACATTGGCGCTGGTCCCGTAGCCCGTGAACCCGTTCGGGGCCCCATTTCCGTTTTTTGAGTAGCTAGTGAACGATTGGTCTCCAGCGTTGGCGTTCACACTGTAGCTCGTGAAGCTCTGGGCCCGCCCATTGGAATCATCCGAATACGAAGTGAATCGGAGGTTGGGAACGTTCACCGAGTCGGCGTAATTTTTGAACTCACCGGTTCCAGCGGTGGCTCCAGCGGCATAGGTGTTGAAGCTCTGGTCCACCACGTTTCCGTCAGAGACGTAGTTGTTGAACTTGTCCTTGTGGTTGACCGAGCCACGACTGTAGCGACGGAACGAGCCGATTGGAAGATTCTCGTTGATCGAGTAGTTCTTGAACGAGTCGACTCCGCTGAGTCGATCCGTACCATAATTGGTGAAGTTTTTGTCCGAGTAGCTCGTGAAACTCGAGTCCTTGCCATGCTTTTCGAGGCTCTGGCCCAAATCAGGGAAGCAGAGGAGGTTCCCCGAAGCACAGAGCTCTGGGAGCCGAGCGGAGAGACCATTCTGAGCCGCCAACCTCGCAAAGGCCGCCGACTCCACCGCGCTCATTGGAGACGCCTTTGACAGCAGAAACGCCGGCTTTTCCGCGTCATTTCGGACCTCTTTGTTCCAGTAACGAATCAAGGCGGCCTTGGGTGAAAATGGATTCTCAGCTACGCCGGAGCTGCCTCCTGCGGCGGCGAGAGCTACCTGCATTGGGAATAGCAACGGGAAATGGGCGAGAACAGATTACAGAAACCCATAAACATTGAATGTGAATGTAAAGAGAAATTAATAACATGAATTAATGCATGTATTATTATTAATTGTTCTTTGGATTGAGATATTTAGATGGCTTACATTGAGGGAGGAGAAGAAGAGGATAAAGAACAGAGCGAGCGGAGTCACAAGGCTGAGCTGTGTGTGCTGCTGCATTTTTGTTTTTTTAATTTAATTTTTTTTTTTTTGGGGGGTGGGGGAGGGGATTCTAACTTGTAAGTAAGGGAGAGTGTGAGAGAGAGGAACGGAGGGTTGAGAATGTTGGTGGATTTGTTGGGTTTTTGGTAGTTTTTATATTGGTGTGGAAAGAGGGAGGGAGGGAGGGAGTGTGAGTGAGTGAGTGAGTGAGGTGAGTGAGGGCGGGATTGGTGCAATTCACAATGGGTATGGACTTTTTTGATGCCTCCCTCTCATTCTCACTCTCTCTTTGCATTTTGTTTGGTGAGTAACTACTCGGCCTACCTGTAAATTATGTGGGGTTTACATAACTTTATAATAACTTACACACGAATTTGCCTCCATAGGGTTTGCATGATGACCGAATTAAGAGATTTCTTTTATATAAAGTTGAATTAATATAATGTATTCATAATTGAACAAGAACGAGTCCGGTTCCATCAAAATTAGGAATTACAATGTAAATCAAATTCTGTTAAACTTAGGAGCTAGAAACTCTCAAAAGTAATGTCGGCGAGAGAACACACCCTCCTCCGCCATTTCTGTTAAAAGTTTCATGAGTATTTTTTAAGCCGTGTTAGCAATTTACAATTTTAAAGTTATTTTTAAGTTTAACGGATTAGAAATGTGAAATGAAATATTCACAACTCGCCAAAGTTGTAGAAAATTGCATATTTCAGTCTACTTTTTACAACATTAAGTGAGTTCAACTAACGTAAAATCTTAATGTATTTAATGAGGGCAAAACATTTAATAAAGAACATGCAATTAAGACAAACAGCTATATTTTTTTTTAGAAATAAACATGTATTTAAAACTCACAACTATGTATGTAACAACTCATATTACATTTTTTTTTTCAACTCACATTACATTCTTTTTTTGTTAATTACTGGGGATGAGCAAATTTTTGGAAATTTTTTATACAATATTTTATCGGAATTCAAACTTAAAACCAATTATCTACAAGTTAACAATAAAACCAACCGAATCAAACTCACTTACAACTCATATTACATTCACTTTTAGCATTTTCAATTTACCCGATCTACAATATTATCCAATTTTATAATTGGATGGTACAAAAGTCAATATTACATTTCATTAAACACGTGAGTAGTAATTCATATATAATCAGAATTCAATTTCGACCTTGATTATGGATGAAAGAAAAATTGATATGGAAAATTGGCATCATTTTTGCACGTTGGTGAATATTTGACTCCCGCAATATAAGAATTACCATTTGAGATGTAAATGAGATAATATATATATATAGCTGTATTCTACTTGTTGCAAAATCTAATTGCATCACTTGAAGTTTAAGTTTTCAGTAAAACTTTGGATCAAGATTATGGAACAAAATAAATAACCAATTTAATTACCAAAAAAAAGAAAAAGAAAAGCATAATGTTGAGTTAATGCCTCCTTAGTGGATTATTAATGCATTGAAATTTGATTATGTATTGAGAATAAATACATGGTGTTGTTCATTCAACCTTATAGGAAAAGATTGATGTGGAAGCTTCATAAAGAAGAACATTAATTGAGGAAGGTGCATGAATGGACTTCAATGAAGGATGTTGAAATGTGAGGAAAATGTCCCACATTGGAAAAGCACAAATACAATTTGTGCCTTAAGCACTATATAAAGCAGAGAGCTTGGCCACATTTCAACATCAAGGAGAACACCTCACAAGTGAGTGAGTGCTTCAAGAGTGTGTATAGCTCTTGGGCTATAGTGATCTTCTTGGCCTAAAGGGGAAATGTAGCTAGCTGTAATCAATTCAATTTTGATTTCAATAAAAGAGCTGTCAATAAACATTCTAGAATTTTTTCTTGGCGTAACAAATTCAACGCGTCAAAAATATGAATGTTCATCGAAGAGAATCGCGAAAGTTTTTGTCTAAAACTGAAAAATACAAGAGCTATCAAAGTGCAAACTTTGACCCCGGCCACTTCATAAACCAAAAACTAATATAATCCAACTTACTTAGTCCTCCCCTCACTTGTTTGAATTTTCAGTCTCCTTTCAAGTGCCTATTTTGGACTTATTTGGTGAATCGTAGTAAATTAATTTGAATAATTAATCAAATTCAAGATATTTTATAATATATAAGTTAATGAATTTTACCGTAAAGAAATTAAAGGGAGGCATAAAACAAACACTCACTTGACATCAGAAATGTTTGGACATAGGATTTCCGGCCTTAGTCATGACATTTTTCAATGGAACGCCATCATTCCACCTCTCTATATGGTAAGCGCCTCGACTTCTAGGGGTGGATGGATGGCCTTCATTGTTTCCAGGGTCGATCATAATTCCATTGACTTACCTCTTTAATTTTACCATTTTGAAAAGATTCTAATGGGTAAGTTTTTCTTTTAGTTATGTCTAATTTTATAGTTATTTTTTTAAAAAAATTTGACCTAATTTTATGGTCATTCTGTTAATTTTTAGAATCTTTTAAGAAAGATTACAAAATGATGCAGGACTATTATTGCACATTTAGGTCAAGTTCAGTGACGATACACTATAATATTGAAGTTTAGAGATAATTGGTAAATTTGGAGTAAAATTGAAGAATGATAGCAACCATTTAGCCATTTTTTATTGAAAAGTTGGAGAATGAAATCCATTCAAATTAAAATAAATTTGTTTTTTTAAATTTTTTTTCTTATTTCTCATATGTGGCGGCATGTTTATGTGTCTGCCTTATCTCTATTATTATAAAGTTACGAGGATCAAAAGATTTTATCAATTTTTTTTTACCAAAATACCCTTAATTAATAAAAATTATAAAAAAAATGATATTTTTTCGTAAATAGCAATTTTATTAAATTAAAATCGATTAGAACGCGACCACATATGGCATCCTCCCAATAATTTCAATAGGATGCATCACAACCATTAGAGTGTAGCAACATCACCAACTGCAAGTCGCCCATCTCAAACCGGCCTTTATTGCTAGAGCCTCTGAAAAAGATGATTTAAAAGACATGAACCAAATAGTTAAATTATATATTAATTAAATTTAAAAGACAAGAGTCCAAGCTCAAGCATGTCAGCAAGTTCATTATCCAGTTAAAAACTGGGCAGAGCACAAGAGAGTGAGTGCAACTACGGTACGTGTGGCCGCAGCCCTTGAATCGAAACCGTGTAAAAAGACACGTGGCAGTGGAGGATTTGGCAGGGGTCGCTGTTAAGATAGGTTTTCGACGCGTTTAGCCGCTTGTGTTTTTGTTCTGTAATCTGGAATCTTTTCGTGATCTCTCTCTCTCTCTCTCTCTCTTTCCAACACGAGTTGTATTATTATTACAATGATTTAACATCAACTGCACTATATATATGGTGGACAATGGACAGTGACAAAGCTCGTGAAAATGGCACATTTTGTAAATTCACAAACACTTGTGGGGCAGTTTAGGAACGGCGCCATAGATAAATGAGAATTGTGTAGCTTCTTTCACAACAAATATATATCACATGAACATACTTTATATTTATATATGACGATGTTTAACCTACCCGCAGTCTTATCGTTATCAAATCATCACAAAACTATAGGGCCGGGTATGATCATATATATATAGCTGACTTTTTTCTCCTGTTAACTAGCTAGTTACTATATGCATTTTAGTGATTAACCATCAAGTCCGTCCTACTTTACAAATCCACAAAGGAGTAGGGATCAAGATTGAACTCAATACCTCTTGATTTTGATTTCAAATTTTTGATTACTTCAAAGAAGAAAAGTGATAGTTAGTATGTATAGTTTACCTAATATATCGATCTGAGCATTTTTGTCTTTATAGCTCAATTAAATTTGTACTTATACAAGTAATCTATGCTTACGTACCCTACTATTTATGGAGATCAATCCATCAATAACCAATTTTGTGTGTGAAACAATAGAGGTGGAGGCACGTTAATTTTGTGTGATGGATCTGAAGATGGGGAGTAGCGCCTAGGGTTTTGGCAAATGAAGTAGGTGGACGAGAACGGCCACGTCACATATCTTGTATGTCACATTGCTTCAACATGGATGTGTCAACACTCGAAAGATGATTTCATTTTCATATGTCAATTTTTGTGGATCATGAACATGTAATTAATTAGAAATCTGAATGAATGTTGGTGGATTGATAGATGGAGAAAGACTAAGTCGATGGAGAGCATGCAGCTTCATCTGCGAGTGGGTGTGGATATATCAGAGCTCGATAGTGTGGATTTGGTCAAAGTTAATTGTGAGATGGGGCATTGCAATTGGTTAGCCACTGCCAAAACTGGTGGGTTCAGATGGATCTATGTTTTAATTGGTTGCTTTCTGAATATACTGAATTGTACTCATGAATGCATGCAAGAGGTGATCAACGAAGGTAATAATGGCATTGCGTGATACCATAGCAGCCTGCAGCCTGCGGTGGGTTTTCAATTGAAAGGGTAGAATTAAATAAGATAATATAATATAAAATTAGTATTTGATATTATTCGTATTAAATGGTTTATATACGCTAAAATAATATTTTTCAGATTATTTATATTAAATAGTCAGATAACTAATAATCTTGAAAAGTATAAAAATATAATATAAATTTTTTTTATATGCAAATTTTTAAATAAACTTATATATTAGTAAGGACCTATGACTTAATTTTCCTAATATTTATATATAAATATTTCTTATCAACTACTATAATATAATTCGTCTAGTATAATATAGTTGACATTTTAATCCGGTCAAGCACCAAATGCCTTACTAAATAGTCAGTCTATCCGATGGACAGACTAGTCTATCCGACTGAAATAATCAGTATAATATGATGTACCAAACGAGACCTAAATATATATTCAACTTCTATACCCGGTCACGTACGATTTACTAATTTATTTTCCATTCAAACTTATTCATACCTAGCTAGCTTAATTATTTGTTCCATTAATGATCGGCATAAAAAAGAAGAGAAATGCTATATATCTTCTCTTGCTTGCCCATATATATGCTTTACCTTTTTTCGTGACAACTTGATATTCGACATACACGCCTTTTTTTTTCCCATAATAATGAACAACAACATGCATGGTTATAGCCCATAGCCATGAGATCATCCAATTATACATGATTGATTCATTGTCATGCATTTTCCGCGTGTGCGATTGAAAATGATTCATATTAAGATTAATAAGTATTCATGATCGAATCTCGATCGACCACAAAACAAAAATAAAAGAAGAATAAATATTACACGTGTGTAAGGAACCAGGCTTCGCAATCGCATGCAATTACAGTTGTTGTTTGAAACGATGATGAGTGATGACTTTTCTCTTCTCCAGCCTCTATGCATGATTGCTAGCTTTGAAATTTTGCCCACGTAACCAGGTGAGCCGGAATACGGAGAATTGTCCCATATCGAAAGATTAAGAAACATTACAAATTTTATTTGAAATTGAAACATCTGTTCTGAACTCGATCAAAACTGTATCTTATTCATTCAGTTAAATCCTATTATATAGTGCTAGGGTTAGAATATAATACATGGACGAAAACGCCCTTACATAGAAATAGCCATATTATTTAGTATATTTACAACACTTCCCCTTGGATATTTCATGTAATGGTGTCGCTGGACTACACGCTTATGTGTTGTCTCGTTAAAACCTTGTCAGGTGACAAAAACCCTATGAGACAAAAATAACCCTGGTCGAAGGAAAAAGAGTGCAACGCGCGTGTAAATGATCATATCGGAATCTTCTGAGGTAGTTGATGTCGCCCCTTCTAGAATATGGATAGATAGTACGCCTTTGAGATAAAATGCATTAGTATCGCTCCACCAAAACCTTGCCCGGTAAACCCAGAGGGAAAAACTCGTGGTCGAAGGGAAAAGATGTGCAAATGCATATGAGTCAAATCATAGCATCTTTAGGATGCATTGTTTGACAGGACCCATCCCAATCCCCCCGGGATTAGTGCGGGATGACCCTGCTCCCGTCTGACACGAAGTGTCAGACAAGGGATATTTCCAACCTTTGCCCTCCCGGGCTATCAGAGTACGCCAGGATCCGGAGGAGGTATGTGATATCTCGGTCTCTGCTACAGTCCAGATCCCATGTCAACCTGAAGGGCAGTCAAAACATTAAAAGCTGTGAGTGGACAAAACAAGAGTTTATAAAAACATTTTAACGAGAAGACATTTGTACCCTTCACTAAAAAACATGCATGCATTCGAAAACCATTTATCCGAAATAAACCATATGTGGGAACTAAGCCCAAAACCAAGATTGAAAGAACCATAATGAAAATGACCATACGGGCCACTGCCCAAATCCATATTGAAAGAATCATAAAGACTCAACCGTACGGGCCACTACCCAAAACTTGTGTAAACACACATCATATATCATATCATATAGCATACATCATATATACATATAATTCACACAACCAATCCTGTCACGGTTTTCAATGACAGGACCCATCCCAATCCTCCCGGGATTAGTGCGGGATGACCCTGCTCCCGTCTGACACGAAGTGTCAGACAAGGGATATTTCCGACCTTTGCCCTCCCGAGCTATCAGAGTACGCCAGGATCCGGAGGAGGTATGTGATATCTCGGTCTCTGCTACAGTCCACATCCGATGTCAACCTGAAGGGCAGTCAAAACATTAAAAACTGTGAGTGGACAAAACAAAGAGTTTATAAAAACAGTTTATCGAAGACATTTGTACCCTTCACTAAAAAGCATGCATGCATTCGAAAACCATTTATCCCAAAACAAACCATATGTGGGACTAAGCCCAAAGCAGATATAAACCAAGGTCGAAAGGACCACAATGAAAACGACCGTACGGGCCACTGCCCAAATCCATAAGGGACTCGGCCCCAAACCATAAAGAAACCAAGTACACGAGCCACTGCTCAAATCCTGTGCACACCTGTGCACACCACATATCATATATCATATATACATCACATACATATATATAAGTCACACAACCAATCCTGTCACGGTATCCAAAGCTACGCGCGTGCTACCCGGGTCTCAATCCGAGTCTTCTCAAAGTCAAGATCAATGTCTGCAGACCACTGACCCTACCCGAGGTAATAGTAATCATAGTCTTCCTGAGAGTAAGGAACCCAATTGGGGGGTTAACTCCACTCAGCCGGTGCTCTGTGACTACTCCGGGGTCTACCCAGGCCAACGACCCTCCCCGGAGGAGATAATAGAAGTAAAGGAAGGTATATGAATACATATATATACATAACATAAACATTCATGCCGGTTCCTTTGAACCGTCATGATCCATAACATCCATTAACCATGGTTCATGCCGGTTCCCATAAACCGTCATGTACCATAATGACCAACAAGGGTTCATGCCAGTTCCCATAAGCCGTCATGAACCATGATACCATAACAAGGGTTCATGCCGGTTCCCATAAACCGTCATGAACCTGGGAATCCATTTAAGGTTCCCTGACCTGAAATCAAACCGTAAAGTGACTGGGTCTCGTGCCCGAACATAGGACATCAGCTGGGCACCGTGCCCGATATCTGAGGTCATATGCCCGAGACAAAACCAAATGGGTTTCATACCCGAGTTTATCCTTTTAGAAATCCAAAACCATTTCATTAAAACCAAATAAGAAATACAGACTCGTATAAGCATCGTATAAGGCCGAAACCTCGAAATACGTGCTTATACGTAACCACATACAAATGCACCCATGGCATCACGAAACAAGTAATAAAACATATAATAAACATTTATGCATGCACCAATTTAGAAAACAAGGTCCACTCACAGACCGTCCGAGCTGCCGCCTCGATTTGCGTGTCATACGGCTCCCCGAGCCGATAACAGTCACCGGGACTCCCAAACCTGTCCAAATCGTAATAGAAGGTTACTAACTACTTAATTAACCTCCCACTAAAGCCCCGTAATTTTCCCGTATTTTCAACTATTTTTAATCCCGAACCTAAACCTTTCGATGCCCCGAAACATATCGAGACGGTGTCCGATCGACACGAAACTAGTCCCAAAATGTTCGTTACATCGAATAGAAGATTTCGTATGTTGGAATCTTCCCCAGATTCCCTGCCACGCGCCCTCACGCGCCGCCTGAAGTGGCTGCGCGTGGGCTTCACGCGCCAGCTACAGTACCTGCTGACGTCATTGCTGACGTCAGCATGACGTCATTTGACAGCTGTCAGGTCTGACATGTCAGACTTTGAAAGGTGCCACGTGTCATGCTCCCATTGGTCCACATCACTGTGCTGTCATTGCCACGTGGCAGTCTGACATGTGCCATGTGTCATCACGGCACTGGTCCACGTCAGTGACACGTGTCGCACTCCTATTGGCCCATTTTCTGACATGTCAGCTGACATTGTCAGATCTGACAATGTTGACGTCATCCCTGACATGATGACGTCAGCAGGATGACGTCACCTGTCATCCCCTACATCGGTCAGACCGGTCCGAACCGGTCCGGTCCGGTTTTTCCTGCAACTTGGACCGGCATAACCGGTCCAGGTCTCCTTCTCCCTCATTTTCGGTCCGTTTGCTTCCATTCCAACTCCTAAATTCCTATTTCTTCATTTCCTATCAATCCTAATTAACTAAACAACCTAAAACCTACGAAATCCGACCGGTCCAATTTGAACCTCACGGTTCAGTTTTTCCCGATCAGCCTACACGGCTGCTCAGCCGTCAACCACCACCAAAACCCCCTTAAAACTTTCCTAGCATCCTAATAATCATTCCCTAATCATTTAAAACCAACCATAATGCTCACATCGAAAAATAAGGAAAAATGGGCTTACCGGGTACCCGATCGGGTTTTGGGTTCCAGCCACCGTTCACGGCGGCCCTGGCCATCCAAGCCGGCCACCTCAACTCCCTCAGCCTCCTGGTCCTCTGTCCTGGTCTTGGGTGCAATTTGGATGGGTTTGGGTTGCACGGGAATGAGAGAAAATGGTGAGATCCGGTGGGTTATGTTTGAAATGGAGAAAATGAAAATGCACGGTGAAGTGCATGTATGTAATGTGTTGTCCAGTGGATGAGTGACACTTGTCACTCATCCATTGGTTTCTAAAAAGTAACTGGGCCCACTAAAGACAAACTGCACTTTTTGTCTCGTAAAATGTGCCATCGTGAATAGTAACTGGGAACTTCCGTGAACCGTAACTTCGCCGTCGAACGTCCGAATTCGACGTGCCGCCTGTCTACGGATTCGTATCGTCCTTATCTACGTAACGGTCTTTGGCCCTCGGCCATCGGACCTCCCGGTCAAAAAGTCAACATTTGACTCCTTTTATCCAAAATTACCAAAATGCCCCTAAACTTCCGCACATCATAACTTCCTCCTCGAACATCGGAATTGAACGTGCCACCTGTCTATGAACTCGTGACATCACGAAATACGTCACGTTCATCGGTCAAAGTCCATTTGACCGCCCGATTAAAAGTCAACGTTTTGCCACCACTAGGGGCAAAACGGTCATTTCGCATCGTTCGTCCGATTTCGCTCTACTAATCACTGATTAGTCTCACTAATCGTGATTAGTCACTAATCTAATCATGGAATTTGGGACGGGTCGTTACAACCTTCCCTCCTTAATTAATTTCGTCCTCGAAATTCCAACCGACCTAAATCCAATCGTTCTTCCCTCCTTTATTTTGTTTCGCTCTCGAAACTCCAACTATCCTGATTCCACATCCACCCCGTGGAAAGTAGAATCAACCTCGAAACACGTGTACACTAGTACCCCAACTAACCAGAATAATACTCGTCTGCCGCCAGACGTACCACTAACACTCACGTCGTATCGACTACATTCGACCACGTCGAAGAACAGTAGTCATACGCTCCGAACTGACACCACTTGTCAGATCTACCATTTCGTTGACATAACAACTCTACGGTTCCTTCCTCAATCTCCAACCTATCCTGACGTCTACTCCCACTAGGAGTCACCAACCCGCACTCAACGATCTACGTTGACACCTCCGACAAACTGTCACCACTTGACAGTCGTCAGTCAAGACTAACACGATACACTTGTGGTTACACTAACCACCAACTTACTCAACCATGAGTGAACACTAACCAACCATGCACTCGACCTGTGTGTAACTAGATCCATCGAAATACCATGACCCACTGCACAGTATCCAATGTCCAGTCCACGACCTCAACTAATCTGATGGTATCAGAACCAATCCGACTACCAATACGCTCACCAACATACTACGGGTATAACCTATATACCGTCACCAGGCACGACAAGTACACCCAGTATCGTACCTTGAACAACATACAAAGTACGTACATCTACCCATCGACATACCACAACAATAACCAGACCACCTAGGTCGTAGTCAAACACGTTTCAATTATGGAGTTCATTCGTCCAATCCAGCATTAGACAAATCGAAACTCCGACCCATTATAATTTTCCAAATCCGAATTCGAATCCGCAATTTCGTAAGAAATCCCGAATCCAAACTCAGATATCATATCCCTAACCATTTCCCAAATTCGAATCCAAAATCATCATTCCGTAAACTAGTATTAGGAATGACCATTCCGAACCCAAATCCATAAAAGAAAATCCATAGTCAAGCTCTAGAATCAAATCCTGAATCGTCACCCAGAATCCGATTCCAAAACCCAAATACAGAAATCCTCTTTCAAGTTCCAAAATCAAATCCTGAATCGTCATCCAGAAATCTGATTCCAAAACTCGAAATATCGTTCACGTCTACCGAGACGTATCAAAACCGAACCTATCGGTTACCTGATCAACCGATTACACACCATACATTAGATTGACTTCATAGAGAAATCAATCCCAACATCCACACAGCTCTAAGGCTGACCATATCCGACCACGTCGGAAAACTACTCATCGGACAACTACTCAGGTGAGTAATAAGTCATATGGGATTTTCCTTGAAAAGAAGTTCAGTCCCATCATGCTCCACTCAACATCCAAGTAAGAGTAATAAACTCTCCACCTATCTGGATATCCAAATCACGATCCAGATTCAACACTACGTCAACCGACCATAGACGTCTATCCCCGATCGTCACGACGTCCAAAGTCCTCAACCCTTTCCCACATCTAAATAGATTAGTCAACGACGAGACACGCCGAGACTGTGGGTTCTCACTGATTACCTCGTATCGATCCTTGTCATTCCACCGAGGAAAAATCAAGAATGATCGAATAATCCATCCTACGTGAATGCAACCAAAACCCCGTTGCACTCACCACGCCACGTAATCCAACATCGTCTGCCACCAAGCAGAAAATGAGAAATCTGAGTCACCTAATACATGATCAGTGTACTAGTGACAACCAACAACATCTACATCATCAACATCATCTACCACCATCAATTATGGTAGAACCTGAGAAGTCACCCAAAATGACTTCGACATACCCAATACCAATGCGGAAAACCCGCATTCCTCTTGTCACCTCAGTCGCAACCTCTCGCGATTCCGAAATTCCAACAAGATTGGAAACAACATACCCGGACATCAACCACGTGTCCCCTAACCAGTTTAACTCTATCTGAGATCCACTCCTGAACCACAGATACCGAACATATGCCCATCACAACGGATGTCACATCCCGACTCGTGACTTACCGTCATCACAATCACTGGCACCAGCACCAGCACCAGTACCTGCACCAACGCATTATCACCTGCACTAGTATCAACACACAGGCATCCACACTAGTAGCAGTACACTAACACCAGTATCAGTATCAGCACACCGTGTGCAAACTGACAACCCTGGATCTCCACTCATACCAAGCGACGATCGCGTACCTCTGCTCGTATAGGAGAAACTCTGCCTCCCTCGTACCCGACAACTCTGGGTACAGTCACCCTGACAGCTCATGCGAGAAAAGGAAACGTCCCCCGAACGTCCCCGATTCCCAATAATCGTAACTACAACAACACTAGGTAATAGCGCCTGCCACACACTCGTGCAGACCTAACTACCAGGCACCACTATCGAGACCCCGCATCCAACGGAATCAACCGTTCGTACCAACCATTTCGTCTCCCACTCAGGGATTCCATCGACAAGTACCAACCTTGATACCTTGTCCCACCAATCACTAACCAGCCGTACTCCGACTAACCCAAATGTCGTCTACCAGGTCGCCCACGACCTTAGTTGCACCAACCCACAACTGAAGTAGCACGACAACCAACTCGGTCTAACCGATACGTACAACCCTGACTGCGAAGTGCAGTCCCAACACAACCTGACATGACTAGACCAACTAACGAATCCAAATCCGAATAGTCGTCCAAGTCAAACCACTCGTCAACTCACATTTCCAAACCATACACATACGGTAGGGTTCCACGATCACCCCTAGAGTTCCGCAGAACCCAACTGCATAAGGCAGTAAAATCCACGATCTGACCGACTCCGCGGTCTTGACATCGTAATGACGTCAATCCAATCCTACCGTAAGTCCAATCAGGATCCTCGAATCCGGCTGCTAACTGCTGACTGCAGTAAATCCATTTAACTCAACATAATCTGACCATCTAATGGTCACAACATCGAATCAGTCGTCGGAACCGATCCTACGACATCGTGAAAGACGATCCCAACTAACCGTCTCACGATCAAAATCTATAAGAATACGTTTATCCCTTTGTAGGGTCCCACACTGTCATCCACGACAGAACTATGGCAACCCCGACATCTAGTGCCGAACCAAGACCTATCATGATTCCATCCTACTAACTATCGTACTGGCACCCTAACTATCAGGTTGATAACGAACTGTAGCCCCTTGAGATATCACATCCTCGACCAGCGTACATACTCCAAGAGCTCCGCGGTTGCTCGAATAGAGACAACTCCGCTCTGATACCACGTTGACAGGACCCATCCCAATCCCCCCGGGATTAGTGCGGGATGACCCTGCTCCCGTCTGACACGAAGTGTCAGACAAGGGATATTTCCGACCTTTGCCCTTCCGAGCTATCAGAGTACGCCAGAATCCGGAGGAGGTATATGATATCTCGGTCTCTGCTACAGTCCACATCCGATGTCAACCTGAAGGGCAGTCAAAACATTAAAAACTGTGAGTGGACAAAACAAAGAGTTTATAAAAACAGTTTATCGAAGACATTTGTACCCTTCACTAAAAAGCATGCATGCATTCGAAAACCATTTATCCCAAAACAAACCATATGTGGGACTAAGCCCAAAGCAGATATAAACCAAGGTCGAAAGGACCATAATGAAAACGACCGTACGAGCCACTGCCCAAATCCATAAGGGACTCGGCCCCAAACCATAAAAAAACCAAGTACACGAGCCACTGCTCAAATCCTGTGCACACCTGTGCACACCACATATCATATATCATATATACATCACATACATATATATAAGTCACACAACCAATTCTGTCACGGTATCCAAAGCTACGCGCGTGCTACCCGGGTCTCAATCCGAGTCTTCTCAAAGTCAAGATCAATGTCCGCATACCACTGACCCTACCAGAGGTAATAGTAATCATAGTCTTCCTGAGAGTAAGGAACCCAACTGGGGGGTGACTCCACTCAGTCGGTGCTCCGTGATTACTCCGGGGTCCACCCAGGCCAACGACCCTCTTCGGAGGAGATAATAGAAGTAAAGGAAGGTAGATGAACATATATATACATAACATAATATCCATGCCCGGTTCCCCTGAACCGTCATGATCCATAATATTCATAACCAAGGTAACACGCTGGTTCCCACAAACCGTCATGTACCATAATGACCAACAAGGGTTCATGCCAGTTCCCATAAACCGTCATGAACCATGATACCATAACAAGGGTTCATGCCGGTTCCCATAAACCGTCATGAACCTGGGAATCCATTTAAGGTTCCCTGACCTGAAATCAAACCATAAAGTGACTGGGTCTCGTGCCTGAACATAGGACATCAGCTGGGCACCTTGCCCGATATCTGAGGTCATATGCCCGAGACAAAACCAAATGGGTTTCATACCCGAGTTTATCCTTTTAGAAATCCAAAACCATTTCACTAAAACCAAATAAGAAATACAGACTCGTATAAGCATCGTATAAGGCCGAAACCTCGAAATACGTGCTTATACGTAACCACATACAAATGCACCCATGGCATCACGAAACAAGTAATAAAACATATACTAAACATTTATGCATGCACCAATTTAGAAAACAAGGTCCACTCACAGACCGTCCGAGCTGCCGCCTCGATTTGCGTGCCATACGGATCCCCGGGCCGATAACCGTCACCGGGACTCCCAAACCTGTCCAAATCGTAATAGAAGGTTACTAACTACTTAATTAACCTCCCACTAAAGCCCCGTAATTTTCCCGTATTTTCAACTATTTTTAATCCCGAACCTAAACCTTTCGATGCCCCGAAACATATTGAGACGGTGTCCGATCGACACGAAACTAGTCCCAAAATGTTCGTTACATCGAATAGAAGATTTCGTATGTTGGAACCTTCCTCAGATTCCCTACCACGCGCCCTCACGCGCCCTTCACGCGCCAGCTACAGTACCTGCTGACGTCATCGCTGACGTCAGCATGACGTCATTTGACAGCTGTCAGGTCTGACATGTCAGACTCTGAAAGGTGCCACGTGTCATGCTCCCATTGGTCCACGTCACTGTGCTGTCAGTGCCACGTGGCAGTCTGACATGTGCCACGTGTCATCACGGCACTAGTCCACGTCAGTGACACGTGTCGCACTCCTATTGGCCCATTTTCTGACATGTCAGCTGACATTGTCAGATCTGACAATGCTGACGTCATCCCTGACATGATGACGTCAGCAGGATGACGTCACCTGTCATCCCCTACATCGGTCAGACCGGTCCGAACCGGTCCGGTCCGATTTTTCCTGCAACTTGGACCAGCGTAACCGGTCCAGGTCTCCTTCTCCCTCATTTTCGGTCCGTTTGCTTCCATTCCAACTCCTAAATTCCTATTTCTTCATTTCCTATCAATCCTAATTAACTAAACAACCTAAAACCTACGAAATCCGACCGGTCCAATTTGAACCTCACGGTTCAGTTTTTCCCGATCAGCCTACACGGCTGCTCAGCCGTCAACCACCACCAAAACCCCCTTAAAACCTTCCTAGCATCCTAATAATCATTCCCTACTCATTTAAAACCAACCATAATGCTCACATCGAAAAATAAGGAAAAATGGGCTTACCGGGTACCCGATCGGGTTTTGGGTTCCAGCCACCGTTCACGGCGGCCCTGGCCATCCAAGCCGGCCACCTCAACTCCCTCAGCCTCCTGGTCCTCTGTCCTGGTCTTGGGTGCAATTTGGATGGGTTTGGGTTGCACGGGAATGAGAGAAAATGGTGAGATCCGGTGGGTTGTGTTTGAAATGGAGAAAATGAAAATGCACGGTGAAGTGCATGTATGTAATGTGTTGTCCAGTGGATGAGTGACACTTGTCACTCATCCATTGGTTGCTAAAAAGCAACTGGGCCCACTAAAGACAAACTGCACTTTTTGTCTCGTAAAACGTGCCATCGTGAATAGTAACCGAGAACTTCCGTGAACCGTAACTTCGCCGTCGAACGTCCGAATTCGACGTGCCGCCTGTCTACGGATTCGTATCGTCCTTATCTACGTAACGGTCTTTGGCCCTCGGCCATCGGACCTCCCGGTAAAAAAGTCAACATTTGACCCCTTTTATCCAAAATTACCAAAATGCCCCTAAACTTCCGCACATCATAACTTCCTCCTCGAACATCGGAATTGAACGTGCCACCTGTCTATGAACTCGTGACGTCACGAAATACGTCACGGTCATCGGTCAAAGTCCATTTGACCGCCCGATTAAAAAGTCAACGTTTTGCCACCACTAGGGGCAAAACGGTCATTTCGCATCGTTCGTCCGATTTCGCTCTACTAATCACGGATTAGTCTCACTAATTGTGATTAGTCACTAATCTAATCATGAAATTTGGGACGGGTCATTACATTCAAAGCTACGTGCATGCTACCCATGTCTCAATCCGAGTCTTCTCAAAGTCAAGATCAATGTCCACAGACCACTGACCCCACCCGAGGTAATAGTAATCATAGCCTTCCTGAGAGTAAGGAACCCAACTGGGGGGTGACTCCACTCAGTCGGTGCTCCGTGAATACTCCGGGGTCCACCCAAGCCAACGACCCTCCCCGGAGGAGATAGAAGAACAAGTAAAGGAAGGTATATGAACATATATATGTAACGACCCGTCCCGAATTTCGGGATTAGATTAGTAATTAATCTTGATTAGTGAGGTTGAACGGTGGTTAGTAGGGCGGAATCGGACAAAATGTGCAAAATGACCGTTTTGCCCCTGGTCGTGGGCAAAATGTTAACTTTTTGATCGGGCGGTCAAACAGACTTTGACCGATGACCGTGACGTAGTTCGGGACGTCACGAGTTCATAGACAGGTGGCACGTTCGATTCTGACATTCGTAGAGAAAGTTATGAGGTTCGGAAGTTTAGGGGTATTTTGGTAATTTGGCTTATTAGGGGTCAAATGTTGAGTTTTTGACCGGGAGGTCCGATGGACGTGGGCCAAGGACGGTTACGTAGGTATCGTCGATACGAATCCAACGACAGGCGGCATGCCGAAATCGGACATGCGACAAAAAAGTTATGGTCACGAACGCAATTACGATTAAACCGAACTAACCGAGACTCGGAATAAAATAATAATATAATAATAAAATCTGATTACTTTAATCCAAACCAATCTGGACCCTTGATGAGTGACACATGTCATCATCCCCTTCATTCCCTAAATCAGGGATCTATGTTGGCCATTTAATTAATTAATTATTTCCTCTCCTCAAATCCTCACCCTTCATTTTGAACTCAGGATTGAATCCTGGCCATTGATCTCATCTGCTCTCTCTGTTTTTAAACCATCAAATATCATTCTCTCATTTTTCATTCCTCTAACCCGTGCACTCTCACTCTCTGCACGATCACTCCACCACCTCACAGCCCAACCTCACACACTAGACACCTCCAGACAGAACCCAGCCACCTCCAGACGACGGCCACCACCTCACGGCCACCCTGCCCGGCCGGAAAACCCACAGACCCGAGAGGAACCCGAACAGCCCAAATCGATCCAACCATCCAAACCTTCATACCTGGACTCGAACCAACGTAGGGTTAGGATCAGTGTGACCTTAGGACGACTCAGACCACGACTGGGCAGCCCACGGCGGCGACACGGCGGCGGTAAGTCTAGAAACCCGTGAAGACCCGATTTACTTCCCTGCTTTGAAACGTCCGTTTTTGACGTTATGAATGTTTGGTTGTTTTTGAGACATGTCCTAGGAACCTAGACGACCATTTTGGACCATGAACCACGGCCGGAATCTCGACGAGTCGCCGGAGATGATGACCTGAGTTCTCAGCCGATTTTACTGTCAGATTTCAGGTAGTTTAATCAACCTAAAAATGAGTTTGGATGTCACAGAACCGTAGAGGAGGTTATGACGAGTCCATAGGATCAAACTGTATAAAAAATGGTGGTCTGAAACTCGATCTGTGATCGGGTCAAGCCGTGGGTCGACGGCGACCCGATTACAGACCCGGTTTCAGAACCCGGTTACTGTAGCATGACGTCATCAGGGTTGACCTGAGTGTTGACCTGGCGCGTGGGGGCGCGTGAAGGGTATTTTGGGGAAACTTCCAACATGACTTTTAATCTATTCGATGTAACGAACATTTTGGGATTGGTTTCGTGTCGATCGGACACCGTCTCGATATTGTTCGGGATGTCCGAAGGTTTTAAATCGAGTTTAAAAATAGTTAAAAATTCGGGAAAATTATGGGACTTTAATAGGATGTTAATGTGAAGGTTAGTGACCCTCTAATGTGATTTGGACAGGATTGGGAGTCCCGGTGATAGTGATGTGGCCCGGGAAGGCCTATGACACGCGTATCGAGGCACACGGTTAAACGGTCTGTGAGTGGACTTTGGTTTTATAAATTCTATGCATGCTTAAATGTTTTATATGAATTATGGTTGTGATTGTATGAGGTTGATTTGGTTGTTGGTAAATTGTACGGTTTCACGTATTTCGAGGCGATTTACGTGCTTGCACGTAAATCGAGGTTTTCCGGTTTTACATGGATTTTTCATATTTATAACTTGGATATAATGTGATGAAATGGTTTTGAAACTGGAAATATGAACTCGGGCTTGAGGCACAATTATGTTGGAAATTTCGGACTTGGAGTCCATTTAAGAATCGGGCCGGGGGCCCAGTTGGTTAATGAAATCGGGTCAAGGGCCCAGTTGATATGAAATCGGGCTGAGACCCATTTGAGTTATGTTATTGGGCCAGGGGCCCAGTTGATTTACGAATTCGGGCCGTGGGCCCAGTGGGTTTATAAGTCGGGCTGCGGGCCCAGTTGGTTTACAAATCGGGCCGTGGGCCCAGTGGTTCATAAAATCGGGCATGAGGCCCAGTTGGATTATAAATGTGATTTTGGGTCAGGGACCCTAAATGGAATTATGTTGTTTTATGGAAATTTCGGGCAGGGCCCAATTGTATTGATGAGATAAAAGGATTTAATAAAGCTGTTTTCCATATACCATCTGGATACAAGCATATATGATGGTCTCCTCCAGATGTCTGGGAACTTGGGAAGTCACGGTGCATTGCCTGCGAGGGGTCATTATACGGAGCAGCCGGACCGTATGATGACTCAGGAGCAGGATTGCTATGATTGACGTCAGGGACGTCAGACATCAGGGATGTCAGATATATGGACCCGGAGAGACCCCGGGTAGCACGCGTAGCTTATGAAACCGTGAGTTATGACGTCAGGGACGTCAAGCGTCTGGGACGCTAAGCATCTGGGATGCTGGTGATGGTAATGGTAAAATATGGATTAATGAGTCTATGAAATGGCTTTTCGGTTGGATATGTGTTATGTGGTAAAAATGGATTATTGGTTATGAAATGGTATGTCGGGTCGGGGACCCTAAATGGTTTTGGATTTTTGGATTTATATTTATGGCTTTGGGCGGTGGCCCACATGGTTGTTTATGTATGGTTGTGATATTCCACTGTTTTGGGCTGAGTTCCCACACTTGGTTTTTGGTTAACGGTTTTTGGGCTAAGGCCTAATGGCTCGGTTGAGCAAACGTTTTGGTTACTGGTTTTCGTGGCATGCATACGTTTTTATTGGAGGGCATAAATGTCTTATAAATGTATTTGGTAAACTTATTGGTTTTTGTCCACTCACAGCTTTTGGTTTTAATGCCCTTCAGGTTGATTACGGATGCGATTGCAGCAGAGACTGGGACATTGCACACCTCTTCCATCGATCCTTGCACACTCTGGATGCCCGTTTGGGCAGTGGCTCGTGGTTATCCCTTGTCTGACACCCCTTGTTGGACGGGAGCAGGGCACATTCCACGGTAATCCTGGGGGGATTGGGATAGGTCCTGTCAATATATACATAACATAAACATTCATGCCCGGTTCCCCTGAACCGGCATGATCCATAACATCCATTAACCAAGGTTCATGCCGGTTCCCATAAACCGTCATGAACCAGAATGACCTGACAAAGGTTCATGTCGGTTCCCATAAACCGTCATGAACCACAATGACCTTTCCAGAGTTCATGCCGGTTCCCATAAACCGCCATGAACTTGGAAATCTATCTAGGGTCCCTGACCCGAAATCATTAGTGTAAAACAACTGGGTCTCGTGCCCGAACATATGACTCAACTGGGCATCCTGCCCGATATCTAAGGGTCAGTCACGACTCCGATCGTAGTGATGTGTGCAACCATCCATCCAGGACCGCCCTCAATCCTGGTATGTCGCCGTGAACGTATCAACCGACGCGACCACCACAAGATCATGGTGCACTCATCACCGATCGATATCCTGAACCGTCAGCACTCCGAAGTCGAGCCTCCCCAGGCTGCCCGACCACGAATCGTGCATCATGACCTCTCCGTAAGGAACACATCTCAATCCGGAGGCGAGCGTCGTATCATCGATCGCCGTGCACATAGAACCCGTCGGGACCACGATTTAGACCCGAAGGTCGTAAATAGTTTCATATGCCCGAGACCAAACCAAATGGGTCTTATATCCGAGTTTATCCTTTTAGAAATCCAAAACCAAATCATTTAAATCAATACAGAAATACAGACCCGTATAAGCACCGTATAAGGTCGAAACCTCGAAATACGTGCTTATACGTAACCACATATAAATGCACCCATGGCATCATCAAACATGTAATAAAACATATAATAAACATTTATGCATGCACCAATTTAGAAAACAAGGTCCACTCATAGATCGTCCGAGCTGCCGCCTCGATTTGCGTGCCATACGGCTCCCCGAGCCAATCCGACCTCTCCGGGTCATCCTGACCTGTCCAAACCACATCCAAAGGTTACTACTAACCTATAAAAGTCCATATTAAGAACCCTAAACTTTCTCAAAAAAGTCAACGTGTCCCGTACAAGTTTCCCGAGGTGAAAAACCTCAATTTGACCAACTGAACGATCTCTGATCGATCCGAAACCATCGTCATTGGATCCGGATCGTCGAAACCTTTAAAATGACCCTGGTTCCACTCAAAACACTGTACACACGCGCCCCCACGCGCCGGTCAACGCAAAAGTCAATGCTGCTACAGTACCTGCTGACGTCAGCATGACATCATCATTGACAGTCCTGACAGTGACACGTGTCACACTCCTATTGGCCCATTTTCTGACATTGTCAGATCTGACAATGTGACGTCATCCCTGGCATGATGATGTCATCAAGATGACGTCATCAGTCATCCCTATCCTCTTGTCGGGTTGACCCGAAGCCTGCAACCGGGTCGCCGTGACGCACGGCTTGACCCGACCTGTTCTCTTCACTTCGGCCACCATTTCTCCTCCCGTTTGTCCCATTCTACTCGTCTCAACCTAACCTACATTCCTATGACTTAAAACGGAAGAAAAAACATCGAAAACCCGTACCTTCAATCCAGCCATGGCGGCCGGATTTTTCCCCCGTCGTTCACGCCTGTTCTAGCCCCTCACCAACCCCAAAACCAATCCTAAAAGGACCCTAAGACCTCCATGAACATTTCCCAATCAAAGAAATCAAATAAAAATCATCAAAACCCAAATATGAATTTTAAAACTAAAATTTACCCTTTTGGGGTTTTCACCCGCCGTGAGCCGCCGCCGTCCCCAGCCGTGTCCTCAGTCATCCTCACAGCACTCTCACGGCCACACTAGATGGAGGTTTGTGGTGGTGTTGTGTATTTTGAAGAAAATGAAGAAAATGGTGGAGGGGAGGGAGGGGGGGGGGGGGTGTTTCGGGTTTGTGAGGAAAAACAAAGAAATGAAAATGATGAAGATGAATTGATCTGATAAGAGAAAAGAGATGGATTAGATGATTAGATGAGTGGTGAGGATTGAGTGTTTAATAAAAATGAAGGGTTAGGATTTAATGTTGGAAGATTAGATATAATAATAATAATTATAATATTATTTTATTAAGTAGATCCACCTTTTTAGGAACTAGCCAATGGGATGAGTGACACTTGTCACTCATCCATAGGTCCACCTAAAATATCTGCCTAATCAGATATTGCCAACTCAGCCCCGTCTCGAAGTACATGCATAGTGAAACCGAACTTCCGTGACCCATAATTCTCCCGTTCGAAGTCTGATTTCAGTGTGCCGCCTGTCTATGGATTCGTATCATCCTTATCTACGTAACGGTCTTCGGCCCTCGACAATCGGACCTCCCGGTCAAAAAGTCAACATTTTACCCCTCTTTAACCAAAATTACCAAAATGCCCCTAAACTTACGAACGTCATAACTTCCTCCTCGGACGTCGGAATTGAACGTGCCACCTGTCTATGAACTCGTGACGTCACGAACTACATCACAGTCATCGGTCAAAGTCCATTTGACCGCCAGAATGAAAAGTCAACGTTTTACCACGACTAGGGGCAAAACGGTCATTTCGCATCGTTCGTCCGATTTCGCTCAACTAATCACGGATTAGCCTCACTAATCGTGATTAGTCACTAATCTAATCTAGGAATTTGGGACGGGTCGTTACATTGTTAGCGAGGTGATCATACCAAAATGTGTGCCTCGTTAAAGCTTAGTTAGGTAACAAAACCCAGTGGGACAAAATAACCCTGGTCGTAGGACAAAAGAGTACACGATGATCATGAGGATATGCTTTGGGATACTCAGTATACTTTTGGATACTTGGTGTGCTTCAGGATACTTTCCTTGATGTTGACTCCCCCTGAAATTAAGAACTAGGTAGATCAACCAGTCCACCCAAGCCAATATCATGAACATGCTTCTGGAAAGTTGCATTGGATGATGGCTTGTTATTGTCTCCTATAATGAAACTGATCCTCATCTGCTTGATGGAGGTAGCATTATCCTAGTGGATAATCTCCGGTTCATTGTTGGTGGCATACAGTCCACAAGTACTTTGAATACGTCCGTAATGACTTTTAGCCATATATATTCACAAGTTGTCGTGAAGAGTTATAATCTTCGCATTATTCGAATTACATAGTAATAAGGATCTGTTTCTTAGACCTCCAAGATATTGCTATGTTCCCAATGGTAAAGACATAACCAATTCGAGAACATACCTTATGTGGGTCTGATAGTTAGCCTACATCAGCATACCCAATAAGGCAATGCATCATCCTGAGGATCAATGGGGTTTCATTCATTCCTCGATCCATAGGGATAAAATAAGCCCGTATCTCATATATCATTAAGGTATTAAAAAATGTCTTTTATGTCATTCCAGTGACAGCGTGTTGGCGCAGAGCTGAATGTAGCTAGCAAGTTCACTACGGATGAAATATCCAGTCTAGTGCATTTGAATCAAGTATAATAATGCGCTTATTGCACTTAGATATAAAAATTATGGTCTCACTATCTCTTCGTTATCATCTGCCAGACGAAACGGGTCCTTTATATGATCTAAATTACAGATGACCATAGGTGCGCTTGAATGTTTTGCTTTTATCCTCATTAAAACATTTCAACATCTTATGGGTCTAATATCAACATCTTCTAGATGTGATTTAATCAATAGACTAAAACCTCATATGCACAGTACTCGAGCTTCAGGTCGAGACAAAACTTCATTCTCCTAAGATCTTTCATTTCAAAATCCAACTTCAGGTGCTTAGTAGTTTCTTTGGTTTCTTCTGGAATACCAATCAATAACAAACCTGGAACTTGTTTTCTTAATAAACACGCATGGGACTTCTTCGTTATCCCATATTGATCAAATCACTTAGATGGTTATATCACATCCGTTCGGATTATCTCAATCCGTAAAGTGAATGCCTCAAAGAAGTAGGGAGCATGTTCCGTGGTCTGGAACTATTTGCATCGGGTATTTTAAGTCCTTCACGAAACTTTCAAACATATCTCTATTTAGATCCCCTATAGAGATAAGCATTAACCACGTTTATAAGCTGCATATTCAGTTTTTCTGGAAATTACCAAACTGATAAGGTAGAAGAAAGTTATGACGTTCATTACAGGAGAATACATTTCCTCGTAATCAATCTCAGGGCATTGAGAAAACTGTGCGCCATTAAATGAGTTGTACATCTCAAAATCTCATCTTTCTAATTACACTTCCTTGTAGGTTGATGATATATTTTGGTGATCTGTGCTATGTCACTATCTTTGTCTCCCCTCTTGTAAGTCCAAAAACCAAGTAGCAAGGGCAATGGCCTTTGCTATGCCAGACCCATCAACACTTTCAACCCTTTTTGGTAGCCTTTGACATGGGAACAAACTTGTTCGTTTGCAGGCTTCTAGTAGCGACGTTTGACGAAGATTCCTCGCCATCCCCTTTCATCTTTACCGCACTTCTTAGGCAGTTTCCGATTCACGACCCACCGTCCGGTTTCGCCAAGACACAGAAAACCTAGTGACATCAATCACGCCCTGGACAACCCATTTTCTTTGAAGACGGTGGCCTTGTACAGATTACAAATCTGCACACATACTTGGCTCCAATCAATTCGACGTCATTTTGCAGCGGAAAGAGGTGTCAAAATTGGAGATAGGCGGTGTGTTTGGAGGACCGACAGGAAACCCTTGCCCCACAGCACCGGTGACGTCAACCACCGCCAAAGATGGCCCCGTCTCTGTTTCCCCATGCCACTCCTTCTGCTTTCCCAGTTGGTTAAACATCGTGCTGATAACGTGTTGTGAACTCGATCAAAACTGTATCTTATTCATTCAGCTAAACCCTATTATATAGTGCTAGGGTTAGGATATAATACATGGACGAAAACACCCTTACATAGAAATAGCCATACTATTTAGTATATTTACAACAACATCAACTTTTTTTCATGTACAAATAAATTAATTAGTTACCGATGAAGGATTGAAAATGTTAATGAACGTTGTAATCAGGAGCAAGGTGGAACTCCGAACAAGAATTAGGCCTACCCTTCGAGTATGGAAAGTTCTTTTGGTATTTACCTAAAAAAAATATTAATTAATGTGTAAATTCCCATCTTTTTTTTCTATGTGAATTGGGTGTGTACTTTATAAATAATGCTAAGGATATTTTCCTATCAAAATAATTTTGTAATAATATTCTGATTTTATTATGAAAAAGATTACTATTAGAAATGAAATTTGTATATAAAAAATTTTAATTAATGGCAATAAAAATAAAATATATAAATAATGTCAATGATTCAGAGAATTTCATGAGTATGTGCTTATTCATTTTTCAATATTAATTTTGTTAATTATCTTCAATTTGAGTACTTGAAATTTTGAAAAATAATTACTTATGGACTCAAACTTCAATACTTGGTAAGTACTAACTAAATAATATTTGGTTTGTCGGTGGAAAAATAAAAATTAAATATAAGACAAAAATTATAAGTGTATTAATATAATTGCATACACATATACATATAACACAAAAACATTTATAATTAATTTCAAATTATAAATTACAAATAGGATCCATTTCACATCGTATTTTACCTTTCTTTTTTCAACTTATAAGCAAGAAATTAAATTATGAGAGGGAAGAAACTCCAAGAAAGTAGTGTCAAAATTAGAAATTTGACGAATGACATTCTTGGGATTTTTTTTTGTATCGTATGCATGATTGATATTGTTTAGTACACAAATGTAGGATTCGATTTTATGAACATGATGTGTTTGGCTAGGATGACTAGCCCACATGCACCCACATTTGACATGCATCTATACAATATATATATATATATATATAGATATATATATAGATATATATATTCACACCAAAAGACAGGCTAGGAGAAGATGAAAGAATCGAAGACCATACCTTTAATTTTAATTTTCCTTTATTGAGAATATTTTTTTGTTAGATGTTTAAAGAGAAATTTACCTTTCACTGACTTTAATTTTGTCAGTCAAAGAAGGCTTTTACTTTTGAAGTTTTACGCATATTTCATCACGACTGCGACCGAATGGTAAATATGCAGTTAGCAAGACGCCCGTTGTTGATTTTGTGCCTAATTAAAATTTTTATGTTATAAATTTATTACACCAATATATATGAAACAAAAACTCCTCATTTCCAAATAAATAGGATAAATATTATCGGCTTCTCACTCTGCATAAGGAATGAGTAATTGTCGACTTTTATTTCAACCAAATATAAAGCATGCATGGGACAAATTAAAATGCAGACCAAGCTTCCAGTATTACTTACTTTGTAATTCCACCTGTAGTCTTAAACTCCAGGTACGATTGATTCATTTATTTTTGTTGCAAAGTAGATGAATACACACCAGGTCCAAACCCTACCTTAATTATGTAATCGGCAGAAAAACAAAAACATAAATGAAAACCAGCATCGATGCTTTTCCTCTTTCGTGTGTTTTGCAGCATATTGCATATAAGAATTTGCATGTGCTGGGTTTCAAATTTCTTCTGTGGTTTGACTTGTTACTTCTGAATCATACCACTTTCGGCTACTCATGTATGATGTATACCATATATGTAACGTCTCTTCCCAACATCAATATGGCTTTGAAATATTCATTGCTACTATACCACTGATCGAATATAATAAATATTATACCTACATAGCCCTCACTGATTCATTAGCACTTGATGGTAGCATTAACATGGAATCCGAGGAGCGTCGTTGTTATGACTTGTGAGCAGTTGGTAGTATGAAAATGATAGAAAGGAGGAGCCTTTGAAGGCTTTGATATAATGAAAATGACTTCTTTTTCTTTCTGAAATGCTGCTTCTTTTCAAAAGCATTATGTGGAAACACAAGAAGAATATATTGAAGAAGATTCATGTCGGTCATCTGCTCAAATCTCAGAGTCATATTAATTAAACATTTTCAAGTAGAATAATTAATTAATGAATCACAGACATACAGATGGAAGTGTCAGTTTTAATATTGAAGTGGTTGACTTGTGTTTCTTCTTAATTTAAATGATTCGATAATGAATCACCTGGCCCCGCTGACAATTCAGATGGTTCTTATGTATACATATTCAGAAAAAGATTATTATATATAATGTTATTAAATCTCTTAATCTTGATTTTGTCTTTGATGGTTTTCGTTCTATATATATATATGAGCCTAGCTTGTTCATCATGTTTTGGATCTGAACTGGATCGTAGTAGTCTTATGAAGGTGTTGATAATGAATAATGAACATGTGCTCCCACATGGACAGCCATTTTCAGCACACAAAGAAAGTCATGGTGATGGGTTCTAGGTCAAGATGGCAGTCATTTTAAGTCAGACTCTACCAACTACTTGATCAATACCTGCGCCCACATTTTCAATCATATCAGTATAACAATTGTAGTCTTTTATTTTTCCTCTAAAGAGATTGAAGTGGTTGAAAAAGATAATGGCTTCATTTTTTTTTTCTTTTTTGTTTGGACTCAGATTATATGCTGTTCGAGGCTTAATGTTCAAAAAAAATCAGATGCCGTTCGAGGCTTAATGTTCAAAAAAATATCAGATTTTTAAAAGAACTTTTACTGATACTCTGAACAAGTCGAAATTTTGAAACACGGGTTGTTATGCATCCAAGGCCATGCTATTTACCAAGGAAACTAAGGCAATGTTGATAACGATCTCAACATTGAGAGATTAAAAGCCCACAACTTGATTCTGGTCTGAAGAACTATAATTAAAATGTGCGCACTAATAACCAATGAGAGCACATACTCAGTAAGGCAATGACTTTATTTTCGATTGGAAAGCACTCACAATTGTAATTTGTAAGTGCAAAATCAAAAGAATTAGAGGAAGGTAGCCATCAGGCATCAGCAATAAGTTCAATAATTCAAGCAACTCGCCGACACTTCTTGGTGTACAAGATGATCACCTTATATTTTACTTCAAACTAATTTTAAATGGTAAGAAGGTGGAGTGGAGATAAAGTGCGAAGCAAATTGCTTATTCAATATAATTATGCTCATGTACGCACATGAAAGTGCCTAAGCTCATCTAAATTCACATAGTTTAGGTAAACCATTTAATCTGATAAAAAAATGCACACGATTTAAATATACTATTTAGACGTATGGAAATTTATATAGTTAAGATAGATAGGCTGCTTAGATCATTATCCTGATCAAGATTCACTTAGTTTTTGACTGATTGAAATTCAAATTTTTAGGCAGAAGTGCTTAGATGAATCGAAATTCACATACTTCATAGACAAAGTGCTTTGCCAAATTGAAATTCATATACTTCAAGCACAGCGCTTTGATAGGTTTAGACAGAGGGCTTTGCCAAATTGAAATTCATATACTTCATTTCAGTACTTCAAGCATAGTGCTTTGATGGGTTGGACAGAGTGCTTTGCCAAATTGAAATTCATATACTTCATTTCAGTACTTCAAGCATAGTGCTTTGATGGGTTAGACAGAGTGCTTTGCCAAATTGAACTTTGATGGGTTAGACAGAGTGCTTTGCCAAATTGAAATTCATATACTTCATTTCAGTACTTCAAGCATAGTGCTTTGATGGGTTAGACAGAGTGCTTTGCCAAATTGAAATTCATATGCTTCAAGCATAGCGCTTTGATGGGTTAAAATTCACATACTTTAGGTAGAGTGTTTTGACATATCCAAATTCATGTAGCTCATATATTTTAGGCAGCGTACTTAGATTTACGTAATTTGGGCTTAGCGCTTAGACTCAGTGAAAGTCATGTGATGACATCATGCAATCGTAATGCCATTGCCATAGATATGTTTTTGTTTTAATATCTCGCATTTAGTTTGATGCTGATTCAAGTGAGTGGTCCTCTCACTTGTTTGAAGGGCACTCACAATCCGAAGGGACGGAGCCGAAGCTCCACTTAAGGCAAAGGACAGAGAGATGAGAAAAGAATCCATTGGGCAACAACACCATTCCGCTAATTTGTAATCCAACAATCCTATTTGGGGCAGCTCACAATGGATAACATACAGCTATATATGGCTTCTTCTCTGTGGAACTATTGTTTAACTTCGTCACAAAATTCGACTGATTCAAATATAGGTTTCGGGTTCGACCCTCTCAAATTCAACCATGAGACAGCATACACTTCAACCATGAATGTACGACGTCTTCGAAGACAACCAAATTAGACATATACAAGTGGGAAGCATACGAACATTAAAAAGAGAGAAATACCGCGGATTAATCATCAAACCAAGTTACACCCAAGTATAAGACATATTTCATAATATTAATCCCATATGTACTCTCCAAAAACAAAGAGACGGTCAATGGAGAAAGAAAGCTCCATCTTCATAAACTTACAGCTAGAAAAAGACTAGGGCTCCATCACCATTGGCGGCAAAATGGTAAGAAAATACTAGGTCAGAACTTAGCTTCAAGACTTACTCATCCTAAAAGTGAACTTTCCAGAATTTTTTTGGAGATTAGATGCCCCATATAACAACACAACGTCCTCAATTTGGTTTTATTTTATTGGGTTAAGACTAGAAAACTGAGCTCTTTCACTCTTCGACATTGACAAGTTCATACTCAATGAGGGAGAGGTTGTTATCTTCCTTCACTGTAAAACTGGCCGGTTCAGCAACTTCCATACGTCCCCACTTGTCCACAGCAAGTCTCATCGATCCTTTGTACATGTCAATTCTTGCATTACGTAGGGTTATGGAAGAACCTTCTTTCATCATGTCCACTACAACACCATAATATCAATCCAATTAATAACAAGAAATGTATATTAGAAAATAGTACAGCTCACAACTAATGATGCAACTCACTAAAATCAAAATGAATGACTCCCAAGATATAGGCACAACAATTTTGACAGGCTGATAACAAAAATCTATAATAGGTCCAAACTGTTGGTGTGCATCACTTTTTAAAAAGATAATGGGTAATATTGGGCTTAATTTATGAAACCCGAATTCTCATCTGGTAAACTGAGAAACTAACAGAAAGAAGTGAAACCAACTCAGCAACTCCCATTTATCACACATGAAAACACTCATAAAATTCATTCCCGATTCATTAAGCTAAGCCTCACGTACTTGGCATCACAGCAGTTCATTCTCTCCCCTATCACCAGATACAACTATAACATGAGATCCGATATTCATAGGGTTGTTATGTGGCCTTCCGGAAGTTCCTAGTTTTAAAGATTTTCTCTCGATCTCCTATATGCCATTTCTTTGGCAGATCCCCTCATTCACACTCAGGAATAGTTGTGATGTCTTAGGATGCTGGCCTTTGCTTCCTTTACAGAAGCTTTCCTAAACTGAGCCATGTTAAATCTGTACTTGGATTTTCTCTTGAACTTGCTAGTAGAACTAAAATTAAAAAGCCAAATAGAAAACTGGTGAAATCCATTACAATGTGGATTTGATTGGCTCTGTTGCAAGGCCAATTGGTTTGGACAGAGCTAAAAAAGATTGATTCCACTGAAATATCAGAAAATAGCATTTCTTTCGAACAGACGCTCAACCCTACTCAGACATTATGAAAGAGTTGATCATGCACTTACGATCGTTTTCTCTATTCTACAAGTCGAGAAATAAATTGAGCAATTGATTCATATTGCAAAACAAACCTTATGGAACAAACCCTTCATTGGTTATTTTTACTTCTAGAAGAACCCAGATTTGGCGGTAAGGGATGCATATAAAATTGTATGTCATTGCAAACCCACAAGACACAGGAGATACATGAAAACATTAGAATCTGTAGTAGAACATGTTATGTCTTATGGAGCAAAATCAGCAATCAAGGAAACTACCTACAATAATCCATATCAGAAGATCAAAAATATTTTTCAATGTAGAGAATGCCAGAATCTCATATGAATCACAACTCAACACTTAAATCCTTGGAATATGAAAACTACCACCATAATAGCGTGTAAAAAAATTAACTACACTATGACACTAAAGCAAAATAAATGCTTCCAAAATGCAACACAAGCATATCAGCCTTTCTCAGGATTAAGACTTGACAAAATATTACTCCAGAATGATTTCAACCAAAAACATACATATGGTTTGGTGACTAGTTTAAAAAAATCCCAGATTCAAACACTTGTATCCCTATCCCATTATTTACATAATTTATTTATCAATATTTTTAACCTTGACCTAGATTGCTATTTTCACCATATATCACCCTGTTTGACTAGTTAAGCCACTCTAGCATTGCCTCGCCGATCAATTTCAGCTACTATATCTAAAGTTCTTAACCAAATAATGAACAAACATCAATTGCAAACTAAAATCAAACCAATGTAAGTAAGCACACACACAGAAGTATGTAATTTGTTTTACACACGCATGCAGGACGCACAAGGAAACACCTATGAAGACCTGCGAAATCCGACTCACAAAGACAAGAATCCATGCCAACAAAACATTAGATCAAAATCCAACCGATGACATCATTTAGAAAAGAAAACTACTTAATTGGGTTTGATTAGTAGTCATCGGATTTTGAGCTAGCAATTGGCTGAGCAAAGATAAGTTTAATAATGAGTGCAAAAAGTAAGCTTGAAATACACACCTTGATCATTCCAGGCTTTAAATATGATCATTCCGGTCTCATCACCAACCAAGCATTCAGCCATTCGCCCACGACCCTTCTGTGACACCATCTTAGTATTAACAACCTTTACTGTGAGAGTATGCCCAGCGGTGCCAGGGCGGAGCTCCGAAACCTTGGTGAATACGGGTTTCCTCAATCCCGGTTTTGCTTCTGCCATTTCAAACCTACCCAAAATCTACACCAACAAATTGCGCAATCACTAAACAATCACATAATGGCTTCCAGAAACATACTCGTAAAAATGCAATTTACATAAAATCTTCAACCTTCGATTTCAATAAAACTTCATGCAATCAAGTGGGGAGTCACTTAAGGTTAAGCAGAGGTTTCTATTTTTCTTTTTTTTCTTTTTTTATAAAGCAAGAGTTTTTTCTTGGGTAAAAATCAGTCTAAGATCCCAAATTTATATTCATCTACGGTGATCGAAACATCAGGCTACATTCAGATCCAATATTTTTCTAATTTTTCTAATAACCAAACAGGTTACAAAATTTGAGTGAATTTTCTTCTAATATTGTAAAGCGTCCATTTTAATCATAAATTTCCAACGGAGATTCAAAATTGAAGAGCAGATCAGAGACAAAATCAATTTTCAACAATGGATCGGAGCCGTAATTACTCTGTAATCGTTTCAAACAAGAAGTTAACAAAATTATAGATATCCGACAGTAATGTCAAAATTAAGAAAACAACAACTTTTTGATAGATTCTAACAAAACATCAACAACCATGTTGAAAATCAGAGTTAGAACTCACCTGAGAGTACGCACAAAGACAATCTGGGAGCGACGGAGAAAAGAGCGAAGATCTGACTGAAGAAGAGAAAACCAGGGTTGACACGACTCACAGTCGACTCGACAAACTCCAAAGTATAAAAGGGTTGTGCTATCAATTGTGGCTTCCTGGCCGTCGATCTCCAATCCAGTCATGAGTAATCCTGGACGTCCACGTGCCTGGCCTTTTTCTACAAAATCATCCCTCCAAAGTATAAAAGGGTTGTGCTATCAATTGTGGCTTCCTGGCCGTCGATCTCCAATCCAGTCATGAGTAATCCTGGACGTCCACGTGCCTGGCCTTTTTCTACAAAATCATCCCGTACCTGATTTGGCCGGGATGTATTAGTAGAGTGCACGGAAAAGAACTAATTTTTGCCACACTGAATCATAACGATGTCCCTGTGAAGAACGACATAGAAAACAGTTAAAAAACAAGCGCCATATGAAGAACAGAAAGAGATAAGCTGCTTAAGGTTGAGTTAGAAACGATGTTAGCAGCCACTGCCACTCTCAGCTCCTCTGCTTCTCAACTCACACCCTTAAATTATCTATCCCCAAATCCAATTTCTCCCAAATTTTCCTTCACTTTCCTGGAAAATAAGAGGAGAATAGCAGTACCCACAAGCTCGAATTCTCAAAGAAGCAAGCTTTCTACTCTGAAAGTGTCTTCTACTTCCCAATCTGCCCCTGCTTCTGCTGAGGCTTCAAAGGTCTCGGGTTTGCCCTCTGAAATGAAGGCGTGGGTGTATGGGGAATAAGGGGTGTCGATGTTTTGAAATTTGAGACCAAAGTGGCGGTGCCGGAGTTGCTGGAGGACCGGGTTCTGATTGAGGTTGTGGCCGCGGCTCTGAACCCAGTTGACTTCAAGAGGAGGCAGGGCAAGTTCAAGAACACCGACTCTCCTCTCCCGGTGATTTAACTTTTATGTACCTTCTTCTATTTTTCTTGTTTTGAAATCAGTTGGGAACTTGGGATGTTTTGGCTGCTGAAATAGTGAAATGTGGGAGGAATAAGCTTAATCTGAATTTGGAATGTTAGGTTTGAGAAAAAGTTGACATTTTTAAGAGTAGAGAATTTGGGACTGAAAATTTTGTATTGAGTTTTGACTTGTGAGACGTGGTTGGTGTGTGTTTGGATGTCTGGAATTTGTGTTGGGATTTAGAATGTTTGTTGTGATAATCTTAACTCATAAGTTTCTTGGATGAAGTTGAATATTTTATTCTGACTAAGGGTGACTACAATAATGGCTGTTCTTATTTTGGATACTGAGTTTAGTCTTGATTTATTTTGTAGAGGAATTGGGATTAAATTCATTGCTGGAAAAATTCTAGTTTGATGTCAAATTGAAATGGATAAGGAGGTGAATTTCCATATCCTAAATCATATTGGTCTGTTCGCTTCATTTGAATGTGGGTCTAGAAATGTTGGGACTAGAAATATTTCTTAAATTGTGCATAGAGTTCTGAACTATGGTTGTTTCGTGTTCCTTCATCTGGAATCTTTGTTGGGATTAGAATGCTTGTTGTAATCTTGTAATATAGTAAGTTTGATGGATGAGATTGGCAAATTGAATTAGGGTTCTTCTTTTGCCAGTTGGGTAAAATTCTGTTTTTAACTCATAGAGGAATTAAGCAATAAGTTCATTGCTAGCCAATTCTAGTTGCAGTGTCAGCTTGAAGTACATAAAGAGCGTGGTTTGAATGACCTATTAAGTTTAACTCTATGGTTCTACATTTTTTTTTCCCTCTAGACTGTTCCGGGCTATGATGTTGCCGGTGTGGTGGTAAAGGTTGGCAGTCAAGTAAAGGAATTTAAAGTAGGGGATGAAGTGTATGGAGACGTACATGAGAGAGCTCTGGACGGGCCGAAACAATCTGGCTCTCTTGCAGAATACACTGCTGTTGAAGAGAGGTTATTAGCACTAAAGCCGAAGAATCTGGACTTTGTTCAGGCTGCTGCTCTTCCTCTTGCAATTGAGACTGCTTATGAGGGTCTGGAAAGGACGAGATTTTCTCATGGTAAATCTTTGCTGGTTTTGAATGGTGCTGGTGGAGTTGGAAGCCTTGTGATACAGGTACCTTACATTCTAGCATTGCCCCATAAAGGAAAAAAAAACATATGTTTGTATTTCTTTTATTTGCTGAGTCACATTTTGGCGGGTGAAATAGCTAGCTAAACATGTGTTTGGAGCATCAAGAGTGGCAGCCACTTCAAGCACTGAAAAATTGGAGTTTTTGAAGAGCTTAGGAGCTGATCTGGCCATTGATTACACGAAGGAGAATTTCGAAGAATTTCCAGAAAAGTTTGATGTTGTGTATGATGCTATCGGTAAGATTTTTTTTATAGTCAAGGTCTTTTATTCCAGCAGATGAGAATGTAGTTAATTTTGGTTATTATTTTTCTGTTTTGGTAGGTCAATGTGATAAAGCAGTGAAGGTGGTGAAAGAAGGAGGGAGTGTAGTAGCCGTAACAGGAGCAGTGACACCTCCAGGTTTCAGATTTGTGGTGACTTCAAATGGGGATGTTTTGAAGAAACTAAACCCATATTTAGAGAGTGGGAAGGTGAAGGCGGTGATAGATCCAAAAGAGCCCTTTTCTTTTGCCCAAGTTGTTGAGGCTTTCTCTTACCTTGAAACCAATAGGGCCACTGGAAAGGTAGTCATACATCCAATTCAATGATTACAAAGTACGTACTTTTTCTGTATATATGATGAGATGATGCATAAATAAGATCCAAGTTTTGGAAAACTTGGCGTAAGAGTCTTTGAACCTTACTATAATCATGATTCGTTAAAAATTAAGCGCAAAATCGTCCATTGATGTTAATTTTTCTTTTAAGTTGAATAAAAAGGAAAAATTGGAGTAATAATCTCTAAATTTTACGTCTTTGTACTTTACCATAATATTTAATTTAGTTTCCTTGTCAAAAATTCAAAAGATATAATATTAAAAATAAATACACATATAATAAAAAAATATGAACAAAAATTATGATATAAAGCTCTGCGAGACTGCGACCACTAAAATTTACTAAAGGATAAGTATTTCAACATCAAATCTTAAAAAAAAAAAAAAACTAAATCCTAGGTCTTATGTCGTATTACATCTAGGTTTTTGTCTTGTTTTTATCTCCCTCCTAGGTTTTAGTCTCATTTCATTCCAGCTAAGAGATTGAAGGGTAGAAGATTTAGTCGTCGTCTTCTTCTTCTTCTTCTTTTTCAGACTCCATCCACATAATAATCAGAACCTTTTGCAGATTTCTTCGATGCCTTTCTTATCCGAATACCCTTCTTTTTTAACAGCGCCTCGATCCTTGCCCTTTTTCCCTTTAAATTTTTGGAAATCACCCCTATATCAACACCCCCATATTTTATCACTTTCCCCCTCTTATATCTCTTGTTTTTTAAAGTTCGGCACAATGATTTAGTTGTCATCTCAAAAGCAACAGTCCTCCATGAATAATTATTCCACTTCTCCATAACTTCAAGTACCCTATGTGTATGCCGGTTGAAATCTCCTGACCCAACAACGCTTGCTCAACGAAAAATACAAGACCTCATTTATACAAATCTTCCTGGTTTTTGCACTTTATAAATGCTTCCTCTACGTCCCCAATGGTAACCCTCTCAAGTTTTTACAATACTTCTGCCTTATTCTGTTAACATCATCATCACCATCAATAATAGATTCAGGCCTCTCCCCACAACTTAGACCAGTTATGAGACTAAATTCCCTGTGAGTAAACTGCAATACTCAATTCCCACCATAAAGCATACATCTTCCATTTCTCTTACATATTTTCCATTAACCCTTCTCAGCATAAGTCCATCTGTAATGAGGTTGCTCCAAACAAACGGATAAGCACTATAGTTAAATACCAATAGGTATACAAATGCCAAACCTTTCCAGATGCTTCCCTTTCAAGTTAGTCCTAATTAATAGTATACACCTGTGATTTTGACACCACTGCATTTTACCAATAAATACTTTATCCTCGGATATTTGAAGCCTAATAGACTTATCTATCTCCAACAACCTACAATTCCATACAAGGTTAAATCAGAAAAGTCATTACAAAACAATGCAATGCAAAACATTATGGGAGTCACTTAAATATGCATGGCAAAAGAATATCAAATGCAAACCATTGTTTAGGACTAGCATATATATAACAAACTATGAACATCATCTTTATGATTGATATATTTCAAACAAATAACAGAAATCATTTCGTTGTACTCAGACAAATTACCCAGATACTAACCTGAGCTTCTCTTTTCTGTACTTTAGGAAATTCACAGTTCGATTTTGCTTGTGATTGGGTCCAAGATTTCAACAACTACCAAAACGAACTAACGTGATTCCCAAAAAAAGCGAACGTCAAGCTTTCAAATTCATTTCTCATGCGGTTACGAAAGGGGAAGGAGATTTCCGATTTCACTCTAGTGCCAACAATGAGATGCATTTTTACCTTCAGTTTTCGGGTTTCTTTCGGGTAAGGCCTGTTTTGTAAATGGTATGGGGTTGGATTACTTATAGGCCTAATTTAAACAGAACTGAGGTTGCTTTCAATCATGGCCGTTGGTTCAAATTGGACAGCTCATGTCATGTGGTCCATACCGATCCTCATTTTGGCTGGACTTCAGTGAGACAAACTCCGGTAAACAAGTAAAGTAGTATCGTATGAATAGCAAGCCAAGATGATGATTGATGATGAAACCACTCTCCATATCCACCTACGTCCCAACTTTATATACAAGTTTCTACAAATCCGTCTATACACAATCACACACATAGACAGATGTCGAAAGATTAGTATATTATATATTAGACCAGGGAGAATGTCACTCGGACTGGCATTGTCATCACTTGAGGCATAGTTAATGTGGTATTCTCTTTACTATTACTCACCATAAGAGAAGATGACGTGGTCGTGGTCATAGACTTGCGAACTAGAAATATGGAGTAAGGTGGCACTTCAGTGGCGCGAAACCTTGTCAGCACTTGGAACCCCACCAGGTCACATTCCTGTACGAGTGGGTACAAAAACGACAGTGCCCCCGTCGCACTTCTAAGAATCAAAACACTCCCACCTTTCATATTCTTCCCCAGGTGCTCGATCACCTTCAACTTATCAACCGCCTTGATTCCCACAAGGCAAGCAAAAAATATGCAATCATATTGCTTTAGGAGAATCTCTCCTGCAGTCAATATGTCCTGCGTGTGAAACTTCACGCTCCTGGCCAACTCCACTTCAAACGAGACCAATTCTCAGGCGACATCATTGACCTCCTCGTCCACGTCGAAGAGGTCGAAATTTGTGGCTGCCAGTTACGAACTACTCAGCTTCAAGGATGTCTATTCATACTACAATCAGATCATGATGCACCCAGACGATCAAATCCATACCAACTTCCGTACCAACCTTGGGGTTTACTGTTACAACGCCATGTCATTCTAACTGAAGAATATCGGAGCGACATACCAATGCTTGGCGAACTTCATGTTCACCGATCAAATTGGGAAGACCATAGAGGTCTTTGTGGACGACAAGCTGGTAAAGAGTAAAACTGCTAAAGATCATGTTACCAATCTCCACAAGATGTTCTAGGTACTCAAGAAGTACCAGATGAGACTCAACCCCACCAAATGTGTTTTTGGAGTCAAATCCAGAAATTCCTCAGCTACATGATCTGTGACGACTTGGAAATTAGAAACAGGGAATTTTGGAAATTTTAGAAAGGAAATGACAATTTTACCCTTGGTTTATGTGGTCAAAGTTGACTTTTTGTTTAAGATACCTTTTGGATTTTCCGTTAAGACCGTTATGTAGGTATCAGAGTCTTGAATTCGTAGACAAGTGGCACGTAAAAATCGGAGTTTGGACAGATTTAATATCGGTCTAAAATGGTGAGGGGTATTTTTGTAATTTTGGACCTTAGGGGCAATTTGGTATTTTGCCCACCTTGATGAGTCAGATGTGATTTGTTGTAGTGTGACATGTGTTACCTTTACCCTCAGATTAGTGGCACTAAGCCACGTGTGGATTTTTGGTGATTGTGTTTGTAGTGATGGATTTGGTACCCGAGAACCCAACCAAGCCATTCTTTTGGACATTGATCTCCATATGGGAGCCTGGAGAAACACCAAGTGATTACACCGAAAATAAATAGAAAGTATAGAGAAACATGGAGAGACGAAACAAGAGAAGGAAAACAAAAGAGAGGAAAAATAACCCAACCTCGAAACCCAGAAAATACCCAGAAAACCCGAAACCCCATTGAACCCTTGCAATTGAATTTGGATTTTGGACGTTTAATTCGTGTAATTGAGGTTGGAATTGTGATCTTTGGTCCATGGCGAGCATGATTGAGTTAATAACTTATAGAATTGGACACAGGGAGGCATGGATTGACGAATTGGGAATAAGCCGAAATTCTTGGAACGGGGTCTTGAAATTAAGGTAAGATTATGATGTTTTGAGGTCATAGATTCTCTCCTAGGATTGATTGCATTCGATTAGTCGCTTGAATTACGAAAATTGGTTGAGTTTGGACAGGTTTAGAACCAGGTCGGGTCGCCGGGTTGGGCGACCCAAAGAACAGTCATTCAGGTGATAAGGACAATGAACAGTGCCCTAGTGTGTGGGTACTATTTTTGAGGTACGATCAACATGGTTTTTTATGTAATCGATGTAATGAAGAGAATTGCAACCATGTTGCATGCATACCCAGAAGCCGAAAATGAGACGTCTCCTTCACCAACCAATTCTAGCTGTTGATAGCTACTGTAGCGATCCTCTCACGATCGTATCACTCCTCAAATCAGCTCGACTTTTACAAATTTATACATCCATGAGTGATGAAGTTAGTTCACTAACTGACACATGGTAGGGAATACTCACTCCGTACAAGCTCCCTGTCCAGCTACCTCGACAAATCTAACTCTCAAAATTCCATCGAATTTCTAACAAAGGACACTGGGGCACCCAAGAGTGACATACCAAGCCAACTCATCCCTAATCCACCAAGTCATGTAACTGGACTCGTAATACTCTCGACTTTGTCAGTATCTCCTGACAACGTGGTTGCGAACTGGGTTATGTACCTGGGAAAACATCCGCTAGATATGGCAACCATGTAAATCCTGTGTTATCGGAGTGAAATTGGCACAACCAAACTATCTCCAAGCTCACTTATCTAACTAGGGGCATCACAACACAAGTCCTATTTCCCTAACAACCAACTTGTCGTATCGTCCCGACCTCCTCGGTCTCCAAGTCGTAACTCACTCGTACCACAAATCATCAAGATTTCCAAACACAAACAGTTCATTGGGTTACTAGCTCACATGTCCCAACTCTATTGGATCAACTCATGTTGCACCTAACACTTATGTAATCCGTCCAAATATATCTAGGGTACCTGTCACCAATCCAGGCATACCCCGTACTCCTAGTAAACCAGCCAAACTAGGAGGATACTGACATCTCACTGAGCCACTCGGGATCCTCTCTACCCCGCTTATCGACCACTGTGAGTCATATGTCTGCCACTCTACGAATCTGGCGTCATCCGAAATCATTTTATTGCTGCTAGGATTCCGTCCAACTCATCTCAGTCATCTCGATCATTACTGAGATTCCATCAACTCATCTCCATTTAGATGTCACACTAATGTTCGAGTCTTGCTCCTAAGACTCGACACAAATTGGCGAATCCTCACTGTATTAGTCGTCGTTGCATCCAGTGCAAACTGAATCTAACTAGAAACCTCTGCTCGTACCGAACTACCATCAAATCTCCTGCTTCATATCGGAGGAACTTCGCGTCTCGAGATAAACTCCATCTCTCGAGATACGAGGGATAGTCATAGAAATGTTCCTTGAACGTCGCCCAACTCTCTGTAGTCTCATCCACGTTCGTCGATAGCAATGTCTGCCACAAATCTCGTGCAGACCAATCCAAGAAGCTCATTGCTATCGAGATCATGCACTCATGTGGGGCCACCCATTACCTGTACAATCCGCTCAAAAGCGTAAGATTCGTTTATCGGTCCACCCCTAGATTCGATCCACAAGTACCACTCTCCTAGTAACTTATCCAACCAATCTCAACTAGGGTCATCCACGACCACATCCATCTTGATCAATTGTTAGTCATATCTCCTAGAAGTCACCATACTAGGATAACTCTACTATCTGAGGATCGGTCCATCCTGGGATCCGATCCACAAGTACCGCTCTCCTGGTAACTTGTCCAACCAATCTCAACTAGGGTCATCCACGACCACATCCATCCTGACCAATCGCCAGTCACATCTCCTAGAAATCACCATACTGGGATAGCTGGTATCCACTCGTAACTCTACAGCTAGTTGGAAGCCGCTGGGTCCACAAGAAACTCGACCCTCCTTGGGTCTACTCGACCCTACTCAGTGTTAGACCCCACTGAAACACAGTATAGGATTCCAAAAAAAAAAATCTATTCGGGGCTCATTCCCACTTAATTTTCTTATTATTACCTTCACTATCAGGTTGATGACGGGCTGTCGTCATCATAAAGACATCACATCCAGCACATATGCAACACCACAAGAGCTACCTAGTGCTCTGATACCAATTTGATAGGAACCATCCCAATCCCCCTAGATTATCGTGGGATGTGCCCTACTCCCGTTTGACACCACGTGCCAGACCAGGGATAAAACTGTAACCCACTCGGGGTTACCAGAGTGTGCAGTGACTTGTGGAGTACGCTACAACATGTGATATCTAGGTTTCTACTACAGCTCGCATCCGCGATTAAACAAAAGAGTATAAAAAACATTAAAAGTTGTGAGTGGTTAAAAATAATCATTTAAAAAAAAATTCCGCAATAAACATTTATACCCTTCACGTAAAAATATGCATGCATTAGAAAACAATATCTCATATACTTTCTTAAAAGAAAATCATATGGCTTTTCAAATCAGTACACAATGAAAACATTTATCAATCAAAACCATTTCTTTAGTAAGATCTCAGCCCAAAACCAAATCATGTAGAGTCTCCGTCCGAATCCAAAACAAGTAGGGTCTCAGCCCAATCAAACCATATGGGGTCTCAGCCCAAAACAATCTCATAAAACATCTCAATAGGGTCTATGTCCGAAACATAGACTCACATCAGGAGTCTCATGAAAGCATGAGTAACCAATCCTTTTTATCCAATATCCAACAAATTATCTCACTAGTCATGATATCAGCGCTAAGCGTGCGACTTGGGATTACGCCTCCGAATATACAACTAGCTCGGAGCCCGTGGCTCGACGTCTAGGTGTCCTAACTCAAGCTCGGACCCTTTGGCTCGACGTCTGAGCGATGTTATCTACATGCTTGGAACCCCTGACTCGATGTCTGAAAAGTGTCCATCTCCTGCAAGCAGTGTCATCGTGACCTCTCTAAGATCTACGACATTTCGAGGCTACCACGCTAGGATCTACGACGTCTGATAGGACCAATCACATCATAGAGGATGGTAGTATGGAAAACATTTCACAAATTATCTCAAAATAAATCAATGGGCCCATGCCCGAAATATAGTTTTATCAAGTCAATTTCACAAAACCATCATAAAATCACTATTCAAAACATTTCCCAAATCCAGGATTCCTCGAATCCAATCAAATCCATACTCGTAAATCCACAACAGGGTCACAAACCCGATATATCAAAAATCTCATAACTAGGTCATAAGCCCGATATATCATAAATCTCATAACTAGGTCACAAGCCCGATATATTTCACGCTTTACTATACTCTAAGTCAAATCATAAACCAACCGGGTCACATGTCCAAAATAGCATTTCACGTATCTCCGTAAAATCATTCAAAATCTATAGTCAAATCTTTAATTTCATGCATCTCCGTAAAATCAGTCAAATCATATAAATCACATGCACATAGGAAACTCGGCCGAAGCCTAAGTATCATATAAAACATAAATCTCAAAATACGTGCATACTAACATTTTCCACGAAATTGATAAACATCAAACACATCTCAAATCATATGCAACCATTGCATCTAAAACTATGTTCATAAAACATATAAACATTTATGCATGCATCATATTTATAAATTAAAAGTCCAGTCACAGACTGTCCAGGCTGTGTGCTCACAATCCGCACTGTAAGCCCCTCTGAGGCTAATCCACAATCTCCGGGACTTTCGGGCCTGTAGAAATCATACCCAAATGTCACTATCAACTTATACAACTCCATATTATAAACTATCAAAACTCTCGGAATAGTCAACGTGTCCCGAACAAGCTTCGCGAGGCTAAAAACCTCCAAATGACCTATCAAACGACTTTCGATTGACCTAAACCATCACCATTGGATTCCGATCGTCGATGACAGGACCTACCCCTATCCCCCTTGGGGATCACCGGGGACAAGGCCTACTTCCATCTGACATGTAACTCAAAGTTCCACAATTACCCTTACTAGGGTTATATTACCACAAATACCCTTAATAGGGTTCTAAAATACACACCAGTGTTTTTAAATACAACACTAATGTCAGACAAGGGACGAGAGCATTAGGTTCATACTAATAATACAAATACAAACACCTACCCCGTAGGGTGAATAGAATGCAACAGTGCTAATTATGCCTCAGTCTCGGAGTCGGTCCCCTGCTCAGTATCACCGCCTGGAGGGTCATGAAAACAGTCAAAGTATGAGAGGACCAAAAATAAACTAGTTATGAACACATTTGGAAAATATATATATATATATATATATAATCTGACCCTCCGTTTTAGAAACATGCATGCATTCAAGATAAAACGTATAAACACAATCAAATCATACATATAAATTTCTATACATATACATATATCTATACATGCATACATCTGGACGCAACCATCAGTGAAACATAATATATATATATATATATAACCCATCCTCGACATCCTAGATGTCCAACCACTATCCGTCATGATTTCTCTACATTACGCGTACTACTCAGGGTCTCATCTCCGAGTCTACCCCCCAGATCTGCGACGTCTGGGGTAAACCTGCTTCAGACCCTAACATATCCGAGACGATATCATAACTCGCACTCTTGAGCCTGAATTCCTACTCGAAGTCACTCATCCCAGGCAGTGAAAACATGCAATTCAGAAATATCATCTTTGTAATTCGTCTTTCTTAAAATCAAAACAACCACTGTTTAAAACTGGGACTAAGCCCGAAATCTTCCAAATTCGCGTCCAGAATCCATTTCTTAAAACTTGTCCCTCGAAAACTACTCATACCGGATCACCGGTCAAATCATTTGAATCAATCTTTCTTTCAAAACTTTGTTGACCCCAAAACCTGAGTCAATCGGTCACCAAATGGGTCTCAAGCCCGAAAACCTCATTTTAACATAAATCTGTAGCATAGTCCATGAACAATGATTCGCGTATATAAATTCCATGATTCCAAAACATTTAACATAAATAATTTAGAAAACATATAAAACGGTTATGCATGCATTTCAGTATAAAACAACCACTCCACTCACAATTAGTCCTTGCTGCGCTAACAAACAGCATAAACCTGTCACGAAACTAAACACAATTTCCGGGACTGTCCAAACACATCAAAAGGTCACTAATTGACCCTACTAGGTCTAACGTGTCCCGAACATGCTTTCCGAGGCTTCAAACCTCAATTTGACCTATCAAATGGCATCAGATCGACACGAAACCACCGCCATTGGATTCGTAATGTCGAAACTTTGAAAATGGTACCGATCCAGCTTTGAAATTTGTGCTCACGCTCGGGTCAACGTGTCTGGTCAAAAGTCAAAGGTCAACGCTGACGTCATCACTGACGTCATCGCTGACATAATCTGACAATTTCAAATTGACATATGTCAGGCTCTGACATGTGCCAGGTGTCAGCAACACACTGGTCCATGTCACTGACATGTTAGTGACACATGTCACCCTCTGGTTGGGCCACGTCACTGACATGTTAGTGTTGACTGTGCACTAACATGTGACACGTGTCATGCTCTGTGTGGTCCACATTTTCTGACAACCTAACAAGTGATGACGTCATCACCATTAACCTCTCGACGGGTCTGCAATCAGGTCGCCCAAGTTTGCGAGCCCGGCCCAACTATAACTAGCCAATTTTTGACCCGTTTTCAAAACCCTTTTGACCTACTAGATCTTCTAGGTCTCTAGGTTGGATCTATGGGTTCAAATTCAGCTAAAACACAGAAAATTCGTACCTTAAGTCGAGCAAAAATGGAGGCCCTTTTTCCAGTCCAGTTCCCCATCGATCTTAACACTGTCGTTCCTGGTTCAGGGCTTCAATCTACTCGTATTAGCCCTACAAAGTGTTCTGGGTCCTTAGACTCACTTAATCAGGCCCAGAAATCCAAACCTAAACTTGACCCGATCATGAGGGTTTCGGGTTATACCTGTTAACGTGTCTCCTCCGCCGTGCGCCACTGTTCTCAGCCATGAGTCGTCGTCCAACACTCTCTCAGTCACTCCTCAGGCTCACTAAAAGAAGATGAAGGTTTAGGGAAGGTGGTCGATGGCTGTGTGTGTGTGTTTGCAATAACCTGGTTTACGGTTTGAATGACTAAAATGGAAAGGAAGATAGAAACATGCACCCAATATTTTGGGTAAGTGGGCCAGTTAGATGAGCGACACTTGTCACTCATCTGATTAGTCCAAGGAATCAGTTATCTAATCCAATAATGCCACTTGGCTCAAAAGTCTCAGAAAATGTAATAGTAACTCTCGAACTTCGTGACCCATAACTTTCACATCGAACGTCCAAATTCGGCTTGCCACCTGTCTATAAATTCGTGGTGACACGATCTACGTAACGGTCAAGGGTCAACATCCAAACATTGTCTTATGTCAAAAGTCAACATTTTGCCCTAACTAGGGGTAAAATGGTCATTTTACATGAATTTTTCCAAATTACAAATGTAAGGAAAATCCGGCTCGTTACAGTCAAAACCTTTCGAACTAGATTGGTTTGACGTCAAAATTCATGCCCATGCACACTCACGGTGGTCAATGCTTGTAAACGGCAGTCAACGTTGACGTCACACCGGTCAACGCTGATGTTAGCATGAAAAATTTGACACCTGTCAGCTCAGACAGCCTGTCACATGGCACATCCTGACTAGTGCCATGTGTCCTGCTACATGTCATTGACAAGTCTGACATCTCTTTGACACCCTACTACGTGGCACCATCTCACTGGTTCACGTGGTCTGACATGGCTGATGTAGACCTGACACGTCAACTATTGATTAGATTGACACATGGCCACGTGTCACCCTCTAGTTGGCCACATGGCTTGACATGATGATATGGCATGCCACATCATCATCTTCAACCCTCAAATGGGCCTACCCGTTTGACCCTCAAACTCAACCCAGCTAGAACTCAACCGTCCGACAACCGTTTTCCTCCATTTTTCTTCCTATACACTTGTCTCTCTCCTATAAACAGTTCTACGACCTTAAAATCAAGAAACAAGAGCTGGAATTACCTTTTACAGATCGATCATCCACGGCCAGACTTCCAGACACCTTCTAGGTTTGTCTAGGGGTCCTCAGTCGTCCAGACTCATCCCTACAAGCTCGTATGAGCTCCTAGAACACGACCAAAACATTAAAAACAGACCCCAAACACCTAAAACTCAAAATCCAATCCACCAAAAATCACGGGTTACGGGTTTACCTTTTTCTAGGTTTCCTCAGCCATCCTCGGTGGCTCAGCCTCTCACCACTGTCTTTCTCAGTCTCTCTAGCCTCTCTCTCACTCTCTATTCCCCTCAAGTAGTCACAGATGAAGAAGATGATAATGGTTGAGGTGGGTTTCGGGTAGGATGAAGAAATGAAGTGCAAATGGGTGAAATGCATGTATATGTGATAAGAATCAATGGATGAGTCACACTTGTCACTCATCTACTGGTCCAGACATAATATTATGGGTCCCAAAATTTAACACCAAAATTTAACTCCTCATAATTCGCACCATTATGAACAGTTCAACAAACTATTCTTGATTCGTAATTTTCCCGTACGATGTCTGATTTCAACTTGTCGTCTATCTACAGACTCGTATCATTTCGATTTACGTAGCATCTCAAAAAATCGTCATTTTACCCTGATCGTTCGATAATCCTTGATTAATCCTCGATTAATTCTCAATAATCTCATAAATTTAGGACGGGTCGTTACATCCAGTCTACTAAGTGAGCAAAGCATTTAAGGGCATGAAGCCTAGATACTACGACCAAGAGAAGCTCGCCCTTGCCTTAGTCACCATGGCGAGAAGGCTTAGGCCCTACTTTCATGCTCATCTAATCTTAGTCTTGACCAACAATCCACTCAGGTAGGTCCTCCAGAAGCTGGACACATATGGAAGACTAATAAAGTGGGAAATCGAGCTTAGTGAGTTCGACATCACCTATTCCCCCCGTTCTCCAGAGAAGGGTAAGGCAATTACCGATCTTCTCTCTGAATTCACCTACAGAACGTCCCATTACATGGCAGAAGATTCATCAATCATTACCACGCAGCTAGCTGCCACTTGAGGGGTGGAGAACACTTCCTCTCTACAAGACAAGTCAAGGCCAATATGGACCCTCTACGTGGACGGATCAGCATGCCACAACAGCTCTAGAGTAGGACTCGTGCTCAGCATACCTGGCCAAAAAAAGCTCAAATATGCACTATATTTTAGCTTCAAGTGTAACGACCTAGAAATTCGAAAAAGGAAAATTTGGAAAAAGTTGAAGGAAATGACGATTTTGCCTCGGAAATGACGATTTTGCCCCTGAAATTGGGCGAACGGTTAACTATGTCCTTAGGCCTTAGAGGTCGTCTCAGATGTGATTCACCAGCGGAATTTGCTCGGTGATCGGGTATTCCAATGATGGCATGGATGATTGTTATGAGATTGGACACAAAAAGAGTCAAGATTGGACTCGAGAGGAGTCGAGACAGGAAAATGGGACTCAAAGTGAGTCAGGATATCGGTTAGGACTCGAGATGAGTCATGGTAATGTATCAGGGCTCGGGATGAGCTGTAAAGATTGAAATATGACTATGGTTTTTGAGAAGGCCGACCAATGATTGAGGAATGTTTGGCACCAGGGATGCCAAGGATTGGGATAGAGTCAAAGACTAATGTGTTATGACTTTATGGATTGGTATTGTTTAACCTTGTTTACTGGACTTCTGGATTTTGATGGGTCGTGTCAATTTCACATAATGATTGGAAGTTCGGGCAGAGACCCGTAGTACACAGAGATTTGGATTTAGGAGATGGTTCGGTGTAGTGGGACGCCAGTCGGGTCTACTGGGTGATAAAATGTTAAGGTTAATTGTTGCTCATAATTGTAAGTCGTCTGGTCACATCATAAAGAAAAGGGTATATCGATTGACAAAGTGATAGAGGCACTGTTGGGGTGCAATGGAGCAAGGATTGGCTCCTTCAGAAATGGTAGATGTGACAGGCGGGGGAAGAGTTGGTGGGGCCTATGGTGGACCATAGGGAGTTGTTAGTTGGGACCACATGCCCGAGAATTGCAATTACTTGGCAAGAGGCCTAAGTAGCCCCTAGAGTGATGACGTGTATACCTATTACTTGTGGTCATGATGTATGTATTTAGTAGGTCCCGGGCTATCCACTCTTCCATGTCTTGAGATTGTATATTGGACGGATATGGAGATGTCCAAGATTGGTTAAGTTATGGAGGTCGTGTAACGCCCCGGACATTCTGAAAATGTAATATTATAAAATATTGAATATAATGACGTTTTTACCCCTAGGATTCGTGTGGTCAATTTGTTGACTTTTTGATTGGGAGGTCGAACGGACGTTGAACGATGATCGTGACATAGTTCGGGACGTCACAAGTTCATAGACAGGTGGCACGTCTGATTCGGACGCTCGAGGCGAAAGTTATGATGTTCGGAAGTTCAGGGGCATTATCGTAAATCGGACGTTATAAAGGGAAAAAGTTGACTTTTGTTTGACAATTGATATCCATATGATTCGAAGACCGTTAGGTTTGTCTCGAGGTCCCGAGTACAACGACAGGCGGCACGCGCGAAACGGACGTTAGATGACCGAGTTACGGGTCACGGAAGCTGGAGGGCATTTTGGTAATTTTTGCCCTGAGGGCATTTTGGTCTTTTCACACGGGGTACTGTTCACCACCGTGGAAAAACAGAGTGTGCGGCCGTGGAGTTTGTGCGTGCAATTGTTTAAGGCTTAGTGGAATGATCAGATACATTGTTTATGTTGATTGAGGCAGTGGGGGACATGGGTGAGCGGTCTGAGGCCACACAAGCACGGGCTGGGTTAAAGAAATGGCTATGGCTTCCGTGTGCGTGGGAGACATTTTCAGAAAACCTCAGTTGGTCTCCCACGGGTTGCTGGCCGTTTGAATTGATCGACAGAGTAAGGGAGTGAGGAGAGGACTCAGTTGGGTCATTGGGTTCAGTTTGGGAGCTGAGTTTGAGAGGAACTGTGAGAGAAACCGTGAAGAACCATTTTCGGGTTTTTGGGGGGAAAGCTCTGAATTCGACTTCTACGGGTTGAGAGACAAACCTAAACACATTGAGAGATTTCTGGGAGTGAAAGAATCACGAAGGTGCAAGAATTGAGGGAGAATGTTCGTTGTTGGCCCAAGAACCTGAGTTGCGGTTCAGAGAAGAACCAGTTGGAGGGAAAAATCACATTCAATTTCTGAGGCTTGTTGATCGAAACCAAGGGCCATTCTAGTCTTCTGGGAGCAAGAGGAAACCAACCGCATCGATCTCGAAGGACGACACTCACGAATTGGCCAAGAACTGAGCTCCCTGGTTCTAAGAATTTTCGAGCTTGAGGACGACGACTTCCAGGTAACGGCGAGTTCAATTGATTGTACCATTGTGTTCGTCTAAGTTCCCTTAATCTACTGGTGAAATTAATTTGAGAATGGAGTTAGTTTGGGTGAGTTCTGAGTGATGACCCGTTCGTCTGTTCAAGTCTAGGTTGAAACGATTTAGGGACAGTCGACGTTAATCATCAGTATAGACCTGAAATTAATGGGTTAGAGAAGATAATAGGATTGAAAACGGGAGGAATTGATTGGGAATTGAGCTTGAACTGGTCGGGTTGAGTCGCGGGTAATAGACCCGTTTATCAGTCTATCCGGGTAAGAACGAAGACATTGTAGCTTGGCGCGTGGCCTTCACGCGCAGCCACTTTGGGCGACGCGTGATGGCGCGTGCGATGTCATCTCCGATCACGGTCAACATGGAAATTGATCCTTTCAGTTTAATTAACATTTTATCTTTAGAGTTCGAGTTGTTCGGGAGTCATTCGGGATAATTTCGGGAGCTCGGAAGTTTAGGTCCTTAAGGTTTATTTCGCCGAAAAATCTGGGAAATTAGGGAAAAATCATACGAGCTATTTGAGGATGTTTGTAACCCTTCTTGTACGTTTTTACAGGCCCGGGCACTTCCGAAGCTACGGAGGAGCGCGCAGGACGCGATTGACGCGTCCTAAATCTGTGAGTGGACTTTTTGATTTCGAAATTGGGCATGCATGACTATTTTTCTTATTTATCTTATGGTTTTGCATATGATTTTATGATGGTAAGATGATATTCCGGTTTCACGTGTTTTCATGCTTTTCGAGATATTTATCGTATTTCACGCATTTCGAGGTTACGGTTTTCGCTTATGCATGCGTGATGTTTTGATGAAGTATCTGAATGTGATTATGCATGTTTCGGATTTATGATGTTTTGATCATAATTGTAAGGTAATCTTCGGAAATTGCATGTGTTGGAATTTGCATGTGAATTCGGACATAAGTCCTATTATGATGTGATATAATTTCGGAAAGATGTTGGAAAACGGTTTGTGATGAATCCTGGTTTATTGTGTTTAAAAACGGTTTTGGGTTTAAAGACCCGGTATATTTATGACGGGGGCGGGCCCGAAACTGGGTTTAAAGACCCGAATTGAGTTTAAAGACTCGTGAGTTTAAAGACTCGATTATTGTGATACCCCCGAGGCCTACTAATCATGTTTTGAGTTTAAAGACTCGTTGAAATCCCGGGAAGGCCTGATATTGAGTTTAAAGACTCGGATGGATCCAACGGCTTAAATGTGATTATTGATTCACTTTTTACTTGATTTATGAAATTGATGTTTCAAAATGACGGTTTCTGGAATCTGGTAATATTAAATGGTTTTTACATGAGTATGACGATTCTCTGTAACGTTTTTCATGTGTTTCGGAAAAAGAGCTTTCAAAGGTTTAATACGCAATTTTTTGAATATTGGTTATGCATGCGTGTTACAAAACTGGAGGGCGAACCCGATTTCGGAAAAACTGCTTTCTATAAAACTTATGTTTCAGTCCACTCACACTTTGTTGTTTTAAATTCCCTCCAGGTCGTGGTACAAGTGCGGGGGCAAGCGCCGAGGCTGAGGCGGAGGCATAAAGTTTTCCGTTGCGGAGTAGTTAGTTCACAGAGTAGGATTTGTTTCTTAACCTGTTTTGTAATATTATTGCTCTGTGAAACTGTGGACTTGACGTCCAGTCAGATGTATTTGTTTAATCTCCCTGGTCTGACAATGGGTGTGTTGTAATATTAATTAGTTTTCCGGTCTTTTGGATTCGATTGTCAGACGGGAGCAGGATGCTTCCCGATTATCGAGGCGATAATCGGGGTGGGTCCTGTCAGGTCGGGACGAGAGTTACAGATGTAATAAAATTGATGATATTTATGTGGTAACCTCGGTACTTATATGGTGAAATTGGTAAGACCTAAGGGGGGTAGACCTATCGATGTGAGGTTACCCAGGATGACTGGCGTTATTCGCCTTGTGGCTGACCTGGAGTATTCTTGGACTTGGATAATTTGGATGTAATCCTTGGAATGGATTGGTTGATGACTCATGAGTGATATGTGGAGTCCAAGGTTACGGGAGATTGTATGTCAGGGAGACTCGGGGATGTTACCCTCTAGGATGATATTGAACCTCACAATCGATGGACTGTTGGTATAAGGTAATCAAAGTTCACTAGTCAGATGTGTGGTATATGTGATTAGTATATGAGATGCCTGGTGATGGCTGAAGATGTATGGATTTTACAATATGTTTCCCTGAGATTTTGCCAGGATGAGAGATTGAGTCCATGATAGAGATCATGTTGAGTATATGAGTTGTTTCTCTGACACTTTGGTATATGGCACCTATAGAGTCGGAAGGACTAAAGGTGCTAGTGTGGGACTTGATAAACACGGGTTCATTTGGCTCAGTGTTTCCATGGGGAACCCAGTGATGTGAAAAAGGAAAAATGGATAATGGTCCTAGTTTATATGTCAATTATGGAGAACTTAATAAGGTAACGGCATGGGATAAGTATCCCTTATCATGAGCTAACAATCTGTGGTTATGTTGGAAATATGTAATTATGGGGCCTCATCAGAGTGGCCAATAGGGTGATGACTAACAGTCATGTGACTGAGTAAAAGAGAAATATGTGATGTCCGGATCTGATGTGGCTAACGTTAGCCAATGGTGATGCCTTTGGATGAGTAAATGAACCGGTTATGTTTGCGAGATGATGAGTCAGGTATTCTGACCATGTTTGGATGGTATGGTATATGGTACCATGATTGATGATTGATGATTGATTGGTGTACTCGCATGGGTATATGGTTGAATAAGTGTTAGGCCTGGTCGACCAGAGTAAGTTTGTGGAACATATACTAAGAACAGTTGGGATTAGTGTGAATCCCAGGAGAAACAGATATATTGGTTAATGGAAACTGTCATGGGGAAATATGAGTTGTTTTGAGATTGGATGGATACCACAGAGAATTGTAGAGGGGTTCTCTACAATGTGTTCCCAGTTATGGTGATTGACCCGGAAGGAGGTCAGAATTATTGGAACTGAGAACTGAAACATAATGATTACAAGTGGGAAAACAGTGACTTATGTCGATGTGACCCTTTCCGTGTGCATGGTGATATGTCACTATGAGATTTGAGATTTGGTGAGGTGTGCTTCGGTAGCATAGGGCTAGTATTTTCGATGCTAGCTGAACCCTCAGGAGTTTTATTTTCCTTCCATGATTTGGGATCGATCATAGTGAGCCATGGATCGAGTATACAGAGGTCATACCTATGGGAAGGAATGTATAAGTATTGTATCGACCATCAGGATTGAAAATGATTGATAAACAAAAAAGTTTAATGTGTGATGATGCGATGGTCAGGATACATTGAAATTAAGACCGCATTGTCGGGTCAGGTATCATTCGTAGGGAGGCTAATAAGATAGCCGGTCAAGAATTGACATGTCTGATAACGTAAGGATAGGCGAAATCTTGTTATTGATGGAACTCCATAGAACTGGAGTGCTACGTGATTTTTAATCATTTGCACTACTGGAGTCCAACTACAGGATCATACTTAGTGTATGATGTTAGTGCATGATGTTGAATGGAATTGAGGTTAAGGAATGGATATAATTTCTGATATCGTATGAATAATTATATTGAATGCCAGGTATTGGCAGGGTAGGCGTCAGTGAGACCTATGATGATAAACCAACAAAAGGAAAAGTTCAATTTACGATATGAAGTAACCTTAGAAAAAGGGTATGGAGTGATTGACTTAATGAGGGGAATGAGTTCCCGATTTATTGAACCTTATGAGGTTGTTGGTCTGTGGCCTATGCATGGTGATTTAAGCCACTGTACCATGTCATAAGTGGATGACATGTGATTGGGATGATGATACTGGTACTCGTGATTTCTAGATTGTGTATACTCGGACGTTGAGCATGGCTCCGTATTTCGAGTAGGCATGGATATGACTGCCCGTGGGGCAGAGGTTTTCAGAGAGATATTTCCCGATATTGACCCAGTTACGAGGACTGGATTATTGAGGTTCCATAAGTTTGATTTGGACTAATATTCGGTTTGGTTGAACCAGAAGGGTATGCGGTGGATTATGTTTTTGGTTCACATCCATATTCCTCGGGAAAACTATTATGGTGTTTACTGATTGGAATTTCGAGGACAAAATATTTTAAGGGGGTAGGTTGTAATGACCCGGAAATTCGAAAAAGGAAAATTTGGAAAAAGTTGAAGGAAGTGACGATTTTGCCCCTGGAATTGGGCGAACGGTTATTTATGTCTTTCGGGGACAGAACCTGTCATCAAGGCCTCAAACAATGAAATATAGGATGAGGCCCTCATACCCAGTCTTTGCCTCGCGAACGACTTGCAAGCATGACAAATCAGAATTTTCAAAGATTTGTAGCCTGTCATCCGCCAAGTGAACAATGACTATGCAACCAAGGAAATCTCTATGACATTATACATTGACAAGGCAAGGAAACTCGTCCCCAGTTTCCAAGCCTACAAGATCAACAAGATCCCACGCTCAAAGAATAACCACGCTGATGCTCTAGCACGACTCGCCTCTTCCATCGACGACAATATCAGTCGTAGCGTTCCAGTTGAGCTACTAGAGACCCCTAACACAAAGGAACGACAGATGATGGCCATCAACGCTAACCCATCATGGTTGGATCCAATCTTCCGGTTCCTCAAACATGTAGAACTACTGGAATATCGGAGTGAGGCTAAGTGCATTATACGCCAATCTACTCGGAACATAATTGTCCACAATAATTTGTACAAGTGTGTATTCGATGTCTTTCTCCTTAAGTTTCTACCAGAAAATCGAGAATTTGCGGTCCTCAAGGAGATCCACGAAGGTATCTGTGGCAACCATTCAGGGCTCAAGTCCCTTACCCGCAAAGCCTTCCGGCAAGGTTAATACTGACCAATCATGCATACATATTCAGTCGCTCTTATGCAGAAATGTGACCAATGCCAGAGGTATGCCCTCATGTAAGACCCGATCTTGGAAGCAAGAACGGTGAGCAAGACCCATGAGCTTGAGAAGCAAGAACGGTGAGCAAGACCCGTGAGCTTGGAAAGGTAAGATCGGTGAAGGATCCCACATCGCTCGGGGAGGGAAAGGTGAAGTACCTTATATGTGTGGGCACGTATCTATCTAACACAAGGCCTTTTGGGAGCTCATTGGCTTTGGGGGGGATTGGAACCCCAAAGTTAAGCGAGTTGAGGCTGGTGCAATCCCATGATGGGTGACCTACTGGGAAGTTGCACGTGAGCTCCCGAAAACAAAACCGTGAGGGCTGGGCCCAAAGCGGACAATATTGTGTTAGATAGGCCGGGTCGTGACACCTCATTCCTCACCTACCTGTAGAACGACTTACTCCAATGCTCAACCCTTGGCCATTTTCGCATTGGGGACTTGACCTCAACGACCCCATAACGAGGGGTAAGAAAAGATTAGAACATGTTGATGTAGTCTTCGACTACTTCACCAAATAGGCAGAAGCAAAATCATTGAAGACCATCATTGCCACGCAGTTGGAAAGCTTCATCTGTCAGAATGTCATATGTCGCTTCGGAATCCCACACACCATCATGACTGTAACGACCCGTCCCGAATTAGAGGGATTAATTAAGGATTAATGACGGGTTAGCAAGGCTAATCGGAGATTAGACGAGGATTATCGGACGTTTGGTGAAAAATGACGATTTTGCCCCTAGAATGGGCAAAATGTTAACTTTTCGTTCGGACGGTCAAATGGACTCTGACCAATGACCGTGACGTAGTTCGGGACATCATGAGTTCATAGACAGGTGGCACGTTCGATTCCGACATCCGTGGAAGAAGTTATGAGGATCGGAAGATCAGGGGCGTTTTGGTAATTTTGGCGAAAAGGGGCCAACCAGTGACTTTTGACCCAGAAGGTCTGATGACCGAGGGCCGAGCACCGTTACGTAGATAATGACGATACGAATCCATAGATAGGCGGCACGTCGAATTCGGACGTCCAACGGCGAAGTTATGGTTCACGAAAATTCGAACGTACTATTGCACGTTTTTCGAGATGGACGATTATTTGGACTTTAGTGGACCCCACCTTTTTCTCAGGGCCAATGGATGAATGACAGGTGTCATTCATCCATTCACCCTCATTTTCCTTCATGCACTAAACCCTCCCCGTGCATCGATCATTTTCTCCCATCCATCCAAAACCAAACCCAATCCCATTTTTCATCCAAACCCAAAAACCTTGATCCTTGAACATTAAGGAGAGACCAGAGAGTGGAGGAGGACCGGCTGGACATGGTGGCTGGCCCAGGCTGCACCGCCGTGCACGGCGGAGGAGGAAAACCCGTGCAGGTTCGGTTTTACCCATTTTTACCCATTTTCAATTTTGCTTGTTATGGATCGATTTGGATGTTTGGGTTGAATTAAATAAGTTCCTAGGATTGTTTTAGGAAGGTTTGGATGAAGGTTGGACGTCGGGGAAGCCCTGGGAGGTTTCGGGAAAATCGAACCGTGAGAGACTTTTTGGATCGGTCGGGTTTAGGTTGTTTTAGGGTCCCTAATTAATTAGGTTAGGTTCCTAGGACGATTATATGAAGCTTAGGATCGATTAGGAGTGGAATCGGTGAAAAACTGGGCCGGAATGAGCTTGAATCGGTCACGCCGGCCCAAGTTGCAGATGAACCGGACCGGACCAATTCAGACCGGTCGACGCGAGGTAGGGGACGACACTGTTCACTGGCGTGTGGCTCCCACGCGCAGCCACTTCAGACGGCGCGTGCGGGTGCGTGGGGAGGAATCTGAAAAATCCCGGAAAATTAGGGGGCTTTAGTGAGGGGTTAATTAACTATTTAGTAACCCTCTAAAGTGTTTGGACAGGTTTGGGTACCCCGAAGGCGACGGTTGACTCGGGAAGGCGTACAACGCGCATATCGAGGCAACAGCGCGGACAGTTTGTGAGTGGACTTTATTTCTGAAATCGATGCATGCATAAATGTTTTATATATGTTTTAATATGTGTTTTGGGATGCCTTGAGTGTATTTTGGTGTGTGTTTATGTGTGGGCACGTACTTCGAGGTTTTCAGGTTTAATGAAATGGTTTTGAAAAGGTAAAATCGGGCATGAGACCCATTTGGATTTGGTTTGACTCGGGCATGAGACCCTATTGATGACCGGTAGGTCTGAGTCGTGGTCACTATGGGTGCTGTGTGCACGGCGACGGACGACGTGACGCTCGCCTCCGGATTGGGATACGTTCTTTCTGGAGAGGTCACGATGCACGTTCCGTTGTTGAGCAGCCACTGGAGGCTCGACTTCGTTGTGCTGACGGTTTAGAGGATCGATCAGCGACGTGTGCACCATGGTCCCGAGATGGTTGCGGCAGTGATGTGTTCACGGCGACATACCAGGATTGAGAGCGGTCCTGAATTGATGGTTGCACGCATCGCTACGATCGGGATCGTGACTGACCCTGAGATATCGGGCTCGATGCCCAGTTGATTTGAGTTCGGACTCGAGGCCCAATTATGGTGAAATCGGGCGAGAGGCCCTGTTGACTTCTATGTTCGGGCTGGAGGCCCATTTGCTTGGTGTTATCGGGCGTGAGTCCCGCTTTTATGGGTTTTGATATACTGGTATGTATATACCCTCCTTATGAGATGATTGATTGGTCTTGTAACAACCCGTTCCGAGAGCCGGGATTAGTAGAGGGATTAAGGTGTGATTAGTGAGGATAATCAGTGGTTAGGTGGTCCCGAAAGGTCCGGGAGCCTAGAATGACGATTTTGCCCCTGGTCCGGGCAAAAATATTGACTTTTATTCGGGTGGTCAATTGGGTATTGGCCAGTGACCAGGACGTAGTTGAGGACGTCACGAACCCGTAGACATGAGGTACGTTCGATTCCGACATCCGAGGAGGAAGTTGTGATGTTCGGAAGGTTGAGGGCTTAACCGTACTTTGGGTAAATTAGGGGGAATAGTTGACTTTTTGTACGAATGGGTTTTGGTAGGTTGACCTAGCATGGTTAGATAGCTTTCGTCATCCTGAGTTCGATGACAGGCGGCACGTATTCATCGGACTTACGAGGCGAAAGTTACGGGTCTAGGAAGTTTTGACAAAACCGTAAAAATGTGTTAAACAGAAGGGTATTTTGGTCTTTTTGGCATCTGGGGATTTGTGCAGAAAGAGAAAGCAAACTGGACGGCTGGGATTTAACCAGATGGGATAAGGGTTGAGTGGATGGTGACATGTGGCAAGGGGCTAGAGGATTCTTGGAGAATCCTGTGTGTTCATAGCCCAAATAATTGGGGTGCACTCGTGCAAACCCGTGGTTGTTCTTCGACAAACAAAGAGAAACAGAGAGAGCTTGTGAGGAGAAGTTGAGGATTGATCGTGGTAATTGACGAGTCCTGGTGAGTGAGGGAGGAACGGGAGACTGAAAGGAAGCTGGTGGTCGTGAATTGGTGGTGGAATCGTGCACGACGACACGGCGGTGGTGCGGCAAAGTTTTTGGGGAAACAGGGAGACCGTGAGCGTTTGGTGGTGGCTACGCCATGAGGTGGCTCAAACCACGACCGTGGGACGTTCAGGAGGTTGCAGGGAGGCCAACGAACACCGTGGCACGCGGCGGTGCGCACGGCGGAGCTGCAATCGAAGGGTAAGTTTTCTTTCTCTGTTTTTCCCGTAAACTTCATTTGGAAAGTCGTGAGTCTGAGTTTAGAACCGAGAGGATTGAAGGTCAGGGTGATGTTTAGGGAGGTCCTAGGAGTGGTTTATGGTGGTCGCCGTGACGGGGCGTACACGGCGGAGCTCAGTCGAAGTGGAGTACTCTGTTACTCTGTTTCGGCCGTGAATGTCAAACCCAAAGTCGTCGAGTTTGGGGCTGAGTCGACGGTATAGGAGGGTTGGTCTAGGTTCAGTAAGGCCCTAGGGATTGTCTGGTGTCGCCACCGTGACGGGAGGTGACCGGAGCAGATGGATCGTGAAACAGGGGTTTGAGGGCTGTCTGGTTCGAGCTGGAATCGACGATGGTGGGACTGTGTCGAGGTTAGAGGAGTAGGGGAATGGATTCTTGGTGTCTGGACGAAGCCGTGGGTGGAAGAAGGGAAGGAAATGGTGACCGGACGGCGGAGAATGCTCCTCGCCGGTTCAATTCACGGCGGCCGGTTCAGCACAGTGAGGTCGAGGTTGATGATGCTACTGTAGCTGGCGCGTGAGGGCCACGCGCAGCCTCTTTGGGCGGCTCGTGGGGGCGCGTGCGGCGGCGGTTGGGAAAACGGTCAACATGGTTTTTGGTCTAGGAGTTGTGGTGAGTTCAATGGAGTTGGTTTCGAGTCAATCGGACGTCGTTTGTGTTTAGTTCCGCGAGGGTGAATGTTTAGGGTCCCGGGTTTTAGGTTTTCGATTCGGGGACTGTTGAGGAAATTTAGGTGAATGTTCGTAGATGTATTAGTGACGTATTTTTGACGATGGTTGATAGGATCGGGATTTCCCGAAGAAGCCGAGGAACGTGCTGGACGTTCGGGACGCGAGTAGGGCTCAGTACTGTGAGTGGACCCCTTCTTTCAAGCCGAGCATGCATAACTGTTTTCTATCATTGTTTTATGGCTTTTAATCACTATTCTATATTTATCGAATATGTTTTGGTTGATTTTACATGATTGCACGTTTGTCAAGGAAGTTCGGTTTTCAGCATGTTTTACTATAAGTGGTTTTCATTGGTTTACAAAGGGATTTTGAAACATGATTTGGTGATTAACTGATTTTCGGAAAGTGGAATTTGATTGTAAAATTGGAAAGTGGATTCCGGATTTGGGTTCGGAATGACGGTTCTGGATGCCGGAAGGGCATCGGACCAGTGATTTCGGATTCGGGTTTGGATGTGGATTGGTAAATGGTTTTCAAATGATTTTGAGATTGGATTTGCTGGATCTGGATATTGGGTTTAAAGACCCGGATATATGTGACGGAGGACCGGCCGGAATGGGTTTAAAGACCCGGATTGAGTTTAAAGACTCGGGAGTTTAAAGACTCGGATATATTGATTTCCCCCGTAGGCCTTGAGTTTAAAGACTCGGGAGTTTAAAGACTCGGATATGATTAAGGCCTGGATTGAGTTTAAAGACTCGGGAGTTTAAAGACTCGGATAGGTCCAGTAGGTTCGATCGGGAAATGAGGATTTGAGCTTTATGGTTTATGATACGGTTTCTGATACTCATGCTATGATTTCTATCAGTGTTTTATAGTGTTTCTGTTTCTTATGATATTTTATAGTGTTTCTGTTCTTATGATGTTTTCTGATGCTTATTTCATAACTGTGTTCATAACTGTTGGTTATGCATGTGGTTTCAAAACGGAGGGTTAAACTCGGTTTTCTGATAAATGGTTTTAGAACTTTTCTTTTATGGTCCACTCACATCTTCTGTTTTAAATTGCCCTCCAGGTTGTGGAGCTAGCGCGGGGTCTTGACGTCGAGGCAGAGTCCGAAGCATAGAAGTGACGTGAGGGATCCCCGGAATAGTTCAAAGTCTTCCGCGTGCGTGTAATTTATCGGTTTTTAGTTCCTTGTATTGTCGTACTATGCTCTGTAAAGGATAACTTCGGGATATTTTGTTTAATTACTCCTGCGTCTGACTGGGTTTGAGTGAGTTTTACTCGGGTGTTGTGTCGGGGAGTCAGACGGGAGCGGGATTTACCTCGGGTTTCGGGGTGAAACCGGGGTAGGTCCTGGCAGGTCTCCTCCAACGTCGACCTGGAGAGTCACGATCCACATACCAAAATGGGTATCCCCTTAGGGATCCTGTTCCAGGAGTGGAGGCTACTTATGATGTTGTGGACCCGGACCAGATTCCGAAGAGATACGTGGGTGGACTAGATCTAGAGAGAGAGCTCAGACTAGATCCTTAGATTGAGCCTCCCAGATGGAGATTCCTGGGAGAAGACTCGGAGTGAGATCGCGAGTAGTGTGTACACTAGATAGATATGATGACATCGTGACCATATCGGGGATGTGATCCCTAGGGGTTATGTGCCCCGAGATGGCATCTTCTCCGGAAGTGCCTAGGATGGGTTATATATGTATATATGTATATATGTGTGTGATTCCACTGAGATGGCGTTGGGCTGTGACCCACGCGTATTGGTTTTGGGCTGAGACCCTTATGAGGTGGTTTTGGGACGAGTTCCCACGTGTTTTGGTTTGGGCGGAGGTCCCAGGTATTTGATTGACGGATTTCGGGCTAAGGCCCAAATGGTTTGATGGTTCATGACGGTTTATGGGAACCGGGCATGAACCCTAGAAATGGTTTTTAAATGCATGCATATGTTTTTAATGAAGGGCATAAAGGTCTTTTATGAAATGTTTTTATAAAATTATTTGTTTCGTCCACTCACAACTTTTATGTTTTGAATGCCCTACAGGTTGATCGCGGATGTGGCTGTAGCAGAGACGAGACATCGCATTCCTCCTTCGGATCCTGGCATACTCTAATAGCCCGGTTGGGCAAAAGACGGAAATATCCCTGGTCTAACACTTCGTGTCAGAAGGGTGCAGGCACGTCCCACGCTAATCCCGAGGGATTTGGGAAGAGTCCTGTCAGTGACAGACAACAGGAAGCAGTTCGACTGCGCTCGCTTCCGCAATTTCTGCCAAGTCTACAGAATCAAACTCTGTTTTGCTTATGTCGCTCACCCACAAGCAAATGGCCAAGTATAAGCAGTCAACAAGCTGATCAAATACAACCCGAAGACTCGCCTAGACGAGGATTCTAAGGGGAAATTTTTGCTCACCATTTGAACTGGCATCCAGCACAGAAGCCATCATATCAGTGGAGATTGGCAAAACTTCCTATCGGGTCATCTCCTACCATCCAGACGTGGAGCAGTCTTTGCAAACGTGGAGTCGTCGTGGTAGAGTAGGACCTAATTTGATGACCACGTGTGCGAGAAAATTAAAAATCGAATCGAAACATTGAGAATTTGAATTGGGGCTAAATTTTGTCTGCTAGGGTTTCAAGAAATCTGGGATTAGGGGCAGAAATTGGATGTAGAATCGTGGGGGATTGCAGGGGTTTCAATTGGAGTGAGAGATGACCCGAAAGACATCGGAGTTGAAGGATGCCTATTCATTGAGAAGTTGGTGCACAACAACTTGATTGTGGTATGCTTTGCAACCATTTTCCTTTTTCTGGGTCTTGTCTGTGGTGTTTGCTGAGTTTCCTAGTGTCATTATGATAGGTTGAAACTAATTGGGGGTTGTTGTTAAATGAGTTTTGCTGGTTGGAACTGTATGTTGATTCGAGGCCTTGTTGTTCAATGAGTTTTTGTAACGACCCGTCCCAAATTAGTGGGATTAATTAATGATAAATGATGGATTAGTGAGACTAATCGGGGATTAAACGAGGATTAACGGACGTTTAGGGCAAATGACGATTTTGCCCTTAGAATGGACGAATCGTTGACTTTTTGTTCAGGCGGTCAAATGGACTTTGGCCAATGACTGTGACGTATTTTGTGACGTCACGAGATCATAGACAGGTGGCACGCTCGATTCTGACGTTCAAGGAAGAAGTTATGATTTTTGGAAGTTTAGGGGCATTTTGGTAATTTGGTTGAATATGGGCAAATAGTTGACTTTTGACCCAGGAGGTCCAATGGTCGAGGGCAAGGACCGTTACGTTGATCAGGACGATACAAATCCGTAGACAGGCGGCACGTCGAATTCGGACGTTCGACGGAGAAGTTACGGTTCACGGAAGTTCGAAGGTACTATTGCACGAATTACGAAATGGATACTTTTTGGAATTATGTGGGCCCAGATATTTGTCCCAAGGCCCAATGGATGAGTTACAAGTGTCACCCATCCACTGGACACCATTTTACATTCATGCATATCCCTTCCCTTCATTTTCATTCGATCTTCTTATTTGTTTCAACCAAACCCGATCTCACAACCCATCCCCTTTACGTTGTCGATCGACCATGAGCCAGAGGACTTGAGAGGGAGAGACAGAGGAGGCAGATGGTGGCTGGGGGTTGTCTGGACCGCCGTGCATGGCGGTGATGGCCAAGAAAACCCGATTGCTCGGTATGACCCAAATCTTCATATATTTTGATTTCGATGTTATGAATAGCTTAGGATGATTAGAGAATGATTTTTAGGTTGCTAGGATTATTTCAAGATGCTTTTGGTGGTGGTTCATGGCTGAGAACACCCTGGGGAAAACTTGAAAACATTGAACCGTTAGGACAAAATCAAACCGTGGGTTTTAGGTGGTTTTCCTTAGGTTTCTTGATTGGAACAGATAGGAAATGAGAAAATAGAAATTTTGGGATTGTATTGGAAGCAAACGGGCCAAAATTGGGCGAGAAACTAGGCCTGACGGTCACACCAGTCCAGGCAAACCAGCGAACCGGCCAGACCCGGTTCAGCCGAGGTTGATGGTGTAGGAACAGTGGCACGTGAACCCACTCGTAGTGCAATCCTTGGGTGTATGGCAGCACGTGGTAGGGTTTTTGGGGATGTGTTCAACACACTAAATCTTCTATTTGATGTAACGAACATTTTGGGACTGGTTTCATGTCGATCAGACATCGTTTCGATATAGTCCGGGCTGTCCGAAGATTTAGGTTCGCGTTTAAAAATAGTTAGAAATTCTGGAAAATTACGGGACTTTATTGAGGGGTTATTTAAGTAGTTAGTAACCCTCTAAATTAATTTGGACAGGTTCGGGAATCCCGGAGGCGACGATTGGCCCGAGAAGGCGTTTTGGCACGCGTATCGATACGCGGCTTCAGACGGTCTGTGAGTGGACTTGTTTTACGAGTTCGTTGCATGCATAAATATTTTATAATTGTTTTAGAACATGTTTTGTGATGCCATGAGTGCATTTGTTTGTGGTATCCTAGGATTTACGTAATTGCACGTATTTCAAGATTTCTGGTTTTATACGATGCTTATACGTGCTAGGTTTTCAATGAGGGTTTAAATAAATTGGTTTTGGATTTGGAAATATGAAATCGGGGACGAGGCCTATTTGTTTTACAACTCTCGGACTTGGAGTTCATTTGATTTGACGAGGAATCAGACCGAGGGTCCATTTGAGTTATACAATCGGACCGAGGGTCCCGTTGGTTTACGAGTTCGGGCTTGAGGCCCATTTGGTTGTAATATCGATGTAACAACCCGTACCTTCGGGTAGGGTATAAATGTAATTTTGTAAAAATTTTGAAAAAAAAGAAGAAGATAATTTTGCCCTTGTGAATAGTAGGCTAAAAGTTGACTTTTTGAATTACCAATTGGATGAGTGTTGACCCTTGACCGTGACGTAGTTTAGGCTGTCACGAGACCGTAGACAGGCGGCAGGTTCAATTCGGACAATCGGAGAAAAAGTTATGACATTCGGAAGAATGAGGGTATTACCGTAAATTCGATTAATTGAGGAAAATGTTGACTTTTGGAGGACTTGTGATTTTCACGTAGACCGAGGACCGTTAGATAGGTCTCGACGTCCTGAGTACAACGACAGGCGGCACAATGTCATCGGAAGTTGGACGGAAAAGTTACGGGTCTAGAAAGTTCGAGGGCAAAACAGTAATTATTTAAACGGGGGGCATTTTAGTCTTTTTCTTTCAGCCACTTAGATTAAAACAAGTGTCAAAGGTGGAGTGGGATATTTTGGTTTTGGGTCCATAGGAATTGGACACGTGGTGGTTGGTGGAAGGGTCCAGGGAATTCTATAATGTGCACGGGTACATTATGCACAATTTCAAACCGTGCATTTGTCTGTGAACACAGAAAACAGAAAACAGAGGAGAAGAAACTGGGAGAGATTGATCGATTCAGTGTAAGGGTGAGTGAAGAGTGAATTGAGAGAGAGATAGTGAGACGAGGGTGAGGTGTTGATCGTGATTTGGGGGAGAAACCGTGCACGGAGAGACGACGGTGGTACGGTGGAAGTCTGAGAAAACAGAGAGGCAGAGGACTGTGGCGGTGGTTTTGCCGTGTGGTGGATTGATTCAAGCCAATAGGAGACTCAGGTGGCTGCAGGGAGTCCAACGAACACCGTGGTACACGGCGGTGCACACGGCGGAGACGGAATCGAAGGGTAAGACTTTTTCCCCTGTTTTTCCCGGGAACTTCAAATCGAAAGTCGTGGAGTTGGGCTTAGAGTCGAGGGGTTTGGAGGCCAGGGTGAGACTCCTGGAGGTTCCAGGAGTCGTGTGGTTGTGGTGCCGTGCCGGGGGAGGACCTGGGCGGCTAGCGGCCAAAACAGGGGCTACGGGCCGTCTGTTTCGAAGCCGTGAACGGTGGGTTTTAAGCCGTGATGGTTCGATGTAGGGACATGGGAAGGTTTCTAGGGACTGGACGATGAGAGTAGGATTGGTTTGGACTGGATTGGTGGCTGAACGGAGGAGAACCGGTCACGCCGGTTCAACTGTGTTGAACCGGGTGGCTCGAGGAAGGAGAACCACTGTAGCAGGCGCCTGAGGCCCACGCGCAGCCACTTTGGGCGGCGCGTGGAGGCGCGTGGGGAGGTTTCCGGCTAAGATTTCAACATGGTTTTGGTTCTAAATGTCATAAGGAGTTCATTGGTATGGTTTTCGGGTGAATCGGACGATGTTAGGAGGTTGTTCGGGAATCCGGACGGTTTAGGGTCTAGGATTAAAATATTAATAAATTCCCGAAAAATTGGGAAAATTAGGGTTAGTATCCTTGATGTGTTTGTGACCCTATTTGGTGCATATTGACAGGACGGGAGGCACCCGAGACGATCGAGGAGCGCACGAAGCGCGATTGACTCGTTCTGAGCTGTGAGTGGACTCTTTCTTTTCTTTCGAGCATGCCTAACTGTTTCATTGATGTTGTATGTTATTAAATGTGTTTTTATGCCTCTTAATGATGCTTTTATATGGTTGATATGTTTGCACGTTTTACGAGATATTCCGGGATTTTACACGTTTTACGAGAAAAGCTGATTTTCGGATTTTGATGCCAGATTTGCGATTTTAACCTATAAATGTTTTCTGATGATGATAAATGGGTTATGAAATATGATTTGTGATTTCCTGTGGTTTTTGGTATAATAATGGATTTCCGGATTTGGGTTCGGAATGTCGGTTCTGAACGCCGGAAGGGCTTCGAACCGGGGATTTCGAATTCGAGTTTGGCGAGGGATTTCGAATTGGTTTTTCACTGAATTGGGATTGGATTTGCTGGATCTGGATATGGGTTTAAAGACCCGGATACTGATTTGACGGGGGACGGGCCCGGATTGAGTTTAAAGACTCGGATTTTTATGATATTACCCCCGTAGGCCTATTGAGTTTAAAGACTCGGGAGTTTAAAGACTCGGAATTATATTTGAGGCCTGGTTGAGTTTAAAGACTCGGATGGGTCCAGCAGGTTTGATCGGAAAATGATGGTTTGACGTTCTTGGGTTATGCTATGGTTCCGATATACATACTATGATTTCTATAACTATTTTTATAGTGTTTCTGTTTCTTATGATGTTTCATGTTATGATTTTCTAATTCTTAGTTGGGCATGCATGTTTTTCAAAACGGAGGGAACAAATATTATGGGTTTTTCTTATCTTTGATTTGATGATAAACTGATTTTATAACTTTTAGTTATTCTAGTCCACTCACACTTTTGGTTTTAAATTTTCCCTCCAGGTCGTGGTGATAGCGCCGGGGTGAACGTTGAGGCAGATACCGAGGCATAGAGCTTTTGACATTCTTCCGTTGCGAGACCAGCATTGTAGGATTTTTGTGCCCATTTTGTAGAACTATGCTCTGACTGGCAGTTGTATATATATTTAGTCCTTCGTCTGATAGTTATGCTTATAGTGGTATTAAGGTTATTTTGGTACTTTAAGTGTGATTGTCAGACGGGAGCAGGGTTCGTCCCGTGTATCGAGGTGATATTTGGGACAGGTCCTGACAATCGAGCTGGAGGCCCAGTTGACTGTAGTATCGAGATTAAGGCCCCATTGGTTGTGAAATTGGGCTTGAGGCCCCGTTGCTTTATGGTTTTGTGCTTAGGGCCCAGTTAGCTGTGGTATCGGGCTTGAGGCCCTGTTGATTGTGAAATCGGGCTTAAGTCCCAGTTCGGTTTATGAAAAGAGAATTCGGGCATGAGACCCTATTAAACTATAGATTTAGGCCGAGGCTTGTGAAAGTGAATTTGAATCGGATTCGAGGAATCCTGTTGAGATGAATCGGGTATGAGACCCAATTGAAATATGTTTTGAGAAATAAATAAAGTATTTGAAATGTACAAACCCTCCATATGATTTATATGGTCTCCTCCTGACTTCGACCTAGAGAGTCACGATCCACAGACCAGAATGGGTATCCCCATAGGGATCCCGTTCAAGGAGTGGGAGTTACGAGATATGATGTGGTCCCGGACCAGATTCCAGAGAGATGATCAGACTAGGTCCAGAGAGAGAGCTCAGACTAGATCCAAAGATTGAGCCTCCCAGATGGAGAATTCCTAGGGGAAGACTCGGAGTTAGACCCCGAGTGGTGTGCACACTAGTATAGAGATGATGAATCGTGACATATATCGGGGATGTGTTCCCTAGGGGTTGTGTGCCCCGAGTTGGCATCTTCTCGGAAGTGCCGCAGATGGGTTATACGTATGTTGTTGCGTATGAGGTTTTATGAAAGTGATTTGGGGTGGAGACCCCGTGTTCTATGTTTTGGTATTTCACTGAGAATGGATTTGGGCTGAGTTCCCACATGTATGGATTTACAGGTTTTTGTGATTTTGGGTCGGAGACCCAAATGGATTTATGGTTCATGACGATTTATGGGGACCGACATGAACCCTTGAATGGTTTTTATGGGTCATGACGGTTTATGGGAACCGCGCATGAACCCTTGAAAGTTTTTGAGAATAACGTTGACAAATGGTTTTTGAATGCATGCATATGCTTTTAATGAACGACATAAATGTCTTTATGTGAAAATGTTTTATTAAAATATTATTTTGTCTACTCACGACTTTTGATGTTTTAATGCCCTTCAGGTTGATCGCGGATGCGGGCTGTAGCGGAGACGAGACATCACACTCCTCCTCCTACGATCTTGGCGTACTCTGGAAGCTCCGGTGAGGGCTAGAGACGGAATTTTCCCTGGTCTGATACTTCGTGGCAGACGAAATCAGGCGCGTCCCACATTAATCCCGGTGGATTTGGGACGGGTCCTGATAGTTTTTCTGCAGTAGATATATAGATATGGTATTGAAGTCGGTTTAGCTAGTATATGGGCAATGTTGTGGAAATGCTATGGTTGGTTATGATTTTGAAATCTGTGATGTTTGTCGGGGTAGTGGTGTGGTAGTGCTTTGAAAAGGCAGTGGGGTAGTACTTAGCGTGGGTTTTGGAATTGTAAATAAGTAGTATAGAAGAATAAGGCATTGGGGTAGTACTTTTCGTATGTTTTTAAAGGTAAATGGGTAGTATCAGGCAGTGGGGTAGTGCTTTTCGTGGGTTTTTGAAAGGTAAATGGGTAGTTTCAGGCAGTGGGCAGTGAGGTAGTGTTTTTCACGGATTTTTGAAAGGTAAATGGGTAGTATTAAGCAATGGGAAGTGGGGTAGTGCTTTTCGTGGGTTTTTGAAAGGTAAATGGGTAGTATCAGGCAGTGGACATGAGCTTGAGCTTATTGTGGGTTTTCGAAATGTAAATGGGTAGTGTAGAAGAATAAGGCAGTGTGGTAGTGATTGTCGTGGGTTTTATTTTATTCAATGGGCTAATGCTTGTGGTGATAGGCTTTAGTGTTGGTAGTGGGCTGGACTAGAGTTGTTTGACTTGTTTAAAATGGTTAGATTGTGTTGTTGTGTTATGTGTTTATAATGGGGCCTTATAATGGTTTTACGTGGTCCTAGGTGGAGCGGATGATATAGTGTCCATCGGGTTGCATCATGGTGCAAGTATCTCAAAGACAGGAAGATTGTGGACATATGTTGGTGGGTCAATTGCCTGGTATGATTGGTGTTGTTGGGAATATTTGTCTGTACTGGACCTAAATGGGTTGGTGAAGGACCAATTATATGGTGGGGATAGGCTTAATCAAAAGGAGGAATTCTACATAAATGAGCGAGGAAGGTTCTTTAAACTAGATAATGATCAGACACTTTTGGACTTAGTCAAAAAGTTAGCAAAGACGAAATCTAGGACCTTGAACATATACTGCAGGCATGCTGTTGAGGGTGTCAATATTGAACATGTGCCTGCTACGATAGAGTTTCATGATGGGGGCCTTACTCAAGCACCGGTTCATGATAGAGACCTTACTCAAGAACTGGCTCATGATGGTGAGGGTACTCAAGGTCTAGGATCTCATGATGGTGAGGGTACTCAAGAATTAGCTCAGGTGGTGCAAGTAAATGAAGAACCGGTTCAGGTTACTTAAGAACCAGTTACTCAAGAATCAGTTCAAGTGGAGCAAGTAAATGAAGAACCAATTCAGGTTACTCAAGAACCAGTTGATGATGAATCAGTTTAGGTTACTCAAGAGTCAGTTTAGGTTACTCAGAACCAGTTCAGGTTACTCAAGAGCCAGTTTAGGATGAACTATTAGTTACTCAAGAACCAGTTGATGATGAACTAGTTACCCAAGTATCATTTCGAAAGCCAAGCTTGACAACAAAGGATAAAGGGAAAGCCAAAGAAATTTTTCTTGAGGTTCAACTAGCATCATCTAAGAAAGCTAAAGGGAAATCCAAGGTTTTCGTTGAAGAATAAGCTAGTGACAATGGTGAAGATAGAGAAGATAGTGGCTCTGGGGAAGACAGTGATGATCCAGACTTTGTTCCTTATGAAGAGGAAGCATTTAATCAGGAGGATGGGGTACCCATAGTGGTGAGTGATGATGAGCTGTTTGGGGTATATGTGGAAGTGGAAAAAGGGCCAGTGGTAGATGTCGATGAGGATTCCCCGTTGTCACCTAGGATTGGCACATTGGATGACCTAAGTGATGATGAAGATGTAATTCCTAAAAAAAGGAGTAGGAATAAAAATGTCCCCAAGTGCAGAGAGTTTGTTCCCGGTCTTGACATGCAGAATCCTAAGTTTGAGTTAGGGCTGAAGTTCCAGGATGCTGCTACATTTAGAGATGCGGTAAGAAAGTACTCTGTAATTCAAGGAAGACAGCTAAAGTTCTTCAGGAATCAACCTGATCGTGTGAAGGTTAAATGCTATACTGAGTGTCCATTTGTTATTTTAGCATCTTCAGTGAAAGGGCGAAAGTGTTTGCAGATAAGGGAGTCAAATGAGAAGCATGTGTGTGGTACGGGGACATTCAATATTCATGCTAAGATCAAGTGGATGGTAAGGCAATATGCTAGGCAGTTGTCAAGTAGCAAATGGGATTTTACAGAATTTCAAGATCTTGTTTGTCTTGAAATTAGCTACAGACCATCAAGAGCCACCTATTACAGGGTAAGGATCATGATTCAGAAGCTCGTTGAAGGGTCATGTCAAAGACAGTATTAAATACATGGAGAATATTGTCTCCAATTGTTGAAGACCAATCTAGGTTCAACTGTGATTGTGAAGTCCGAATTGGAGTCTGATGGGATACCCAGATTTGAGAGGGTATATGTTTGCTTCAAAGCCTACAAAGATGGATGGGTGAAAGGTTGTAGATCGTTTCTAGGGTTAGATGCATGCCATATAAAAGGGACTCACTCGAGCCAACATCTGTCAGCAGTAGGAGTTGATGCCAACAATGGGATGTTTCCCATGGCATATGCAATATGTGAGGTGGAAAATTATAGTAGCTGGAGGTGGTTTTTGGAGATCTTGCAGGACAATTTGAACATTGGAGATATCAGGGGGTTGTTAGTTATGACAGACAAGTAGAAGGGACAAATTGAGGCAATTAGTCAGACTTTTCCTAATGCAGAGCAATGTCATTGCTTAAGGCATCTGTATGAAAACTTCAACCAGACTTATAAGAGGATGACCCTTAAAGAACATATAGATCTAATTGCAAGAGCCACAACCATTCCTTGGTTTTAGGAAGAGATGAGGAAGATAGAAAATATAAGCCTTGGTGCATCTAGATGGCTAAAAGAACGTGATGCTAAGTAATGGTGCAGATCCCACTTCAGGACTGATTTCAAGCGTGACATTCTCCTAAACAATCTATTTGAGGCATTCAATAAGGCTATTGTGTCGTCTAGATCCAAACACATTTTGTCTATATTGGACAAAGTGAGGCAATACATCACTACCTTGCAGACTAGGAGACATGAGTAAGGTCAATTGTGGCATGGCCACCTAGTGGGCAAAAGGATCCAGGCCCTGTTAGAAGATCGAAAGCTGAAAGGGCAGAGGTTGATTCTCACTCATTGTGGGAATAACATTTTCGAGATCATTCATCCATTCAGACGAAGATTTTCAGTGGACTTGAATCTCCAAACCTACTCTTGCCAAAGATATGACCTTAGTGGAATCCCATGTCCTCATGCATGCAATAAAATAAGACGGTTTAAGGGAAATCCGGAGATGTTTGTCCATCATTGTTATAATCATTATGTGTATACGAAGGCATATGATGGGATCATTACACCATTGCCTAGTGAAGACCAATGGGAAAAAGTTGGGGCTCCATCACTCAAGCCTCCTAAATATCACAAGCAGCCCAGGAGGCCGAAGATGAAAAAGAAGAGAAGTCAGACTGAGGAGACATCATTAAATCCTACGAGTTGCCTAGGTACCATTCCATTTTAAGGTGTGGCAATTGTGGGTCTGACGGACACAAGCGTCATGCGTGCACAGAACCGGTAGATCCTAATAAGGAAGCAAAGTTCAAGCGTAAACAAGAACAAAGGAAAAAGAGAGACGCAGACAAAAAAGAAAATGCTGGGAATGTGGCCGATGCATAGGTATATCTGTTGTATTAGATGTATATTGGATGTATTAGATGTAGGTTTGATGTATATGTTTCTGTTTAGGGTATATATGTGTTGTATATATGTTGTGTGGGCTATATAGCATGTATATTGGATGTATATCTGCTGTGTGAGCTGTATTAGATGTAGGTTTGATGGATATGTTTCTTTTTAGGGTATATATGTCATGTATATCTGTTGTGTGGCATGTTATGACGTATATTGGATGTATATTAGATGTATATATGGTGTATTGGATGTATATGTGTTGTACTAGTTGTATATTGGATGTATATTGGCTGGATTGGATGTATATTGGCTTTATATTAAATGTATATGTGCTGTTTTTGGGTATTTGTGCTGATTTTGGGTGTATGCATTGTATTGGATTTATTTCTTGTATATATAGTCTGGCCAAATTCCTGCTATGCATCAAGTTCCAGTAGCAAGCCAATTTCCTGCACATACCTCTTCACCTGCCACAACCCCAACTAGAACAAGACAAAAAAGGTCTGCAAGGAAAGTCAGTACCCATGTTAGCCTACCTGTGCATCAAACCCAGCTGCAAGAACAAAGTCCAATTGCCAGTTCCAAGGGAAAAAGGATCAAGTCACATGCGAATGTAAAAGGGATGGCAAATCGAAAGCCACCTCCAAAGCCAAAGAAAACCAACAAAGATTGGCTTAAGAAAGCAAAGGAATGGCTACCCCATTGTCATCATTAGTAGACATTAGAAGCTTATGGTGTTTGGATTTTTTTTACTAGACATTCCAATCTTTTGTAATGGTGTTGTATTGATAGACATTTGAACCATTTGATGTAATGGTCAAGTTTTTGTAGTACCTTAGTGTGGAATCGTAATGGTAAAAGTATTTATTTCTAACCTCCAAATGAAGTTCATCACATATTCCAAGTTCATCACATGTACACTGTCCACACACATTCATCACATTCCCAAACCAAGATCACATAAACTCATCACAAACATTCATATTCATCACAAAAGTTCATATCTTTTAAATAAAGTTCATCACATTTCATCGCATCCCATCATTCATAACATCCACTAGCTCTACCAATCTACCTCATACATAACAATTCACTACAAGCTGAAAGTCACCTTAAGGCAATCTTAAGCCTAAACATACATAATTCCTAGGCTAATGCCAATCAGTACAATCCAAATCACCGTAAGGGCAATCCTAAGCCTAAACACCTTCCTCTTCTCATTCAGAAATTTCTCTTCTCCAACATCAAGCTTCCGAAGCAGCCCGATAATTATTTTCGTCGACTTTTTGAACATTTTTGGGTCCAACCACTCCCAAAAGTCACACCTTTTTCCACGAGATCCCTGCCACCCTTGCATTATCAAACCCATCAGTTACCCAAGTATCAAACGGCTACAAACCCAAAATTTATGAATTCATTCCAAAAAACCAACAAATTATTAATTCATTCAAGAATTTATGAATTCATTACAACAAACCAATAAATTATCAATTAATTCCAACAATTCCTAATCTCTAATTATCAGTAAAACCAGAAATTCAAACCATACACATTATCTGTAAACCCATAAATTCAAACCCAGAAATTAAAATCTAGAACTTCAAACCCGGAAATTCAAACCCAAAAATTCAAACATAGCAATGCATTCCCAGAAATGCAAACCAAATTGAGAGGGATAACCTTCTTACCCGAGCATCTGAAAAAACGAGAAACCTCCTCCCTGGATTATCATCTGTCCACGAGGTCTTCATTGTGGTCGCTTTCCCATAAAAACATCTTCGATACTCCTCCAATCCTCGACTCTCTTCCATACTACCACCTTCCCACGAAGTCTTCATTGCTGCCACCTTCCCTATCGCTGCAATCCCCTTCTTTCAAGTCATCCGTCCGCCCAATCGCAAATCCTGCACTCCCAACTCAACTTCCCACGAATTCGATACTAGCAATTCCCCCAAAATTTTTGAAACCCTAACAAGGGAATTATCCCCAATTCAAATTCTCTCAATGTTTCGATGTCCCTGGTACACCTCATTTTACACATCCTCATCTATTGTGCCACGAAGACTCCATGTCTGCAAACATTAACGTCATCAAGGACGGTGTCAATAAGATGGTGCAACGGTATTGACGGTGTTACCGTTCCCGCAGCACACTGAGACAAATTTTTGTTCCTGATGCAGTTTGAGATTTCATGGCATGTTCCTAGTGCACTTAGCGTAATGAGCCGTATATTTAATGTATATGCACAATTCAACAAATCAAAATTATGGATAGTATGAAGAAGTACCTCCAAGATGGGATGCAAGTATTATTCAATTATTTTTTTTGTCAATATTAGGGTAATACCTGCCTCTCACTCCTAGGGATACCTTTTGTACCACCCTTTCTATTTATCAAATAATCTATATACATTTATAATCAGAATCGTTCAACTGCGAACTTAATTATAATTCAAGGTCATCTCTGCAAAGTTTAATAAGATTAGAGGCTATTTAGCTATTCGTATATATCACAAATTAACAGTGTTGCTAACAATAAAGATCTTCATAGTGAACAATCTTTTAATACACACACACACACACACACACACACACACACATGAATGACTAAATAATCTTCAATTTTGTTAATTTTTTGTAATAATGGCCTCAAAATTAAAATTCAAGATTTGAATGATTCTAATTATTGTAACACCCCAGAATTTTAATAAAATGTAAATTCGGAAATTTATTGTAAAATGACCATTTTGCCTCTAATCAAGGAAAAATGTTGACTTTTGAACCGGGATACTATTTGGATATTAACTAAGCCCTGTTACATAGATCAAGATGTCACGAGTCCGTAGACAAGCGACACGTCAAAATCGGACGTTTGACAGGAAAGTTATGATCACAGAAGAAAATGGATACTATTCACATTTTACGAAACATGAACAGTGGGCTGATTTTAATTGGGAAAAATATCCTAGGTGGACCAATTGATGAGTGACAAGTCATCCCATTGGCCAAACTACCCATGTTCATGCATCTCATTTGTATCTCCATCTCATTTTCTTTCATTTCACCCGAAACCCACAAACAACCCACACCACCATACCTTATCTTTGTTGTTGTTTGAGAGAGGTTGAGACTAAGAGAGTGACCAAAGACGACGGAAAAGACAGCTGAACACGGTGGAGAGGTCGGGAAACCTAAGGATTAGGCAAACCAACCATGGTTTGGGTTCAAATTTCGAAATCAATTTAGGGGAATTGTTGAACTGTTTTGTTGATTGGAAGTTGTTCTTTGGGATTGTACGAGTCCACATGGACCAAAATCGTGAAGGAAGGTGACTAGAATCGACCAAGATAAGGATTGGAAAATTGGCCGAAAATCATCAAGCTCGAACAGGTAATTGCAGGCCTTGTTTAATGTTTTTGAGGTTATAGATGCCCTTCTAGGTTCATTACGAGCATGTAGGAAGAAAAATAGGGGAAAACGATGGCCAGACGACTGAAATACGGTCTGGTCAAGTTCGCAGGTCGGTTGACCCGTTGCAAGGTCTCGGGTCGACCCGGCCAGAGGTTGACGATGATGACGTGGCAGTCCACGTCATCACCTTGTCAGACCTGTCAGTCCACATGGAAAATCAGGTAATACCACGTGGCAGGTAGTCAGTCCCAGTCAGTAGTTGACATGTCAGGTTCACATAAGCATGTAAGACCACGTGGACCAATAAGGTGGTGCCATGTGGCAACCTGTCAGGGAGTGTCAGAGTGACGTGACAGCTGACGTGGCAGTCCACATCAGTCATGTCAAAACATATGGACCAATAGGGTGGTGCCACGTGATAGTGTGAGGTGTCAGAGACACGTGGTAAGACACGTGGTAGGACACGTGGCACCAGTCAGCGTGTGCCACGTGGCATATGTCAGACCTTTCAAGCTGACGTCAGTAGATGGCGTCAGCATTGATCATCGTTGACTAGCAACGACCGACATTGAAAAGACTTTGATCTGCCTGTGGAGGCGCTTGAGTACGAATTTCGAGGTCAAATTGATCTTTTTCAAAACGTTTCGACGATCTAAATCCAATGGTGGTCGTTTCAGGTCGATCGGAGACCGTTTGATAGGTCATTTAGGGGTTTTTAGCCACGGGAAGCGTGTTCGGGACGCGTTTCCGGTATCAGGGTTTGTGAGGGTTTAGTGTATGAACTTGACCCTCGAATGTGATTTGGACAGACTAGGAGACTTTGGACTATCTCAGGTGAAATTACGGTGCGGATATTGAGCATATAGCTTGGACCTAGCATGAGTGGACTTTTGTTTTATAACTGAAATGCATGCAAAACTGTTTTGAATGCTTTATTGTATGATTTAAATTGAAATGATTTGATATTGTTATTTGATGATGTTGTGGATTTAATCATCGATTATGAACCATTTTACGGAGTTACGTGCAAATGATGTTTTGGACTTGAGACCTGATTGAATAACGATTTTGACTAGATTTGGTGTCAAATGGGAAATTGGAAAGAAATGATGTATTTAATGGATTTGAATAACGGTCTGGTATGATCGATTTGGATAAATTGGAATTTATAAATGAGTTATGGACACTGTTTTGGATGGTTTTTGTGGAAAAGACATGTGAGAGTTATGTCTCGGACATATGCCCAATTGAATAGTGTCTTGACTCGATTTGAGATATAAACGGTTTAAAAATTATTTTAAATGTATTTGGTTACTGTTCCACATATACCATCCTGGTGAGTTAGATTGTCTTCTCCAGACGTCAAAGATCTTGTAGTAGTCACGGTGCACTACCTAGAATGAGTAGCTCCGAGGAGCGGCTCAGGTTTAAGAGTGCGAGATTATGATATCACCCCGAATGTGGTAGATCCGTGGAAGGCACCCCATTATGATATCACTCTGGACGTCGTTGAGTTGGATCCTGGGAAGGTACTCGAATATGAGACCCCGAGTTGCACGTGTAGCATTGGAAATCATGACTGGTATTAATTATAGACATCGCAAATGGTCAAGGATTGGTTATATTGTATTTTACTGATATGTGTGTCCAGATATATTTATATATATGATTTGAATTAGTTTCAAACGATTTGACTTAAATGCATGCATGTTTATAAAACGGAGGGGAAAATGTCATTGTTTTTAAATTGTATTTAAAAAATGTTTATTTTTGTCTACTCGCACTTTGACTGTTTTATTGGCCCTCCAGGCCGTGACACAGAGGCAGAGGCTGATACCGAGGCAGAGGCATAGATAGTACTGTTGCGCACCTGAACACCATTCGAGGTATGTTTTGGTACTTTTCTTGTCCTGACTTGTATGCTCGATTTTGTAGAGATACTTATCCCTTCTCTGGTAATGTTGTAGTTGAACTCTGTTTATTTTTAAACACATAAAGGGTCTTTTTGGTATCTTGAGTATGATTGTCAGACGGAAGCAGGGCACATCCCACGATAATCCCAGGGGGTTCGAGATGGGTCCTGTCAATTATGGTATATGTATAAGAATTATTTGATAAATTGAAATAAAGATACAAGGAGATACCCCTTGAGTGAGAAATAAATGCTATATATCATTGTTTATTTGTTGAGAATGTGAAAGCATGAAACACAAATAAATTATAAAGATGCTTCAAAAATCTATTGAAGTCTTTGATAGCCCAATAATTAACAAACGAAATCATGACATGACATAACAAACTAACAAAATGGGAATTTCAATCTAAAAGTCAATTAAACAGTATTGTTAGCAATGAAGATCCTCATAGCGAACCGTCTTTTTAATTTATACATGTAAAAGGCTAAATGATTTCTAATTTGATTAATTTTCTGTAGAAATAACTTCGAAATTAAAATTTAAGAGTAGAAAAGTTCCAATTATAATATATGTATAAAAATTATTGGATAAATTGAATAAAGGTACAAGGAGATACCACATGAGCGAGAAATAAATGCTATATATCATTGTTTTATTTGTTGAGATTGTGAAAGCATGAAACACAAATAAATTACAAAGATGCTTCAAAAATCTATTGAAGTCTTTCATAATCCAATAATTCACAAATGAAATCATGACATAACAAAAAAAATCTAGAAAAGACGGTTGACTTTTTTAGAGTTTACGATTTTTTGGAAGGAGATTATTTGACTTTTTTATTTATTTTTAACTTTTTTATTTTGAGATGTGTAATTAGAAAATGTTGACGTAAAATTATCAAGTCATACACCACATATAATGAAATACAAAAAATAGAACTTTAAGTGATATCCGTAATATTATTCTCACATACAACTGTTTTGAAAAAGGAAAGAAACTCCTAGCTAGATTGACTGAAAAGTATTATATAGATTATCATGGCATGTCACATTGAATACACAGTTAACTGATAGGTCGTTAAATCAACATTATTTTATATTATTTTATACCCTTATACTTGAATTTTATTATTTAAATAATAAGTAATTAGATAAATTAATTTATTTTGTGATATTTTTGTTTAAATAAATAAATTTTGTAATTTGGAGCATTTTGGCGAAAAAATCGTTTCGATCGGAATTATAACGAATAAAATTTGGGCGAATTTCGATTGAATTGAATATATTAAGCCTAACTTCATTTTTAATTTGAGCCCACTTTAATTTTTATGCAGCCCAGGCTCCGACCCATCACGCCGTTCAGCGCGCTCAGCCCAGTCGACCGTACGCCTGGCCCGTCTCCTGCTCGGTCCGCAACTTCAGCTCGCGCGCTGCAGCTCAGTCCACTTGCCTGCTGCCACCAACCCGCATCAGTCCATCACGCCAGGCCCGCGTCCATCCGTGCATCAGCCCAGCCTGCTCTCACTTACCCACCTGCTCCGAAGCCCAACATGCAACATCAAGCCTTCACGCCTGCAGCACCCACCATCTCGGTCCAGTCCCTTCCGTGCACCAGCAACCCACCACTCACCTACCCGCCTGCACGCAACAGAAGCCCATCACGCCGAAGCCTGCAGCATTGCCACAGTGGCCCAACAGTGCAACTGCTCCAATTTTCACTTATTTCCCATATTTCCAGCCACAAAACAATTCCAAACTTTACCTAAATTTCATCATTAAACGTCATTGTTCATAATTAGTCATCATTTCATTTTCTTTTATTTTATTTGTAATTTATTTGTTTTTGAGTAGCTTTTTCCTCTTATAAATAGGAGTGCATTTATCTTGTTTGGGGGGACTTTTGTTTTGAGAAAGAGCTCCAAAACACAAAATTGTATCCTTCCTTTAGAAATATCAAGCCTAGTATTTCCGTTGCAATTCTTGAGTTTAAGTTCGCATTCTCGTGTTAATTTCATCCATCTTCATAAGGTTTCTTCTGCTGTCAGAAAATCTTATGAATAACATGTCATTTTTATTCCATCCATTTTCGGAATCACAAGCTTTCTTGGATTCCGAAGGTGTAACTTGTTCTTTCCTTTGCTTAAACTCTCATTGTTGTTTCGGTTTTATTTTCTTTAGTTCAATATTTTTGTGGGTATTTTCTTTCTAACTTTTGTAGACAAGGATATTATTATAATGTGTTCTACTTTTCAAACTTCATTTACTTCATATATTTGAGTGCTTAAGCTTCAATTTTATACTAAGTGTTTATGACCGCGTTTCGGTGCACTTAGTATAAAATTGAAGAGATTTAAATGTTTAATACACATTCAAATCATAAACATTGGGTTAATCAATTTATAAGTGTTTATGACCGCGTTTCGGTGCATTTATAATGTTTATAAAATGTATGCATGAGTGAGATGGTGAAAGTAGAATTTTGTGATATATTCAAACTTTGCAAATGTTAGAGTGTTGGTAGATTTTGTGTTTAAAGAAAGTCCACTTGTATATATGTTAAAATAGGAATAGAATTAGTTCATTTATGTCTTTACTTATTTTGCATGATCAAAATCCCTAAAACCCCCATCTTTATTCTTTTATTCGTTTAATTCATTTATTCGTTATTTCATTAATTTATTGATTCTCTTATTTATTAATTCGTTTATTCGTTAATTCTTTAATTCTTTATTACTTAATTATTCACTTAATTAATTATGTGATTATTTAATTCTTTAATTCTTCAATTCATTATTCCTTGATTATTCATTATTCTTTTTAACTAACATATTATCAATATTCCCTAATTTCCCCGGTTAAGAACGATCCCTATTTACCAATACTATAACTATACAAAAGGGTTTAAATTTGCATAATACTCAAATTACGTGTTTAATTTAATGCGTAGTTTGGGCGTTATCGTTAACCCATCAATAATTATCAGGGGATTACCCACTAATGAAAAGTTTTTTTTTTCGGTTGTTGAGATGCTATTTGTAATGACAAAAAGTAGGACTAGAAGGAGCCTCTAAGAATCTAAAAAGATCCCCACCATGAAGATTATTGTATCTCGGCCATTCATTTAGATTTATCAGTTAGAAATTGATTTGAATTGTTTTCTCATTTTCAATGTGGCCATTGTATTTGATCAAGATATAGTCTACATACATTAATTCTCATGATGGGGATCTTGTCAGATCCTTAGAGGATCCTTACCCCAAAAAGTATTACCAAAGTTGATTTGGCCGGGAGTCCTGACCAGTCAGGAAATCATTAAAAGACATTATATTATAAATTTATAATTATACAATCCATTCAATTTACATAATACAATACCTTGTAATTAATTTCTTGATCCACTATAAATTAGAATTTCATGTGGCAATCAAGGTTTAAAATTGAAACTCGCAAGAGGGCATAATATCAATGAATATAAAACGTTACGTAATTATGTTCTCAGTCATTATTACATGTTATATTATATGTAATAAAAATACCATGTAACATATATTTAGATACACAAATAATAATTTCTCCATGAGAGTCACATCTCTATCTATTCTACGTGTCTTGAAAATTTAAGCAAACAACAAAGATATTCATGTGTAGCTAGCTTGGAAAGTCCAGCGATGGCATCCTCCTGCTTTCTATAAATATTGTATGGCAACATTCCTCTTTAACAACCAAAAACATCCAACCTCAGAACGCACATCGAAAATTGAATATCTCCATTTTTCTCTCGTCCTTCTTTCTCTCTACCAAGTTACCAATTAACAAGTTCGATCCATGGATTCTTAGCAATATTCATCCTCGGAACTGAAAATACTCTCAGTTGAGTTCATCACTCGCATACAACAATTGTTTTCCAAATTTGAAAAACTAGAATCCCTTTAGCCTCACGATCAAGAGAAACAAGCTAACTCTTTATACCATCACCTGGTAGACGTCTGCTGGAATCCACGTTACATGCCAATCAACATTGAAAACATACCCACAACGTAAAGATGATGCGAGAGCAATTCCTCCAAATGTGTGCTCGTCAAGAAGGTGTGGCCAAAATGGAGTTTTCGAAAGGCCTCGTCCGAGAAGCTGATTACCAACCCACCGATGAGAGGCTCATCGACAAAATCTCAACGTACCCACAGTACAAGCCGTACCAAAGGCTAGAAGCTCTCGAGCACAAAATCCTCAATGAAAATGGAGTTTCAAAGCCTTGAAAGGTCGCTTTCATTGGGTCAAGGCCTTTACCCCTTGAGCTTCCTCATCCTGGCCACCGAGCACATGAGAACCAGCAGCTTTGACCTCTTTGACATCAATCAAGAGGCGAATGACGTGGCCGAGAAAACCATTTCGTCAAAGTTGGAGCTCAAGAGTTGTGTCAGCTTCTTCACGCAAGACATCTTGACCGTGGGTGGGTCCCTCCTTCAAAATTATGACTGCATATTTTTGGCGGCTCTTATGGGGACAAAGAGAAGGGGTGGGGGAGAAAGTGTAGGTGATTGATCACCTTCACAAGTACATGAAACCTGGGAGTGTGTTACTACTTCGGAGCATCAAAGGTGGGTTTTTGTTTTTGTACCCAGCCGTGCGAGAGTCGTACCTTCACCGTTTCCAAATATTGACATGCTTCCATCCAAGTGATGACGTGCCTGGACACTCCATATTTCTTGTGCGCAAGCCCTTGGATTTTGGATTTTTTATTGGTTCCATGGATCCATCCACAAAGATACGATATTAATAAGCCTTTGATCCGTCTTTTAATTATTGGTATTGTGAAGGTGTGAAGATGCACGTGAAGGTGCACGACTAGTCGTGCTATGTAACTAATTCAGTTACGATAGTTGGGATTGATTAATGCTTATGATGACAGCTGTTAATTCAGTTAGCCTTCCAGTTGTAGAGTTGCATACTCAAGCTAATATATCTAGTGCTAGGTGAATGTACAAAGTCAATTAAGTGAGATCTAATCAAATCAGGAAGTTTAATTCCCTTATTGTTTTCTCTCTACCTATTCTCTAACCTAATCACTCTTTGCTCCTCCTTTCTTCTCACCATGAATTCGATCATGGTATCAGAGCTATCAGCTCAGTGCTATAGATCCTGGTGCTATTTCTTTCATGCTTCACAAAAACGTTGAAAAAAAAGGTTCTGTTCTGCTCTTCAATTCCTCCCGTTCTTCGAGATTGTGGAAAACTACCTCCAGGTGTAATCCTTAACTTTCCTCTGATCTGCATTTTTCTTTTTTTCTTTTTGGGTCTTCAATTTTCTTGATCTCCTTCTTGATAAGTTCTTCCCTATTCCTTAGAGAATTCACGTGTTAAACTTGTGAGTTCTCATTCAAATTGAAATTGTGTATCTTCTTGTGAATCAAAGATATCTGCAATCTGTTCAGAATTGTTACTTCTTCGTGCAATAATTTTTCATCTCCCTCAGCCATGACTTCTACTGTGATAAAATTGCTTAAGCGTGCCACTGATTTTGTCTCTATCAAACTTAATGATACCAATTACGTTTCATGGAGTGTTAAAATTCAGAGGTTATTAAAAGGTTTGCATTTGTTTGGCCATCTAGATGGTACGTGTCCATGCCCTAGTACATCTGATGCAAGATACCAAAGTTGGATGTATAATGATGATGTACTTTTGAACATGTTGATCGCTACTATATCTGAAGAGGCCTTCACTAAAATCATGACATGTGAGAAATCGAAAGATGCGTGACTTACTCTACAAGGGAGATTTTTCTCCATGTCTGAAGCTAATTTGATGCAGCTTAAGAAAAACTTGCAAACCATCCAAAAGGGATCAGAATCAATTAAGAGTTTTCTTGCAAAGATCAAGACTGCAAGGCAAAGGTTGGCGAGTGCAGGTTTCACTATTACTGAAAAAGATGTTATCCTCATTACGTTGAATGGCCTGCCAACCCATTATCATGCCTTTAAGTCTCACATCCGTGCTCGACTAGTACCAATCACACTGCTTGAACTTCAGACTCTTCTTCTTGTTGAAGAAGCAGATCTCTCCAAGGCCACCTCTCAACTACAGTCTCAACCTTCACTCTTCACAGCCGTGGTAGCCTCAAAAGGTTCATCTGAGACACCATCTTCTGATTCTGTAACATCTCCACCCTCTCAGTGGAATGGATCCAATTCCAATAGTCAAGGCTATCACCAAAATAATCAAGGTTACAATAATACCTGGGGTTCTAATTGGTATAGTCGAAACACTCGTGGCTGAGGCAGGTTCAATGGAAGTCGTGGCAAGAGAGGAGGAAGATATCACTACAACAACAACTATAGTGGTGCCTATCAGAATCAAGGCTATGAAAATAACTATCATCAAGGATACAACCAAGGTTATGCGAGTCAGGGGTCCACTCTTCAGGGCCACAATGCTGCTTCCAATTTAGGTTTTAGTAGTCCATACAAAGGCCACACAAATCAAGGCTCCACCTTTTAGGGATATAATGCATGTTACAATCCTAGTTGTGGTGGTCCAGGAGTCCTTGGCTCTCACCCGTGCTTTTCTATCTGTCAGCTTTGCAAACAACATGGTCATGAAGCCTTGGAGTGCACTCAAAGATCATACACTATCAATCCGCCACGATATGCTGCCCCACCTCAAGTTTACTCAGCAACCTCCAACTTTGAGTTCTCAGATCCTAACTTCTGGATAGCTGACACAGATGCTACACATTATATGACATCTGATGATACACAGCTCTAGTATACTCAGTCTTGTCCTCCCAACTCAGGTATTTTAGTTGGTAATGGAGCTATTCTACTAATTACTCAAACTGGATCTGTCATGTTGCCTGTTTCTGATCATACCTTTACTCTTTCTAATGTTTATCATGTTCCTCACCTGGTTCATAATCTCCTCTCTGTGTATAAGTTTTGCCTGCATCATAACTGTACAATGCTCTTTGATGCATACTCTCTTACAATCCAGGACCAAAAGAGGAGGGTGCTATCCAAACTCCTAGCATTGCTGGATTGTATCCTCTCCCTATGTCTCTACCTTATGTCTCTTCTTCTTCTCCTAGTGCTGGTTTCTTGCGACAACAGATTCATTCCTCCCTGTGGCATAAGAGACTTGGTCATCCAGTTAACACTATTCTCTCCTCCATGTTGAAACAAGCTCAAGTTCACCACACTCCAGCTTCTTTTTCTCATATTTGTGAACCTTGTCTGCACGGAAAAATTTCCAGGCTTCCCTTCTCTACCTTTTAAAATAGGTCAAGAACACCATTTCATAAGGTTCATTCTGAAGTTTGGGGTCCTAGCCCTTGTCCCTCGATTCTAGGCTATAAATACTATGTCATTTTCATTGATGATTGTACACGGTACACTTGGATATACCCTTTGGTGAATAAATCTGATGTTTTCTCAATCTTTGTTAAGTTTCACTCCTATATTACTACCTCTTTTGAGAAATCCATCAAAATCTTTCAAAATGGTGGAGAGGGTGAATTCCTTAGCAACTCTATGGTTGAGTTTCTTTCATCTAAAGGCATCCATCACTACAAATCATGTCCTTATACTCCCCAACAGAATGTTCTTGCTGAGAGAAAACACAGGCATTTGATTGAAACAACCATCACTTTGTTAAACACTGCTTCCATGCCAAATAGTTTCTGGTTTCATGCTTGTTCTACAACCAATTACCTTATTAATAGAATGCCTACCTCTGTGCTGCACATGAAGTCTCCTTATGCTTGTCTCTTTGATCAACTTCCTTCCCTGACCTCACTTCGAGTCTTTGGATGTTCCTGTTATCCTTATCTCAGGCCATACACCAAACATAAGCTGGCTCCTCAAAATTTCAAATGCGTGTTTGTAGGCTACACTCTTGACTATAAAGGGTTCCTGTGTTATCATATTCCTACTCAGAAGACCTACATCTCTAGACATGTCATATTTTATGAAACCACTTTTCCCTTTTCCTCTGATCTTGGTTCCCGGTTCCTTCTCCCCAAGTCAGTGACCCCTTTCCTGGTTCAGGATGTACTCCTCTATCTGTTGAATCCACGTTGTCACACTGTGCTTCCTCATCTCCCATTGCAGCTTCTATCATGTCTTCTCTACCTTCTCTTATGCGAGGGTCTTCTCCCAGAACTAGATCCTCACTCAGTACCTCCCATCACACAGTTCCTCAGCCTAGTTCATATGTGCCTACTCCTTCTTCTTCCTCATCACCTATTCCCTCAAATGGAAACTCACCTATTCAGTTGATTATTGACCTCTCAAAAATAGTTCCTCCCCCGACCACCAGTTCAGTTCATCCCATGGTTACCAGGTCCAAAAATGGGATTACTGAGCCTACTCAAAAAGGTTTTCTTGCTCTTCATGCGGATTCCTCCCTTGGTAGTCCTCTCATTGAACCCACTTCCTATAAACAGGCATTGATAGTACCTAAATGGACTCAAGCTATTAAGGAAGAGATCTCAGCACTCCAAACTCAGCATACTTGGTCCCTGGTGCCTCTCCCTCCTCATCGAAATGTTATTGGTTATAAGTGGATTTTCAAGATCAAACGACACACTGATGGGTCCATTGCTCACCATAAGGCCAGGTTGGTTGCTAAGGGGTATCTTCAAGAAGCTGGTGTTGACTATGCAGAAACATTTAGTCCTGTGGTTAAACATACTACAGTTCGAGTGGTTCTAGCTCTTGCTGCCCAATTTCATTGGAATCTTCATCACTCGATGTCAAGAACCCTTTCCATCACTGCAAGCTCTCTGAGGAGGTTTATATGGATCAGCCCTAGCTTTGTCGATCTTGCTTGTCCTCATTATGTGTGCAGGTTAGATAAGTCCTTGTATGGCCTTAAACAGGCACCACAACCCTGGAATGCTTGATTAACCTCTCATATGTTGAAGTTGGGGTTCTCCCAATCTATCTCCAATTCTGCTCTCTTTTTTCTCCATCGAGATCACACTATTCTCATTGTTTTGTTATACGTTGATGACATCATTGTTACTGGAAATAGCTCTCATGCTATCTCTCTTTTACTCAAAGCTCTTGCTAGTGAGTTTGACATGACTGACTTGGGTTCCCTGTCTTATTTTCTTGGCCTCCATGTGACTTCTACTTCTGAAGGCATTTTTGTGAATCAGATCAAGTACATTACTGATCTCCTGGCCAAATTAGGCATGTCCAATTGTGCATCCGTCACTACTCATATGGTACCTAATTCCAGGTTGCTTCTCACTGATGGTTCATTGCTTCCTGATCCTCTTCTATACCGTAGTGTGGTTGGGGCTCTCCAATACTTGACCTTCACACGACCAGGCATTGTGTTTGCTGTTAACACTATCTGTCAATTCATGCACGCTCCCACAGACGTTCACATGATGGCTATCAAGCGCATGTTACGTTATCTTAAGGGTACTCGGGATTTTGGCCTTCAGTATACCTCTAGCTCTCTTCGGCTTCAAGCTTTTTCGGATGTCGACTGGGGTGGTGACCCTAACACTCAGGACACATTGTTTTCATTGGTACCAATCCTGTTTCTTAGGGTGCCAAAAAGAAAACCACAGTTTCCCGTTCTTCAGCTGAGGGTAAGTATCGATCTTTCACTAACACCACTTGCTAGCTCCTGTGGATATCCTATCTTCTTAAGGACCTTCACATGGTGATTCCTTGTGTTCCCTTAATTTGGTGTGATAGCATGTCGGCTATTCAAATGGCGCATAATCCCGTTTTCCATGGATGCACGAAGCATGTTGAGATCAATGTTCACTTTATTCGTGAACGTGGTTCAGGCCAATGCTCTTCAGCTGGCACATGTCGCTTCTGCTCATCAACTCGCTGATGTCATGACACATGGCCTTCATTTTCCCCATTTCGCATTTTATCGCGACAATCTGCTCTGTTGTTCCTCCTGGATCAGATTGTGGGGGCATGATAGAGATGAAGGCGTGAAGACGCACTTGAAGACACAAGGCTAGTGGTGTTTTGTAACTAATTCAGTTAGGACAGTTAGGATTGATTAATGCTTATGATGACAGCTGTTGATTCGGTTAGCCTTCCAGCTGTAGAGTTGCATACTCAAGCTAATATATCCAGTGCTAGGTCAATGTACAAAGTCAGTTAAGTGAGATCTAATCAAATCAAGAAATTTGCTTCCTTACTCTCTACCTAGTCTCCTTGTCTCTCAAACCTAATCACTCGCTGCTCCTGCTTTCTTCTCACCATGAATTCGATCAATTTGTTGTACTTGTAACCAAAATCATAATTTCCTTTTATTTTTTATTTTTAAGTGTTGTAGTGTAAATAATAAGCTAGCATGCATGCAAGCATTCGGCGGGGTTTCGTTTTTTAAGTGCTGTAGTGTAAATAATAAGCATGCGCGCATAACCCCCTTTCAATTCATGGTTTCCCTCAACAAAATAAGGAAAAAAAAAAAAAACCTTTCATGGGCCAACAATTTGATTTACTGTAGCTGACAAAGTACTAATTTAAAATTTCTTACATGAAATAAGGGTTTTTGCTTTATATGCTTGAAATCTGATGAAGAGATGATGGATGAACCATGATCGAGAAAGGATATGATGAAAGACAAAATGTAGATTGAAAATGAAAACCAAAATCCATTTTTGTGGGTTCCACTTTTTTCTTTTCTTTTCACATTCGTACTTATTTGTTTTCCTTTTGATATCATTAATATTGTTCCTCATTCATTTTACATCTCCATTACATTAATTTTATGTCTGACGTCTCACAAACAATGAAAGTCTAAATATAAAAAGAAATGGTTACCAATTCAACGTACGTCGACCACTATAGTTGTTGATATAGAAATCGTTCAGTCACATAAAATTTATTTTTGATCCCTACACACAAAAACAAAAATCAAACGGGGTTTAGGTTGAATCCCGGGGGGTGGTTCAACCAAAAACGCTCTGAAGCTTAAGTCAGTTTTTTGTGAAAAAATAAACCGACAAAGTGTTCGCATGAGTTTTTCATTACCTTTAGAAGTGAGATGATGCCTTCTATTTATAGTGAAGCCTTGAGAGTCATCAGAGCATCTGATTGTTTGAAGGAGAAAGTATTAAATAATTGACTGTATCGAATGTAATCACTTATTTATTAATGAATAAATAATTCGCTGGGAAGTTATTTATTATCGGCATTATTCTGATTAATTAATATATTTAGCAGGTAAATATATTGAATTAATGCGGAACTCGTAACATGTCAATGTCAATTTTATCAAGAGTAATATTGGCATTATGGGAATTGTCGGTCACGTGGCAGCTCCAGAATATTTCGGTAATTTATGATTCCACAATGGTCATCATCGATCGATCTTGTTTTGATCTTTATATACATAGCAAAGGAGAACAAGTATGTGTTGAGCAGCGGGTGCTTAGAGCAGCAGGTGCTCGGTAATGTGTTGAGCAGCGGGTGCTCGGAGCAACGGGTGCTCGATAATGTGTTGAGCAGCGGGTGCTCGGAGCAGCGGGTGCTCGGAGCAGCAGGTGCTCGGTAATGTGTTGAGCAGCGGGTGCTCGGAGCAACGGGTGCTCGATAATGTGTTGAGCAGCAAGTACTCAGTAATGCGTTGAGTAGCGGGTGCTCGGAGCAACAGGTGCTCGATAATGTGTGGAGTGTATGTATGAGTTCATGTATGCCAGAATGCATAAAGGCATGTATGTGTGACATGTATGTCAGTATGCACGAGGGCATGTATATGTGACATGTATGTATGTCATATATGTGTGACATGTATGTATGAATGTGCGAGGGCCGGTATGTATGTCATATATGTATGTCATGTATGAGTGACATGTATGTATGTCATGTATGTATGTCATGTATGAGTGACATGTATGTCGGTATGCGTGAGGGCATGTATGTGTGACATGCATACGTATATGCATGACGGCATGTATGTATGTCAGTAATGATGGTTAGAAGGGATTTCTGATTGAAAGTGTTACCTGGTTGTATTTATGCGTGTTATGAGGTTGTCCTTGGTGCATGCTAAGTTGTTTGCCTTGAGAGTGTGATGATCGCCTGAGTAGAGAGTCCGAGGGGATATCGATGGGGACCGACCTAGCAAGGAGTTTGAGGGCACATCGGTGGGGACCAACGGAGCAGGGAGTCCGAGGGGACATCAGGAGACCGACCGAGTAGGGAGTTCGAGGGGGGGGCATCAGGAGACCGACCTAGCAGGGAGCCCGATGGGACATCGATGGGGACTAATGAAGAGGGGGTCCGAAGGGACATCGGGAGGCCGACCGAGCAGAGAGTCCGAGGGGACATCGGGAGACCAACCGAGCATGGAGTCCGAGGGGACATCGGGAGGCCAACCGAGCAGGGAGTCCGAGGGGACATCAGGAGACCGACCGAACATGGAGTCCGAGGGGACATTGGGAGGCCGACCGAGCAGGAAGTCCGATGGGACATCGGTGGGGGACCAATGAAGAGGGGGTCCAAGGGGACATCGGGAGACCGACCAAATGGGTATCAGGAGACCGACCGAACATGAAGTCCGAGGGGACATCGGGAGGCCGACCGAGTAGGAAGCCCAATGGGACATCGGTGGGGACCGATGAAGAGAGGGGGTCTAAGGGGACATCGGGAGGCCGACCGAGCAGAGAGTCTGAGGGGACATCGGGAGACCGACCGAGCATGGAGTTCGAGGGGACATCGGGAGGCTGACCGAGCAGGAAGCCCGATGGGATATCGGTGGGGACCAATGAAGAGGGGGTCCAAGGGGACATCGGGAGACCGACCGAATGGGCATCAGGAGACCAACCGAACATGGAGTCCGAGGGGACATCGGGAGGCCGACCGAGCAGGAAGCCCAATGGGACATCGGTGGGGACCGATAAAGAGGGGGTCTAAGGGGACATCGGGAGACCGACCGAGCAGGGAGTCCGAGGGGATATCGGGAGACCGACCGAGTAGGGAGTCTGAGGGGACATCGAGAGACTGACCGAGCAGAGAGTCCGAGAGGACATCGGGAGACCGACCGAGTGGGCATTGAGAGACCGACCGAGCATGGAGTCCGAGGGGACATCGGTGGGGACCGATGAAGAGGGGGTCCGAGGGGACATCGGGAGGCCGACCGGGCAGGGAGTCCGAGGGGACATCAGGAGACCTACCGAGCAGGGAGCCCGATGGAACATCGGTGAGGACCGATGAAGAGGTCTAAGCTGTTATAATAAAGAGAGACAATATCTTGGTGGGGTCAAGTGGCAGGGGGCAGGTTACCAAAAATAGCTGTTATTTGTTTGTGGTGGGCAGAGTTTGCAGGGGTTTAAAGTACTAAAATTTGTGGTTTGCAGAGGCTACAATATATATATTTATTTTGTGGTGGGAAAGAGGCTTTGTGAGAGAAGCACAAGGGGCTTCGACCGACCGAGAAAGGAGAATTTCCCTGGGTTCTTCCTGCGTATTCGACATATTGTATTTTCTGGGTTTTTCTTGGTGTTCTTGGTGGCCATGGTGTTTTAGCAGGTGAGAAAAATTGAAAATAACCGACATAACCTTTTATATCGATTCCCACAGACGAAGCCAAACTGTTGATGCAAAAATTGTACCAACGAGACTGTAAAGACATGCACACACACTAAGACACAAGAAAGTACGTGGTTCACCCAAATCGGACTACGTCCACGGTGTTGCCTCACTCTAATTAATAATATGATATTTTGTACATATACATGAGGCAATAAGCCTTTGAGAGATACTAGAGAGAAGGGAGAGAGAGGTCCCCTTAAATAAGGGAGGAGACTCCCTATTTATAAGAGTCGTCTAGAGTTAGGTTATAATTGTGATGAGCTTTGAGCCATGAACTTATTGTGATCTTTGAGATCTTCTGATGGACTTGTCCCTTAGTCCAGTTTAGTATTTTGACAGGTCGATTGTTTATTCAAATCTCACGTCAATATCTTCAATGGCAGAATATATATATAACATATAATGCTTGCTAGCTAGCTAGGAAGCAACTTAATTAATAATTAGATATGCATGATAAATAATTGGATTATGGAATTTTAAATAGACAAGATCGAATAGTTTCAAAATGGATAAAGCATCACTAGCAGGTTCATAATATTAATCCACGTGGCAAACATATATGTACAAGAGTACTCCCTCTACTGGTATGTAGCTTGAAAACACTAAAAAAGTTGAAATCTTAATGCAGTAAGGCACACGTAGAGCCACTGATCAGTACAGTATGATGACCTAATTAATTAATTATACCTTGTCGGCTATGTATGTTTGCAATAATGGTGGAGCCCTTTGGCTAGGTATTAATGGTGGATATTCATTTTGCAGGCTGCTATGATCAGCTACTGAATCTGAGTCTTCGTCATGACCAGCCTCCTCTTTTGCTTTCCCCCACATTACAGTATAAAACCCAACCGCTATGATTGTTGCTCCAATTATGCTGTAAATTCATTTAAATAATGATCATTAAAGAGAATGAATGAGTAAGTAATTGAAATTGAATGAATTATGATTTGGAGGACATGCATCAAACCTTCCGATATGTAGAGTATCACCGAGGAACATAACGCCCATGGAAACAGCAATGATCATCGACAAGGGCTTGAACATTGTCACATACACAGGTCCCTTCAGCCGCAACGTCCATGTGTGAACCACATTGTTCACAAATGAACCAAATACTCCCTATTTTTTATTAATTAAACAAACATCCATTAAAAAGGCCAGGTAATTAAATACACTATATATAAAGTAGTCTATAATTAAATGAATTAGTTTTTCACCGAGCACAATATAGACGCCAATGCTACATCAGGTTTGGGCCTCCAAGCACTTGAATCTCTTACTATCATTAAACCTATAACTGCAGCTATGCTGCCCGTGCATAAATTGAAGAAGAAGATCACCGTTAATTCATTTGGAAACTCCTTCATAATTTGAGCCTGACAATATAAATAAATAAAGACTAATCCGTACGGCCATATAGAAGAATTAATAATTGGCAATACGAATGTTTAAGTAAATAATAGGTTACCTGGACAATATACCAAAAGGACTGTAACGTATAATCGGCTAGAAGTATAAAGCCGCCAAGAACCCAGCTGTCTGATACGTTGGTTGATCTTATGATGCGATTAGGAAGAGCTTGCTGAATAAAGGAGTTCATTGAAGATGATGGTGATCCATCAGTAATGAATACCGGTGCGCCCAAGTAAAGGGTTACCACAAGTGCACCTGAAATTGAAACTAGCGTGCCCGATATTTTAGCTCGGCTGCTTCGGCTACTCAACACTGCTTTTTCCAACCTTTCAATTGGCGGGTAACAAAGAAACAGACGACAATCCATTACTGTTCATATGTGGATGTAATATTATATTAGAGAAAAAAATATAGTTTTTTTTTTAAGGGGGGAAAATAATTTAAGAACCTGAAAAATACGGCAAATACAAAAGTCAAAGCTGGTACAAGGTTGCTGATGGCTGAAGCAAGAGACGGAGAGCTCAAACCGATGCCTATGCACCCCAGTATCTCCGCCGCACTCCTGCCATATATATATATATATATATATATCATCCGTATCTAGTCATCCCCCAAAATATTATTATATATCATCCATCAATTATCGAATCAATTCCAAAAGAAATTACTAATTAATTCAATAAATTTAATTTAATTTGCACCCTACCCGATGAGACCAAGAAGGCCAATTTTTTTGATGATAGACCAGTTGAGCGGAGGAAGCGCCCTCGACCTACAAATTAATAGAGAACAAAGTGTGTGTTGTGGTTGAGATCCTACTTGAGGGAGAAGGAGAGGAAATCAAAGGAAGAGAAAGTAGCACCTGTGAGAAAGAAATGGGGCGGGAAGAAGAAGAAGAACGCCTACAAAATCAGAGTATACAAGGTACACCCAGTAGCTCATTCCTCGTACAGTACCAGCTTTAAACAGTGTGTTTAACCCCACGTTTGCGCACTCCATAGCCACCATAGCCATGAACGGAACCACATTTTTGTAAAATGACCTCCCTGCCCCTGCCATCTCTCTCACTCTCTCTCTCTCTCTCTGCGCTTAGTTTCTCTCTCCTGAAAAAATGAGAGGGTTAACCTCACAACAACACTTGTTCGGCTCGCTCTGGCCGGCCTGTCAGAACAAGTCGAGCATAATTGGTTTTCCGCGATAACTCAATCCACACCGTCCAACATTTGATCCGATGGTCACAAATCAATTGTACCAAACCCACCACCTCCTTCCTTGCACGTACAGTTGCACAAGCTCACCTTATGTATCTTGTTGTTAATTGTTTCGCTCGAGAATGGCTATGGCCCGTGGGTGCCTTTTTTTTATATTATTTAATCGAAAAGACAAAGACAAACACTTTAATTAATGAAATTATTTTTGTTTGTTTTCCTACCAGCCAAACCCGGCACTATATATGGAATCTTTCTATAATTTCATTATCTTACAAACCAACATCGGCCAAATCTACTTTCTTCGATCTTGTAGTTTCCTTTGATTTTTTTTATAAGGGAAATTTACGAAATTCACCCTGCAATTCTTACATACTCGTAATCATATACTTTTAGTTTTAACTATCTCCCTTCTAGCCGACTACACACCTTGTTCCTATCGCAATTGGCAACCTAATTTTCCTTTTTCTAATCCTTTAATATGAATGTTCTTTTGCGTGCTCATCAATTTTGAGGAAGAAATTCTCTTGTCGATTGGAATGCACGTCTTACATTTCTGACAGTCTAAACATATTTATAAAGAACATATTTACATTCATTTTCTTTTGTCAAGTTTTGTTCTTTAAAAATACGATCACTTTTTCTTTACATGAAAAAAAAGAACACCTAGAATGAGAAACTTTTTAAGAAACCACTATTAAGTAAATCGAAACTCCCAACTTACTTCAACGAATCAAGGAGAGATCTAACCCATTGTCATGGTAAATATGTTTACTTTGATATGAAAATTTTCTAAGAAATTATAACTACCTAGTAAAATGGGGTGTAACTTTGATTTTTTTTGCCTTTTGAGAAATTACGAAATTGTATTGAAATGGTAGAGTCGTACAATAGTGGGGGTGCAAATTTGACCTCATTAAAACCTTGATGGGGCTTTCAACCCAACAAAAGAAAAAAAAAGTATCACACACCGGAAAAAAAAAAAAAAAAAAAAGGCAAAATAGGTACTAACTGCAAGATACTTCAATGATCAAGACTATTCAAAGCGAGAGAACAATCTGAAGGACACCACCAAATATACCATGCAAAGCTCCATGTAGCACACTAAAAGAAAATTCTGCAGAACTAGACGAGACCTCAACCATGATCTTCAAAGAGCACATCAGCAATAATATCTGGCGGCTCCTCAAACCAGGTAAATTGCACAAAGAATGAGGTAGCAAAAGGAGCCAAACTGTGCGAAGCCATATTTGCATGGTGGCGGACATGAGAGAACTAGCCTCCAGTGACCAGCCACAGACCCTCCATGGTGTCATCAATAATTCTCCTTGTTGGAGAAAAATCAAACCCCTAGCGTCGAAAGGCAGCAATGTTCTGAAGGGAATCACTCTCAAAACAAACATTAACAAAATTCTTCTACACTGCAAAAGCAACAGCCGCATGAGCTGCAAAAAACCTCAGAGTGGGCAGCGAAGGAGAAAACAGCTATGGGCAAACTCCTCCCAGCAATGAACGTACCATTTGAGTCTCGAACTACAATCCCAATACCCCATGCACCAGTTTCATGAAAATAAGTACCATCAAAGCTAATTTATATGCCACCCAACGGTGGGTTGCTCCAACGCGGCCGACTCGGAGGCGCACCACCAGCCCTCTATGTAACAACCTGAAAATTCAAGAAATTTAATTCCCGAAATTTTAAGTGTAAATTGACGATTATACTCTTATGGCCAAAAGTTAACTTTTATTCAGTGAACTTTCTGCATGCATCTCGAGGACCACTATGTAAGTATCAAAATTTTGAATATGTAGACAGACAACACAACAAAATCAGAGTTCAGACGACAAAGTTATAAGTCAAAAATATCTAAGGGTATTTTGGTAATTTAGATAGAAATGGTATATTGGTCTTTTGGACAGATTGACTGCTAAATTATCACTTGACGATATGAGGTGGTGACATGTGCCACCATCTTAGAGTTCATTATCTTCCACCACCACTGCACCAGATTATCTTCACCTTCAAACACTCATCTTTTTTTTGCTTCTCAAATTAAACTGAAAGCTATCACCTAGAACTCACAATTGGTGATAGGACCCACTCATAAATTATTTTGATAATCATGTCTCGTCCTGCTCTCATCTGACAACAGCCCAGAATATCGATACTATCTGACAGGTCTCATCCCTAATAGGTCTCATCCCTAATCCCTCAGGATTTACGTGGGATGACTTGCTCCCGTCTGACACCACGTGTCAGGACAAGGATACTACGATGACCCACTCAGGGTTTCCAGAGTACGCATCTTCATGTGATGCCTCGATCTCTACTACAGCCGTGTCGGCGATCAACCTGAAGGGTACCAAACATATCAAAAGTGTGAGTGGACAAAATAAAACTTTGAAAAACCAATTTCCGAAATCACCATTTAACATTCCATTTTATAAAGTATGCATGCATTGACATGACCCACCCCCAATCCCCCGGAATTAAGGGCTAAGTCATACTCCCGTCTAACTCACGTGCGACACGAAGGCTAAACACCCGTTCAACCCTCGGGGAACACGCAAGCCAGACAAGGGATACCTGGGTCAACGTACCAAAAACCAACTTGACTTAACCAGAGTTCGCAGCCTTACTGTGGATCGCGTGTGTGATGTCTCCGTCTCACTAACAACCGCCTGCATCGCATCAACCTGGAGGGTATCAAAAGCATAAAAGACTGTGAGTGGACAAAAATAAAGAATAAGTTTAGAAAATAATTTATAAGAAAGACATTTATACCCTCCATTTAAAAACCAATGCATGCATATAAAACCCATTTCATAAAACCATTTCATATTCAAGCTAATATAACCATTTATGAAACCAAAAGCGAGAAATCATTTCATTTTCTTAAATCCCGGGCCTCACCCTAAACCATCTGGAAACCATTTGAAAACCTTTATTATTGAAAACCATCAAGTTATCACAGAAATCCAAATATATTTGAAAACATTTTTGAAACCCATTTCAATCAATTGAACCTACTCGATCTATCCGAATCATTAAACTCAATATCAATCCGAATCTTTAAACTCAATCTAGGTCTCAATATAATCCGAGTCTTTAAACTCAATAGGCCTACGGGGGAAATCACAAAATTCGAGTCTTTAAACTTCCGAGTCTTTAAACTCAATCCTGGTCTTTAAACTCAATCACATATCCAGGTCCGCCCCCGTCACATATCATATCCGGGTCTTTAAACCAAATACCAAATCCAGAAAATCCAATTAAAAACCATTTTATCAAATCCATAATCCATTTCCAAATATGAATCCGAAATCATCATTCTGAAGCCAAGTCTGCATCCGGAATCATTATTCCGAGTCTAAATCCAGAAATCCACTTTTCAAGTTCCAAAACTGAATCCCGAATCGTATTTCCAAAATCCGATTCCAAAACTGAAATCATGTTTCAAAAGCCACTACAAATCATTGAAATCAAATCATAAGTCAAATCTCAAAATCATAGCATAAAACCATAATCTCGTAAAACATGCAATTACGTAAATATCTCGAAATACGTGCAAAATCGTAAATCATCAATATCATATCATAAACATAGAAATCATGTATAGAAAACATATAAAATATTTATGCATGCATCATAAGTTAGAAAGAAAAGTCCACTCACAGACCATTCGCGTCGCCGCTTCGATACACATGCAATTATGCTATCCCAACTAATCCACTATCACCGGCTTTCCCGAACCTATCTAAATCCCATAACAAGGTCACTAACTACTTCATAAAGCTTCTACTAAAGCCCCGTAATTTTCCCAAATTTTTAACTATTTTTAACCTAGCCTTTAAACCTTCAGACATCCCGAAACATATCGAAACGATGTCCGATTGACTCGAAACCAGTCCTAAAATGTTCGTTACATCGAATACTTTAAAAGTTGTGTTGAACATTTCCCCAAAAGGGGTCCCAAGTGCCCTCACACGCGGTTACTTTTCATGGTCTTCAACCTTGGTAAACCTGTTCAGACCGATTCAGACCGACCCGATCTAGACTGACCTGGTCCAAACTGACCCAGTCCAGACCCGAACCAGCGTTCACGGCTTTCAGCCGTTTCCAACCCGATTTCGATCCTTTTTTCATCATTAGTTTCTGACACGACCCATCCCAATCCCCCCCCCCCCCCCCCCCGGGGTTACCATGGAATGTGACGTGCTCCCGTCTGACAAGAGGCGCCAGACAAGGGATAACCGATTGCCATTGCCCAAACGGGCTTCCAGAGTGCGTAAGGATCGATGGAGGAGGTGTGCGATGCTCAAGTCTCTGCTGCAGTCGTATCCGGAATCAACCTGAAGGGCATTGAAAACAAAAGCTGTGAGTGGACGAAAATAAACCAGTCTGTTTAAAACATTTATAAGACTTTTATGCCCCTCAGTAAAATCATATGCATGCACCAAAACCAATAATCCCATATTTATTTAGAAATAACCATTAGGGCCTTAGCCCGGAAACCAAAGCATAGTTTCAATTTCCAAAAGTAAATATAAACCATAACCATTATTTTAGCCACTGCACTATACACTCCAATCCGACATCCCTGATGTCTGACGTCCCTAACGTCAATAAGGTCACAATCACAAGGCTACGCGTGCCACTCGGGTCTCAATTTTCCGAGTTAAATCCCCGAACCCCGTTCGGGTACAGCATCACCTGATGCAGCATCACCTGATGCTTAGCGTCATAGACGCTGGACGTACTAGACGCTCGTGACCTCTCCGGGGTACCTCGCCGGAGGAGACAATATAATATGGAAGGATCTATACAGTGCAGTACTAAATACATTTTATTGATATCCACATGCAAAACATATAGGTATACATAGGTAAAATCCGAACTGATCGTTACGTTTCATCAAACGGGTCTCATGCCCAAATACCGTGAAACGTGCCATAACCGAAATATCATCAAAACCATTTATAGATTCCAGCATGTGAACATATATAAAATGTAAACCAGGAAACATTTATTCAATTCCATTTTAGGGTCCCCGACCCGCAATCACGTGCAGAAATCAACTGGGCCCCTGGCCCGATTTCATAAGTTAACTGGGCCCCTGGCCCGATCCACATGTTAACTGGGCCCCTGGCCCGATTTCATAGTTCAACTGGGCCCCTGGCCCGATTTTACATTATTTAAATTCGTAATCGTTTCATGAAATCATATCCAACCTCATTTATGGAAATCGGTGCAAATCCAGAAAACCTCGGTTTTCGTGCAAATACGTAATTTACCTTGAAATACGTGAAATCATTTAAAATTCACCGATATCCAAAGTAAATCATTTAATCATAATTATAACAATCATAAAACAGTTATGCATGCATCGAATTTATGAAACCAATGTCCACTCACAGACCGTTTAACCGAGCGCCTCGATACGCGTGCCATAGGCCTTCCCGGGCCACATCACTATCACCGGGACTCCCAATCCTGTTCAAATCAATTTAGAGGATCACTAACCTCATCATTAACATCCTATTCAAGTCCCATAATTTTCCCGAATTTTTAAGTATTTTTAAACTGGATTTAAAACCTTCGGACATCCCGAACAATAACGAAACGGTGTCCGATCGACACGAAACCAATCCCAAAATGTTCGTTACAATGTATAGGATAAAAGTCATGTTGACCTCACCTCGAGATTCGTGCCCACGCGCCGTCACGCGCCGCCGTGAGTGGCTGCGCGTGAAAGCCACGCGCCTGCTACAGTGCTCCTTCCTCACCCGAATGACTGGTAAACGGGTTGAAAAACCCGCGATAAGACCCGGTCCAAATCCTAGCAATTCGACACCGATTCCATCAATTCAAAATTCCATTAGCATCGAATTAGATTCAATTAGGGATATGTGGACTAAATTACACACAATCATACCTCAAACCTTAAGATCAAGGATGATCACACGAAGAACAATCCGATCGCTGTTCATCATCCGAAATCCTCCCATGTCAATCGATTCTTTCAATTGATGCATCCATTAGCATCGTGAGGTCATAATGAACTCAATCCCCAGTCCAATTGCATCACTCCAAGCTTCAAATCCCACGACTCAAGCTCGAAATTTTTGAAGCTACAGTAGTTCTGTTCTTCCTCAAACGGCCCTCAATCCGCTTCGTTCCTTCGACGAAAATGATCGTGGCAATCCCAGAAGACTCAAACCAATCTCTAATTTGATCGTCAAGGCCTAAATCTTCCAAATCGATTTTCCCCCCGAATTTCGGAATTTTCGAAATTCCAGCCCCCAGCTCTCAATTCGTCCCTCGTGTTTTCCCAAATCATTCCAGTCTCAATTCTTGTCAATTTCGTTCACAAAATCAGTGGATAGAGAGGAGATTAAGGGTAGGAGAAAATTGAAGTTTGGTTGTTCACGGTTGAAGAAGTTTGAAGGGATTAATGGAGGAATAATTCAATTAATTAATCAATAACACAATCATAATGTTCCCCCATGTTACAATTATACTAAACAATTCAGGGATAGATCGCACTAGCCATCCACCCAGCTCAATCATGGCTCCAACTCACGGCTGTTCAAAATCACAGTCCAAATTACCATTCTGCCCTTGTGCATAAAATTACCAAAATGCCCCTCACGCATCCTGACCCGTAACTCGGTCATACGGACTCCGATTGATGCGTGCCGCCTGTCATTGGATTCGTATCGACGATACCTACGTAACGGTCCTTGGCCCCGGCCATCGGACCTCCCGATCAAAAAGTCAACATTTACCCATACATCGTCCAAATTACGAAAATGCCCCTGGACTTCCGTACATCATAACTTTCACCACGAACGTCGGAATCGAACGTGCCACCTGTCTATAAACTCGTGACGTCTCGAACTACGTCACGGTCATCGGTCAAAGTCCATTTGACCATCCGAATTAAAAGTCAACGTTTTGCCCACGCCTAGGGGCAAAACGGTCATTTTGCACAGTTCGTCCGAAATCGCCCAACTAATCCCAGATTAGTAAATCACAATTAAATATCATTAAATCCCGATATTCGGGACGGGTCGTTACAGTTTCGTCCCAACATTCTCAATTAGTTTACCTACTCAAAACTCTAAGAAGAACATGATATCTCACCTTCCAAAATCAGAGAAAAACCGAGCAGACTTTCTCCTCTGTTCTCAGCCACCACATGCCTTCTCCAGCCACGAGTTCACGTCCTCTGGACTCGTCTCAGCTTCCAGAAGCTCCACTGATCCATCAAACCGATTAGTAACCATCAAGTCCGACTTTACTAGGTTTGAACAGAGACAGAGGAAACAGAGTTGACAGAAAATGGCTTACCTTCCCTCTGGCCTTCCGTCGTGGCCTCCACCGTAATCTTCACGTCGTCCTAGTTGACAGGACCCGCCCCGATCCCCGGGGACCATAAGGGGATGTGCCCTGCTTCCGTCTGACACCCGAACCAACATTCCAAATTTAACCTTAAAAAGTTCAAATGCATAAATATCCGAAATAAAGTTATACATACAATCCAAATTCAAAAGATGTCAGACAAGGGATAAAGTCCAAAATATAAATTTCGAGCACGACACTATGTTATCATGCGGGTTAACCTACCCAACAGGGGTTCAGGTGCACAGTGTGGATCTATGCCTCAGTCTCAGGATCCTCCTCTACCTCAGTAGCACGGCCTGGAGGGGTCACCAAAACATTAAGGGTGAGTGGGCTGAAACTCAAAGTTTATAAAACAGTTTAATAATTAAAACATATACTTTTACCCCTCCGTTTTCCAAACATGCATGCATTAGTATTTAAAACCATAAAATCATATAAAATATCACAAGTCATGTAATAAAACCATAAATATAACCACGGTCACTGCACTATACACTCCAATCCTGACATCCCAGATGCCCGACGTCCCTGACGTCCAATAAGGTCACAGTCCCAAGGTTACGCGTGCCACTCGGGGTCTCAATCCCGAGTCGAATCCCCGAACCCAGTCCGAGTACGGCATCCCATATGCCTAGCGTCCCAGACGCACAACGTCCCAGACGTCCAATCATAACAATCCTGCTCCTGAGTCATCCTACGGTCCGGTTCCTCCGTAGAATGACCCCTCACAGGCAATGCGCCGTGACCACTCCGGGGTACCACATCCGGAGGAGACAGTATCACATGGGTGGATGTAACGACCCGTCCCAAATTCCGGGATTAGATTAGTGACTAATCTCAATTAGTGAGGTTGAACGGTGCTTAGTAGGGCGGAATCGGACAAAATGTGCAAAATGACTGTTTTTCCCTTGGTCGTGGGCAAAATGTTGACTTTTTGATCGGGCGGTCAAACGGACTTTGACCGATGACCGTGACGTAGTTCGGGACGTCACGAGTTCATAGACAGGTGGCACGTTCGATTCCGACATTCGTAGAGAAAGTTATGATGTTCGGAAGTTGAGGGGTATTTTGGTAATTTCGAGTAATAGGGGCCAAATGTTGACTTTTTGACCGGGAGGTCCGATGGACGAGGGCCAAGGACCGTTACGTAGGTATCGTCGATACGAATCCAATGACAGGCGGCATGCCGAAATCGGAGATTCGACGACGACGTTATGGTCAAGGAAACGAACTAACGAACCGAGGCTCGGATTAAGATAATAATATAATATTGAATAGTGACCGTTGACTGTGCACATCCGGATGAGTGACAAGTGTCACCCATCCCTTGTTTCCAGCTCCATGTTTCCCTCCCAACACTATCATTACAACATCATCATTCCTTATCCATCATTTTCCTTCCTTTTCCTTTGTTTTTCTTTCAAACCGTGCACAATTTGGGGAGAGGATGAACTGGGAGAATTGGCTCCCTTCCTCTGCCGTTCTTGAGAGAAAAATGAGAGACTAATCGATTGGGATACCAGGGGAAACACGAGGGATTGAGAGAGTATTGAATTTTGGATTTTGGATTTCGGGAAAATTGAGGGGAAAATTCGAAATGGAAGAATTAGGCCGTGAGGATCGAATTGGAGATTACCTTCAGCTTCCTGGGATCACAACGATCAGAATCGTCGAAGGAACGAAGGGAATTGGTGCTGTTTTGGCTCTGATCACACTTGGTGACAGAGGAGGAAATTCGACCTTGAGTCGTGGAGTTGGAGGCTTCGATGGACGGAATTGAGGTGGGGAAACTACTTCTCATGATCCCACGATGCTTCTGGGTTCATCAATTGAAAGAAAACGGTTGTGGTTGACGAAACTCCATGGTTGAACAGTGACGGTGTTCGAGCTTGAGTCGTGATGATTGAGCACTAGTTTGATGCAATTGATGTGGGGGAATTGTTCCTCATGGTCCATTGATGCTTCTGGATGCATCAATTGGAAGAAACCTGCAGCCATTGAAGGAATCCCAAGATTGAACAGTGACCGGAGTGTTCTTCGTGTTCATCGTGGAATCGATGGAATCTGGGTAAGTGTTCGTGTAATTGAGTTTACAGAACTTAAATTAGACTTAAAACGAAACTAACTGAATGATTAATTGAAGGAATTAAGGCTGAATTGATGGACATTGAACCAGGTTGTATCGCGGGTAAATTGGACCCGTTTACCAGAGATACGAGTTGGGCTGGTGACACTGTAGCAGGCGCGTGGGTTTCACGCGCAGACACTCACGGCGGCGCGTGACGGCGCGTGAGCACGAATCTCGAGGTAAGGTCAACATGACTTCTGTCCTATTTAATGTAACGGACATTTTGGAATTGGTTTCGTGTCGATCGGACACCGTCTCGATATTGTTCGGGATGTCCGAAGGTTTTAAATTAAGTTTAAAAATAAGTAAAAATTCGGGAAAATTACGGGACTTTGATAGGATGTTAATGATGAGGTTAGTGACCCTCTAATGTGATTTGGACAGGATTGGGAGTCCTGGTGATAGTGGTGAGGCCCGGGAGGGCCGGTGGCACGCGTATCGAGGCATACCGTTAAAACGGTCTGTGAGTGGACTTTGGTTTTATAAATTCTATGCATGCTTAAATGTTTTATATGGATTATGGTTGTGATTGTATGATGTTGATTTGGTTGTTGGTAAATTGTACGGTTTCACGTATTTCGAGGCGATTTACGTGCTTGCACGTAAATCGAGGTTTCCGGTTTTACATGGATTTTTCCATATTTATGACTTGGATATAATATGATGAAATGGTTTTGAAATTGGAAATATAAACTCGGGCTTGAGGCCCACTTGTTTTGGAAATTTCGGACTTGGGGTCCATTTGAGAATCGGGCCGGGGGCCCAGTTGGTTAATGAAATCGGGCCAGGGGCCCAGTTGATTTACGAATTAGGGGCCGTGGGCCCAGTGGGTTTATAAGTCGGGCTGCAGGCCCAGTTGGCTTACAAATCGGGCCGTGGGCCCAGTGGTTCATAAAATCGGGCATGAGGCCCAGTTGGATTATAAATGTGATTTCGGGTCAGGGACCCTATGTTTAATAATTGTGATTTTGGGTCAGGGACCCTAAATGGAATTACATGGTTTTATGGAAATTTCGGGCAGGGCCCATTGTAATGATGTGATAAAAGGATTTAATAAAACTGTTTTCCATATACCATCTGGATACAAGGATATATGATGGTCTCCTCCAGGTGTCTGGGACACTTGGGAAGTCACGGTGCATTGCCTGCGAGGGGTCATTATACGGAGCAGCCGGACCGTATGATGACTCAGGAGCAGGATTGCTATGATTGACGTCAGGGACGTCAGACGTCAGGGATGTCAGATATATGGACCCGGAGAGACCCCGGGCAGCACGCGTAGCTTATGAAACCGTGAGATATGACGTCAGGGACGTCTAGCGTCTGGGACGCTAAGCATCTGGGATGCTGGTGATGGTAATGGTAAAATATGGATTAATGGATCTATGAAATGTCTTTTCGGTTGGATATGTGTTATGTGGTAAAAATGGATTATTGGTTATGAAATGGTATGTCGGGTCAGGGACCCTAAATGGTTTTGGATTTATGGATTTATATTTATGGCTTTGGGCGGTGGCCCACATGGTTTTAATATGTATGGTTGTGGTATTCCACTGTTTTGGGCTGAGTTCCCACACTTGGTTTTTGGTTAACGGTTTTTGGGCTAAGGCCCTAATGGCTCGGTTGAGCAAACGTTTTGGTTACTGGTTTTCGTGGCATGCATATGTTTTTATTGGAGGGCATAAATGTCTTATAAATATATTTGGTAAACTTATTGGTTTTTGTCCACTCACAGCTTTTGGTTTTAATGCCCTTCAGGTTGATTACGGATGCGATTGCAGCAGAGGCTGAGACATTGCACACCTCCTCCATCGGTCCTTGCGCACTCTAGATGCCCCGGTTGGGCAGTGACTCTTGGTTATCCCTTGTCTGACACTCCTTGTTGGACGGGAGCAGGGCACATTCCATGGTAATCCCAGGGGGATTGGGATGGGTCCTGTCAGTGGATCTATACAGTGCAGTACCAAAGGTAGTTATCGATATCCACATGCATATATGTGTATATATAAAGTCCAAAGCAATACTTAAATTCCACCAGACGGGTCTCAAGCCCAAACATTGTAAATCGTGCCATAACCATAATTTCAAGATAATCAAAACCATTACTTGATTCCAGCACGTATATATATAAGTGAAAACGATTATGCATGCAAGGGTTTAATGAAATCGGGCCCACTCACGGTACAATCCAGCTGTGAAACTGCGCGTAAAACCTTATCCCGGAACTACCGCACGATTCCTGTCATTCCAAAATCACACGTAAGGTCACCACAAGTTCTTAACAGTCAACCAAGAATTCCTAAACTGAAACCGGCCCGGGAAAACCGCCCGAACATGCTTCCCGAGACAACCGGCCCTATTCTGACTAACATAACGATCCCCGATTGACTTGATTATTAAACCCAAAATGTTCAAAACACTGAAAGGATGAAAACTCTAGTTGACCGTGATCGGAGATGAGGCTTCACGCGCCCTCACACGCCGCCCAAAGTGGCTGCGCGTGGAAGCCACGGGCCTGACACTGTAGCTACAGTGTCATCTCCTTCACCTGTTCATCTATCCAACGGGTCTGCTACCCGCGGCTTGACCCGGCCAATTAACCCTCAATTCCTATTCGATTCCCTTCGTTTTTTATCCTAACATCTTCCCTAACATGTTAATTTAGGTTCTGCGTCATTAATTAACCTTAACCAGTCCTCAAGTGACCCTTCGACCCATGATCAACCAAACGGGTCGATCACCATAACTCCCTGGTTTCTAACCCATTATCAAATTCACTTAACGGGAAGCATAATAGGACCAAAACGAACCAAAATACACAATCAATTGAACCAACACTCACCTGGAAGTGGTCTTCCTTAGCCTTGCAATTCCTCAAAATCAGGGGCTTCAGTACCAGCCCAATCTGTGCTTGATTTCCTTCTAACTCGACGTGGTTGAGTTCCAAATGATCACAGAAGCCTAAACCAGTCCTTGGTTTCGTCCAATAAGCCTCAGGAATTAAAACCCGATTTTCCCTCCAAATTCTAGAATTTGGTTTTTCCCTGGCTTTTCACTCAACTCTCAAACCTCACTTCAGCAGAATGACCTCAACACAGTCCAGCACTGAGTTAACTAAACCATTCCACTCAACAGCCCGTGGGAATCCTTCTGATCCCACTGAAACCTGCTTCCCGCAACGGCCCCAAAACCATGTTTTAAAATTCACCCGTGGCCTGTTCATGCTTCAGCTCACGACCCATTGCCTCAAAATCCTTAAACTAATCCCTCTGGACCAGCCACTACACGTTTAAACAATTGGGTTGCTCATAACCACCAAGCACGGTGGTGTAGCACAGTTCCCCACGGCTTCAAACAGTAACCAGCCCTGTAAAATGACCAAAATGCCTTCCCGTTCAAAAATTACCAAAATGCCCTTCACTTTCCAGACCCGTAACTCAACCGTCCGATGTCCGTTTTCAACGTGCCGCCTGTTTACGGACTCAAGGCATCGAGACCTACCTAATGGTCCTCGAATTATGTGAAAATCAGTTGTCAATCAAAAAGTCAACTTTTCTCCCCCTTTTCGTCCAAATTACGAAATTGCCCTTGAACTTCTGAACGTCACAACTTCTTCCCTGATCGTCGGAATTGGACGTGCCACCTGTCTATGGACTCGTGACGTCCCGACCTACGTCACGGTCATTGGTCAAAGTCCGTTTGACCTACCAATCAAAAAGTCAAGAATTTAGCCAAACTATTCATAGGGGTAAAAACGTCATTTCATTCAATACTTTACAATATTACAATCCTTGAATTATCGGGGTGTTACATAGTTCCCTTTTGCTCACTGATCACCGCCAACAGACAAGGTTCACAAAGGTTTGAACATTTTGAGTTTTCACGGTTTCCAGTCTTTCCCCGTCGACCCACTTCTATAATCCTCCTCTGTATCTTCTCTCTATTTTCCTCACTTCTCACACACGATTTCACTCAGGTTTTCACTAAGACACACACACAAGCACTGATCTCTCACTCTCTCGACTAAACACAGAAACCAGATGCACGACTACATGGCCCTCTGCCCTGTTTTAATCGATCGAATTGTGCGAAGGGGCTGGAACCAACCAGAGAGTGGACAGGTGGCCATATCTCATTGCTCCCAAGTGAAAATATCCAACCACATAGGGACAGATGTCCCCATCCTATTGAACCATTTTCAAAATCATCTAAAAGACCATTTTGCCCTTGGTACACAAATTACCATTTTCCCCTCGCACGTTTAGACCAAAATCCGAGCCGTCTAAAGTCCAATGACAGCGTGCCGCCTGTCGTTATACTCAGGGAATTGAGACCTATCTAACGGTTCTCGAACTACGTGATAAATACATGTCATATAAAAAGTCAACAATTTTGCCCCTCTTAACCAAATTACCAAAAAAACCCCGAACTTTCGAACATCATAACTTCTTCCTCAAATGTCGGAATCGGACGTGCCACCTGTCTATGAACTCGTGATGTCCCAAACTACGTCACAGTTATCGGCCAAAGTCCATTTGACCACTCAAACTTAAAGTTAACGTCTCGCCCATTCTAGGGGCAAAATAGTATTTTAGCACCGTCCGTCCGAAATCACCCAACTAATCACTGATTAATTCCACTACTCCATCATTAACCGCTAATCTAACCCCTGTTTACGGGACGGGTCATTACAATCTCCCCCTTAAAAGAATTTAGTCCTCGAAATTCCGAATTTTGTACGTCCACAACTTTCTTGGGGAATCCAACTTATCTCACACTTGGGTCTCCTACCCGGTGTACATCACCTGCCAATCCAGCTTATCCTGACATCACCACATCTCTACCAAGCGAATCAACTCAACCAACGTTCAGTCTATCTGGCGATCATCCCATTCTCATCGAGGTCAACACATTTCCAACTCGTACCCGCGGTACCTTTAACATCGCACCAGCCGACTCTCACGGCTCAGTCATTACCAATCGAACCACTATAGCTACCAGTCACATCACTCTCGACACTTTCTCGAGTCAAGCGTACCTCGTACCAACGCCTCAGTACATCGTGCGAGTCTGCCGTCAACAGGCACAAATCTCACCTCGCAAACCAATTCTCGAGACGGCATCTACCGGCCTCGGTACTCCTATGCATCAATATCCGTTCAACGGTCTGTACTACTTCCGTCAACGATCCGCGCCGACCTCATCGGAGTCACAACTTACTCGCTCTCACCAACAACTCAACCAATCCGATCACTCAGGATCACCCTGATACAGTCCACATCTCAACCCGTCAATCACATAGGAACTACTCTCATCAGAAAGACACCCAACAACATACCTCGGCACTTAGCCGATCACCAACACCTCTACCCGAACATCACGATGCACTTCCAATCACATCAAAATGGTTCCGATTACTAATACAACCAACACACACACATCTCAAGTACATGCACCAATCACAACCATCAAGAATCACGGTGCATACAACCAAAACATCACAATACATTCCTCGAGAACTTTCCAATGACATACCACGGTAAGTCCACCAATCAACCATATCGGCATCAGCCGAGCTCTAATACACCCATAAGTCTATCCAACAACACTATAGTGTACCCGTCACCCTCACAGTGTATCTCTAGGGCACACAAAACATCCTCATATCTACACCGCTTACCACTTGCCTACAAGCCAATCACGCTTCACTTTTGCAGTCCATCGGTCCAATCCTACCACTAGGCTGAACTACATGTCTTCCGAGGAAGACCAAATCAAGTCCATTTTGAGTCTCCCGGTCTCCTGGGTCTCCCGACCAACATCAAATCCAATCATATCTCATCAATGTACACAGGGCAGACCCAGCACCAGATCCATGTCCAAATACCTATACGTAGGCAAAACAGACCACACGCGTCCTGCACAACGCCAAGATGGTCAAGATATCTAGCCATCGTCACCCCTACAAGATAGAGCAATCTCCTCATCTGCATGTCCATCATGTCCAATCTCTGTCTTGCATACGATTCTCTTGATCCACAACAACTCAATCCTCCAGAAGCGATTGTCCACTCACTCCTAAGTGGATCCCACTTACTGTCTCACTACTTCGCCTTCAATTCCCACAAATGATCAGACCACAGCATCAGATCAAATCGATAAAGTATTCCACACGTCTCGAGACATGACTAGATTGTGGGTTATCTTCAATTACCTCATATCGATCAGTTATAGTCATTCCTTTTCATCTTCCTTCCATCATCCTACAACGGAACTCACAATGGTCCACAACCAAGACATCACAATTCGTCCTACCTTAATCCAACCTAACACAATCCTATGACACTCGCCATACATGCCAAACATGGCGTCACCAAGGACTCTCCCTACTCCTGAACACATCCACTCGTGCCCACGATTAAGGGGGGTTCACAACTCCTGAATTTCCTTCAATGAGTCACCCGAATTGACTCCAGAGTATCCATCACTCAACATGTAACACCAACTCGGAATCAACACAACATCTCATCGACGAAACCACAACATCTCCTGATTCCGAGATTCCAACCATGTTGGAAGTATATCCCTCTTTCCAGCCATGGGACTTCATCCCCAACAAGTATACCACCACCGGAGTAACCATCCAAACTTCAACTCCTCTACTGGTCTTAGGAAAAATCCAAAACTCACCCGGACAACCTTCTCGTTCACCTGTCGGTTACCATCGTTTATGTACATCCAAAAGGATGTCAATCATCACTCCTTTCTAAGGTCCTACTCCTAGCATCACTAACGTACGAGTCACCAACTCTCGGGATCACAATCAACGATCACTCACCTCGGAATCCTAAGTCACTATCCTCGAAGTCATCAATCACCAAGTACTAGCCTCGACATCACTAAATGCCATCCTCGGTATATGCCGACATATTCCAACACACTCGATATTTCCAACACATCAGGATGAATCCACAAAAACCAACCTCACGGATGGTCAAAACTGACCATACCAACCTTGCGCGATCCAACACGCAGCATAGGTCCACCGCGCTTGCGCTGCGCTACTCTGGTCAAACCAGAACCATCCTGACCAACGTACCGAAACATGACATACCAATGGTCATGGCATATCCCAACTCGGTTAGTGGTTCCTACAAGACACTGGTACCTCACAACTGGTCACAACCTCAACTCACGATGTGTCCATCCTACTATTCATAAGCATCCCAGCTCGTGGCACATAATCTCCGATCTAGGGCTCACAACACACTAAGCCTGAATTCCCGCTCATACCGAGCCAAAACCCTCAATCTACGCTCCGGTTGGGGGAAACTAACCTCCGTCGTATTCCACAACTCTAAGCACCTCAACGCTCCATGGTCTCACTAGGGAAACCTAGGGTCAACGGATCACAATCCGCCGCACCACACTCTACTGGTCTGGTCAAGCCAACCAATACCTCGGCTGCGCCCAGTAACACCATTCCCAATCCAGCCGTAAGTCGGCCCAAGCGATAACAACTAGCTAACCACAAAACCCAATCCACGTTTTCCAGACTCAACCCATCTGACCAAATGGTCACAGGTCCATCCTATCGTCATCCAATAGCCATCCGGCCCCAACAGGCCGCCGTCATCCAGCTCCACAGGCCGACCAGCCAACCAGAAATCGTATCTCACTCATCTGACCCTAAGGGCCAACCGACTATCGAGCATATCCAGCGCCAAACAAGCAATCCTTTCCGACCCAAAGCCGGCATACATCTCACCACGCACCGCATATCGGGCAACGCATCACCCAGTCGCTCGTGTTCTCGCCACTAACTAACGTATTATCCCTCAAGCGACCAAGTTGATGACAGGCTGTTCCGAGTCGAGACATCACATCTGCAGCGGCATCACAACACACAAGTCGAAGAACCAACTACTCAGGGAGCCATAACCTCGCGTAGAGCGCACAAACCACGCTCTGATACCAAATTAACACGACCCACCCCCAATCCCCCAGAATTAAGGGTTAAGTCATGCTCTTATCTAACTTGCGTGCAACATGAAGGCTAAACACTAGTTCAACCCCCATGGAACACGCAAGCCAGACAAGGGATACCCGGGTCAATGTACCAAAAACCAACTTGAGTTAACTAGAGTTCGCAGCCTTACTGTGGATCGCGTGTGTGATATCTCCGTCTCATTAACAATAGCTTGCAGCGCATCAACATGGAGGGTATCAAAAACATAAAAGACTGTGAGTGGAAAAAAATAAAGAATAAATTTAGAAAGCAGTTTATAAGAAAGAAATTTATACCCTCCATTTAAAAACAAATGCGTGCATATAAAACTCATTTCATAAAACCATTTCATATTCAAGCTAATATAACCATTTATGAAACCAAAAGCGAGAAATCATTTCATTTTCTTAAATCCCAGGCCTCGCCCTAAACCATATGGAAACCATTTGAAAACCATTATTATTGAAAACCATCAAGTTATCACAGATATCCAAACATATTTGAAAATACTTTTGAAACCAATTTCAATCAATCGAACATGTTGGATCTATCCGAATCTTTAAACTCAATATCAATCTGAGTCTTTAAACTCAATCCAGGCTTCAATATAATCCGAGTCTTTAAACTCAATAGGCCTACGGGGGAAATCGCAATATCCGAGTCTTTAAACTCAATCCGGGTCTTTAAACCCAATCACATATCCGGGCCCGCCCCTGTCACATATCATATCCGGGTCTTTAAACTCAATACCACATCCAGCAAATCCAATTAAAAACCATTTTATCAAATCCATAATCCATTTTCAAATCTGAATCTGAAATCATCATTCTGAAGCCCAGTCTGCATCCGAAATCATCATTCCGAGTCCAAATCCAGAAATCCACTTTTCAAGTTCCAAAACCGAATCCTGAATCGTATTTGTGAAATCCAATTCCAAAACCGAAATCTTGTTTCAAAATCCATTAAAAATCATTGAAATCAAATCATAAGTCAAATCCCAAAAAAATAGCATAAAACCATAATCTCGTAAAACGTGCAATTACGTAAATATCTCGAAATACGTGTAAAACCGTAAATCATCAATATCATATAAAAAAACATAGAAATCATTTATCGAAAACATATAAAATATTTATGCATGCATCATAAGTTAGAAAGCAAAGTCCACTCACATACCATTCGCGTCGCCGCCTCGATACGCGTGCAATTATGCTTTCCTGGATAATCCACTCACAGACCATAACAAGGTCACTAACTACTTCATAAAGCTTCTACTAAAGCCCCGTAATTTTCCCAAATTTTTAACCTAGCCTTTAAATCATCAGACATCCCGAAACATATCAAAATGATGTCCGATTGACTCGAAACCAGTCCTAAAATATTCGTTACATCGAATATTTTAAACGTCGTGTTGAACACTTCCCCAAAAGAGGTCCCCACGCGCCCTCACGCTCCACCCAAAGGGGCTGCGCGTGGGCTTCACGCGAGGTTACTGTTCATCGTCTTCAACCTTGGTAAACCGGTTCAGACCGGTCCAAACTGACCCGGTCTAGACCTGAACCAGCGTTCATGATTTTCAGCCATTTCCAACCCGATTTCGATCCTTTTTTTCACCATTAGTTTCGTCCCAACATTCTCAATCAGTTTACCTACTCAAAACTCTAAGAAGAACACGATATCTCACCTTCCAAAATTGGAGAAAAACCGAGCAGACTTCCTCCTCTGTTCTCGGCCACCACATGCCTTCTCCAGCCGCGAGTTCACGTCCTCTAGACTCGTCTCAGCTTCCAGAAGCTCCACCGATCCATCAAACCGATCAATAACCATCAAGTCCCACGTTACCAGGTTTGAATAGAGACAGAGGAAACAGAGTTGACAAAAAATGGCTTACCTTCCCTCTGGCCCTCCGTCGTGGCCTCCACCATAATCTTCACGTCGTCCTAGTTCCCTTTTGCTCACTGATCACCGCCAACAGACAAGGTTCACAAAGGTTTGAACATTTTGAGTTTTCACGGTTTCCAGTCTTTCCCCGTCGACCCACTTCTATAATCCTCCTCTGTATCTTCTCTCTATTTTCCTCACTTCCCACACACGATTTCACTCAGGTTTTCACTAAGACACACACACAAGCACTGATCTCTCACTCTCTCGACTAAACACAGAAACCAAATGCACGACTACACGGCCCTCTGCCCTTTTTTAATCGATGGAATTGTGCGAATGGGCTAGAACCAACCAGAGAGTGGATAGGTGGCCACATCTCATTGCTCCCATGTGAAAATATCCAAACACACAGGGACAGATGTCCCCATCCTATTGAACCATTTTAAAAATAAGATAAAAGACCATTTTGCCCTTGGTGCACAAATTACCATTTTACCCCTCGCACGTTTAGACCAAAATCTGAGCCGTCCATAGTCCAATGACAGCGTGCTGCCTGTTGTTGTACTCAGAGGATAGAGACCTACCTAATGGTCCTCGAACTACGTGATAAATACCTGTCGTATAAAAAGTCAACAATTTTGCCCATTTTTATCAAATTACCAAAATACCTCTGAACTTCTGAACATCATAACTTCTTCCTCGAATGTCAGAATAGGACGTGCCACCTGTCTATGAACTCATGACGTCCCAAGCTACATCAAAGTTATCAGCCAAAGTCCATTTGACCGTTCAAACTAAAAGTCAATGTCTCGCCCATTCAAGGGGCAAAATCGTCATTTCGCACCATCCGTCCGAAATCACCCAATTAATCAATGATTAATTTCACTACTCCATCATTAACCACTAATCTAATCCCGGTTTCTGGGACGGGTCGTTACATGCATAATTAATTAAACCATTACTTTCCAATAAAACAGTAACATATGAAAACAAATGCTTTAATCGCAAAATAGCACATGTGAAAATATCCGGACACAAAGCAATAAATCAAAATCATGACCCATCATCATATCCCACACCTGTCTCATACCACCATATCATTATCAGTGACGATATCCAAGCAATGTGTGCAAATAAGCTCAAGGACTACTCACGTCCGAGCACGTCACCGTGAACACATCTACGACCGACATTCAACATACATCAAAAGCACTCCTGAATCGAGTCTCCCACAGCTGCTCGATAAAGGCAGTGCATCGTGACCTCCCCGGGAGGGGGGACACATTGCATCCCGGAGGCGAGCAACAACATGATAGGGTTCTCTCCAAGGAAACACATTCACAACCAGAGGCCCTCTTCAGGGAAAACACATTCCTGCCAGAGTCATATCAATAATCAAGGAGAATGGTCATAGTGAAAAATAGTGAAAACACATTTTCATAAACTTTTGTATTTCAAATCAAATCAGTTGTTTTACATAAGGTTTCTCCCAAAACACAGTTTCCACAAATATCATAAAAACAATGTCCAGTCCTCATTTCACAATACTCAAAATCATGTCATCAATCAAATCACTGATAAATTTCACATTTGACTATTATCTAATTCAAAATCATTATCCACTTGGATCTCAAGCCCAAAATACCATTCTCTTGCAAATCCGTAAAATCTTTCATTTCCAAACCATGATCAAATCAATATATAAATCTTTATGCAATTCATCATTCAAAGCAATATGCAAACCTTGCATTTCAACCCATGCTCATAAAAACATTAAAAAAGATATGCATGCATAATTTATAAATCAAAGTCCACTCACAAACAGTCCACGCTGCGCACTCAAAATCTGTGTCGTAAGCCAATGTGAAGCCTTAAGAACGTTTGAGCCTGTAAAAATCACACTTAAAGGTCACTAACAATCTATACGAGTTCATACGTAAACACTCCATAAACCCTGGTACAGTAAAAGTGACCCGAACACACTTCTCGAGGAGAAAACCTCCAAAAAACTACCCAAATGACCTCCGATCAACCTGAAACAATCGTCATTGGATTTAGAACGTCAAATCCTTTTGAACAAGTCTGGTTTAACCTCGAAATACATGCCCACGCGCCCTAACGTGCCAGTCAAAGTTTGGTCAACAATGGTCAACATCGGCCATTGCTGACATCAGATGCTGACGTCATCAGCTAACGTCAGCCCTAGCTGATGTCAACATGACATTTGACATATGACAACTGACACGTGGTACTCCTTGACTGGTGCCACATCCCCCCTCTTACACCTGCCACATGTCACATGATGATGTCACTTTTTGACGTCATCCCACCACGTGTACTGCCACGTCACTTTAACAACTCTAACACATTACCACATGGCACCACCTGACTGGTTCACGTGGTCTGATAGTGCTAGCATGGACTTGCCACGTGGATGTTGACAGGACCTAAGATTTCACCATGTGTCACCACCTGGTTGGCCACGTGGCCTGACAAGATGACGTGGCTTGCCACGTCATCGTCTCCTACCTTTGGTTGGGTCAACCAGCAACCCTGTAACGGGTCATTTGACCCGATTTCAAACCCAGTCTGTTCTCCCTCATTTCTTAACCAAAAATCTCCCATCTTCTTCCATTAGACTCATCTCTCACCCAGGAAGAGTTCTATAAGGTTAAAATCATGAAAACACACCTGAAACTGCATGTCCAAGATCGAATCTTCACGGCCACCTTCGAGCTTTCTCCCAGGGCCGTTCCAACGTCCTTTTTCCTTTGTTTTTGTTCCTGTGAACTCGCCCAAACTCAAGGAACAGAACCCAGGCTTCAATTACAATCCAAAACGTCCAAAAATCAAATTTTGAATTTCAAACATAAACGTGTTCTCAGGTTTACCTTTTCTGGGTTTCTTAGGCCATCCGTCACGGCTCCGCCCTTCTCCAGCGTCTTTCTCAGTATCTCTCTTGACCTCACCCCCGCTCTCTGCGTCCCTAGGCTAGCACTAGATGCAAAAGAAAATAGGAAAGATTTTCGGGTTGTTCGAAACAAAAGGAAGAAAGAGATGAGAGATATGTGCATGAATGTGGGAGTATGGGCCAAAGGGATGAGTGACACTTGTCACCCATCCATTGGTCGAGATGAGATATTTTGGGTCCCTCAACAACTAAATGTCAACTGTCTTGAAAAATGTGTCACCGTAAAATTCGATCGAACTGTTCTAGACCCGTAACTTTCTTGTACGATGTCCAAATTCGAATTACTGCCTGTCTTCGTGATCATAATCCCTCGATCTACGTAATGGGCCTCGATCCATGTGCAATCGACTTACCGAGTCAAAAGTCAACATTTTTCCTTTCCTAGGTAAAATTGTCATTTTACCTCAATCGTCCTATTAATCTCAATTTAATCCTTGATTAACCTTTATAATCATGAAATTTTGAGACAGGTCGTTACAATCTACCATTCTTAAAAAAATTCATCCTCAAAATTCACTATAACAATTTCGTCATCGAAGTTCACACCGACCTCTGACCAAAACTCTGGAAATCCAATCCTATCTCTGAACCAAGAGTCTCACGTGTTCACGTCCACATCTAAAGTCCATCCACAGTACGCATAAGAACCAAACATCACTCGACGTCAACTACAATCCAACGGTAAATGCTAAATCTCTACTCATTCACAGCGACCACATCCGACAAGTGAGTGATCCAAGTGTCACTGGAAACCTCCAAAACTTAAATCTCAAGTCTCGCTCGAGACATCGACGCTTGTCGATCCCACCTGTCACCCACATAGGTGTACTTAGAACCCAATCTGACAATTCTGGTCCTGCTAAGCAATGCCAAGTTCTCCACCTCACTAGACGGTCTTCCACCGTCAATCACACTCAAGACGCACCGTCGTGACCAGCCGGTATCTCATCGACTCCATTTTTCCCATTCAAGTTCTGTATCCACATTAGACTCGTACTAGAGTACTCTTATAGTATCTCGTCTCACCCAGCAACCAACGTTGTGATCCTGACTCCTCTCGAGTCTCAAACTGGTATTTCACTCATCATGAGTGTATCTGGACCCCATCGAATACTTGCTATATCGATATTCACAAATACATTGTTCTAGGGTTCCTCTGGCTAACCATGGCCCTGAGATCCAAGCTCGCACAACAACTGAACCCTCTAAAGCCACTCTATGCTAGCGCACAGTAATCGATGCCCGGTCCTAATTCTCAATGAACAGTCAACATTGAATCTAATTCGATTACCATACCATGTCCATTCCAGATTCAATCTGATGATCGTAACATATCAATCAGAATGATCAACACTCAAAAATTACACCGTCAACAAGCACTACTCACAGGTGTGCACACATCACACAATCACATCAGGACTACTCATAGGCATACTCAAGGTCTGCACTCAATCAACATCCGAGCTACGTTCCGGGACTGAACACGCACCATCCAAACGTGTACCAGTATCCACAATCAAGTCCACACACCATATCAATCTCGGATCTAATCTGTCTATCATATGGCTACCATCCAATCATGATCCAACATTGGAACTTGTCTGTTTGATCTCTGCTCTGGACAGATCATACACTATAACTCAACGTCCACTTCGAGTTCTCCTGGTCACCCGACCAAACTTGATATGTGTCCAACACATATTCATCGAGAACTCCAAAGACCAACCGACTTACGTTTACCAAGACGTACCAATCTAAACCTCAACCCCCATCCTGATGATGCGAAGGGTCGGATCCTGAAGCTGTGTTGTAAACCTTTAATCCAGCAATATGGGTCTCATGGGAACACTGCCCAACAATGTTCCACAATCATCTAATTCCAATAATGCTCTCAAACCAAATCAATTTAACTCCATCCCGAGTCAATCGTGTCAACGAGCTGCAATCACAGGGAATTCTACTACTAAACGCTCGTACTACTCAACCAATATGAGAAACTCTAATCTCAATTGTCGTGGATAGTTGACACTAATCCCAAACCATCTTGATCCTCCGAGGATCCACACGTAAAATGACCCATAATACCAACACAGGCTGACACGACCCATCCCAATCCCCCCCCGGGATTACCATGGAATGTGACGTGCTCCCGTCGGACAAGAGGCGTCCGACAAGGGATAACCGATTGTCTTTGCCCAACCGGGCTTCCAGAGTGCGTAAGGATCGATGGAGGAGGTGTGCGATGCTCAAGTCTCTGCTGCAGTCGTATCCGGAATCAACCTGAAGGGCATTAAAAACAAAAGCTGTGAGTGGACGAAAATAAACAAGTCTGTTAAAACATTTATAAGACATTTTATGCCCCTCAGTAAAATCATATGCATGCACCAAAACCAATAATCCCATATTTATTTAGAAATAACCAATAGGGCCTTAGCCCGGAAACCAAAGCATAGTTTCAATTTCCAAAAGTAAATCCAAGAGTTATTTCATAAATCCAGTAATATAAACCATAAGGCATATAATAATAACCATAACCATAATTTTAGTTGCTGCACTATACACTCCAATCCGACATCCCTGATGTCTGACGTCCCTGACGTCAATAAGGTCACAATCACAAGGCTACGCGTGCCACTCGGGTCTCAATTTCCGAGTTCAATCCCCGAACCCCGTTCGGGTACAGCATCCCCGATGCTTAGCGTCATAGACGCTGGACGTACTAGACGTCCGTGACCTCTCCGGGGTACCTCGCCGGAGGAGACAATATAATATGGAAGGATCTATACAGTGCAGTACCAAATACATTTTATTGATATCCACATGCAAAACATATAGGTATACATAGATAAAATCCGAACCAATCGTTACGTTTCGTCAAACGGGTCTCATGCCCAAATACCGTGAAACGTGCCATAACCGAAATATCATCAAAACCATTTATAGATTCCAGCATGTGAACATATATAAAATGTAAACCAGGAAACATTTATTCAATTCCATTTTAGGGTCCCCGACCCGCAATCACATGTAGAAATCAACTGGGCCCCTGGCCCGATTCCACAAGTTAACTGGGCCCCTGGCCCGATTTCATAATTCAACTGGGCCCCTGGCCCGATTTTACACTATTCAAGTTCGTAACCGTTTCATGAAATCATATCCAACCACATTTATGGAAGTCGGTGAAAATCCAGAAAATCTCGGTTTACGTGCAAATACGCAATTCACCTCGAAATGCGTGAAATCATTTTAAATTCACCGATATCCAAAGTAAATCATTTAATCATAATTATAACAATCATAAAACAGTTATGCATGCATCGAATTTATGAAACCAATGTCCACTCACAGACCGTTTAACCGAGCGCCTCGATACGCGTGCCATAGGCCTTCCCGGGCCACCTCACTATCACCGGGACTCCCAATCCTGTTCAAATCAATTTAGAGGATCACTAACCTCATCATTAACATCCTATTCAAGTCCCGAAATTTTCCCAAATTTTTAAGTATTTTTAAACTGGATTTAAAACCTTCGGACATCCCGAACAATATCGAGACGGTGTCCGATCGACACGAAACCAATCCCAAAATGTTCGTTACAATGTATAGGATAAAAGTCATGTTGGAAGTTTCCCAGAATTACCTCACACGCGCCCCCACGCGCCGGTTGAACTCCCTGCGCGTGAAACCCACGCGCCGGGTACTGTTCACCGTCGTTCAACCCGAACGACTGGTAAACGGGTCACCGTGACCCGCGGGCCAACCCGATCGGTTCTCCGTCGATACTGGATCCTTTTGGACGGGGTTTTCACCTACATGACCGTCTGAGTTCAACCAACAGTTCTGTGGAATCAAAAACAAGGAACAACGTCAAGATCCTTACCTCTCCGATCGAGAAGCTCACGGCCAACCCACCGTCGACTGCACTCAGCTCCGACCACCATTCTCGATGAAAACGGTCCCAATAGACTCGTCTCATCCTCTGAGTCATCCTCCCGTTTACTAGATCGAACGAAAGACAGTAAAACTCATCCTGCCATTTTTGACCCGAGAATCGAACTCACGGGTTTAGGCTCCCTTCGCCGCCGTGGTCACCACCGTGGCCACCGAAACGTCCAGTTCGATCCCAGAACTCCGTCCACCCCTCAAGCACGGTCAAAACACCGGTCTCCATCGACTTCCAAATTTGAGTTTTTCGGCCTCCCCTGTTTTTCCCCTCCATCGCCGCCCAGCCGTCTCCCGTCGTCTCCCACCGTGCCCAGCTCCCAACAGGGCTCACACAGTCCCCTGCACGGCCCAAGGTTATAGAAATGGTGGTGGTGTGCAGTGTGAGCCGTGCACATTGCTCACGGGTTTGAGAGAAATGGGAGTGGGAGGATGCAGGCTGATCCAATTAAAGAGAGAGGGAAAAAGGAATGAACGGCCCAGATTGAATCTCACCAATGAGATTAAGGGTCCAGATCAAAAGATGAAAATAAGTGGGAAATTCTTTATATTATTAAAATCCAATAATTTAATTAATCTGACCAATCCAGATCTGATCCCAATAATTAAAGATTAGTGGTCCACGTGTCCCACTCAGAAATTCAGACCAATCAGAGAACGCCACGTGTCCACGCCTCGTAATGCGTGCATAACGAAACCAAACTTCCGTGACCCATAACTTCGTCGTCGAATCTCCGATTTCGGCGTGCCACCTGTCGTTGGATTCGCATCGACGAAACCTACGTAACCATCCTTGGCCCTCGGCCATCGGACATCCCGGTCAAAAAGTCAACATTTCCCCTACTTCCGTCCAAATTACGAAAATGCCCCTGGACTTCCGTACATCATAACTTTCACCACGAACGTCGGAATCGAACGTGCCACCTGTCTATGAACTCGTGATGTCCCGAACTACGTCACGGTCATCGGTCAAAGTCCATTTGACCATCCGAATTAAAAGTCAACGTTTTGCCCACGCCTAGGGGCAAAACGGTCATTTTGCACAATTCGTCCGAAACGCTCAACTAATCCCAGATTAATAAATCACAATTAAATAGCATTAAATCCCGATATTCGGGACGGGTCGTTACACAGGCCCACCAAATCTAAGCTACACTCATCAACGTTAGGTGACATGAAGCACCTTCCTCTCCTCGACTCATTCAAATTTTAACCCATAGCTAGTTCAACTTCTACCAAGGTGACACCTCTATGAAACCCAGAAGTGACGAATCAAATGAACAAGTTCACTTGGCATTCGGTGGTAAAGCATACTCGTTCCACACCAGCTCCCTGTCTACCTGCCTTGTCAAATCTAACTCTCAAAGTTCCATCCAACTACAAACAAAGAACATCAGGGCTCCCCAAAGTGACATTCCAAGTTAAATGCCCAAATCCACTAAATCCTGTAACTGGCCTCTCAATTCTCTCAACTCTGTCGGTACCTTCTGATAAAGTGGTTGCAAAATGGGTTACGTACCCGGGAAACCTCCCCTAGATGTGGCAACCATGTAAATTCTCCTCCGACGCATCGGGAAACTTGGGCACAACCTAAATCACCCCAAGCTACCTGAGGTAACTGGGGACATCACAACACAAGTCCAACATCCCTAACAACCATCATGTAGTATCATTCTGGCCTCGAAATCGTAACTCACTCAGAACACCAACCACATGTCCTAGAAACCAATCTGTCTTAAGGTCAAAACCTTATATCAAATCCGAACAGTCTCGGTTCACCAAACTACAACCAATATAGTATTGGTCAGAGTACTAGCTTGCATGTCCATCAACACTCGTGTAATCCATCCAAAGGTAGCTAGGGTACTTGTCACCAATTCAGGCATACCCAGTGCCTCCAATAAACCACCCGAACTATGAGGATAGTGAAATCTTATTGAGCCACTCGAGATCCTCTCCGTCCCGCTCATCGACTGTTGTAACTCGTACATCTACCACTCAAGAATCAGATCTAGAGGTAACCAATGTCTGTACAATCCGCTACAAGCATAAAATCCACTAATCGGCTACCTCGTGACCCGATCCATAAGTACACATTTTTGGTACTATCGTTCCATCGTTTCTGATCCAAGGTCGTCTACACCATTGCTACTAGGACCAGCACATCCAAACGGGTCAACCATCGGTCACAACTCCGAAAAGTCACCATACTGGGATCCAATCAACCAGTAACTCCACGGCTCCAAGTCGCTGGGCCCACACAAAAATTGATTCTACTCTTAACTCGAAACCCTAAAACTCGGAATCTAATGCCTAATCGAACCAATGGGTTGGTTCTTCCCGTTTAACTTCCTATTCTTATCCTCACTCTCAAGTTGATGGTGGGGTTGTTGTCGTAGAGGCATCACATCCGAAGCAAAACTATCATGCACCCTCAGTGCGCGACACCACAAAAGCAGCTCAGTGCTCTGATACCAAGCTGACAAGTCTGATCCCTAATGCCTCGGTCTCTACTACAGCCGCGTCTACGATCAACCTGAAGGGTATCAAAAACATCAAAAGTGTGAATGGACAAAATAAAACTTTGAAAAACCAATTTCTAAAATCATCATTTAACCCTTCATTTTATAAAGTATGCATGCATAATAAATTAAACCATTACTTTCCAATAAAACAATAACATATGAAAACAAATGCTTTCATCCCAAAACAACACATGTGAAAATATTTGGACATAGATTAATAAATCAAAATCATGACCCATCCTCATATCCCACATTTGTCTCATACCACCATGTCATCATCAGTCACAATATCCAAGCAACCTGTGCAAATAAGATCCATGACTGCTCACGTCTGAGCACGTCACCGTGAACACATCTACAGCCAATGTTCAATATACATCATAAGCACTCATGAGTCGAGCCTCCCACAACTACTCAACAAAGGCAGCGCACCGTGACCTCTCTGGGAGGGGGGGGGGGGACACATCACATCCCGGAGGCGAGCAACAACATCATAGGGTCCTCTTCGGGGAAACACATTCACAACCGGAGGCCCTCTCCGAGGAAACATATTGTAACGACCCGTCCCGAATATCAGGATTCAATAATATTTAATTATGATTCACTAATCTGGGATTAGTTGGGCGATTTCGGACGAATTGTGCAAAATGACCGTTTTGCCCCTGGGTGTGGACAAAACGTTGACTTTTAATTCGGATGGTCAAATGGACTTTGACCGATGATCGTGACGTAGTTCGGGACGTCACGAGTTCATAGACAGGTGGCACGTTCGATTCCGACATTCGCAGAGAAAGTTATGAGGTTCGGAAGTTGAGGGGTATTTTGGTAATTTGGCTTATTAGGGGCCAAATGTTGACTTTTTGACAGGGATGTCCGATGGCCGAGGGCCAAGGACCGTTACGTAGGTTTCGTCGATGCGAATCCAACGACAGGCGGCATGCCGAAATCGGAGATTCGACGACGAAGTTATGGTCAAGGAAACGAATTTACGAACCGAGGCTCCGATTAAAATAATAATATAATAATGAACAGTACCCGGTGACTGAACACACTTGGATGAGTGACAAGTGTCACTCATCCCTTAATTTGGGGCTTAAGACCAGGATCCATGTTTTGGGGGAACATTATGATTATGTTTTATTAATTAATTATGTTTAATTATTGTTAATTCCTCCATTAACCCTCTCTGATTTCTTAGCCGTGTACAACCAAATGCCATTTTCTTCCTACCTTCATTTCTCTTCCAATTCTGAAACTGAGAGTGAGAAATTGGAGAGAATTCAGAGACTAACTCAACTGGAATTACACGGGGGATTGATCGGGTGAGGGAGACAGAGAAATCGAAAATTGATTTTTGGGAGGGAAATTCGAAATGGATGTTTTGAGCAGTGACGATCGAAATTGATGATTCAATTCGACTTCTGGGATCAAAACGAACATCTTTGCTTCAAGAACGAAGAGAAACCATGGCAGATTGAGGAAGAACTGAGCTTTCATGGCAGCTCAAAGTCGAGCTTGTGTTCAGTGGGTTTGAGGTAAGTAATTCTCAAATTGACCTTGTAGAAATGTCCCTTACACTCTCACGATGCTAACTGAATGAATTAATTTGGAAAACAGGGACGATATCGTGAAACCCGATTTGAAAACCCGTCGAGGATCGATCGAGAGTCGTGAGGATTCAGACCATGATTTGTGTAATTCGATTTACAGAACTTAAATGGTGATTGATTACAAGGGATCAGTTGAAAGAACGGATTGATTTGATGTTGAATTGGGTGAGATTGAACCGGGTCCTATCGCGGGTTTTTCAACCCGTTTACCAGAGAAACGGGCGAGGATGGTGACTGTAGCAGTCACTGTAGCAGGCGCGTGGCTTTCACGCGCAGCCACTCACGGCGGCGCGTGACGGCGCGTGGGCACGAATCTCGAGGTGAGGACAACATGACTTTTGTCCTATTCAATGTAACGAACATTTTAGCGTTGGGTTCGTGTCAATCGGATCCCGTTTCGTTATTGTTCGGGATGTCCGAAGGTTTTAAATTCAGTTTAAAAATACTTAAAAATTCGGGAAAATTACGGGACTTGATTAGGATGTTAATGATGAGGTTAATGATCCTCTAATGTGATTTGAACAGGATTGGGAGTCCCGGTGATAGTGGTGTGGCCCGGGAAGGCCTATGGCACGCGTATCGAGGCGCTCGGTTAAACGGTCTGTGAGTGGACATTGGTTTCATAAATTCGATGCATGCATAACTGTCTTATGATTGTTATAATTATGATTAAATTATTTACTTTGGATATCGGTGAATTTAAAATGATTTCACGTATTTCGAGGTGAATTACGTATTTGCACGTAAACCGAGATTTTCTAGATTTTCACCGATTTCCATAAATGTGGTTGGATATGATTTCATGAAACGGTTACGAACTTGAATAATGTAAAATCGGGCCAGGGGCCCAGTTGAACTATGAAATCGGGCCAGGGGCCCAGTTAACATGTGGATCGGGCCAGGGGCCCAGTTAACTTGTGGAATCGGGCCAGGGGCCCAGTTGATTTCTACATGTGATTGCGGGTCGGGGACCCTAAAATGGAATTGAATAAATGTTTTCTGGTTTACATTTTATATATGTTCACATGCTGGAATCAATAAATGGTTTTGATGATATTTCGGTTATGGCACGTTTCACGGTATTTGGGCATGAGACCCGTTTGATGAAACGTAACGATCGGTTCGGATTTTACCTATGTATACCTATATGTTTTGCATGTGGATATCAATAAAATGTATTTAGTATTGCACTGTATAAATCCTTCCATATTATATTGTCTCCTCCGGATGAGGTACCCCGGAGAGGTCACGGACGTCTAGTACGTCCAGCGTCTATGACGCTAAGCATCGGGGATGCTGTACCCGAATGGGGTTCGGGGATTGAACTCGGAAATTGAGACCCGAGTGGCACGCGTAGCCTTTTGATTGTGACCTTATTGACGTCAGGGACGTCAGACATCAGGGATGTCGGATTGGAGTGTATAGTGCAGTGGCTAAAATTATGGTTATGGTTTATATTATATGCCTTATGGTTCATATTACTGGATTTATGAAATAACTCTTGGATTTACTTTTGGAAATTGAAACTATGCTTTGGTTTCCGGGCTAAGGCCCTAATGGTTATTTCTAAATAAATATGGGATTATTGGTTTTGGTGCATGCATATGATTTTACTGAGGGGCATAAATGTCTTATAAATGTTTTAAACAGACTTGTTTATTTTCGTCCACTCACAGCTTTTGTTTTCAATGCCCTTCAGGTTGATTCCGGATACGACTGCAGCAGAGACTTGAGCATCGCACACCTCCTCCATCGATCCTTACGCACTCTGGAAGCCCGTTTGGGCAATGGCAATCGGTTATCCCTTGTCTGACGCCTCTTGTCAGACGGGAGCACGTCACATTCCATGGTAATCCCGGGGGGATTGGGATGGGTCGTGTCACATATTCCTACCAGAGTCATATCAATAATCACGGAGAATGGTCAAAGTGAAAACAGTGGAAACACATTTTCATAAACCGTTGTATCTCAAATCAAATCAGTTGTTTTGCATAGGGTCTCCGCCCAAAACAAAGTTTCCATAATCATCATAAAATAGTGTCCAGTCCTCATTTCACAATACTCAAAATCATTTCATCAATCAAATCACTATTCAATTTCACCTTGACTATAATCTAAGTCAAAATCATTATCCAACTGGATCTCAAGCCCAAAATTTCATTCTCACGGAAATCCGTAAAATCTTTCATTTCCAAATCATGAACAAACCAATATATAAATCTTTATGCAATTCATCATTCAAAGCAATATGCAAACCTTGCATTTCGAAGCCTTCGGAACGCTCAGGCCTGTCCAAATCACACCTAAGAGTTACTAACAATCTATATGAGTTCATACTTAAACACCCCCTAAACCTCGGTACAGTAAACGTGACCCGAACAAGCTTCCGAGGAGAAAAACCTCCAAAACACTAACCAAACAACCTTCGAGGGGGGAATGGTGAACGATCTCGAGCACGTGTCCTAGAAGGAACAGTAAACAATCCCACATTCCTGCGAGGGGGGAATGGTCTAGGAGTGGAATGGTGGTGTGCCTTAAAAGTGTAGGCATACACCTATCTAGCACGAGGCCTTTTGGGAGCTCAGTGGCTTTGGGTTCGGTTGGAACTCCAAAGTTAAGCGAGTTGAGGTTGGTGCAATTCCATGATGGGTGACCCCCTGGGAAATTGCACCGTGAGCTCCCGAAAACAAAACCGTGAGGGCGTGGAGGCTCAAAGCGGATAATATCATGCTAGAGTTGGTTCTTGACCAAGGAGGGTCAGGTCCTGATAGAATGGTATCAGAGCTAGACCCCGAATGGGAAGTGTACCACCGAAGGATGCTGGGACTTAAGTGTGGTGGATTGTAAGACCTGTGTTCTGGAGGGAACGGTGAACGATCCCACATTCCTGCGAGGGGGAATGGTGGTGTGCCTTAAAGATGTAGGCATACACTTATCTAGCACGAGGCCTTTTGGGAGCTCAGTAGATTTTGGTTCGGTTGGAATTCCAAAGTTAAGCGAGTTGAGGTTGGTGCAATTCCATGATGGGTAACCCCCTGAGAAATTGCACCTTGAGCTCCCGAAAACAAAACCGTGAGGGGGAGGAGGCTCAAAGCGAACAATATCGTGCAAGAGTCGCTTTTTGACCGAGAAGGGTCGGGTCTTGACATGAAACCACCACCATTGGATTCAGAATGCCAAAACCTTTTCAACAAGATCAGTTTGACCTCGAAATTCATGCTCACGCGCCCTCACGCGCCGATCAACGTTTAGTCAACACTGGTCACGCTAGTCAATGCTGACGTTATCTTCTGACGTCAGCCCTAGCTGACGTTACTGCTGACATCAACCTAACATATGACATTTGACAACTGTCATGTGGCACTCCTTAATTGGTGCCACATGTCACCCTTTGACATGTACCACGTGTCACATGATGACGTCACCTAATTTCAAACCCAATTTCAAACCCGATCCATTCTCCCTAGTTTCTCAACCAAAATTATCCATTGTTCTTCCATTAGACTCGTCTCTCACCCAAGAAGAGTTCTATATGGTTAAAATCATGAAAAACACACCTGAAACTGCCTGACCAAGATCAAATCTTCACGACCACTTTCGAGCTTTCTACCAGGGCCTTTCCAAAGTCCTTTTTCCTTCATTTTTGTTCCTGTGAACTCGCCCAAACTCAAGGAAAAAAACCCAGGCTTCAGTTACTATCCAAAACGTCCAAAAATAAAAGTTTGAATTTCAAACATAAACAGGTTCTTGGGTTTACCTTTTTCTAGGTCTCTCGGGCTAGTCGTCGTGGCTCTGCTCTTCTCTAGCGTCTCTCTCAGTCTCTCTCTCGACCCTACCCCCACTCTCTGTGTCCCTAGGCTAGCAACAGATGCAAAGGAAAATGAGGAAGGGTTCCGGGTTCTTCGAAACAAAGGGAAGGGAGAGATGAGAGAAAGGTGCATGAATGTGGGAGTATGGGTTAATGGGATAAGTGACACTTGTCACTCATCCATTGGTTCAGATGCGATATTTTGGGTCCCTTTAATAACTAAAGGTCAACTGTCTTGAAAAACGTGTCACCATAAAATCAGATGGAACCATTCTAGATCTGTAACTTTCTCGTACGACGTCCAAATTTAGCCTGTCACCTATCTACGTGATCGTAATTCCTCGATCTACATAATGGGGCTCGATTCAAGTGCAATTGACCTCAAAATCGTCATTTTACCTCAATCGTCCGATTAATCTCAATTTAATTCTTGATTAACCTCGATACTCACAAAATTTTGGGACGGGTCGTTACACTATCCTTGACCATCGTCAGACAAGGATACTTGTACCACCTTATTTTTCGTGGACACTCAATTCAAATTACAAATATTGAGAAAACATGTATCTATAATACATATCAATTCTTTTAAACAAATCATCATTTTAAATTCTGGGCTTAAACCCAAAACATAGTTTATGCAAAATCTCGTAAAACGTGCACTTAACCTCAATTACAAATTCTCGAAAATCATCAAATAATCATTGAAAATTATAATTAAACAATTCCATTAAATATCATTTAACAACGTAACAAGACTAATAAATATTCATAATGTTTTAAGGAAAAAAAAAAAGTCAATTCACTTATACCGTACACGTAGCCAAATCCCTAGCTACACGCTCTTCTCATAACTATCATGAATTTTCCCATTCGTCATAATTTACCATTAAAAATTATTAATATCCAAATTAATATTACATTTAAATCCTCTATTTTTTTGAAATTGAATTTGAATTTAAAATATAAACATATTATATCGGACATATGAAACTATACCCTAACAATGTCCAATTAATTGTACCATTAAATTCAAAATTTCAAAACAGGTAACTTCCATGTTGACCGTAGCTTGAGGGGCCGCCGCATGCATCCTCACACGTCGACGAATGGTCTTTATGCGTGGTGCCCACACGCCTGCACCGGTTACCTTCAACCTCTAACAGATCAGACTCGTTTTCCTGTTTTTGGGTCGCTTGACCCGCGACCTTTACCCGATCGTATGTCCTTCAATTTTTATCCTTTAGCTTCCCTTCCACGACCAATCTAATCTGAACACATCAAGAAAAGATTCTAAAATCGTAAAACCTATTAAATCTACCTTGAAATCCATTATCCATTGTCATCGCGTACGACTGGTTTTCTAGCTTGCTTTCCCAGGCCTCCATGCGTCAAGTTCTTAATAATTATTTATTAAAATGATCGTAGGAGTTCACACAGCCCACTAGGATTCTTTGTTTCATGTTGGAAGTCCTTGGAATGATCTAATAATCCACCAGCCATTTTTTAGTCCTCACGGGTTTTTCCATGGTTACGAGTGTGGGTGTCTCCACCCTCCCAGGTGCTTTTTGATTCCTTCTCTTCCTTTTCTCTCTTTAGCTTCTTCCTCTTTTCTTCTCTCCATGGCTATTTCTTCCTCCTTGCTCCACTCTTCCTTTTCGATTCCACTCCACCGAACCCCCCCCCCCCCCCCCCCCACACACACACACATATATATATATATATATATAAGAAGTATGTCAGTGGAGAGATTGGAAGGGAAAATACCAGATCCCTCTAGACACGTGTCACCATCAAACAAAATTTCACATGTGAAACTACCAAAATACCCCTTGTACCATAATTACCAAAATGCCCCTAGTTAATTTTTGACCCGTATCGAACCTTTTCAGTCACCAATTTTGTCATACCACCTATTTATGATTTCAGAATTCTAAGGCCTACGTAACGATTCTCACCAAACATTCAAAAAGTACCCAGATCAAAAGTCAACATTTTGACATTATGAGGGTAAAACCGTCATTTTCATTTTTATTTTTTTAATTTGCCTTTTCCAATTTTTTGGGTCATTATAATTGGACTGACATTTGTGGACCTAGAACTCACAGAAAGTGGATACCAGATTCATCCTGTTGTTCCAACGAGCAATACTAGCCAAAAAAGGGAAGGAAACATCCACATAATAGCTCAAAAATCGACGAGGAACTTGGGCTGAGACTATCGATGGATTTTCCAGCTTGTACTTGTACTATTTTTGAATTTGGACTTTGGCGTAACGTGATCAACTTTGTCTTGCTTCTTGGAAAATTCATGATACAACATCATGAGTTTGACAGGGGGTATTGACAAATAATGTCTTAATTAGAAATTTTCTTTTTGCTTTAAATTTGGAATTGGTTTACTTACTATATTTGTTAGATTTTTTTTAGGATTCTGATTTTGTCTTAAATTCTAAGTTATGATTTATTATTTCTTGTTTACTTATGATTGGTTGCCTATATAAGACTAGGCGTATGCTAGTAAATTGTAACTTTTCAATAACCTAAGAATTCATATTAATTACTGTGAAATATATTGATTTATTCTCATAATATCTCGCATCCTTTATGGGTGTTTGGAACTTAGTTTCTCCATGTACCCATAGGCCATGAATACGAAGATTGCAATTCCGGTTGCGTTAGTGTGTTTAGTTTGTTATTTGTAGACATAGTATAAAGTGAGTTATTCCATCTCTTGTACTTTGTTCATTATTAAGTATCAATTTGATAAAATTCAGCCGTATATCGCATAGAGCCTATAGAGGTCATATTTCTTTAGGGTGGAGCGCAGAGAGTAGAAGTATTTTCCTTCACACTGAGCTCTGATGAGCTTACCGATCTCAAATTCCTCTTACCCAAGTTCTGGGTTTTCATGTATCGTCCTTTTAATTGGGTTGGCGGAGAGGGTGGAGGAGCGGGAAAGAAGAGGTTTTGTATAGAAAAATTGGGAATTGGGTTTCAATTTGGGATTTAGGGTTATTTTAAGGGATTTTAGCTAATTAATTTTTCTGACAAAATTTCCCTTTCGATTATGCCATATCACAAGTTCACTTTTGCCATGTGGCCTTTTAACATCGGATTGGATGGAAAATATAAGGAGAATGGTGATTTGTTGGTGACTGCATAGTTTGGTTTACTAGGTGAAATTTTTTATATTTTGAATATGAGTTTGTGATGATTCTATAGTTTGGAGATTTTATATAGTTTGTTTTAAAAAAAATAAGTTCACTTTGATTTATGGAATATCCCTACGTAGGTAGAATCCTAATTACCCTATTTCTATATTTAATTTTTACTAATACCGTGAATAATCCAGCGATTACTATAGGAATTACATCCCACAATGATAAAAGCACGTTGATTAATGAAATATCCCTTAAAAGGTAGAATCCTAATTACCCTATTTCTATTTTTAGTTTTTACTGATGCCATGAATAATCCAGGGATACTATAAGAATTAGGAATTACATCCCACAATGATTTTTTTTTTTTCCTGAAACATCCCACAATGATAAAAGCACGCTGAGGTAACCATGCATGATTGCATTCTATCAAAATGGAGGATGAAAATCAATTTAATTTTTTTGAGTTGTTTATACTTTATATTTTTTAGCGATTTTTTATGAAACCTTGACAATACCTATATTTTTTCAAAACTACTCTAATCATTTTTTTGAAACTTTTCAATCCTTAATCACCATAATTACATAAAAAATGAAACGACATTTTAAAGTTTTAAATTTCTATCATATCCTTCTAGCATTTTTTATTTTCTTTTTTATTTTCTAAGTACAATCTAACTTAAACTCGAAAATTAAAAGCAAGAATTCCTCAAAAATATTTTAAACTTCAATTTGAAAACTCTTTATTATTTGATATTAAAATACTATGTTAATCTTGTGGCTTAGAGTTTAGTTCTTGAATTTGGGTTCAATCCGAGAATTAAATCTTAAGACATAAGTTCTTTGTCACATCCCAACCAAGGAGTTTACTCTAAACTTGATTCAGAACATGATTCACACCATATTTTAATAAATTAAGAGAAAAATGAAAGGAAAAAAAACAAGTAAGATGTGAAGAAAAGTAATTGAATTTTTCTCATAAAAACCTTTCAGCGGAAACAAGAAGATTTTTCAAGTCTTACAACTTCTATTACAAGTAAGAGACTACTACGTAGTACACACTGGAGTACTCCATTATTCAAGCTCAAACATAATAGCACACTTAATTAAACATTAACAGTCTTTCAAGTTCCATCACAAATCCTAGGTTCCAGGTTTAGTTCCTACAAAATCTGTTAAGGGGTGAACATCACCAGCTTATTAGGGTCTTAACCTTAACCATGCATTTACCATTGTGGTCCCTGAATGCTCATCTACATGAATATACATACATAAGCACCCATAATTCCCCCTTTTGTTAGTCATCTTGTTTATCTCTACATAAGAACTCACATAAAAATACTCATTATTGATATGACATCTCCACATCTACCACTAATAAGGTGGTCAGTATATACAGAGGAGGAACCAGCTAGTGACCAGAGGGAGGCTTGAGCCCCCACTCATGTTTTTTTTTTTCTATATAAAATATATAATATAGACAATATTTCAGGTGTTTATTATAGCGTAATATATATATATATATAGATATTGTTTATCTATTAAGCATAGTTTTTTTTTTTACTTTTCTAATTTTGTACCAATTTATCATATACATAAAAAAAAAATTAGTTTTTAACTCTACTTTACCTTATTTGTTTATTTTGCTAATTTCTTCTTACTTACAAATATTCATATAATGTATTTGATTACTTCATATTTTCAAAGGGTTCAATTCTTAATTTCTATTAATTTACTTCTTCTTCTTTTTCATTTATCAATGCTTACAATGATAGTGGGGCTTATGAACTTTATTAAGTTATTGTTTTATTAGATTTAAAATTATGAATTATATGAATCATGCTGTTTATAGAATAAAAATAAATTCATAAAATAATTTTTTTTTTGGGTTTTTGTTTTGAGAAATCACCAAAAATGGTCATTAATAATTTATTAAAATGTAAAATTTTGTATAACATACTTGAAATTGTGTGACAACTAAGAAATAATATATCATCAATTACGAGTACGTATTTGTTGAAAGAAAAAAATTATTATGCCCCATCTGATATTAAATCTTAGTTACGCCACTTAGTATATATAAAATAGTAGCACTTTGATCTATTCTATAAATTACGAAAAGAAAAGATATAAAGTTAAATGAAACCTTATTGTATAAGAATCTTGTGTAACCATATGATTATTAATTAATATCAAGTGAAGATTCGTATTGACATGAGAAATGATTTTTTCATATGGTGAAAAAAGAGTAAGCAACTAAAAGTAAAATTACGTACATCGCCACACATATACTATTATTTTCCCAATTCTGGTCCAAAGGAAATACACAACACTTCATCTGAATGAGAAATGTCTGCTATAACCTTAGAAAACTGGACACCCTTCAACTACAATGCCTGGTGCAGTAGGACATTTCGACAGAGGACAATGGTCCAGCTCAGTCCCCCACCATTTCACATTCCAGTGCTGATTCTGCAACGCAACGAATAGAAACACACCCATGAAGGCGGTGCCGGCGTCCAACGCCGCCGAGAGGACATAATTGTACTTCTGCCACCATCGCTTGTGATACTTAAACAAAAAGTAATTGAAAAACGCCCCAGTGACAAGCCAACTTGCAATGTTGGTAGGAGTTGCCGGTGGCATCCCAGCGAAGCCGTAAAAAATCACCGGCATGTTTATCAACCCTATCCATTTCTTTTCTGGAAAAATCCTTGTCATCACCCAAATCGGAAAAGGCAAAAATGCACCTACTAGAAACAACCACACGGTGTTCCTATACAGTCCCCCGGGCCCAAAGAGGCGTCGGGGCCCAATGAGTCCCCAAATGACGGACTGATCAAATGTGACCTTGTACTTTGGACATGTCCAAGGGCTGTTTGGATGCAGCCCTTCAACATCGCAAATGTTGTCAATACCCTCCAACATCCACCAAGCCACCACGAGATTCACCGTGCCAGCCACCAGAGTGCCCACCAGCTGCGCAGTGTACATACAACGCGGTGGAATCTTCATGTAGTGCCCAAGTTTGAGGTCGGATAAGAAAGAGATGGCTTGGACGGTGGTGATTCTTGCATAGAACTTGAACACCATGTTGGCAATCGGCTTCCCAGGCAGTGCATATCCAACAATAAATTGTGCGATCACATCAAATCCAAGCGGCTGAACATAACGCAAGTGACAACAACACATGAATATATACATATATATATATATATATATATATATGAAAAAAAATTAAATTTAGCTTAATGGATGTTATCCTCTCTAAATAATACATTAATTTTTAAATTTCCTCACTAAACTTTAATAGCAGTGTGTATGGCCTCTGAAATATGTGTTAATAAGCAATATCAATCATTCTTCAATTTTTCCAACATTTCCGGTCAAAATTATGGATAGAGTTTTCTTTTTATGATCTGAGTACATATACTAGCCAATTGACAACCTTCCCTCCCTAAAGGGTCAACAATTTTCCTAACCCAACAAAAAAAAAAGCTCAATCCCTCGTTATATTCATTTAATTGACTAAAAAAATTGATCATTTTTTTAAGAGAAGCTTGTTAATTTTTTTTTCCCGGTATAGATAGGTAAGTTTGTTAAACGGCAAGTAAAAATATATACCTAGATCATGGGATAATTTTACCTTTAGTGAAAATTTTAATAGAATGACGACTGATGTACCAAACTTGGTATATATTTCAATCCCCATGATAACATTGAAGTTTATGAACAAATTCTATGGATGATTGCAAACATTAGCCAAAATAAATTTACTCACTTGGTTGGTGGTTGCCTGAATGACACCAATGGGGAGGGTGATGATGAAGGAAAAAGCATAAGCAAATACCATCCACCACCATGGAAGCTGCACATCATCTTTCCACACGATGGTTGTTAAGAGAGAAAGGGCGACGCTGACTATTAATAACGTTAGGAACCACCATTGAGGCACTGCTTTGTAATTTCTCATTAGCTTTTCATGGATATCAACTTTCACATCCTTCACTGCTGATTTACTTCGCTCCCAAATCGCGCTGTTTGAAAATGAAAACATGAATGACTAAACAGTTTACTATAACTCTCTGTATCTTCCAAGTAAATGGGCCCATTCGGCATGTTGGAAGGTGAAATCAACCTTCACAATTCAATTATATAAGTTCGGATCAATTTTAGGTTTTCGAGTTCAATCCATAAGCTTGAATTCATTATTCAAGTCCGAAATTTAAAACATGTCATTCATCTAAGAAAACAATCTCAACATGTATATTTTCGGTGATAAAAAGTAATAGAATTCAAATAAACAAAAAGGATTGGATTCGTAGACATAGTTTAAGAAGCATTTGAATTCAATATTCTTTTTTAGTGAATACATATGTACGAGTCCAATGGAATTAGAAACATGTGTGTTTATATAAACTATAATCGACTTTAATTGGGCTGGTTATAATTTGCATTCAATTGGATATGGGGATGGTTACATTGGTTAGAACTTGAACCAAACCGAAGCCAAGAAATACTCAAGGTGATCGAAGCCAGGGGTTGAGTTCCGGGTGAGGTTTGTTTTTAATTTAAATCCATTTGGTCGAGTTAAAAAACAGATTGAGCATGAGCAGATACAGGGTTGATATCCAACCAAGTTGCACCCTTAAAAGAAACTAGCTTGGCTTTAGGTTAGAAATATATATATCTGAAAGCATACCTGCCATAAAAGAGTGCGACATGACTGAGGGTTGCTGAAAATCTTGCAAATCCAGTTCCGATTGACAAAGCGAAGAGAGGGCTAAGATAGAGCTTGCTGTAACTGTTGTAAGCATCAATGTTGAGATCAAATTGGGGTGTTAAGATCTTTTTAGTGTCATATTTATGCCCACTAGAAGTGAATAGGTCATTGGAAAATAGAGGGAATTTCCGAGCATCGAAAGTGTTGAACTTCCAGTAGCAAAGAGGGACAATGACGTAAATGAACAACACAAATCCAAACCCAACATTAAGAATGGAAGCCCAGGGTGCCACTAGGGGGCTGCCGTGATACGCGGAGATTCCGGCCCAATCGAAGGTGAAGGCACCAACTCCGAGCCCATGGTAGCCGGAGCCGATTTGCTGAGCTGTGATGCTATGCGGCCAAACCCAGCAGACCCATGAGAAAAAGGTTAATATTGGGAAGAGATAACCCGGGAGCGCATAATAGAGAAAACTTGCTCCTAATGCAATTAGGAAAAACTTGATCCTTGTAAGACCTTTTGATCCAAGTTCCTTTTCATGGAGTGCTCTGTACGTAACAACAGCAACAATGAAAACAAGAGCAATCAAACTTTCATTTCTTCTATTACATTTTCTCGGCAATCAAACTAAAGTTTTGGGGTTCAAAGAAAGTGAGTGGTATATATGTACCTAAACAGAGAAACTTGAGCAAGGTTGGCTGGCCACCACATTTCAACAGGGTCAACCAGGTACTTCCTTAGAAATCCAGCCCATCCATATCCCAATATCTGCAATTAAATATTCAAATCATGAAAAGTCGGAAATTAAACCAATTCCCTCTTTGCAATTCAAATTAATTTAAAATGTTAAAACAAAATATCACTTGTCGAACCTTAATGGTCAAAACCATAAAGAGGGCACAAAGAAAGCTCAGGCTTTGCTTATAATAGAGCTTCATGATGGTAATGGCACCGGTGGGATAAGCATCGCCGCCGCCGGAGGAAACCCCACAGTTGGCGAAGATGGTGATGATGACGTGTTCTTTCATGCTGAAGGGACCGGGGTTGAGACTGAACTTCCAGTCCCGGCCCACGAAAGGGAGCCTGAGGCTGTACTGGCGCGCGGGGAGCACGGACGCCATAAACCTGCCGATGGGCAAGACGGCAACTTGCATGAGGATGGCGGAGATGGTGAGGGGCTGCGTGCGGTAGGTGAAGAAGGTGTTGAGTGTGATCATGATGGTGCACGAGGTTAGGCCCAAAAACCATGCCCTGAACGTCATCACTGGCAGCGAAGGGTCGTCCGTTTCCGGCACCACCAACGCCACCTCCTCTATTGAACATCTCTCGTGATCGGATTCTAAGAAGGCGTTTTCTGGTAGCTTAGGCGGCGCCTTCTCGGGATCGTTTTGATAAGCCATTAAAATTTAAAACTCTAATAATTCGAATTTTTGACTTTTTTCAAAGTATCATTAGAGTAAAAGCTAGTTGAATACGCAGACAGATAATTCAACGATGATATTTATAGGATTTGTGGTTAATATTGTCATGTTTTTTTTGGAGCGGAAAATTTAAAAACATCCACGGACCATGGTTGCTTCTATTGGTAGTGGATTTGCGCACAAAGGTCCCATTCTAAGCAAACGCCACCACCGGATTACACGAGGCTGCAAGAGAAGGGTCCACGTGGATTATCCATGTAGGAGTATTGGGCCCGACAAGCGTCGCTTTTGAAGAAGTTGATGGCCAGATGGGATTGAAAGCACGTGTGGTGCTTGTGTTGTAATGCGTTCAGAATGAGGATTAAACGCGGCGTAGTAGTTAATATGTGGCTAAATACAGACCAAAGGTGGTGGAAGATTTGATAATTGCATATCCTAATTATTGTGGGTGGATGCTTTGCACTGTAAACCATCAATGGAAAGATCACAAAATGATATTATCTCTGACAATTCAGAATATTGAATGTTGTCCTTACATGTGTACTTCGTTATATGATAAGAGTCAGGAAAGCTACAAACCCGCACTTTAAAAGTCCACCTTATTCTCTCAAATTTCAAACTCATCCTTTATTTAAAACAACAAAAAAATTAAATTACATAAAAATATCCAAATTATAAGGTCGATTTCAAAAAGTATCCGAATTAAAAAAAAAAAATTCAATTACATACTCAACATATGATGTCGATTTCAAAATAGTACTTCCGTCACATATTTCATTCAAATGCCAGTTAAGTACATACGTGGCAAATAATGATAGCCACTCAACATCTGACAGAATCTAATGTGGCAAAATATTAATAGGCATTTTGGGGATTAATCAGTTATGCTGCTTGAGCTCCTCCCATAAACATGCCCAAATCGAAAACAACCCTAATTTTTCAAATCCAGGAGCTATATGAGTGTCTTCTTCGAAAGTCAACGACGATGGTGAAAGCAGAGGTAGAAGCAAAGAAGGCGAAGGCACAAGCGACGAAGGTGAAGGCAAACGCAAAAACTTTGAATGGCGAAGGCGAAGGCAAAAGGTTAAAACTTCGAACGGCAAAGGAAGAAAGCAGAAGCTTCGAACAACGAAGGCAGAAGGCAGAAGGCATAAGCTTTGAACGATGAAGGTAGAAAACAGAAGTTTTGAATGGCAGAAGTAGAAGGCAGAAGCTTCGAACGTCGAAGGTAGAAGCTTCGAACGTCGAAGGCAAAAAGCTATTGCATCCTCTTCATCGAACAGTGACTGCATCTTCTACATATGCATCTTCATTTTCGTCTTCTACCTCTTATCTGCAGAAATTTTCAGTTTAGGGAAAAAGGGAAGATGGATGTGGAAGCCCCCATTTGTCACTATGGTCAACAATCGAAGCTGATGACAAGTCTGACAGATGACAATCCAAGGAGAAGATTTTGGGGTTGTGATGGATATGGGGTAAGTTCTTTTTCTCTCTGACTTGGTAATTAGGTTTAAATCTGTAAAGTATTGTAATATTGATGTAATTTTTCAATGAAATTGGGCGTCAGAGGAATCGTAGAAGATGAGGAGTTGGTGCCTGCAATTTTTTTCAGTAGTGTGACCCAAAGTTGAATGAGAAGTCTCATGATCCAATTACAAGGCTCTTGAAGGAACTGAAGATGAAAAATGATGAAATCGACTTTTTGAAGAAACAAATTAAAACTGGTGTGAAGAGGCATAGATGTTTGATGCTTGTAAATGCTTTTTCATGGATGTTGGTTTTATTGTTTCTGGGAATGGTAATTGGTGGTTTAAAGGGAAATGATATGGCTTTGGGCAGTAAAAGTGTCAATTTAGCTCGAGTTTTAAGTGTATTATAGAAGGGTATCTTAAATGTAGAGATATGTAGATTTTCAAGTTGTAACATGTATTATGCAAGTGTGTACATTATGAACAAGTGGTACTGCTTTCTGAAATCAATGTACATACTTGATGCTCTTGATTATGAACACATTTCCATGCTTTATGATCTTGCATTCCAAAATACAAAATAGAAGACATATTTGTGATCTTGCATTCCAAATCACAAAACAAAAGTCATATTTATCACAAAAGACATAAAACATAAGTCATAAAGTTATGATTCATGAGACCTATTTGTCACAAAGTAAAAGACATATTTGTCATATTTGTCACAAAATAGAAGACATTTCCAAAACATAAAATAGAAGACAAAATGCATTTCCAAAACATAAAATAGAAGACAACATCCACATAAATGGCAACCATTCAAACAAATTGTCTCAGCATTTACACAGCTTCAAACCTACTTAATAACCAAACTAAATTACCACAAAAAGATGAGGTCCAAGCATTCAACCATTCAACCAGCATGATCACATACATGGGAACCGCAAAAAATTACAGGCCTCCACTATTCTCTACTCCCTATTTATTTCACCATTGCCAACCACTTCATATCATTGTTTTTCTTTCTCCTTTTGCTTCTTCTCATTTCACTCTCACTACAACTAGTACTTGTTGAGCCCTGACTTGGATCCAACATAAAGAGAGAACATAAATAAGACACACTACAATGGCACTAAAACCAACAGAGAAGTCAGTATAAATACCTGATTTGATGCAGCTTTGTTAGGATGATTCTTTTGCTTCTGTGTCTTTCGAGTTGATGTGGTTGATCCTTGAGTACCTTGAGTCTAAATTGAAATAAAAGTAATTAGATATGAACCTAAATGTAACATGGCATAAATAAGTGAAAAGGGGACTTACATTTGCAGCAGCAGTATCTGCATCATTCTTAGTTCTGCCTCGTGGCCTTAGTGGTAGTTCCTGCCTTAGAGGCAAGTGTCGATGATGAGTCCTTGCATTATGGGTTTGTGATGAACAAACACTACAATGCATAGGAATTCCCTGCTTACCCAATTTCTTCTTCCCACATTGATGTGTAGTTTCTTGTGGATCCTTTGCTCCAGATTTTCTAGGCCGTCCTGGTTACCTTTTATTTGATGGTGGCTTTATACACAACTGGCTTGTAGAATGCCACAGCTTAGGGCCATTTGTAACTTCAATTAAATTGTTATAGCAGTTCATGTATGTCTCCTTCGAGTATATTGGATCCACATATGACTTCACTGATAGCCTTCATTTGTATTGTATGGTTGATGTCCCATGCACACATGGGATTCCCGTGAGGTCCCACTTTCTGTATGAATAAGTGTGGACCTCCAAATTTACCACCACTTGGTCTCCTCTACGGCCATGAACCTCATAGTTTCATCCACTGGGTCATCTAACACTGCAATGGCTTAAATCCACTCTTAGCTTTTGGATTTGGTTAAAAACATTTGGACATATTTGATGGGGTCAAGTTGCCATCTTATCCCTTCTTTATTGAATCCTTCTCATCAACAAGAACGTAATCATCTCAAACATAGTGATGGTTGGTTTATCCCTAGCTGGCATAATTGTGTTGTTGAATGTCTCGCAGTAGTTGTTTTGCAGCATGTCTGTCTTTAACCACGTTCGAAAATGCTATCTAGACCACTGATGTGCATTTTATCTACCAACCATTTCCAGGCTGCTTCATCTAAATATTTGAACTTCTCCATCTCATGTAGGAAGCCATGCACTTTTGTAGCTCTTGCACAATCCCATAGCTCATCCTTTAATACTTTTTCGTTGAAAGTTTGGTTGTAGTTGGCCCACAAGTGCCTACAACATAACTTGTGCTCAGTAGAAGGCATCAATGACTCAATGGATACTTCAAGTCCATTTTTTTTTGTTATTAAGGAAGCTCCACATAATTCCATCAACCATTTTTGACACGACCCATCCCAATCCCCCCCGGGATTACCATGGAATGTGACGTGCTCCCGTCTGACAAGAGGCGTCAGACAAGGGATAACCGATTGTCATTGCCCAAACGGGCTTCCAGAGTGCGTAAGGATCGATGGAGGAGGTGTGCGATGCTCAAGTCTCTGCTGACAATCGTATCCGGAATCAACCTGAAGGGCATTGAAAACAAAAGCTGTGAGTGGACGAAAATAAACAAGTCTGTTTAAAACATTTATAAGACATTTATGCCCCTCAGTAAAATCATATGCATGCACCAAAACCAATAATCCCATATTTATTTAGAAATAACCATTAGGGCCTTAGCCCGGAACCCAAAGCATAGTTTCAATTTCCAAAAGTAAATCCAAGAGTTATTTCATAAATCCAGTAATATGAACCATAAGGCATATAATATAAACCATAACCATTATTTTAGCCACTGCACTATACACTCCAATCCGACATCCCTGATGTCTGACGTCCCTGACGTCAATAAGGTCACAATCACAAGGCTACGCGTGCCACTCGGGTCTCAATTTCCGAGTTCAATCCCCGAACCCCGTTCGGGTACAGCATCCCCGATGCTTAGCGTCATAGACGCTGGACGTACTAGACGTCCGTGACCTCTCCGGGGTACCTCATCCGGAGGAGACAATATAATATGGAAGGATTTATACAGTGCAGTACTAAATACATTTTATCGATATCCACATGCAAAACATATAGGTATACATAGGTAAAATCCGAACTGATCGTTACGTTTCATCAAACGGGTCTCATGCCCAAATACCGTGAAACGTGCCATGACCGAAACACCATCAAAACCATTTATAGATTCCAGCATGTGAACATATATAAAATGTAAACCAGGAAACATTTATTCAATTCCATTTTAGGGTCCCCGACCCACAATCACATGTAGAAATCAACTGGGCCCCTGGCCCGATTTCACAAGTTAACTGGGCCCCTAGCCCGATCCACATATTAACTGGGCCCCTGGCCCGATTTCATAGTTCAACTGGGCCCCCGGCCCGATTTTACTTTATTCAAGTTCGTAACCGTTTCATGAAATCATATTCAACCACATTTATGGAAATCGGTGAAAATCCAGAAAACCTCGGTTTACGTGCAAATACGTAATTCACCTCGAAATACGTGAAATCATTTTAAATTCACCGATATCCAAAGTAAATCATTTAATCATAATTATAACAATCATAAAACAGTTATGCATGCATCGAATTTATGAAACCAATGTCCACTCACAGACCGTTTAACCGAGCGCCTCGATACGCGTGCCATAGGCCTTCCCGGGCCACATCACTATCACCGGGACTCCCAATCCTGTTCAAATCAAATTAGAGGATCACTAACCTCATCATTAACATCCTATTCAAGTCCCGTAATTTTCCCGAATTTTTAAGTATTTTTAAACTGGATTTAAAACCTTCGGACATCCCGAACAATAACGAAACGGGATCCGATCGACACGAAACCAACGCTAAAATGTTCGTTACATTGTATAGGACAAAAGTCATGTTGGAAGTTTCCCAAAATTACCTCACACGCGCCCCCACGTGCCGGTTGAACTCCCTGCGCGTGAAACCCACGCGCCGGGTACTGTTCACCGTCGTTCAACCCGAACGACTGGTAAACGGGTCGCCGTGACCCGCGGGCCAACCCGACTGGTTCTCCGTCGATACTGGATCATTTTGGACGGGGTTTTCACCTACATGATCGTCTGGGTTAAATTAGGAGTTCTGTGGAAACAAAAACAATGAACAACGTCAAGATCCTCACCTCCCCGATCGAGAAGTTCACGGCCAACCTCCACCGTCGACTGCTCTCAGCTCCGACCACCATTCTCGATGAAAACGGTCCCTATAGACTCGTCTCATCCTCTGAGTCATCCTCCCGGTTACTAGATCGACTAAAACGTCAAAAATCCCAAGCTGCCATTTTAGGCCCGAGAATCGGACTCACGGGTTTAGGCCATATCGCCGTCGTGGTCACCACCGTGGCCACCCAAAATGCCTGGACTGATCACAGGAACCTCCACCACCCAACAGCACGATCAAAAACAGTCTACAACGACAGTCCCAATTTTGAGTTTTTCGGCCTCCCCTGTTTTTCCTTCCGCCGTCATCTCCGCCGGCTCCCGCCGTCTCCCAGCTCAGCACCGTCGTCCTTCCGCCCATACCAGCAGTTGGTCTCACTCCCACGCACAAAGAAGATGGGCTGGTGTGAGTGTGTGTTCGATTTCTTCACGGGCAGAGGAAGAATGAAAAATGAGGAAGGGAGGTATCAGATGAATAGGGAAATGGACGGTGGGGATGTGCATCAGCATAATAGATGAAGGGCCCAGATCAAAAGGTGAAAATAAGTGGGAAATTCTTTATATTTTTTTAATCCAATAATTTAATCAATCTGACCAATCCAGATCTGATCCCAATAATTAAAGGTTAGTGGTCCACGTGTCCCACTCAGAAATTCAGACCAATCAGAGAACGCCACGTGTCCACGCCTCGTAATGCGTGCATAACGAAACCAAACTTCCGTGACCCATAACTTCGTCGTCGAATCTCCGATTTCGGCGTGCCGCCTGTCGTTGGATTCGCATCGACGAAACCTACGTAACGGTCCTTGGCCCGCGGCCATCGGACATCCCGGTCAAAAAGTCAACATTTGCCCATATATCGTCCAAATTACGAAAATGCCCCTGGACTTCCGTACATCATAACTTTCACCACGAACGTCGGAATCGAACGTGCCACCTGTCTATGAACTCGTGACGTCCCGAACTACGTCACGGTCATCGGTCAAAGTCCATTTGACCATCCGAATTAAAGTCAACGTTTTGCCCACGTCCAGGGGCAAAACGGTCATTTTGCACCATTCGTCCGAAATCGCTCAACTAATCCCAGATTAGTAAATCACAATTAAGTATTATTAAATCCCGATATTCGGGACGGGTCGTTACAATTTTCATGACCACTTTTAATAACTCTAAGAACCACGTCCAGGAATCCTTTGTTTCTGCTTCCACCACTGCCATTGGTATAACCCAGGTCTCATTGTTCGTATCTATTCCAATTTTTGTCCCCCATATATTCCCTTCATATGACACTTATCAAGGCTAATAAAAGGCTTACATCACTCCTTAAATCCCTTCTTGCAAGCCTGCAAGCAGAGGTAAAATCTCTTGAAGTGTTGTTCATCATCCACAACATCACAAGCCAAAGATGTGATTGTCCCATGATTAGTTCACTTCAGCTCATGGAAGTAATCCTATAGCATTCCACATTGCTTTGACATAGTACCACCTTTTGACTCCATAGCATTCTACTTTTCTCTATTGGCCTTCATATGGCTAATCCCAATTGCAAAATCAGCAGAGGCCATATCCACAATTGCTTATATGGGCATCTCCAGATTCAATTGAATTCTTTGCAAAAAGGCTTTAGAAAGTCAAGTTGATGTGGCTTGTACGTTTTCAAATACTTTGGAGCATGTGTGTATGGGATTGTAGTGCTTGACAACTAATGTGTTGTCACTAGAACTCACCCTAGAGGCATATATTTCCCATTTACAACTATCTGCTATGCACTTACACTTTAGTTTGTACCTTGCATTCCTCTTGTACCTTGACATCTATTCCAGTTGATAGATAGTACTCCCAAACTGCTTGCTTGAATACCACACAATCACTAAACCACATACACATAAGCTTGGCCTGACTCCATCAGTATGGGGATTGTACTATGTAAACCTCTTGCCAGTTTTCCCTTTCACAAAATCTTCCTCTTCATCCACATGTGGATCTAAGGTATCTTGAACTGTTTGATCCCCTTCTTCAAGCTACTAATCCTCTATTTCTTCCACCAACACATTTGGACCACCTGAAGATGTAGCATGAGGAAGATGTCTAGCAGTGGTGATGCTAATTGTTCTAGTTGTGCAGCTAATAGTTTTGGTGGTGAAGCTGATGTAGATCCAGTTCCTAGTGGTGCAACTGATGGTTTTGGTTGTGTAGCTAATGGTTCTAGTGCAGTTGTAGCATGATCGGGTGGTGCATCCGATGAAGTGTTTGCAACTCTTGTTAAGGTTCAAGGTTCAGCTACTGTTGAGGACTCAAGGGCTTCAAGTGCAGCCTCCCCAATATCAATGAAAAAATCATCCAAGTGTGATGCCTCTTGCACCCAAGCTTCCAAAAACTCCCAATCCAACCTCCTCTCCTTTGCAGGAATGGACTCATCCTCACTGTCTGAAAAACCAGAACCTGTTGATGCTTCAGAGTCGTCCAACTTGACCCATATCCTATCGTCAATCTCCACTTCTTGATTAGTTAGTTCCTCATTCTCTTTGTCTGTTTTGTTACACAGTTTATTCACCTTGTTTAATAGCTTCAGTTTCTCGCCTCTGAGTTGGCAGCCCACCTACAACCACTAAAGCCTTACCCTTATCCGATAGAATGGGAATTTTTCTTTTTTCCTTCCTGGTCCCCACCACTTCAGCCTCATCCTCTAACTCCTCAATGGCAACACTTGATTTCTTAGTCCCCTCACCTTGTTCACCAGCAGCCCTCAGGCTTTCCATTTCCCTTCTTCTAACTACTTTTAAAAACTTCTTTGGGTCATCCACATTGATATGCATCAAAAACATTTCAGTCTCTTCCACACTAAGAACCATCTCGCACATTTTCAACACATCCGAGTCATCCAACAATTTACCACCTACTCCTTCCTCAATCTCGTATTCATATAAGATAATACCATCTAGATAACCTAAATCCTTTACCATTCGGTTAATTTTAAACATACACATCATTTCCTTCTCACAATAATCAATGTAATTTACTTGGCCATCTACATATCTATCTGTAGTCCACTTCCCACAATGAAATATCTTTAAAGTGAAGTAACCCAATTTACCTACAATTTCACAATAACCTAAAGTCACCACCAACACTAGGCTTTGGTTTACTTTCATACGCACCAAATCAACCCTAATTTTCTACAACAGAGCAATATACAAGTACAAAGCACATAAATCCATAAAACACAAATGATCCACCAAATCAACCCTATTTTTTTTTACAACAAAGGAGTATACAGTACAAAATACATAAAGCCATAAAACACATGTGGTCCACCATCCAAAAGTAGATTCCAGCAACAAAGCACAAATTTGAATGACATCAACCATTCTATATTCCAGAAAAAAAGCACAAAGCAACCATTCTATGATTTTTTGTTCCCCACTAGTTGGGCATCAATCAATAAACAAACCAAAATATTCCTAAAATGTAACGACCCGTCCCAAATTCCATGATTAGATTAGTGACTAATCACGATTAGTGAGGCTAATCCGTGATTAGTAGACCGAAATCGGGCGAGTGATGCGAAATGACCGTTTTGCCCCTGATGGTGGCAAAACGTTGACTTTTTAATCGGGCGGTCAAATGGACTTTGACCGATGACCGTGACGTAGTTCGTGACGTCACGAGTTCATAGACAGGTGGCACGTTCAATTCCGACATTCGTAGAAGAAGTTATGACATTCGGAAGTTTAGGGGCATTTTGGTAATTTTGGATAAAAGGGGTCAAAAGTTGACTTTTTGACCGGGAGGTCCGATGGCCGAGGGCCGAAGACCGTTACGTAGATAAGGACGATACGAATCCATAGGCAGGCGGCACACTGAAATCGGACTTCGAACGAGAGAGTTATGGGTCACGGAAGTTCGATTTCACTATGCACGAACTTCGAGACGGGGACGTTTTGGCGAAAGCTGATTGGGCAGATATTTTTAGTGGGTCCCATGGATGAGTGACAAGTGTCACTCATCCTATTAGTCAATACCCTTAATTTGTGGATCTAATTAATAAAATATTATTATTTTAATTATTTTATAATAACAACCTTAAATCCTAACCATCCATTCTATTTTAATCTCTCAATCCTCACCCTCCATTTCACTCCTCTCACCAGATCCACATCATCATCTTCATTTCTTTTCATTTTCTTCTTCTCCAAGCACAAAACCCGAACCCCCCTTCACCATTTTCTTCATTTTCTCCAAGCAGCACACACACATACCACCAGTCCCTAGGAGATAATATGACCGTGAGGAGTGTGAGAGGCGGAGGGCTGAGAGGCTGGACAGTGGCAGGCGGCGGAGGACACGGCGGAGCCGAACCCGTGAGGTAAGGAAATTTCAAAAATTCGAAATTGGGTTTTAATGGGTTTTTCTCGATTCCATTAATTGGGTGAGGTTCCTAGGACACCCAGGAGATGAATGGGATTGGTTTAGAGGCGTTAGACGGCCTGGAACAGCCGTGAACGGCGGAGGAAGTCACGGCCGCCATGGCTGGATTGAAGGTACGTGTTTTTGACGTTTTCCTTCCATTTTAATGTCATAGGACTGTAGGTTAGGGTTAGGGGATGAAAATGGGACAAACGGGAATGGTTTTGGTGGCCGGACGGCGAAGAACCGGCCGGGTCAAGCCGCGGGTCACGGCGACCCGGTTGCAGACGTTCGGGTCGACCCGCGAGGAGGCAGGGATGACTGATGACGTCATCATGTCAGGGATGACGTCATCATGTCAGACTGACATGTCAGACAGTGGGCCAATGGGAGCGTGACACGTGTCACTGTCAGGGGCTGTCAGTGATGACGTCATGCTGACGTCAGCGATGACGTCAGCAGGTACTGTAGCAGGCGCGTGAAGCCCACGCGCAGCCACTTCAGGCGGCGCGTGAGGGCGCGTGGCAGGGAATCTGGGGAAGGTTCCAACATACGAAATCATCTATTCGATGTAACGAACATTTTGGGACTAGTTTCGTGTCGATCGGACACCGTCTCGAGATGTTTCGGGGCATCGGAAGGTTTAGGTTCGGGATTAAAAATAGTTAAAAATACGGGAAAATTACGGGGCTTTAGTGGGAGGTTAATTAAGTAGTTAGTAACCTTCTATTACGATTTGGACAGGTTTGGGAGTCCCGGTGACGGTGATCGGCTCGGGGAGCCGTATGGCACGCAAATCGAGGCGGCAGCTCGGACGGTCTGTGAGTGGACCTTGTTTTCTAAATTGGTGCATGCATAAATGTTTATTATATGTTTTATTACTTGTTTGGTGATTCCATGGGTGCATTTGTATGTGGTTACGTATAAGCACGTATTTCGAGGTTTCGGCCTTATACGGTGCTTATACGGGTCTGTATTTCTTTATTGATTTAAATGAACTGAATTTGGATTTCAAAAGGATAAACTCGGGTATGAGACCCATTTGGTTTTGTCTCGGGCATATGACCTCAGATATCGGGCACGGTGTCCAACTGATGTCCTATGTTCGGGTACGAGACCCAGTCACTTTACGGTTTTGATTTCAGGTCAGGGAACCTTAAATGGATTCCCAGGTTCATGACGGTTTATGGGAACCGACATGAACCCTTGTTGGTTATTACGGTTATGGGAACCGTCATGTTACCTGGTTATGTTATTACGGTACATGACGGTTTATGGGAACCGGCATGTTACCTGATTATGGATATTATGGATCATGACGGTTCAGGGGAACCGGTCATGAATGTTTATGTTATGTATATATATGTTCGTCTACCTTCCTTTACTTCTATTATCTCCTCCGGGGAGGGTCGTTGGCCTAGGTGGACCCCGGAGTAGTCACGGAGCACCGACTGAGTGGAGTCACCCCCCAGTTGGGTTCCTTACTCTCAGGAAGGCTATGATTACTATTACCTCGGGTAGGGTCAGTGGTCTACGGACATTGATCTTGACTTTGAGAAGACTCGGATTGAGACCTGGGTAGCACGCGCGTAGCTTTGGATACCGTGACAGGATTGGTTGTGTGACTTATATATATGTATGTGATGGATATATGATATATGATATGTGGTGTGTACAGGTGTGCACAGGATTTGGGCAGTGGCCCGTATGGTCGTTTTCATTGTGGTCCTTTCGACCTTGGTTTATATCTGCTTTGGGCTTAGTCCCACATATGGTTTGTTTTGGATAAATGGTTTTCGAATGCATGCATGCTTTTTAGTGGAGGGTACAAATGTCTTCCTTATTAAATGTTTTTATAAACTTTTGTTTTGTCCACTCACAGTTTTTAATGTTTTAACTGCCCTTCAGGTTGACATCGGATGTGGGCTGTAGCAGAGACCGAGATATCACATGCCTCCTCCGGATCCTGGCGTACTCTGATAGCCCGGGGAGGGCAAGGGTCGAAATTATCCCTTGTCTGACACTCCGTGTCAGACGGGAGCAGGGTCATCCCGCACTAATCCCGGGGGGATTGGAATGGGTCCTGTCATAAAAACTATCAAAGCATCCATCTTTCTATTTTAAACTAAGATCTAGCAAACACAAATCAGAAATGTTAATATGGTGAGAAGCACTAACCGTATATAGATTTCCTTCTTCCTCACGATCTCACACGCCACTCCTTCATTTCCCGTTCTCCAGGTTTCGTGACCTTTGTCCTCAGCCGTAAGACTATCAGAAGCAATATACCTCAGCCGCGACCTCGAAATTTCTTCTTCCTCTAGGTTTTGCAGGCGTTCGTCCTCAGTCGCGACCTCAAAACATCGATGGCGCCCGATTCACGATTTCTTGGTAGGCCAATCGAATTGGAATTTCAAATTTGAGAATTAGGGCTCTAGGGGGAATTTTTCGCACATTCGATGTGGGGGAGGAGCTTAGGCAGCATAATTGATTAATCCCCAAAATGTCCATTGATATTTTGCCACACCATATGCTGTCAGATGTTGAGTGACAATCATTATTTGACACGTATGCACTTAACTGAAATTTGAAAGGAATATGTGACGGAAGCACTATTTTGAAATCGACGGCATATGTTGGGTACGCAATTGAAACTTTATTTAAATTGGATAGTTTTTGAAATCGACCCTATAGTTTGGGTATTTTTATGTAGTTTTTCCAAAAAGAAATTACCACTATGTCCCTTTTTTCCCTCCCTCTCACTTACACACAAAAAAAAAACTAATAACCAATTCTTATACACTAAATCATCTAAGATAATTAAATTTTGATATTTACACTTTTAACCCAACTATATAAGAAAACAAAATTATTTTAGTTAGTTACTTCCCATTCATTTTTCCCTAATCCTCTCCCCTCCACCTTCATCTCTCTCAAACTCCGCAACTTTCCTATTCTCCTTTACCTCACTCCCACCTGATAACCAATGCGAGAGTATGGCTAGACGAAGAAAATGAGGCTAAGGAATTCTTTTCCTTTTCGTCTTCTTCCTCTTCTGTAACGACCCGTCCCGGAAATCGGGATAAGATTAGTTGTTATGACGGATTATTGAAGTTAATTGGTGATTAGTTGGATGTGTTCAGACGGACGGTGCGAAATGACGATTTTTCCCCTGGAATGTGCAAAATTGATGATTTTTCTTTCGGACGGTCAAATGGACATTGACCGATGGCCGTGACGTAGTTTGGGATGTCACGAGTTCATAGACAGATGGCACGTCCAATTCCGACATCCGAGGAGGAAGTTATGATGTTCATAAGGTTGAGGGCACTTTGGTAATTTGGTTAAAAATGGGGCACTTTGTTGACTTTTCCAATGACATGGAATTTTCATGCATTCCAAGGACCGTTAAGTAGGTCTCGATGCCCTGAGTACAATGACAGGTGGCACATGTCGATTGGAATTCGGACGATGAAGTTATGGGTCTAGGAATCGGAGGGGCAAAATGGTAAATTGCGAAATAAAGGTCACTTTGGTCATTTTTGTGCCTAGGGATTTGTGCCAATGGTCAGAGGACACTTGGCTGCATCAGGAAGTGTGGCCACAGAATTTAGGACACCTGGCCCCTTCTGGATGGTGGTAGAAGTCCTCACCGTCTCTCACACCCGTTTTAAACACAGAATTGGGTTTTGCACGATTTTAACATAGAAAAACAGATACTTGGGTGATTTTTGAACCTTAACCCTCTCAAAACCTGATCGGTTGAGGAGTATGAAGGAAAGTTGGAGGAGCAGTTGTGCTGCGTTGACTGGTGGCCAAGGTGAGGCACAACGGCGGAGTACGGTGGTGGAAACTGAGCAAAAGCCCGCGAAGCCCTCTGTTTTCATTTGAACTTGAGAAGTGGATTGAGGCCTAAGGATCGATTGTCGTGGACGAGAGGGGTTGCTGAAGGACTGGGGAAGTGAATAAGTTCATTTTCGAGGCCTGAGGGGCCTGGTAAGTATCCTTTCAATTATCTGGTTTGTTAAGATCGAAAATGGCAACTTGGTTTCTAAGGCTTACTAATCGAATTGGTTATTTTGATGAGGGTTTGGACACCTAAAGGAAACGTTTGGATGAGGAATGAAGGACAATACTGGCTGGAACTATGGAAACAGATAGGAGTATTTTTGAAAGAAGGAAACTCAATCGGGAAGGTACGGTTCAGGACCTAAAATCGCGATTTTATTATCTAGATCACTTGTAGAATATAGGACGAAGATTTTGGGATTTAAACAAGTTAAAAACCTGGAAAAATGGATGAGAACCGCCTGCGCCGGTTGGGTCGAAACGGGCCGGTTCAGACCGGGTCTGTCCAAGGTTGAAGATGAACAGTAGCCGCTTGTGAGGCCCACGCGCAGCCCCTTTGGGTGGCGCGTGCGGGCTCGTTGCACGTCTTTTGAGGATGGTTCCAACATAACTTTTAAATTTATCGATGTAACGAACATTTTGGCGTTAGTTTCGAGTCAATCGGACATCGTCTCGATATGTTTCAGGCTGTTCAAAGGTTTTAGGCCTAGGTTAAAAATAGTTAAAAATACGGGAAAATTATGGGGCTTTAGTATGACTATCGTGAAGTAGTTAGTGACCTTAGTATGGGATTTGGATAGGTTCGGAAAAGCCGGTGATAATGAATTGGCCGGGAACGGCATAGGTGCATGCGTATCGAGGCGACGGCAAAATGGTCTGTGAGTGGACTTTGCTTTCTAACTTATGATGCATGCATATATGTTTTTATATGATTTCTATACATGATTCTATGATTTGATTTATGATCTTTATGGTTTACGTTTTTGCACGATTTTTGAGATTATGACGCAAGTGCATGTTTTACGAGGTTTCGGTTTATCTTGTGAATTGATCATGGTTTTAATGATTTGATTTCGGGATTTGGAAAATGTTTTAATTTCAATGATTTGAAATGGATTTTGGGAAAGTGATTTTGGCCTTGGAGCCCTGTTCATGAGCTTTCGGTTTTGAGACTTGGAAAGGAAGTCTGGATTTGGGTTCGGGACGATGGTTCCGGATGCTAGCTTACAGAATCATTGTTGCGAATTCGGAGAAGGATTTTCTGTGGTTTTCACTGTTTCTTGAAAATTGATTTTGGGTTTAAAGACCCGAAAAAATAGAAAAACCCACTGGATCTGGTTTTGAGTTTAACGACTCGGATGATTGACGGGGGGAGGGCCCTGGATTGCTATGTTTTGAGTTTAAAGACTTGGTATGTGTTTTGAGTTTAAAGACTCGGTTATGATACCCCCCCCCCCCCCCCCCCCCCCGAGGCCTGTGATTGTGTTTTGAGTTTAAAGACTCGTTGATATCCAGGGAAGCCCTGTTTATTTGCGCATGGTTTTGAGTTTAAAGACTCAGGCGCACTTGAGATCCAGTAAACTTGTATGATTGATGCTTTTCACTGGTTTTCGAATTTTTTAGGCAGTGTCCAGGATGAATTGGATTTGATGAGTTTTGGGGACTGAGTTCCCGTATTTGAGATTGATTTGTGATTTGAGGTTGAGGCCTGGATTTGAATGACGAATTTGATTCGGGTTTTCGATAATGGTTTTCATTGATGGTTTTGATATGAATAGTTTCATAATTTGAGATTGATATGCATGCATTGGTTTTCTAAATGGAAGGTATAAATGTAATTATGTTTGAAACCTGTTTTTGAACTTATACTTTATTTTTGTCCACTCACAGTCTTTTGTGTTTTTTATACCCTCTAGGTTGTTGCGGTACGGACTGTTGGTCGAGAGAGACGGGGACATCACACCCGCGACTCCACAGTAGTTCGGTGAACTCTAGGAAGTCTGGTTCCTTTTAGGATGGTTGGATCGAGAATCCCTTGTCCGATTTACGTGTCACATGGAGGTTGGACGTCATTTTAGCCTTCGTGTCATGCGTAAGTTAGACGGGAGCAGGATTTAGCCCTTAATCCTGCAGGATTAGGGGTGGGTCCTGACAATTGGTATCAGAGCAAGGTTTCGTGTGTTCTTCCTGAAATTTGGTACCCAGAGTCGTAGGTTCGTCGATTTGGGTGGTGTGATGCTACTGTGGATGTCATGTCTCGACGCGGAATAGCCCATCAGCAACCTGGATGCGATAAGTGATAGTACGTTTGTTGTGGTTGGTTAGCAACGATTGTTAGTGTCAGAATGTTAGTCGCTCGATATGCGGTACGAGGTATGATGTACGTCGACTTAGGGCCGAAACGATTAGTGCGTTGGCGCTGGTTTTGCTTGATGGATGGACCATAGGGTCGGAGATATGCTAGCAGGAGTAACCTGAATGGTAGCTGGTGAGCTACGGGTGAGTAGGTTGGTCGGCCTGTGGGCCCGAGAGTAGCCCGTTGAGTTAGTAAGATACTTGGGCCGGGGAGGCAGATTGATGGTGGCCGATTGGGCCGGATGGTGTTTGGATGTTGACAGTATGGATTGGTGACCTTTTTGGTCAGTTTGGTTGAAATTGGACGTGTACGGCTACGAGTAGCCGGATGCCTCAAGTGGCAGGGTTTAGAAACTACTTTGAGACCTGAGAGATTTCCCCCTAGCAAGGGTTACTGGTTGACGGTTGCGAAATCCAGAGTGGTGAGGTTGTTAGGAGCTATTGGAGGCCGAGGGTTTGGATAACCCGAGTAAGAATAAGGATTTAAGGAACTCTGTTGAGATGACTGGTTTGGGATGACTCGTTGGGGCTGTACGTATCTTTGTGAGAAACCCCGGAGTAAATGCTTAGCCTGGAAACTGTGAGTTGGGATTTGTGGTTAGATAGTCGTTGTGGCTTGGGCCGACTTACGACTAGACTGGAGACTGTGCTGCTAGGTGCAGCCGAGATAGTAGATGGTTGGTGAATGACTCTGGACGAGTCCAGTAAGATTGCGGTGTTGGTTGAGTATTTGGTTGCTCATAGTTGTGGTTAACAAGGGATGTTAATTTCCCCGACCCGAGCGTAGATTGAGGGTTTTGGCTCGGTGTAAGCAGAGGTTCGGGTTTAGAGTATTGTGAACCCTAAGTAAAGATGATGTGCCACGAGTTAGAATGCTTGTAATTGAACAGATGGGCACATTGAGTCGAGATCGTGGCCGGTTTGTGAGGACCATTGGTAGGTCATGATCGGGACGAACAGTCAGGATACCGTGAGTCTGATCAGAGTAGTGCAGCGAAAACGCGGTGGGCCTATGCCTTATGTGGGATCGGGCTAGGTTTGTATGGACAGGTTTGACCATCCGTGGGATTGATTTCATGGACGCATCCTGATGTGTTAAGGAATACCGAGGGTAATGCCGAGGCCCGTGCTTGGAAATTGTCTGAAATTGGTGATCGACGACTTCGAGGGTAGTGACTGAGGAGTCCGAGGTTTGTAAGCGTTGATTGTGATTTCGAGAGTCGGGTACGAGGGTGTTAGTGGTACTTGGAATTGACTTTCGGGAAGTTTGGAATGCGATCATCAGAAAGAGTGATGATTGATGTTCTGTTGGATTTGTATAACGGTGTCAACTGACAGGCGAGTTGGTCGGTGAATTGGTTTGGTTACAGACACATGGATGTGATCGGTGGGAGTTGTGGACTGCCTCAGTATAGTAAAGTAAAGATGACGTTTGGACAAGTAGTCCGGAGGTGGTATACTTGAGGATGTAGTACCGTAATTGGAATCTCAGAATCAGGAGATATGGTGGTGTAGGCTTTGAGCAGTTGTGTTGATTCCGAGATTGGTGCTACCTGATGAGTAAAGTATATTCTGGAATCGATTTGGATGACTCATTAAAGGAACTTCAGGAGTAGAGAGAAGACCATTGTGTTTTTCGTCGAAGGATGACAAAAGGAAGCGGAGAATGAGTGACGATAACTGATCGATATGGGGTTATTGAAGAGAACCCATAATCTAGACGTGTGGTCTTGTTGGATCGATGTGGCGTGTTGATGATAAGAGTTGTATGGACGAGTAGTGGGATCCACTTAGGAGTGAATGGATCAGGATTAGATCGTTCTGACTCAGGTTCGAGTTGTTATGAATCACGAGTATGGGGCTTTAGTATGACTATCGTGAAGTAGTTAGTGACCTTAGTATGGGATTTGGACAGGTTCGGGAAAGCCAGTGATAGTGGATTGGCTGGGAACCGCATAGGTGCACTTGTATCGAGGTGACGACAAAATGGTCTGTGAGTGGACTTTGCTTTCTAACTTATGATGCATGCATATATGTTTTTATATGATTTCTATACATGATTCTATGATTTGATTTATGATCTTTATGGTTTACGTTTTTGCACGATTTTCTAGATTATGACGCAAGTGCACGTTTTACGAGGTTTCGGTTTATCTTGTGAATTGATCATGATTTTAATGATTTGATTTTGGGATTTGGAATATGTTTTGATTTCAATGATTTGAAATGGATTTTGGAAAAGTGATTTCGGGCTTGGAGCCCTGTTCATGAGCTTTCGATTTTGAGACTTGGAAAGGAAGTCTGGATTTGGGTTCGGGACGATGGTTCCGGATGCTAGCTTACAGAATCATTGTTGCGAATTCCGAGAAGGATTTTCTGTGGTTTTCACTGTTTCTTGAAAAATGATTTTGGGTTTAAAGACCTGGATTTGAATGGCGAATTTGATTTGTGATTGGCGAATTTTGAGTTCCCGTATTTGAGATTGATTTGTGATTTGAGGTTGAGGCCTGGATTTGAATGGCGAATTTGATTCGGGTTTTCGATAATGGTTTTCATTGATGGTTTTGATATGAATGGTTTCATAATTTGAGATTGATATGCATGCATTGGTTTTTTAAATGGAGGGTATAAATGTAATTATGTTTGAAACCTGTTTTGAACTTATACTTTATTTTTGTCCACTCACAGTCTTTTGTGTTTTTTATACCCTCCAGGTTGTTGCGGTACGGGCTGTTGGTCGAGAGAGACGGAGACATCACACCCGTGACTCCACAGTAGTTCGGTGCACTCTGGGAAGTCCGGTTCCTTTTAGGATGGTTGGATCGAGAATCCCTTGTCCGACTTACGCGTCACATGGAGGTTGGACATCAATTTAGCCTTCGTGTCATGCATAAGTTAGACGGGAGCAGGATTTAGCCCTTAATCCCGGGGGATTAGGGGTGGGTCCTGACATCTTCATCTGCATTTTTTTCTCTTCTCTCTTCATCTTCATCTTCATCTTCATCTTCATCTAGAAAACGCAGATTTAGTTATGTAACTAAGTAGTTACAAACTGTATGTGAGTGGGAACAAATAGGTGACTAATTGCTAAACCCAGAAACCGACATGGAGATGAAGATGAAGATCTGCAGATAAAGATGAAAATCTGGAGATGAAAATGATTTCATTTCTGATTAAAATTTTGGGATCTGCAGATGTAGATGAAGAGGGAGGCCGCGTCCTCTTCCTGTTCCTCTTTGTCTTCTTCCTCTTCCTCTGCATCCTCTTCTTTATCTTCTCTCTTCATCTTCATCTTTATCTTCATTTCATCTTCATGTTCATCTAAAAAATTCAGAAATTATTATGTAACTAAACTGTTACAAACTGGGCATGTATGTGGGAACTAATCGGTAACTAACTGTACAACCCAGAAACCTATACGAAGAGGAAGATGAATTTTGTTTCTAGGCTTCCAAGATTCCGTAGTTAGTTACCGATTAGTTTCCACTCACATACTACTTATTTGCCTAAATATTTATGGGTTTCCGAGTTTCCATTATTTCGCAGTTAATTACCGATTAGTTTCCACTTACATACCAATTAGTAAACACTTAGTTTCTTAACTATTTATGGGTTATGTAATTAAAAGAAACTTGGATTTTACTCTTCACAATACAAAAAACTAAACAACATATGCCAGAATAGGACAATAGAGTGCAATCCAACAACTAATTCAAGCAATTTCTAAAACTCATATATCGAGTATATACCAAAACATTGATAGATAGGGCAATACCCACAAAAGAAAATGCACAAGCATCAAATTGGAATGATTTTTCAGTTGGGAAAAAACCCCAGATCTGCATAGGGAAAAAACCCTAGAAAAAAAGAGCAAATTTCTTTTAATAAAAAAACTAGAAAAGCATCTTCTTCGGTCATTTGAATTGGCGTCTTCATCGGCATCATTTCGTCATCTTCATTGACATCATCTAGGTAGGCATCGTCTTCATCGACATTGTAAGGACCCATCCAAGAAATTAGGGTAATTTTGTAAATTAAATTAAAAAATGACGTACTTAACCTTGTCCTTATTAAGGGTCCAAGAGTCAATTTTCAAATTGGGGAACTTATGAGAAGTTCTTATTGGACCAATAGGTGAATCTCGAAAATGAGTTCGTAGACAAGTGGCACGCGAAAAATAGAGATTGTATGAACAAGTTACGGGTCAATAAGCCTAAGGGTATTTTGGTAATTTGAGCAAGCATGGGTATTTTGGTAATTACAATCAAGCTGCATGTGATGACTCAGTGACTTGGAAGACATGGTTTGGAGAATGAAAGGTTTCCTCTTACTCTAACTCTCTGTCTAGGCTCGTTGAAGGAGGCTGAAGAAATGGAAACCTTCTGAAGAGGAAATAGAGAGAATGAAAGAGGGGTTGATAGAGAGGGAAAATCGTGGTCCCTGAGCAATCAAGTTTAGCTAAGTAATTGAGGGATTGGGCCACTAGATGGCTGCTTTATTGGAGCTCGAACCATGGCCGAAAATTCAAGCTCGAGGTTGAGGATTTAAAGGCGAGATAATGGGTTATATGCATGGAGATTTGTGTAGCTAAAATTGATAAGGATAGATTTTTTGAATTCCTTAGGCAAATTGGTGACAAATGGCTAGAAATGGTGTCGAGTTGAGTCTCCCAGGTCGGGACTGGACTGTAGGAACCTGGGTCAATCCGGCTGGAGCTTAAAGGCAAGTACACCTACAACTGTAGGTCTAGGTGGGTGAAGCCCAGTTACAGACCTTCCACTGGCATGTGGTAGCGCACGTGACGATTCACGAAGTCCGGTCAACACAAAATTTTCTCCTTTCGACATTCTGGATCCATTGGTATAATTTTCGAGGATATTGGATATTATTTTACGGTAGTTTTATACGTCCGAAGTGATGATGTTACTAGTTTACGTACATGTGAATCTTCAGAGACTTCGAGGATTTGATATGGTTTCATTATACGATTAGGATGTTATGAATGGACTCGTAAAGATTTGAGACATCGGTTTAGGGTTCGGAAGGAGCCTAGACATTGATTTAGGGCTCGGAAGGAACCTAAACATTGATCTCACTATGTTGAGGTCAGTGGGTTGGTGTAGGCGGTGGCCTCAGAAGACTAAATTCTATTTGGTTTTTATACCGAGATAATACTTCCAACATGATCGAGGCACATCCCTTATTTTGATAGGTTCCCGGACTATGTTGTTAAGTCCGAAAGGTAATACTAGAACTTAGAATGAATTGTCAAACGAAACTAGGACGGGAATAGTTATCAACGTGATTCAGGGAATGTAAACGACCCAAAAATTCATAAAAGGTAATTCCATGAACTTAAAAAGGGAATTGACGATTTTTCCCTTATATGTTAGAAGTTGAATTTTTTTCTCATAGTACTTTTTGGACTTTTGTGAGGACCGCTACGTAGGTCTCGGAGTTCTGAATCCGTAAAAAGGTGGTATGTCAAAATCAGAGCTCGAATGAGATTGTTACGAGTCTAAAATAACCAAGGATATTTTGGTAATTTAACAAGTAGGGGTAATTTGGTAATTTGGCACTTGGAACTGTTGTGATAGGACTTGTCCCTAATTACCATAAAAATCGAACCGGTCCTGCTCCCATCTAACAACCTCTTATCAGACAAAGGATCTCACAAATTTTAACCCAGTTTGATTCTTTATTAAATAAACCAAATTAATTCCACATTGCGGGGTTACTACCCACATCTAAACTACTAACCCCGACAAGTGGTGAAATTTAACCGTTCATATAATGAAATACATAATTGCTCGTACTTATATAACCGTCCATATAACCTTTAGGATATCGATTTTTGTGTGGCATCATATTAACCTTTATTTACCCTACATTCCTTATTTACATCTTTTATCCATCTACCTATCATTTTCTTATTACTCATAATTAAATTTCCTTACTATACTTTCCATTGTTTTGTACGAAACAATCCTTGGAGCCAATTCCCTCATCATATAATTCATCTCTTTATTTTCTTTTTGAACCCTCAAGAGTAGCTAAATCTTTAACTTCAAGAATAACACAATTATAATTACATATATTCATTAATTATCACCCCAAACACATCTTTTAACTTGGTAAATTCACCAAGATCATGTAGAAATCAATAAACAAATCATCATGATGGAATTTATAAAGTAGAGCATTTAGATGAATTCCCATAATAAATTATGTAATACTTCCTTATAAATTCCATATCCATATAAACATTATACATACTTCATATTTCTAACCCAAATCCCTCATTAGGAACATTCCTCAAAATTCTAAATTCACTACAAGCCATAGTTACAAGGCATTATTAGTTAACCTTAAGTTATTATTATATTAGTTTAATTCACAATATACATATAGCATCTCCAAATTGCTTACAAAATTCATGTTTATAACTTCCTAAGGATGTCCTTGAGGATTTTATAGTTTCTTCCACCAGATTTATCCATAATAATTACATATATACCATGTTTAATAGTTGGAAATTTTAATGTAAATACAATGCTTATAAGCATAGTAATTGTAATCATAAACATTTATCTTTGGAAATTTATAAATATACCTTAACGACACCCCAGCAACTCACAAATTATACCATTAAATTCGTATTGAAGAGTACTACGAAAGTCATGTTGGACACTTCCCTGAAATCGGTCGAGCGCGGTCTTCGTTTTCTGTGTGTGGTGGCCATGCTCCACCACTATACATCTTCAACCTCGAGTTTGACCCGGTTTCCTACAACTAGGTCACCTATAACTCGCGGCTCAGACCCGACTAGTTCTCTCTCATTTCACGGTCAATGCAGACGAACTAAACATCAAACTTCATTGTTTCAAACCCAAAAAGAGATCTATGATCTTAAAAAGAAGGAAGTGTACCTTGAAATTCTAGTTTCAAGCTTAAACTCTCGGTCTAAAAACAGAGTTACTGTTCTCCACTTCCTCTCTTCCAAATTAGATCTTTTTTTAATCCCTAACGTCCCCAGGAATCCATCCTGCTAACACTTTCTTATCGTGAACTGAAATCTAAAACATCTTTGCACAACCAAGGGACCAGTTTATGACTTCCAACAGTTTTTGGATTCTTGGTCATGGAGGTTTCCCCCTCCTTCCTCTACTCCTATCATGCGTTCTCTCCTTCAAACTCGCTGTTTATCTCTCACTCTTTCCCCCTACACCTCTGTTATTATTTTCTATTCCATTTTTCTTCCCTGGAACCTTTCTTTCTCCATTTCAGTCCCTTAGCGTCGAATCTCTCTCTCTCTCTCTCTCTCCCCCCTGCCCCCGCCACACACACACACACACACACACATATATATATATATATGGAAAGCAAGTTGGTGGGAACACAGGAGAAGAGAGGTCCAGAAATTTCTAGTCAAGTGTCACGGCCACAAATATCAACTAACTCTTGCTAGTAAGAGAAAATTTTCACATGGAATAATATATGAACGGTTCATTAATGAAACTAAGATACTGCAAGTGATTACAGGGTTAATTATGATTAATTGAAACCTAGAGTTTTAATCCATATTCTAGCAGGATTTTCAGGAGTGTTTCAGAAAGGTTTACATTAGTAGTGTTATTCACCCTCAGATAGACGATTAGCCTAAGAGGACCGTCCAGATCTTAGAAAAACACGATGAAGGTATTATGTGGTTTAGAAGATATGAAAAAGGAAGGATAGACAGTGAAGGGAAGTCAGAGAAACTGTATG